>OX637363.1:3102526-4302526 GCA_951799405.1 Agapetus fuscipes
AGCTCCCGATGGGGCTTGGGAGGTTGAATTTTGGGTTTAAAATAAACACCGAAACGGGAAATCATTTCTGACACCCTCGGTGGGAATAGAACCTTTGCTTTCGGCATGGAATGCAAGCATTCTACCGACTGAGCTAAAGACCGGGCTCGATTACAAAACACTGGTTCATTAGAAACGCGTGTGCCAGGTTAGTCAGAGATGGAGACAACTTTGCAGAGGTTCTTGCCACCATTAACAGTTAATTCTTCTTCGTGTCAGCTTCACACCGTATTGGCCCAGTAACGAGCAATGTCTACGGCTCTTTGGTTTCCCGCAAAGAGATCATCCATGGAGCAGCTTGTCGGACAGGAGGGACAACACCGCAGGTGCTCCATTGTTTGCTGAGCTCCACACTCACATAGTGTAGAGTCCTCCCGTCCCAGAAATCCCCAGGTCAACATGTTGGCCCGGGCTAATCCAAGATTGGTCCTCAATCTGTTCATAGATTTCCACGCGGGCCACTCGAGGTTCTTTCCTGAAGGTAGGCTCTCTGCAGGCTGCACAAAGCTCTCCGGGCATTCGCAATCTCTCCGCCACTGGATCCGTATAGACAAGGGCTGTTAATTAGAGTGATCATATTATGATTTGGTATAAGGCTGACCCCCCATACAGCAAAAAAAATGGTTCACTTGGCTAATGTCACCCCTGTTTCAGGGAAGGTTGGCAAAAGCTGCAGGGTTTATGTTCATTTGATGTTTGGATTTAATTTGTAAGTACACATTCAACACTTGTAAGCGCGAAATACACATGTCTTTGTGGGCATGCATTTGATATGAGCTTTAAATGTTAATAATTTATCTCTGCATCTTAGATTTTAGAGCATAGATTTTTCTAATGAGACCCGTTTTCAAAACAAGTGATTCGAATCACGAGCTTGCAATACGGTAGTTCGTAATCCGAGACGTCATTACTTCATATGAGGGTCAGCTAAATCACAAGTGAATTAGTCACCTAAGTAAAATTTCAAAGTCAAATTTTTTGCAATGACTAATATGAAGGGCTGCAGGGATATGGTTAGGAGCTTTAAATTGGGACTCCAACTGCTTTTTTAAAATTAATTATTACAATTAAGGACCTGTTGCACCAACCTCCAATCAATATTTGATGGACACAACAAATTTAATTTAATTATGGTAAGGACCTCGGTTGAATATTTCTCGGAAGTGGGTAATACTATGATGGAATTTAAACAGGAAATATGATCTACATCAGCTGATTTACGTATATGCAACCAATTTTTTTATTTGTTGGGAGAAATCACACTTAATTTAGATTTTTGTCTGATTGGAGTTTGCTGCAACAGGCCCTTAATGTTGCATATCTTTGCAACTTAGATTAGAAAAGATGCAGTTATCAAGTTTTGTCAGTAGACGGATGTTGCATTTGGCCATCATGATCGATTGCAATCAATAGAATTTAGTGCGAGCTTAAAATAGATTATATACTAATCATCAATACACACTAGTCGATCAGCTGTCTGAATAGAAGAGATCGACTCATTAAGGAAGGTGAAAAGGAATGCTTTCAATATTTTGAATAGTTCTTGGTTAGTTTAATCTAATCTAATCTAAGTTGCAAAGATATGTAACATTGTGGATTCACATTACATGCAGTCTCACAAGCGGACACGTACAAATTCGCGCTAAAACATGCTGCATGTGAACCTACAATATAAAAACCAAATCTCAAATAGACATACACCCTGCAACTCTTATCCACCTTCCCTGAAACAGGGGTGACATTGGCAAAGTGAACCATCTTCTACAGCATTGGGGGTCAGCTGCATACCAACCTACAAGTCAAGGAATATATATATACAGCAAATAACATTTTAGAATGGATAAACATTGAAACCAAATGTAAAATACAATGTTCTAATTTAAAATTTTCAAAAAAATTGGTTAACATGAGAAACCCTAGCCCTAGCCGCCAGCATTACAGATCAACCGCCATTTCTTTCTGTCCTTACATACTTCTTTCATTTCATCCAGATTCCAGAGTCATAACCTTCGTCATACAAGCTCTCCTTTTATTATGACTCTGGATATCCCATTCATTCGCAATTTCGGATATTTGGTCCATCCATCGTAGACTTTTCTATCCAACTTTTTTTATTTTTTATCATATCGTCAAAATCAAAACAGCTCTAAAATTAAAACAAAAATAAAGGCATTTATTGGCATTCCTATTAATGTAGGTGTACGATTTTGTTATGTCACAAGCGCCTTTTTTTTTTTTTTTTTAAGAAATCCTGTGCGGGAGACTCCCTAGATTCTAAAGACTCTAGGGGTCTATGACACTTGTTGTAGTGCCGCAGAGGTGTACGAGCTTGGTCGTCGCTACAAAGCGCCAATACTCAAGCAAGACCCAGTTACTGTGAGGCTGGATGGACCTTTGGTGACCGGTCATTGGTAAAGGCTTATGAATTTTTCAACCCAGCGAAGAGCATATTCGAAATATAAATGGTATATTTTTGTGCTCCGCCGGGATCCGAGTCCACAACCTTCCATTTACGAGTCCGAAGTGTTGCCACTACGGACTACGGACCGGTCCAATGTTAGATTAAATTAAATTATGTTAGTTATGTTAGATTTGTTAGATTATGTTATGTTAGATATGTTAGATTAAAAGTTATGTTATGTTAGATTAAAAGGTACTTAGATTAAAAGGTACCTTCAGATGTGCCTTCAGGATACTTACATCCGGCTAGCTCTCATCAGCATCACTCTCAGGACGTGGGGTTCTTTCTTTCGGTTGCTTACTTGTACTTTGGGAAGGGTTTTATAATTAAAAGATAAGTTTGACATGAACAAATAAGGGTTTATTTACTTTACTGATATGGGAGAAAAAGGGGAAATAAGGGAATGGCCAGACCTACATCTTTTCACTAAACACTCCCTACTCTGTTGGCTGGAGCTCCGCACGGAAGGCCTGGGGCAGCGCCCCAGGCTAGCGGCGGTTCACGAGGCGGACGCCTCCACACGTTGGAGCCCCTGGGTGGGCGCTCCTATGCACTATGTCTCCTATGCCTCTGGTCCACAAGGCGGGTGCCTTGCTGGCAGGAAATCCAAGTAGATGGGGAGAAGGGAGCTCCATTGTTATGCCCCCTCTTGCACCGCATGGTGCTTGGTCGCTGACGTCTTAATCCGTTGACATCTTGCCGGGAACTGATGACCGACGGCCCGATCAGATCACAAAGCGCAGTTCGGCCGCTTCCGTGACCGTTCGGCTCCGTTCGGCCCACAAAACACACTGTACACTCCGAATTGTTTTTTATATGTTATTTTAAAATAACATAACAGCCTTTAGGACAAAAAAGGCCAAAATCTTGTCGGTTTCACCAAAACCATACTTCGAAAACGCAGTTGTTTGCTTGTGCATAAACAACAACAAAAAATCATCGTAGAGCTATGGGAGTTAGCGCATTAGAAAGAGCGGAAATTTTTAAGTAGGATAGCATTCAGTTTCGGTTTTTTCAAAATGTGACCAAGATTTTTGAATGCTGCCCAGCTTAGTCCGACTCTTCTATTTAGGTCTGCTATCTGGTTATCTCGCCCGAGCTGTATTTTGTGACCCAAAATATCTCGGTCATATTCGTCCTAATTGAACGGCTGTCGCATTCTACCTATTCTTCTCGCATTGTTCTTGCGTTTTATTACAAAATCTCGATTTTCCGAATTTTCGAGCTATTGCTCTTTATTATTAAGCGTGCGATATGTAAGTATTTGTTATTTACATAACATTATTTTTGCATCTTGTATTGCAGATTATAGATAGATGGATCTTTGATTGACACTCAACCAAAATGTCAGAAGTATGCCCATGTTGGTCGTTTGCGAAATGACTTCGCAAAAATCTAATTTAGAAGTAAGATTACGTTGTTGGGAAGGTAATTAGTAGGTGGGGCTGTAGTCCAGGCTAAACATGCACCGCGCATTGTTTTCCCGCTTACTTTTGCCACCACCCACGCCCGTCTATTTGCAATCACGAGAAAATGTTGAGTCAACACAACTAAAACACTATCGACACTTTGACAATAAATTACACGTAGAAAGGTAAAAAAAAACATAATAGGACATACTGATCTATTTTTTATAAGCTTTAATATACTGGTCGAATTTTTAATCGGAGAAAAATATGCGATGTAATTCCGCCGGGTTAAAACGCAACTAAGGTGCACATATAACGTAACTTCTTGCCGCGTTATCCCCGAAGGGTTTCGCATGTGGCGAGTGGAACCTTTTTCTTTTTACGAGTAAGGGGGCCGGCCTTACGTCAACCTTTTCAGTTGAAGTGGGGGTTTCCCAGCTCCCGAGGGCGCTGGTACTCATTTCTTGTGAAGGCCGAGTAAACCGTGCCGTTATTTTACTTTGGAGCTGGAAATAAACACCGAAACGGGAAATCGTTTCTAAAACCCTCGGTGGGGTTCGTACCCGAGCTTACGACATGTAATGCAAGCACTCTACCAACTGAGCCATCGAAAGGACAAAGTTGCAAAGGGAAAAGACACAGAATTAATATATTTTGGTAATGGTTGCTGAGGAACGTAGTCCCATACAAGTGTGACGTTTGCCCGCCGAGAAAATAAAATATTGACAAATTTGTTGTGAGTTCATTTGCGTACTGCATGCATGTGTAATGATTCCACACCTGGCACTAATCATGATTCTCACCTCTGCTGTTTTCCTACAACTCTGTGTTATTTATATCGGTAGATTAAAGCGTCATTAATATTGGCAAGTAAGCCAGAACGCGTTACGTCAGAGCTCAGTAGTACACCAATCTTACAAAGCACACAAATACTGAGTGGGGCTCTAAATTCACCTTCATTTTAATCTTCTAATATATAAAATCAAACGGATGTATGTTCCTAAACTACTGAACAGATTGCGACGAAATTTACATGAGTTATGGTGTAGGTACATTCTCGTGTCACGACATATCGGTAAAAGACAACTCGTCCAACGACAGTTCGGCCATTGACAAATCGGTCACACGTCATTTCGTCCAAAGACAAATCGAGATGCATCTGCAGAGATACCGGCCACCCCTAGTGAAACAGCGGTAGGATACAGTTACAGTATAGGCTGATTTATTTGGTGAGCGCTGTTTTTGTGTGGATCACACCTCGAGAGTCCTCTTTAACTTTGGTCATTTGTAGAAAGCGCCAGGCCATTAAGTACTATGACGGAGACCCAGCTCGCAGAGGACTCTTGAGGTGTGATTCACACAGAAACAGCGGTTACCAAATAAATCATTCGAATGTTTATTTATCTGAGTCAATTTTTCTATACGAGGCCTAGAAAGTCGTGGAAAGTGTTTGACCACATTAGAGTTGAAGGAACAGATTGTCTGGTGTCGTTATTCGGGAACCGCTGCTCTCACAAACTACGTACGTAACTCACAATAATTATATCAGTTTATTCTTAGGCATTACCTACCACATCTCAGGTCAGGGCTGCGGATGCAAATACGCCTTGCATGCGACTCCGACTGCTAAATGAGGTCCGCGAGATTTCAGAGACTCTAGGGGTCTATGACACTTACTGTAGGTAGTGCCGCAGAGATGTTTACGAGTTGGTCGTCGCTACAAAGCGCCAAACTCCAAACTCCATACTCAAGCAAGATCCAGTTGCTGTAAGGCTGGATGGACCTTTAGTGGCCGGTCTTTGGTAAAGATTTTATGAATTTTCAACCCAGCGAAGAGCATATTTGAAAATATAAATTGTATATTTTTTGTGCTCCGCCGGGATTCGAACCCACAACCTTCCATTTACGAGTCCGAAGTGTTGCCACTGTACCTACTACGGACAAGTCAACATGAATTGACATAGAAAATTATGACGTCACACAGCTGGGCTGCTAGGGAAATGACAAACGAGACTGACCACCCATGCTGTAAAAAAAAAACTTCACTTTGCCAATGTCTCCCCTGTTTCAGGGAAGCTCGGCAAGAGCTGCAGGGCTACAATAAATTTGAGATTTGGGTGTAATTTTTAAGTGCACATGTGTACCAAAGCGCGAACTTATACGAGTCTGCTTGTGGGTATACATTTAATATGTATCTTAAATGTTAATATATCTTTGCAACTTTGATTAAGTATCTTATCTAGTCCAATCTAAGTAGCAAAGATATGCAAGATTGGGGATTCACACTACGTACAAGTTCGCGCTTGTACATGCCGCATGCGAACCTACAAAATAATAAAAAAACCCTCCCTAAATGAACATACACCCTGCAACTCTTGCAGACCTTCCCTGAAACAGGGGTGACATTGGCAAAGTGAACAATTTTCTACAGCATGGGTGGTCAGCCGCATACCAACCTATAAGTCAAGGAATCATAGATAGATCAAAACGGGCAGAAAGGGAAATGGCTTTTTTGATACCTTGAAAAATCAACTTTATGGTAGGAGTCCCATGATTCGTCTCCTCTTGGCAACCCTGTCTTAAGCTCTGTCACGCGCCCCGCGACGTCACGCGTGTCTAGCTCAGACTTTACAAACACGATCTTTCTGTTTGTCACATATCATGACACGTTTTTGTTCAACTCGATCTCTTCCTATGACACCGATTGTCACAAACATCTCTCCCTTGCAACGGAAGCCCATAATCATAGCTTGACCAAACAAAATCACTGATTTGGAATGAAATTGTCCAATCTAATCTCTAATCTAATCTAAGTTGAAAATATATGTAACAATGGGGGTTCACGTTATATGCATTCTCACAAGTTTACGCTTGCACATGCCGCATGTGAACCTACAACATACAAAACCCAAATCTCAAATGGACATACACTCTGCAACTCTTGCCGTCCTTCCCTGACACAGGGGTGACATTGGCAAAGTGAACCATTTTTTACAGTATGGGGGGTCAGCCGCATACCAACCTACGAGCTTGATCGTCGTCGCTACAAAGCGCCAATTCTCGAGCAAGACCCAGTTGCTGTACGGCTGGATGGACCTTTGGTGACAGGTCATTGGTGAAGGTTTATGCATTTTTCAACCCAGCGAAGAGCAAATTTGAAAATATAAATGATATTTTTGTGTGCTCCATCGGGATTCGAACCCACAACCTTCCATTCAGAGTCCGAAGTGTTACCACTGAACTACGGACTGGTCCTGATGCTCATAGTTAAACTTATTATTAAATTTAGGATTAAGGCTTTCACGGCCGGCGGGTAGAGCTTGATAACGCACCGTGTTTTAATGAAACTGCAGCTTCCGGACGTTTCGTTCATGTCTTCGATAGACCTCTTTAGAGATGTGGTGTTTGTGCATGTTTTTGGAATTGTAAAACCTACTACTGGGAAAGAGCAGCATCTTTTCCTTACTTAATTGTTTTGTATAGTAGATACATATGTATTATGTAAGGTCAAAGTTGCGAAGACTATAGCAACCTTTAGAGTAATAATTTACACTTTTAGGCTTAAATTTTTCTACGTATGAAAATCCTTGATTAAAAAACAAAATTAACCCCTTGTGATTTCGTCCCTCCAGTGCTTGTTTGGCTTATCTACCATTCGATTCAAAAATGACCTTTCAATGAAAATATGGTTTTGAGAATCACATTCTTCACAATCTGAGATAATAAAAAAGCATAAAAAACGATAATATGAGAGCTGTTTTTAAATACTTTTAAAATGAATTTCCAGCTTTCATGAGACACATAGGTCCAGTACACATATAAACATTGCTCATGTGAAGTTACGTCTCGTGGACATAAGAAAAAGAAGCACTAAAGGGACGTATTTACAATAATTCTAACTACACAGTTAATTTTTTTATCGGATACGAACCGTTAAAAGAGTTTTTGAATTTCATTATACCTAACAATAATGCATTTTTGAATCTTACATTTGTGTTTAAAAAAAAATTTTGTCTATGAATTTTGCTTTTGTTTTGAAAAAAAAATTGTTTTGAAAATTGTTTTGAAAATTATTTTATATAAATATATTTGTAACATTGATCTAAATATATTATTTTATATCGATGATTTGTAACCATTCTGCTCTTGAAGATGCCTCATTAGGCGAAAATATTCGAGCATAAACAAATAAAATAAAGTGAATTAAAACAATGTTTTACCATTTATATTTTTAAATATTTATTTACGTTAAACGAGTACTTACATTATTCTCAACGTTACGTTAGCGACGTAGCTAACGTCTTCAGGAGACACCCTCTCTGCACGATGACTGAGGATGAACGACGACTGAATCAGTTCATAATTTAACTGTGTAGTTATAATTATTGTAAATATGTCAAACGACCGTAATTCCAACCTAAACGTAACAATTACTAAAGGAACGATTTGTTTATACATAACAGTCATAAATAGTAAAAACTAACAAGAATCGTTGGTGTTTCTTGCGTTGAAATTTTGGGAATCTTTCATATATTTATTTTCCATAGACGCAGGTGTAAAAATGTGTGAGTATTTTGGCGAAGTGGGGAGAGTTAGTGTTGGCGGCGCTTCATCTGCCTCCCAGAAGTCCGCAACACCGGCAGCCGCCAGTCCCCCACAGCCCGCCGCGGAGTCAGTGCAGTGCGCGCCATGACATAACCGGACTAAATTAGATTCCCGAGTGCCAACAAAGACTAGACAATCCCCCCTCAAGATGCCGCTGTTCTCGGATCTATCCAGCTTGAGCATGTACTACGGAGGAAGCGGCTCTGGAAGCTCTTACAGCAGCCCTTACCTAAACATCGGAGGCAACTACAGCACGCATTCTTCCCTCGGAGGATACTCCAGACCGCTCACCTCTCTGTCGTCGTACACGTCAGGAATCAGGAGCTCCTACATCCCTGCCAGGTCATACTCCCCCCTCTTGACTTCTATAAGTGAAAACAATCATTCTCGTAGAATCGGTGGAGCATCTTCAGGTGTTTTAGCGCGTCTGAGTCCGAAAGTGCAATCGAGGTTGAGTCCTAAATACAAAACTCAGAAGCCTATCACTATCAACACTGCTGATATTGACGTGTCGCGTGGAAAATATAATAATAGAACGAGGAATGAAACGAAAACAGGTGTTGGGAGCAGTTTGGATACAACGCATACGCAAGGACAGCGTGTTTCCCCCAAAAAGGATGAAAATGTTGGTGATGGTCCAGGGCTGGATAGGAACCGCTGTACGATACGCAGAGGAAGGTCTGTTGTCAGACTGCAGACTATCCATAGAAAAGATAAAGATTCACCCAGGAAGCAGCAGTTGAAAGAAGAAAGTGAGCATGAGAATTCTCCTACGTCAGATGTGTTCATATCAATAACATCCCCGCATATTAGTCCCAAAAAGTGGCGAGAAAATCTGCCAGAAGACTTGTTGAAGAAAGAAAAGCAGAACAGAAAAACGCCCGGAGAGAAATTAGTGGAAAAGTTTATGATACGTGATAAAAAAGATGAAGATGAAATTTTATCTTTAAAAGAGCAGAGAGAAAAGAAGAGGCAAGATAATTTGAGCACTTATTCAAATGATGGTTCAGCGACAGCTGTTCCCACAGCTATAAAAAGGCATCGCTCTTCCAAAAGGCACAGCTTGCGCAGATATCCAAGTTTCCATGATTTGTGCTCAGATGTCTCATCAGAAACATTGAACGATGGCATGAACCCTGTTAGTGTGGCTAGAAAACCTTCGAAACGATCTTCAAAGTTGTCCGAACAAACGAGTGAACGAGATAAGATGCGTTCGAGGAGATTGTCCCAGGAAATGCTAGATGAACAAGCGTCGATCTTCGACGCTATGATCCGTGACGAGAACCTCAGTACGACACAATTAGATCTGTCTAAAGTTGGACTCAATGGCACAAAAATAGATGACAGTGCTAAAACATTAGAGAGCAAACGGATTAAACATTTGTCAGTTGAAGATTTTGACAACAATAGCAAGAGTTTCCCGCAAGCCAAGACAAAGTCTGACAACGCGATTAACGAGATGGGAGAGCGCGGGGAAAAAGAGAAGTCACCAAGTCCTTTAACACATCGGTCTTCGCAAAAGATGAAGAGATCTTCGTCTGGAGGAATGCTCAGCAAACTGGATTCCATAACAGAAGTTCCTAAAGAGTCTCAAATATTTCATAGATTGAAATCCATTGATGAAACTCCGAAAAATGTGAAAGTGGAAAGTGTAGTGCCAACAGTGAAATCTGTACCAAAAGTGTCCTCTACTGTTGAAGTTGAGAATGCTGAGAAAGTTTTGAAGGTTAAGGTTGATGATGTGGTTGTAGAAGAAGTTAAAAGTCCAGTGAAGAAAAATAAAGTGTTTAGTAATCTCAAATATGACGTGGTGCTAGAAGATGAGAAAGTGCCAGCTGGTAATGCTAAAGTGATGAGCAAGAAAGATAAAATTGAAGACGTCAAAATTAAGAGTGTTAAAGATTTACCGAAAACAATACCTCTTGTTCCGAAATATTTGAAAACACCTCCGATATCCCAAAAAACAATAGAAGAACCAACTTTACGAGATGTTGAAATGAAGGAAGATGAAAATTCGGAAGATGCTGATAATTTTTGGAGTAAAATAGGCAAAAGGGAAACAGTTTACTACAGGGATAGAAAAAAAAGGTTAGAAGAAGAGGCCGAAAAGAAAAGAAAGATGTTTGGTTGGGTAAACACAATAAACGAGTCTATGGAGGAAAGGGAGCCCATGTCACCAACAAAAAAAGATGCAGGAAAAGATACTGTGGTCTCAGAAATAACAAGAAATAAAATGGCGGTTGAATTATCCGAAAAACTTGAGAAAACTGAGCCTAAACCTGGCGTCGCTCCAAAAGATGAAATAAGTGCGTCACAAAAACCAGCTGATGCGGTCTTTAAGTCTGAAATCAGTCTAACTCTCTCCATTGATTCTGGGAAAGAAAGTAAATTAGCTGAGAGTGTGACACCAAAAGTAAATGATGCAATTAAGGTCTCCGAAAAACCTTCATCTCTTCTCAAAACTGATGCGAAGGAAAATGACAAAGTTAAAAATATTGATGCGGTGCCAAAGAATCCAGCTAGTGTAATTTCTGCGGCAGCGTCTGTTGATCAGAGCGCGATAAAAAATATCAAAGATGAAACACTCACAAGCGATGACAGAAACATGAAATTGGAAACAAAATGTGAATCAACAACAACAGAAAACAAAACAGTGACTCACATGCAGACAAATGAGGTCAAAGAAATGGTAGCAAAGGATTCCAAGATCGAATTAAAGAAGGACGTAGCTAAAATTACTCCGAAGATAGCTTTACCTGCCAAAAAAGAAAGTGATGTAACCCAAGCAAATAAAGATGAAATCAAAAAGGATCCTGATGTCAAAAAAGATCAAGAAAATGCGTCATGCAGTTCTCCTAAAGTTGATTGCGTGTTGTCTGATGTAGCAGAGGCGAAATCAAATGTAGAAAAACCAATTCCGAAGGTTAAATTGAAACCGGTCGCGGAAAAAGTGATTCCAAAAGTTCCTGAAGCTCTTGTTGTTGTGAACATTAGTGCAGTTAATATAGCATTAGTTAAAGAAAAAGTACCGAAAGTAGAAAATAAATCGGATGTCAAGAAAAGTGAAAAAAAGGTGGAAGTCAAAAAAGAAATTGAACAACAAAAGCCCATTGAAGAAACAAAAGACTCTGTTCCTATTAAAGTTTTAAGTGAAAAAGACTGTAAAGCAAATGATGCTCCCAAATCTGATGAAATCAAAGCAGCCATAATAGAAGAAAAAATTGAACCCATTATTGAAATCTTTGATAGCTTGAAAGTTAATGATAAGCCACCAAATATAAGCGTCAATATAACTGAAATACAAGTGGTTGACCTAGTAGCAAGCGTTTCAACCGATAATGTATGTGATAATCAAAGAGCTGAAGTCAATTCACCAGACGAAGGTGAAAACGGTGAATCCTCTGAACCCAAGGTGGTGGAAATTGTTGAAGTCACTTCAGTAACAGCAGTCATAGTTCCACCTGAGGTAAAACCAAAAAGATTGGTCAAAGATGAGCCAGCTTTGAGACCGCTTATTGCCACCCCAAGGCCGTTACAAAAAAGAAGACCTCAAAGACCGCTCCCAGCCAGTTCAGATGAAAGCAGTGAAGAATCCTCAAGCGAGGAAGAGGAAACGGAATCTTCGGATGAGGAAACGGAGGAAGAGGATGAATTCTTTGAGTGCGAAGTAAAGAATAAGGTTGGAAGTGAAAAAGATGTGAGGACTTCCACCAGTTCAAATGATTCCGGATTCGATTCCTCAGCGCCTGTCTCTCCAGCGAACCAGATCATTTGCATTAAAAAAGGTAAGACATTCATGACTCTTTCTTTACAGCTGGAATATTTCATCAATACGATAAAATTATGTGATGAGAGTCTATTGAAATTAAACTAAACCTAATACATTTTAATGCTAATTTACAAACAGAAACTTGTTTCGTTGGTTTTTGAACCAATTTCGGAGTGGAACGAAAACAAAATCAGTTCATCCTGAATTTACAAAAAATTACCTACTTTAAATGTGGACGATTCTTTGAATAGAACTTTTTCGTCACCTTTGATCACTTTTTCTCTGTCCCAACTTTATTATATTTTATCTTTTTATGAGCTTTATTTCTTACTTTTTACTGATAAGTTACTTTTTACTGATTTGTATGTGTTGCACAGCAATAATTATTCTTGCATGCTTTTTTGTTTGTGTGCTTTGTGTTCATATAACATCATTCTAATTTTATGTGTAGGTACATATAGAACCTTCTAACAATTTTGTGAAAGTAAAAATAACCTTCACAAAATAACGTTCAACACATCTCTTTTTTTAAACGTTAATAATTACTTATAGTTATAGAGTGTTTTTCATCCTCTTTTCATAAACTATATCTGAATGGATATATTCTCATAATTCATAGTACATATTTTCATCTGTATTCTATTTTCTCTTCTATACCCTAGTACTAGTATTTCTTCTTTCACCCTCTATTTTACAGTCTTTTGTATGTTCTTCCAGCTGGATGTTGACCAATCGTCATCTCATTTAAGCTACAATGGGAGTGAGTCTATCACGGCTCATTCTGGAGACATGGTCTCTATTCTTACTATGCCCTCTATCTCATAAACATTCAATGAATTCGTATCCGTTGCCTTTGATTTTTTTCTCGATTGTACCCTCACCATTTCTTACCGTTTTATAGGATCGTCATTTTTTTCTGATAAACATGGAAAATTAAGAAGACCCCTGGGTGACAACGATCGATTTGAATTAGGACATAGATTACACGATTCTTTTTTATCTAATTTACGCTCCTTACAGTACATTCCTTCAATGTTCTTTTTTTCAGTATTACTTATTATGTTTGACCGCTCAGGTACACCGCGTGTCGTTGGCATCTTGGACCGGTCCGTAGTCCGTAGTGGCAACACTTCGGACTCGTAAATGGAAGGTTGTGGATTCGGATCCCGGCGGAGCACAAAAATATACCATTTATATTTCGAATGTGCTCTTCGCTGAGTTGAAAAATTCATAAGCCTTTACCAAAGACCGGTCACTGAAAGATCCATCCAACCTTACAACAACTGGGTCTTGCTTGAGCATTGGCGCTTTCTACAGCGACGACCAAGCTCGCAGAGGGCTCTTGAGGTGTGATACACACAAAAACAGCGCTCACCAAATAAATCATCCTAATATTATTATTATTATTTATTTTCTCATTCGATTTAAATTTTCCGAATGAATTTCTCGTTTCCCCTTATTTTTAAAAGACAAACAACCTAACTTGAATACTAATTATACAAAACACACTGTCAATTACTCATTCAAATCAATGGAATTTTGCATTATTTATAAAGACAGGTCCTTTGCCTAGTGGCAATGCTTCGGACTCGTAAATGGCAGGTTGTGGGTTTGAATCCTAGCGGAGCACAAAAAATATGCTATTTATATTTTCAAATTTGCTGGGTTGAAAAATTCCTATACTTTTAACAAAGGCCGGTCACTAAAGGTCCATCCAGCCTTAAAGTAATTAGGTCTTGGTTGAGAATTGACGCTTTGTAGCTCCTAGTTCGTAAAAAGTCCAGTCGATGCTTCAGTTGGTAGAATGCTAGCATTCCATGCCGAGAGTACGAGTTCGATCCCCACCGAGGGTGTCTGAAATGATTTCCCGTTTCGGTGTTTATTTCAAACTCAAAATAAATTACCGGCAAGTACTTTTTCCTTGACTCAAAGGGTTGGTATGAAGCTGACAACTCATACTGTAAAAAAATGTTCACTTTGCCAATGTCACCCCTGTTTCAGGGAATGTCGGCAAGAGTTGCAGGGCTTATGTTCATTTGAGGCTTGGATTTTCTTTGTAAGTACACATTCAGCATATTGTGTAAGCGCGAACTGCACGTGTTTGTTGGCGGGCTTGCATTTGATATGAGCTTTAAATGTTATATATCTTTGCAACTTAGATTATAGATTATTATTTAGCATACGTACTGAATGATCACACATTGTCAAAGTAGCTAGCTAGTGAGAACATAATACATAATAAGATGTGGGTACGCACTGACACATGTATACAAACCCTGACAAGTGTCCAATTTTACTGACGGATTCGTTTACTGACTAATGTTGCATCGCACTGTACCTAATCAAAATTAGATAACTCCAAATCGCTGTCCTCGCAAAAAAAAAAAAACGCAACTAAGCTACACATATAGTGTAACTTCTTGCCGCGTTATCCCCGAAGGGGTCGCATGTGGCGAGATGAACCTATTTATTTTAACATGTAAGGGGGCCGGCCTTACGCCAACCACTTCAGTTGAAGTGGGGGTTTCCCAGCTCCCGAGGGGGCTGGTACTCATTTCTTGTGAAGGCAGAGTAAACCTTGCCGGTATTTTTTAGGGTTTGAAATAAACACCGAAACGGGAAATCATTTCTGACACCCTCGGTGGGATTCGAACCCGAGCTCACGGCATGGAATGCAAGCACTCTACCAACTGAGCTATCGACCGGACTATTATTTTATGATCTTTTGACTTATTTGGTTCCTTGACTTATAGGTTGGTGTGCAGCAGACCACCCATGCTGTAAAAAATGGTTCACTTTGCCAAGAAAAGCGAGAGTCGCAGGGTGTATGTTCATTTGAGATTTGGGTTTTTATGTTGTAGGTTCACATGCGGCACGCACAATCGCGAACTTGTACGTGTTTGCTTGTGAAAATGCATATAATTTCAATCCCCAATGTTACATTTCTTTGCAACTTAGATTCGAATGGATTTGTCTGCCATTACGGACACAGTTTTTGTTTTCCACAAATTAAATTAAGTTAAAACAAGTCCGTAGTCCAGTGGTAACACTTCGGACTCGTAAATGGAAGGTTGTGGGTTCGAGTCCCGGCGGAGCACAAAAAATATACCGTTTATATTTTCAAATTTACTCTACACTGGGTTGAAAAATTCATAAACCTTTACCAAAGACCGGTCATCAAAAGGTCCATCCAGCCTTACAGCAACTGAGTCTTGCTTGAGAATATTGGCGCTTTCTACAGTGATGACCTAGCTCGTAAAAAAGGTTGACAGCTCAATTGGTAGAATGCTTGCATTCCATGCCGAGAGCAAGGGTTCGATCTCAAGGTTTACTCAGCCTTTACAAGAAATGAGAACCAGCCCCCCCCTCCCCGGGAGCTGGGAAACCTTCACTTCAACTGAAAGTGGTCGGTGTGAGGCTCTCAAGGAGTGATATACACAAAAACAGCGCTCACCAAATAAACCAGCCTTATTTATTTTTGTAAGCTTTTTTTTTTGAGTTATCGTTTTTTTGACTCGAGCGCCTCTCTATATTTAGTCGACCGTCACCGAGTTAAGGTGATCCAGGTAGATTAGTGTGTGGAGTGCCAAGTCGTCGTGATGTCATCAGCTGTGACTGCAGTCAGGAAGACATCACGGGGAATACTTCTGCCAACCATTGTCCGAGTGAATTTTTATTGCCACCTAAGAATCTCATCCAAGGGTGCTTGAAATTCTTTTTCTAATCTAATCTAAGTTGCAAATATATGATACATTGGATATTCACATTATATGCATTCTCACAAGCAGACATGTCCAAGTTCGGGATCAGGTGCACATGCCGCGTGTGAACCTACAACATAAAAACCCCAATCTCAAATGGACATACACCCTGCAACTCTTGCCGTCCTTCCCTGAAACAGGGGTGACATTGGCAAAGTGAACCATTTTTACAACCGGGTTTACGTTCATGTGAGGTTTTGTTTATTTGTATGCAGAATGTGTAGGCGTAAAGCATTTACTTTTAGAGTCATGGGCACGCCTCTGACCTAGAGGTTCTTGTTTTGTCGTGCCGTTGCTTTTACATCACGGGAAGGCCTTTCGCCACTTGAGAAAATACAAAGCTTTGTATGAGCGTCCATGTGCTGTGGGTCCTTCTGACACATACATACAGGACGGGTATGAGGAGGGTTTGAGCATACTGTGTCTGTCTGTGGGCATGCATTTAATATGAGCCTTAAAATTAAATGTTAACTTATCTTCGCAGCTTAGATTATAGATGGAATGTAGATTATGATTTTAGTTGATTTCTTTTAAACTGCAATTGATGGTTAAGATTCATTTTACACAATGTCGCTTTACAATGTACTGATTTCTAGCTCTTCTAGACTTCACGGCTCAGTGTTTCAATCGAGACTCGTCTTTCACACAATTGCGGTCCAAATATATAGCGTCTAAACGGACGCTTCTCGCATATTCCAGACCCTTCTACACACTTCTGTATTGTTAGTTCCATATTGTTCTAGTTAACTTAGCCTGGGCACATGCATACATTCGACTTATACTAGAGGCGGACACACACATAAGCAAGCTACGCAATCGGGCTTCATAAATTCATAACAATAAAAACAAAAAATCGAGAACTTAGAATCGAGAGATTATCGATTACTTTTACTCGAGAAATTTCACTGTCACTCGAGTTATAACTCTCGAGTAGATAATTGGTAGGTATCCAGTAATTTCTCTCGAGTGATTTGTCTCGAGTATTGTCTTTCGATTATTTTTTCGTGATAATTTTCTCCCGAGTCATCTCACTCGACTGATTTCTCTATGTTATTTCTTCGAGTTGTTTCTTTCGATATTATATTTCTATGGACTAATCTCTCTTGATTTATTTATCTAGAGTTTTTTCTCTCGAGTGGCTTTTCTCGAGCAACGTCTTTCGCATATGGAACATTTTTTTTAATACGCATAGACGTCATATGAAGGGGTACAGATTTTTTAATTCGACAGAAACGTATTCCAAACAAAATAACTTGAAGCAAAATACTCGAATTGTAAATGATTAAGAACTAAGATTATAAGTTATAAAGAAACCGGTCCATAGTCCAGTGGTAGCATTTGTGAATGGACGGTTGTGGGTTCGAATCCCGGCGGGGCACAAAAAATATAGGTACCATATATATTTTCAAATTAGCTCTTGGCTGGGTTGAAAAATTCATAAACCTTTACCAATGACCGGTCACCAAAGGTGATGATGATGATGATGGATGATTTCTTTCCTGTGGCGCCATTTAATGGTCCAGGACCATCTCAAGGGCGCCATGGCTTCTGGAGAAAAGTAGTGTCTTCAGTTCCTTTCTGAAGGTGGTGGTAGGCTGGGCGAAAGGTCCATCCAGCCTTACAGCAACTGGGTCTTGCTTGAGTATTGGCGCTTTGTAGCGATGACCAAGCTCGCAAACACCTCTGCGGCACTATATCTGAAATCTAGGGAGTCTCCCGTACAGGATTTCTTAAAAAAACAAATTAAGAACAGAATGTGAAAAGTGATAGAGATTAAACAACTTGTTACATAATGTTAACGTATTTTTGCATACTTACAACATAAGGGTTCGTTATTTAAGAAAATCAAACAGTGAATATTTTTCGTGATATGTACTATGTTTATTATGATTGTTATTATTTAATATCTAGATTGCGACATCAACTGTCACAAGAAGTGTCAACCACTGACGGCCAACCTTTGTGGAGTGAACCAAAAACTAATCGTCGAAGCTCTAGCCTCTGTGAGAAGAGGTAAAAAATATTTTGTTATCACTGTGAATATTATATGTAGGTATCTCTAAGAGTGCTATTCTTAGACATTTTGGTCGTCCGTTGAGCCCACGCTTCGACAAACTAATGATGGCTGGGCTGGAAGTCTCATCACCACGTTCTTGGACCGGTCCGTAGTCCAGTGGCAACACTTCGGACTCGTAAATGGAAGGTTGTGGATTGGATCCCGGCGGAGCACAAAAAATATACCATTTATATTTCGAATGTGCTCTTCGCTGAGTTGAAAAATTCATAAACCTTTACCAAAGACCGGTCACTGAAAGGGCCATCCAACCTTACAACAACTGGGTCTTGCTTGAGAATTGGCGCTTTGTAGCGACGACGATCAAGCTCGTAAAAAGGTTGATAGCTCAATTGGTAGAATGCTTGCATTCCATGCCGAGAGCAAGGGTTCGATCTCAAAGGTTTACTCAGCCTTCAAAAGAAATGAGAACCAGCCCCTCGGGAGCTGGGAAACCCCCACTTCAACTGAAAGTAATTTGGTGTGAAGCCGGCCCCCTTACCTGTAAAAATAAATAGGTCCCGAAGCGCCACATGCGACCCCTTCGGGGATAACGCAGGCAAGAAGTTACACTATATGTGTAGCTTAGTTGCATTTTGCAGTTGTATTTTATGAAGACTAATCAGCTGTTCACTTGCGACCATCTTGGATTGACAGATCTTCATACAAATACATCATTGGTTTTTCAAAGCGTGGGCTCAACAGACGACTAAAATGTCTAAGAATTGCACCGTAAGTCTTCAAAGCATTAGGGCCTGTTGCACCAAACTCCAATCAGATATAAATCAAAATTAAGTGTGATTTCTCACATCAAATCAAAAATTTGATTGCATATACGTAAGTCATCTGATGTACATCATATTATTACCCACTTTCGAGAAATATTTAACCGAGGTCCTTACCAGAAAAAGCAATAAAATTTGATGTGTCAATCAAATATTGATTGGAGGTTGGTGCAGCAGGCAAGAGCAAGAAAAAATAGTTGACATCGTTTGTCATTTTTCCAAATTATGTAGTTTATAGAAATACATACCGCATGTAGAAATACAGACCGGTCCGTAGCTCAGTGGTAACACTGCGGACTCTGAATGGGAAGGTTGTGGGTTCGATTCCCGGCGGAGCACAAAAAATATACCATTTATATTTTCAAATTTGCTCTTCGCCGGGTTGAAAAATTCATAAAACCTTTACTAATGACCGGTCACCAAAGGTCCATCCAGCCTTACAGCAACTGGGTCTTACTTGAGAATTGGCGCTTTGTAGCGACGACGATCAAGCTCGTAAAAAGGTCGATAGCTCAATTGGTAGAATGATTGCATTCCATGCCGAGAGCAAGGGTTCGATCTCAAAGTTTTACTCAGCCTTCACAAGAAATAAGAACCAGCCCCCCGGGAGCTGGGAAACCCCCACTTCAACTGAAAGTGGTTGGTGTGAGGCCGGCCCCCTTACCTGTAAAAATAAATAGGTACCGAAGCGCCACATGCGACCCCTTCGGGGCTAACGCATGCAAGAAGTTACACTATATGTGTAGCTTAGTTGCGTTTATACTGCAGATGATGCAGTTCTTGTATCTGATTCAGCAGTAGAATTGCAAACAATGCTCTCTAGATTGAATGAAGCTTTAAAATGTAATCATTTAAAAATAAATGCCAGTAAGTCGAAAGTTTTGATTTTTGAAAGAGATGATGAAAATATGAATTGTGAGTTACAGATATTTTTTCATTTAAATTTATAATATTTTTTAGTTTTATTAATATTTACAAAAAGTTAAAAATCAGATGTAATATAATTTAATTTAGTATCATTTAAAATTAGATTTTTGGTTGTATAATTATTTCACTTTCCATTTTTTTTATGTTCCTTGACCTATTGGCTATTAGTCAAGACAACTGCATAGTGGGACACTGACCCCTCATGCTGTACAAACTTTGTTCACTTTTGCCAATACCACCCCGTTTCAGGAAAAAAAATCATTCATGTTCATGTGAGGTTTGGTTTAGTTTGAATGACACATGCAGCACGTATAAACGCGAACTTTCATGTGCCTGCTTGTGAGCATGCATACAATACGAGACTTAAATGTCAATATATTTTTTGCAAACAAAGATTCTAGATTATATAATTCATTTCAAAGTTAATTACACTTTTCGGGTTTTAGATGAAACGTTACAGAACTACATAATTATCAACGTTTCGCTGGTGACTTAGCCAACGTCTTCAGGAGGCACTCTATCTATCTTCTGGTGCAAATTAACTCTTCTCCTCAAGCTCCAGATCATAACAAATTTTCAGCAGTTACTTAATTCAGTTTTTTTTTGTAAGTACCGATCGGTAGGATATTTTTTTGGAATGGCAATAAAATTTCAATATTTGAATTAAGAAGGCTTCCGTTTAAACCAATCGGAACTATTTCCAAAAAATACTTCTCCGTTTTTATTCAAGTCAAATTTGTTATAGCATAATATTTATCCAAAAAATGTTCCATTTTCAAAAAAAAAAGCTTAGGTATAAACTACAAATAATTGATTATGTTTTAAATAATTAAATCATTTTTAAAATTTTGAATTGAAATAGTTTTTCATATTCTAGTAGACATTTTGACTAGAAATTGTTGTAAACAGGAAGTGGCTGTCCTGAATTCGGATTGGCTGGAAATCCTCACAATAATATATTATTGCCAGACTTAAAAATATCATTTTCGACAGCTAGGTACACAAAACAAATAATATTTTGATACGTCAGATGTTTGTTTGATAAAATGGAAATATTTAAAGTAAATAATTTGCGACTTTTTTAGATGTGTAGATAAACGCTACGTCAGTATAACTTTCGTATATTCTTTTTTAAATGTTTTTGTTTTTTTTGGCAATCGGTCCAAAGCAAACAGAGAGTAGATGGAATGAACGATAGTTTTACATATTTACTCTAGTCTATATTTTTCGACTTAATTGCTTTCTTAACAAAACCAGTGTTTATTTTTTTTTAACTTTAGTATGTGTTAAAAAAGAATATAGAAATTGTGGGCTAAACACTACAAAACAAATAAATCCACCCTAAAAAATATACTACAAAACAGTTTTTTTTAAATTTGAACACTCGTTTACAAAATGTAAAAAAAAACGCAACTATGCAAAACATGTAGTGTAACTCCTTGCCGCGTTATCCACGAAGGGGTCGCAAGTATGGCGAGTGAACTTATTTATTTTTACAGGTAAGGAGGCCGGCCTGCGTGTTCCCATTCCACAACGCAAAAGGAATCTTCACTCACACATGCACACGGAAGTATTGCAGATGAGTGAACCTAGCTGAAAACCAACCGTTATCAAATAGCTATATACTGGCACACAAGCAATTTAATGCACATACACAGTTATGAGTGTTGAAAATTGATAAATAAGACAGCTGGATTACATTTAATGAAAAGTTTTTTTTATTTAATTTCTCATCTTCATCTATTGAATTTCTTATAAAACGTAAGTATTTTTCTTTTTTTAATATTAATTTGTTATTTTATCCTCGAGTACTTTCGACTGTCGTCATTTTCAAGAGTCATTTATATAGAAATTAAATTAAAAAAACTTTTCATTAAATGTAATCCAGCTGTCTTATTTATCAATTTTCAACACTCATAACTGTGTATGTGCATTAAATTGCTTGTGTGCCAGTATATAGCTATTTGATAACAGTTGGTTTTCAGCTAGGTTCACTCATCTGCAATACTTCCGTGTGCATGTGTGAGTGAACATTCCTTTTGCGTTGTGGAATGGGAACACGCGGCCGGCCTTACGCCAACCACTTCAGTGAACTGGGGGGTTTCCCAGCTCTCGAGGGGGCTGATACTCATTTCTTGTGAAGGCTGAGTAAACCTGGCCGGTTTTTTTTATTATGGGGTATGAAATAAACACCAAAACGGGAAATTATTTCTGACACCCTCGGCGGGATGCGGACCCGGGCTCACGGGGTAGAATGCAAGCGCTCTACCAAGTGAGCTATCGACCGGACAATATATAATAATTAATAAGACATAGATAAGTAATAAAATCGGCACAAATTCCAAAGGTAAAAAAAACGTCACAAGACCGGGCTGCTAGGAAAAAGAGTAATGAATAATATTTTGTTATTGGTTGCTACAAACCATTGTCACACTGTTTTGTAGAATTGACCCTCCGATAAAAATGCTATATTTTTGTGTTTCATAATATTGGAGTCGAAGCTTTTTTCTTACGGATGTTCCGAAACATTTAAATTTTTTCTCAGCGGGTCGGATGCCTTTGTGGCTAGGGTCCTTAGAATCAAAAAAATTATAATTTGGTAAAGAAATTATTTGAAAGAGAATGTGAAAGTTTTCAGCAGTCTAGACTGCAGTCCGTCTTTAATGCTGCAGCCAAATTACTTTTAGGAGGACGAAAAACTGACCATTTCTCTCCTCTGTTGCGGCGCCTTCATTGGCTGCGGGTCCCAGAGAGGATTGAGTACAAAATATGTGTTTCTGTTTTTAATTCCCTCAGAGGAGTTGCCCCATCGTACTTGTGTGAATGGTGCAGAGTCGACCAGATAGGTGGAAAACGATGCACTCTTCGTTCTGCACAGAGTGACACCGTAAACAGGCTTCAACTGCCTCTTCGACGGAACAGAACCGTTTCGGAGACAGGGCTTTTAGTTCGGCTGGTCCATCCTGCTGGAATAGTCTATCTCTGGAGTTGAGAACAGAGACCAGTGTTGGCAGTTTCAGGAAGTTGCTTAAGACACATTTGTTTAACAGAAGCTTCAACACATAAAAGCGCCCTTGGGGTGGCTAGTGCCACTAAACGGCGCTGTATACAAATTGTCCAATTATTATTATTATTATTAAGGTACAAAAGAATGTGATGAGATGGATTGGGCATGTGGAAAGAATGAATGATGCTAGACTGACAAAGTATGTAGACAGAGGACGTGTGAAAGGAAAAAGAGGTAAGGGACGAGCGAGAAAAGTACGGAGTGATCAGATTGAGGAGATTGTGAAAGAATGGGACATACAAAGCGAGCGTAAAAGAAAAAAATGCATGAAAAATGTGATGGTTTTGAATGAATTGAAAGAGGTGTGCTAGTTCTTGGACCGGTCCGTAATCCAATGGCAACACTTCGGACTCGTAAATGGAAGGTTGTGGATTCGGATCCCGGCGGAGCACAAAAAATATACCATTTATATTTCCAAATATGAGAGTACTGACGCTTTGTAGCGACAACCAAGCTCGTACGCCTCTGAGGCACTACAAAAAGTGTCATAGACCTCAGAGTCTCTAGAATCTAGGGAGTCTCCCGCACAGGATTTCTTAAAAAAAAAAAATAGGAAGAAATGGAGCAGAGGCTCTGGCCATCCCTAGCGGAATGGCGATTGAGTTACAGTTATAGTTACAGCCTCTTCCCTAGCAACCCGCCAAAAAATCTATGTTCGAATTTTGCGTGAGCCCATTCAGAGATATGAAATATACGAGTACCTATGAAATAGATACAACGATAGTATATTAATTATTGAATACAATGAATGAGTTGGTGTAAGCATGACTGCAGCCGCAAGCGCTCTAGGAATGCGTGTAGGGACATTGTTATCAGCGACCGTGATGGCGATCATATCTGCAGCAGAATCATGACATTGAAGTGGCTAAATGTCACATTACATTCAAATATATCTACATACGTATTTCCACTGTACAAGTTGGGAATAATTATACACTTAAAAGCTTTCCCGAGAATCATTCTTATTTTGAAAAATATTATCCAAGTTAAAATAATTCCTTGAAAGTTCCCTCACAAAGGAGCTTTGCACTGCGAGCTTTTCTGAAAGCTCTGAGGTTGAATGAGGAAAGACTGACGAAGAAAGTATATGTTGCAAGAGTAGATGGATGTCGTGGTAGAGGAAGACCGAGAAAGGTATGGACGGACTAAATATCCGAAAATGCGAATGAATTGAATATCCATTGTCATAATAAAAGAAGAGCCTGTATAAAGAAGGTTATGACGCTATGAAGGAGGAAATGAAAGAAGTATGTAAGGACATAAAGAAATGGCGGTTGATCTGTAATGTTGGCGGCTAGGGTTTATAAAATTGGAATTTGTTTTCTGTTTTAGTTTTGAAGTCCATACAAATTATTTTTTATTGATATAAAGATGTAATTTGTCGTGTATGTTCCTTGACTTATAGGTTGGTATACCGCTGACCACGCATGCTGTAAAAATGGTTCACTTTGTCAATGTCACCCCTGTTTCAGGGAAGGACGGCAAGAGTTGCAGGGTGTATGTCCATTTGAGATTTGATTTTTATGTTGTAGGTTCACATGCGGCATGTGCAAAGGCGAACTTGTACGTGTCTGCTTGTGAAAATGCGTGAAATTTGAATCTCCAATGTAACATATCTTTGCAACTTAGATTATATTAGATTAGGTTGATCGCAGGTCACACGGAGGCTGTATACCTGGGCCCGTCGGTACACTCCGAAGATTTGAAGATCCATCGACGTCATATCCGCCTAAATAAAAAAAATGACCTGTTTTACCGGAAATCGAAAATGCGCGAATTTTAAAGAGCTATAATTAAAAAAACTAAGCCAGATATTTTTTTTTTAAACGCAGATGCATTCTTAATAATGTAGTCTACCATTTTACCATTCATTACCATTCGCAAATTGTAAACAAAGTAAAGATTTAAAAATTACTTCTCTCGTGTGTTCTGGTCAACAGTAAATTGGAAATGTCTGACATCTATTTGTTTTACCGTCGTAAATCTCTACAGTCAATCGCTTCTAGTTTGAGACAGACCTGTTATATCTTCACTTTGATGTTTAAAACAGTGAAATACTAAGGGTACCTCAATATTGGAATTCAATATAAGCATTAAGCATATTGTTCCGGCAGTCTCATCCCCACGGTAATTCTTAACAACCGACTATCGGTAATATTTATATGATCCATAGAGTGAAAATTCCACTTATCTTCAGTGGGATTTTCATTTCGGTATCTTAGTAATTATTTTAGCAGCTTGTTTGTCACCTTCAAGAACCTAGAAATGCCTACCTACATCGTATGACAACAGCTATGTTCATAAAATAAATCAAACTGACCGGTCCGTAGTCCAGTGGCAACACTCTGGACTTGTGAATGGAAGGTTGTGGGCTCGAATCCCAGCGGAGCACAAAAAACCATTTATATTTTCAAAATATGCTCTTCGCTGGGTGGAAAAATTCATAAACCTTCACGAACGACCGGTCACCAAAGGTCCATCCAGCCTTACAGCGACTAGAATTGACGCTTTGTAGCGACGACGAAGCTCGTAAAAAGTCCGGTCGATAGCTCAGTTGGTACAATGCTTGCATTCTATACTGAGAGCAAGGGTTCGATCCCCACCGAGGGTGTCAGAACTGATTTCCCGTTTCGGTGTCTATTTCAAACTCAAAATACCGGAAAGGTTTACTCAGCCTTCACAAGAAACAAGAACCAGCCCCCTCGGGAGCTGGAAACCCCCCCTTCAACTGAAGAAGTTGGTGTGAGGCCGGTCCCCTTACCCGTAAAATAAATAGGTCCCGAATTGCACAAGAAATGAGTACTAGCCCTCCCCCGGGAGCTGGGAAACCCCCACTTCAACTGAAAGTGGTTGGTGTGAGGCCGGCCCCCTTACCTGTGAAATAAATAGGTCCCGAATAGACACACGCGACCCCTTCGGAACTAACACAGGCAAGAAGTTACACTATATGTGTAGCTTAGTTAAAAAATACGACTTCATATATTGAGGTTAGATTGAAATCATGTTGCTTTGTACAAGACACATATATATTGTAGTTACTGCTTGTGCATAGGTAGGGAAAGTCAGGTCTTTTGCCAGATTTCTAGCTTTAGAGGCAGACGTAAATGTTTCAGTTTTCTTGTCCCGACCGAAATAACTCAGCAGCAGTAGCGTGACTATCATACAAGCTAAAAAGCTGAGCATGCGTACCTTCAGAAATTAAAATAATGAATATTTTTGAGTGGATTAAAGATATTATCGTCATGCGTCTTTTTAAATTTCCCGCCGTCAAAATTCATGCTACTGCCATTTGTGTGGGACAGTACTAGGCTTTTATTATTGGTCATTGTCGAACAAAACTGTATTGATGTGTCAAGCGATATACCTGTCTTTGTCTAACGTATGAAAAAAGCTAAAAGTCGTAAAGCTTGTATGGAGATGTACACACATATACGATAGAGCTCTTTGCTCATTCGATAAGACACACATACATTCACATATCATATGTGTCGAATACACAAAATAATAATATCAAATATGCTTAGCTTTTGCTATGGCTTTTTTCTTTTAGACGCTTGCACGTTCACAATATTATGAATGACTCATTGTATATTATATTTACATTGTATCTCGTATTTATATTATTGAATACCTACACTGTCGCGTTATATTAGTACGTTTCATACCAATATCAGAATAATTGACTTATTGTTTGCGACTGACCACCCAAACTGAAAAATTGGTTCACTTTGCCAATGTCACCCCTGTTTCAGGGAAGGTCGGCAAGAGTTGCAGGGCTTATATTTATTTGAGATTCATTGGATTGGGTTTTTATATTGTAGGTCCACATGCGGCATACGTTAGCGCGAACTTATACATTTCTGCTTATGGGAATGCGTTGAATATGAATCTTAATTGATACATATCTTTGCAGCTTAGATTTAGATTTTAGATTTAGTAAACGCAACTTTAATTATCCAGCATGCGTACGGCAGAAACCGAAGGCACGCCACTGCTCAGCAGGTAGAAAATTCCTAACAATATGTAAGACTAAGTATGTTAATGATAAAAGAAAAACAGTTTTGTTTTCGATTACGTGAGCATGCTATGTATATAGTATGTTAACTTAAAATGTTTTCATTTCGGAACGTAATGGTGTTCAAGTGAAATGGTTAGCGCAAGGCCGGTCTCCTTACCTGTACCCCTGTACCCTTAGTACGAGTTGTACTTAAAACTTAAGAAAAGTAAAGTTTACGCAAAATATTAAAGAGTGATTTCTCCCAAAATCTGCCGTTTTTGTTTCTTACACTTTATGGTCTCAGCAAAAGAGTTACAGTGATGAAGAAAATCAAGTTCAAACAAACAAAAACGGCGGATTTTGGGGGAAATCACTCTTTAATAATTGCC
Source organism: Agapetus fuscipes (assembly GCA_951799405.1). Lineage (NCBI taxonomy): Eukaryota > Metazoa > Arthropoda > Insecta > Trichoptera > Glossosomatidae > Agapetus > Agapetus fuscipes. The sequence goes on from OX637363.1 coordinate 3,129,789, forward strand.
GTACACTTTACTCAAGTTTTGCAACTCATACTAAGGGTAGGTACTGTAATAAAAATGGGTAACAAAGGAATAGCAAAATGATCATCCTATAATGTAGTTGGTAGAGTGCTTGCATTCCGTGCCGTAAGCTCGGGTTCGAATCCCGCCGAAGGTGTCAGAAATGATTTCCCGTTTCGGTGTTTATTTCAAACCCCAAAATAAAATACCGGCAAAGTTTACTAAGCCTTCACAAGAAATGAGTACCAGCCCTCTCGGGAGCTGGGACACCCCCTACTTAAACTGAAGTGGTTGGCGTAAGGCCGGCCCCTTTACCTGTAAAAATGAATAGGTTCAACTCGCCACATGCGACCCCTTCGGGAATAACGCGGCAAGAAGTAAAATTCATACACCTTTACCAAAGACCAGACACCAAAGGTCCATCCAGCCCTACAGCAACTGGGTCTCGCTTGAGAATTGGCGCTTTGTAGCGGCGACGACCAAGCTCGTAAAAAAAAGGTCGATAGCTCAATTGGTAAAATGCTTGCATTCCATGCCGAGATCAAGGGATCTCAAGGTTTACTCAGCCTTCACGAGACATGAGAACCAGCCCCCCCCGGGAGCTGGGAAACTCCCACTTCAACTGAAAGTGATTGGTGTGATGCCGGCCCCGTTACCCGTAAAAATAAATAGGTCCCGAATCGCCACATGCGACCCCTTCGGGGATAACGCAGGCACGAAGTTGCACTATATGTGTAGCTTAGTTGCAATACAAAATATTTTCTTGAATAATATTTTGTATTGCAAATGCACCGCCATTAACACTGTGAAAATTCATCTTATCTTTAAGTTATTAAAACAATGTTTTTTTTTTAATTATTTGGACACAAACGTTTTCGACTACACAGTAATCATCATCATCAGGTATTAAAACCTGCTTTTATTACCTGATGATGATTACTGTGTAGTCGAAAACGTTTGTGTCCAAAAATTCAAAAATAAAGAGTGAAAATAAAAACAGTGCTTTAATAACTTAAAGATATTCTTGAATCTCTCTACGTAAATAAGTAAGTCTAAAATCACATTTAATTGAGCGTATAAGTGTCACCTACTAAGAAGCTGAAATTCAGAGAAATCAGGAGTTTGCTTGTTCCCGGGAAGAGTTGTGAAATTCAGTTTCTAGAAAGCGCTATTTCTGTCAGTCCAGACTCGAATTAAGCGCAGAGGATACCGTGGGTAAACCACAGCTTTCCAAACCACACTCTGCAATCTAATCTAATCCAAGTTGCAAAGATATGTGACATTAAGGATTCACATTATATGCATTTTAACAAGCAGACACGTATAAGTTTGCGCTTAAAAATATGCCGCATGTGGACTTACAATATACAAAAACCCGAATCTCATAAAGTAAAATTTGGTTCACTTTAGCTATAGTCCCCCCTGTTGAAGAGAAAATCAACATGAGTTGCAGAAATTACGTTCCTTTAAGTTTTGGGTCTTATTTTGTAAGTACCCTACACATGCAGCATGTGTAACCGCATACTTACACAGTGTTTAATTCTGAGCGTGATTTCATATTACTCTGATATGTTTACATATATTTGTAATCTAATCTAAGTTGCAAAGATAATATATTACATTGGAAATTCACATTACATGCATTTTCACAAGCAGACACGTACAAGTTCGCGCTTGCACATGCCGCATGTGAACCTACAACATAAAAATCAAATCTCAAATGAACATACACCCTACAACTCTTGCCGACCTTCCCTGAAACAGGGTGACTTTGGCAAAGTGAACATTTCATGAGTGGTCAGCCGCATACCAACCTATAAGTCAAGGATCAACTTATTATTTGGGGAATACCTTTGGATACTTAAGTTAAGGTGCTTCCTTAACTGAGCGAATATTTAAGATGTCAAATGAGATTTGGTTTTTATGTTGTAGGTTCACATGCGGCATGTGCAAGAGCGAACTTGTACGTGTCTGCTTGTGAGAATGCATGTTATCTCCAATGTAATATATCTTTGCAACTTAGATTAGATTAGATTAGATTAGATTATTTGCCGGATTAGCTAAGATTAGGGATGACAGCACAGATAAACACAATTAACGTAAGAGATGGAAAGAATATTTTGAAGGGATTTTTGGTCGGGGCGAAAGAAATTTGTTTAGAAAAATGACAGAAGAGAATGAATTTAGGATTTTGAAAGAAGAAATAAAAGTATCTATTGAATGTTTGAATAATGGAAAGTCTGCTGGGTTTGATGGAATAAATGATGAAATGTTGAAAGCAGGAGGTGAATGCGTGATAGATTGGATGTACGAATTATGTAAGCTTTGTGTGAATGCAGGAGTAGTACCGATGGATTGGAGGAAGGCAGTCATTGTTCCCATTTACAAAGGTAAAGGGGACAAAAAAGACTGTCAGAACTTCAGACCAATCAGTCTACTCAGTATACCAGGAAAAGTCTTCTGTAAGGTGATTATAAAAAATGTGATTCTGACTACTAGTGAAAGGATTTCCGATATACAGTCCGGCTTTATGGCCGGTAGAGGCTGTGTTGATCAGATTTTTACTCTACGACAACTTGTTGAAAAACAATTGTCGGTGAGGCGGAAGCTGTTCACGGCCTTTGTAGATCTGGAAAAGGCTTTTGACTCAGTAGACAGAGGTATGTTATGGGATGTTTTGAAAGCATACGGAGTGAATGGGGCTCTCCTAGGTGCGGTGCATGCCAACTATGAAAATAGTAAGGCATGTGTTCGTATTGATGGTGAGTATAGCGAGTGGTTTGAAGTTTATAAGGGTGTGAGGCAAGGATGTGTGATGAGTCCATGGCTATTTAACATAGTCATGGACAAGTGTGTCAGAGATGCTAGACTTAATGATTGTGGATTGATGATAGGAGAGAGCAAAGTGAGTGTTCTACTGTATGCAGATGATGCAGTTCTTGTATCTGATTCAGCAGTGGAATTGCAAACAATGCTCTCTAGATTGAATGAAGCTTTGTTAGGTAACCATCTGAAGTTGAATGCAAGTAAGACGGAAGTATTGATTTTTGAAAGAGATGATGAAAGTATGAATTATGAATTTAAAATTAATGGAATGAATGTTGATGTCGTAAATGAGTTTGTATACTTGGGAAGTAAGTTTGAAAAAGATGGAAGAATGACCGGTGAATTTGAAAGAAGAGTAATGAAGGGCAGGTGTGTACTGGGTGCCACAGCTTGTATCGGCAAAAATCAAAACATATCTAAAAATGCTCGATTGGCGGTACGCAGTGGCATACTTTTACCCACCTTGATGTATGGAAGCGAGGCCTGGACGGTGAATGAAAGTGAAATTAGTAAAGTCCATACTGTTGAAATGGACTTTCTAAGAAGTATGATTGGGAAAAAACGGAGTGACAGGGTGAGGAATGATTTTGTAAGAGAAGAATGTGGTGCAAGAGAAAGTGTGAAAGTGAAGATTAAAAGAAGTTTGTTAAGATGGTTTGGGCATATGGAGAGAATGAATGAGGAAAGACTGACGAAGAAAGTATATGTTGGTAGAATAGATGGATGTCGTGGTAGAGGAAGACCGAGAAAGGTATGGATGGACCAAATATCCGAAATTGCGAATGAATGGAATATCCAGAGTCATAATAAAAGAAGAGCCTGTATGAAGAAAATTATGACTCTGGAGGAAATGAAAGAAGTATGTAAGGACAGAAAGAAATGGCGGTTGATCTGTAATGTTGGCGGCTAGGGTTTATTAAATTGGAATTTGTTTTATTTGTAAATGGATATTTTGTATTTGGATATTATTATTTAGTGATGTATAAAATGTAATTTGTCGTGTGTGTGTGTTCCTTGACTTATAGGTTGGTATGCGGCTGACCACCCATGCTGTAAAAATGGTTCACTTTGCCAATGTCACCCCTGTCTCAGGGAAGGACGGCAAGAGTTGCAGGGTGTATGTCCATTTGAGATTTGGTTTTTATGTTGTAGGTTCACATGAGGCATGTGCAAGCGCGAACTTGTACGTGTCTGGTTGTGAGAATGCATGTAATGTGAATCTCCAATGTAACATATCTTTGCAACTTAGATTAGATTAGATTAGAACGTCAATCCGCATTACTTATTAGACCGGTCCGTAGCTCAGTGGTAACACTGCGGACTCTGAATGGGAAAGTTGTGGGCTCGAATCCCGGCGGAGCACAAAAAATATACCATTTGTATTTTCAAATTTGCTCTTCGCTGGGTTGAAAAATTCATAAACCTTTACCAATGACCGGTCACCAAAGGTCCATCCAGCCTTACAGCAACTGGGTCTTGCTTGAGTATTGGCGCTTTGTAGCGACGACCAAGCTCGTACACTTCTGCGGCACTGCAACAAGTGACATAGACTCCTAAAGTCTCTTGAATCTAGGGAGTCTCCCGCACGGGATTTCTTAAAAAAAAAAGAGCGTGCGAGCTTTGAGAAACACTTGAGTGTTCTGTTTGTGAAAGCGGAAGACGCGCTAAAGCTTTCATATCTGAGGCGTTTTTGCATAGGACGTTAACCCTGCGACACTATTCACTGACACTTGCATCCACAAACGTTGCTATGGCATCTCATAGCACTGCGTGTGTATAACGCAACTAAGCTACACATATAGTGGTACTTCTTGCCTGCGTTATCTTCGAAGGGGTCGCATGTGGCGAATCGGGTCCGATTTTTTTTTTTTTACGGTAAAGGGGGCCGGCCTCACACCATCCACTTTCAGTTGAAGTGAGGGTCTACCAGCTTCCGGCGGGTCTGGTTCTCATTTCGTGTGAAGGATAAGTACACCTTGCCAGTATTTATTTATGGTTTGAAATAGACACCGAAACGCGAAATCATTTCTGACACCCTCGGTGGGGATCGAACCCTTGCGCTCAGTATAGAATGCAAGCATTCTATCAACTGATCTATCGACCGGAATTTTTTTACGAGCTTGGTCGTCACTACAAAACGCCAATTCACAACCAAGATCCAGTTGGTGTAAGGCTGGATGGACCTTTGGTGACCGGTCCTTGGTAAAGATTTTATGAATTATTCAACCCAGCAAATTTGAAAATATGATTGGTATTTTTCTGCGCTCCGGCGGGATTCGAGCCCACAACCAAATGTTCAAATATGTTTCGACCTCATTGTGTATTGGATGATTTTCATCAGTCACTTTTGCGCGCAAAATATTTCTACAAATGAAAAATAAAATTTATGAACGTAATTCATTCCTTGACTTATAGGTTGGTATGCGGCTGACCACCCATACTGTAAAAAATGGTTCACTTTGCCAATGTCACCCCTGTTTTAGGGAAGGACGGCAAGAGTGGCAGGGTGTATGTCTATTTGAGATTTGGTTTTTATGCTGTAGGTTCACATGAGGCATGTGCAAGCGCGAACTTGCACGTGTCTGGTTGTGAGAATGCATGTATTGTGAATCTCCAATGTAACATATCTTTACAACTTAGATTAGATTAGATTAGATAATCATATAAAATAGTTTTTTAAGTGAAATATTATTCCACATTTTATAAAAAAAATACATTTTGTTGGCACGTTTAGAAAATTTCCAGTTTTGCATTTATATGGATTTTTTTAAATTAGATTACACACCTGTTGACAGTTGGAAGGTTACCGATAGACTGAATTTGGATTTTTGTATGATGAGTGGGTTAGCGCATTCCTAATTCTCACAGGATTGCTTTATTAGTCCATCTACTCGTAGTTCTTATACATCAATGGGTGTGAAGAGAAACCATGCACTTGGGCCTCTTAATCCTAAAGCTAAAATAGCAATCACTTTTTTTAGATTATTAGAAATCAGACAGTAAATAAAAAAAAGTTAATGTGTATTTTTGTATTTATAGGCATTTCGTAAAATCACGTATACGTGTTTTGGACAATTTCCAACTTACTAAAAGATGTTTGTTTATCATATCTAAGTAGACACTATTATTATTTGGCCGCGAACAATATTTCGTTTCTTCTTGTTTTGCTCATCTTTCTTCTACTTCTCACTTTTTTTCTTCTTATTTGTGATTCGACTTCGACATATTGCAAGCCATGCATTTATTTATAACGGTATTAGTCTATAATCTAATCTAATCTAAGTTGCATATGTAACATTAGGGATTCACATAATATGCATTTTCACAAGCAAACACGCATACCTAAGTGCGTACTTGTACATGCCACATTTGAACCTACAACATAAAATCTCAAATGAACATAAGCCCTGCAACTCTTGCCGACCTTCCCTGAAACAGGGGTGGCATTGGCAAAGTGAACCATTTTCTACAGCATGGGTGGTTAGCCGCATACCAACCTATAAGTTAAGGAACATACACAGTAATGCAGTTTTTACAATCATTAAATAATTAGTATAAACACCAAAACAAATACAAAATTCTAATTTAAAAAAAAACTTATTAAAAGAACTCTAGTCCTAGCCACTAACATGTCAGATCAACCGCCATTTCTTTCTGTCCTTAGGCTCGAAGCCTTAGGCAAATGTAAGGGGTACGGTCCCATCCAGAAGAAAGCATGAAACATGGCATGCACGTAGCTTTTATAAATACATTTTTTTTCTATCGATAACTAATGAAAATATGGAATAATCGTGTCGCCAAAATATTATAGAACTATCCCTTTCTTCTTTTGATCTGTCTTTTTTTCTTCTTTTCATCAAATTTCATGTTTTTCTCATCTGTGTCTTGTCCATGTGTGCCCTCTATGGAATGGGAACGATTATTTAATTTTTTATTTATTTTAATTTATTTAAACCGGAATGAATTACAGATATATATATTTCATTGAATAAGTAACATTCATCTGTTATGTTTCCTTATTAACGAGAAAAAATGCAGAGTATATAAAAATAAATATAATTCCTCAAAAATACTCAAGAATATACATTAAAAATGTCTTTGCTTCTGAATGTTGTTTTTTTTTTATATTTTAAGATATTTAAGGTAGCTTCAAATGCTTTTTAGATTTTAGTCTTAATGTATGAAATAAGAATACATGAAAGCATAATTTGGGTAATTAAAAAACATAATAATGAATAATATGAAAAATTAAAAATGAATGTATGATGAACATTAATGATGCATGAGTCTTGAAAATCATGATGAATGTAATAAACTTTAGGAATATGTTTAATTTATAATTTTTTTTGAAGGAATTAAAAAAAAACACTGTTTATTTTCACTAAAATTTATTTAGAAAGATTAAAATCTTTAAAACAAATTACAAACGCGTTTTCGACCTAGTAGGTCATCATCAGGTATGATTAGGAATATGGATTCACAAAGAATGTGTTATGAAAATGCTGAAGAATGTTGATATATGTCGTCGTAATAAAAGTCAAAATGGTTAAAAATATCATCATGAAAATGAAAGGTTTTGTAAATGAATTAGTGAAGACTGAAGAGGAATATAATTCTGCAACCTATTTTGCCAGAAACAGGTTTTAACATTATCAATTGATAATTCATTATGTAATATTTTAATGATGATGATGATGGATGATTTGTTTCCTGTGGCGCCATTTAATGGTCCAGGACCATCTCAAGGGCGCCATGGCTTCTGGAAAACAGCAATGTCCTCAGTCCCTTTCTGAAGGTGGTGGTGGGTTGGTTCATTTGAACATTGACGAGCAAATTGTTCCAAGCAACCGGCCCGGCTACCGCAAAGCTCCTGTCTGCAAAATTTGACGTGGTTGCTCTTATTGAATTATTAATTGATAATTACCTAATGACATCTGTTGAACCAGGGTCAAAGTTATTGTCGATAGAACACAGCACAGGGGTTCGAATTTAAACTTGTTCGAGTGCGGACACCTTATCCTCTCGACCATGCTAGCGACATATGAAGAAATGTGGGAATTTAAATTCAAATAGAAATAACATAGAACAGTAAAATCGAGAATAATTTAAAATGCAGTAATGCATAATCCATTAATGAATAGGTTCAGAATTTCAAAATTATCTTGAATGTAGAATTTGTTTCTAATAAAAGATGAATTGAATATGAGATTTCTCTCATATTTAATTCATTAACTTTTTCTGTAATTTTCATCATAGTAAAAATTAGCAAACAATCAGTAGTGGAGTGTCGATGGATGTAGATTTACGGGGCTATTCTTAGACATTTTAGTCGTCAGTTGAGCCCACACTTTGACAAACTAATGGTGCCTGCGCTGAAATTTTCATCAGCACGGTCATTCTTACCTACAGAATTTTTGTAGTATTTGCATGAAGACTGTAATCAGCTGTTCACTTGCGGCCATCTTGGATTGACAGGTCTTCATACAAATGCATCATTAGTTTGTCAAAGCATGGGCTCAACGGGCGACTAAAATGTCTAAGAATAGCCCCTAATGAGATTTATCAGGATAAATGACAAATAAATTATAGTAGATACTTAATTATTGATGTCAAAATGAACATGAATGGGATTTCTAGTAATATTTAACTTTAAAATTATGACAATTAAGAACACATTCATTAAAATGAAAAATGCCAAAATGAAGAAAGAAAGGAAAATCATAATGTGAATTGATGAAATAGATCTATACAGTGCGCAGCCATATTGCATGCAATGTATGTGTTGAGGGCATATATTTGAATCAGTATTTATTTAGGGGGTGCAGATGGCAAAGACGCTGCTGTGGTAGCGGGGGCGGGGGCGGGGGCAGGGGGAGCAGGCCCCTCACAGCACGATGACCTACTCGGTAAGACATCACAGCTACTGACACACACAGGAATGTACTCCATTACACAGTGACCAAAGCATTTCCTCCGGCATGATTTATACCCTTCCCCACTTTATTCTATTCTCATATAGTTTTGACAGAGCATATTCATCATCAATTGGATGACAAACTGGAATGGTTCCTGGCCACCAGCGCTGCTTGCCTTTCTCCCATACTCCTACCGCATAACTTCCACTTCTATCATAGAGGATAAGGAGGTCTGCTTTCACAAATAATGCAGTACATTCCGGACAGGACCTTATGCATAATATGAGTTTTATAAGTCTTGTATCCTGCCGCCATTCCTGTAGGGGTGGCCGGTACCTCAACACAAGTGCCTCCACTTAACTCTGTCCTTGCATACTTCTTTAGTAAGTATATATTTATACTCATCACTCATTAGTAATTCAATGTCATATTTACAATAATAATAACTACACAGTTAAAATTTATTAATCGGATATTAGATGAACGGTTATAAGAGAACTTACATTATTCTCGACGTTTCGTTAGCGACATAGCTAACGTCTTCAGGAGATACCCCTCTGCACGACAACTGAACAGTTCATCCTCAGTCATTGTGCAGAGAAGGTGTCTACTGAAGACATTAGCTACGTTGCTAACGACTGAAGGTCCTGGACTAATAGATTGATATAAGACTTATTCCCCATGCCGTAAAAACTTGGTTCACTTTTGCCATTGATACCCAAATTTCAGGGGAAGGCGGCAGGAGTTGCAAAGTTCATGTTCATGTGAGGTTTGGCTTATTTTATATGTTCACATGCAGCAAGCGCGAACTCACCTGCCTGCTTGTGGGCATCTATTAAGTAGGAGCCTTAAATGTCAATATATATTTGCAGCTTAGATTATAGATTATAGATAGAAGTACTGGTGTGGCCTAAGGGAAGTATAAGTAAGTGAATCAGGGGTGAATTTCAAAAGACTCAAAAAACTTTCTACCAATTGTACACTTGATAAGTAATATTATTTGTTTCTGCAAGCTTTCATAGGCTCGGAATGTAAGTATTATATATACATAACTTTTCTATTCATTATTTTCATGTTAGAGCTCGTTCCCACTTGTCGGGTGTCGGATCCGTATATTAATCAGAGGTTCCAGTGCCAGAACATTATGTATGAAGCTATTCACACTTATCGGAAACCGATTTTGTCCGAAATGTTCTGCCACTGGAACCTCCGATTGATATACGGATCCGACACCCGACAAGTAGGAACTAGCTCTGAGTATTTAAGTAGTTATTGTTGTTTTATACTTTCACTAACTTATTTACTTCATGTTAACTTTCCAACTGTAGTACGAGTACATGTATCTAATACTTCCTAAAGTAAACATTATTGTGCATGAGTTTGTAACTTACATTGAGTATTTTTGTACAAAAGCTTCTCTCGTCATCACTAAACATGTATTTTTACTAAGCCTACAAATTTTTTATTACAATTTTCTCTCAGTAGGGTGACATTGCAGGTGTAGGTAACTAGTAACCAAATGCAAAATACTGGCTGGGTGACATCACAATTTTCCACCCAGATTGTATACGACATCTTCGTGATCAATAAAGTGATATGGACAAAAAAGTTGTGATGGGGTGCTAAACAAAAGACTAGCTAACATTTGGTAATTGATTTCGAAAGATCTTAGTGATATTTAGCTGCTGCATTTTCCTGCTGAGAAAATACTTTAAGCTTCAAATGAAAATTTGGAACATCTGTTCAATTACTAAAATACGACTTTAGACGTGTACTAAAACACCGTCTTTGAGTTTGTTATATGTCGCTGTAAATACAATACCTACCTACATCCATTTCATGACCTTGAAATGTCATGCAGTATGTAAAAGATAACCTCACTTTTTATAATGAATGTTTATTTATTTTTCCAGAGGCTTCGACTGCGTACAGCGCCTTCCAGAGATCTGGAAGAGTCACACCTCCTGCCACTACCATTCCCAGATTTAGGAAATATGCCGTAGAAGACTTCTACTTCCTTAAGGTGTTAGGAAAAGGGAGCTTCGGCAAGGTAAGCCAAATCATCTTTATCTATATCCCTTAAAAGCAAAAGAGTTTTAACAAAAACAGCCTTTACGCAAGTCGACACCTATTATTTGCATCTTTTAAATTAGAATTTTCTATTTGTTTTGATGTTTTGTAACTGTTGTACATATTATGTTCCTTGACTTATAGGTTGATATGTGGCTGACCACCTATGCTGTAGAAAATGGTTCTCTTTGCCAATGTCACTCCTGTTTCAGGAAAGGTCAGCAAGAGTTGCAGGGTGTATGTTCATTTGAGATTTGTGTTTTTATGTTGTAGGTTCACATGCGGCATGTACAAGTGCGAACTTTTACGTGTCTGCTTGTGAAAATGCATATAATGTGAATCCCCAATGTTACGCATATCTTTGCAACTTAGATTAGATTAGATTAGATTAACACCAATGTTTGGTAAAAGTGCTTTTGCAGTGGTAGCTCCAAGGGCATGGAACTGACTAGCACCCTTAAAATATAAGTAACTTACAGAACAGACGATATGAGCGCCTGGTCTTATATAGAACAAATATCTAATGGACGTGCACAAATTTCATCAACAAATAATATTTGTGTCATCGCACGTTCAGGTTGCTAGGGAAAAGGCAAACTAAAACTTGGTTATCAATTGGTCCTAGGCCCTAGTCACAAAGATCTGTCTGGAGTCCATTATGTCCCTACAACAAAACAACCACAAAATTTATTCTATTTGACAGTTTGACATTAAAAATTTTAATCGAAAACTTATAAGCTTGAATAAACATTTACTATTATTATTATTATAGTAAAAGCTAAAAAAACATTGTTTGTCTTCAGGTGTTGCTGGCTGAACTGAAGAATACGGAGTACTACTATGCCATCAAATGCCTGAAGAAAGACGTGGTCCTGGAGGATGATGACGTAGAGTGCACTCTGATAGAGAGGAAGGTCCTGGCCCTGGGCACCAAGCATCCATACCTCTGCCATCTCTTTTGCACATTCCAAACAGATGTAAGTACGCTATAATATCTATCATTCGATTGGCTCACACAGAACCATTTATTTTCTACAAAAACCTGAGCAATCGACTGTCTTACACTCAGGCCTGCTACACGGAGTCAGGATGAGATTTTTTTTTAGAAATCCTGTGCGAGAGACTCCCTAGATTTCAGAGACTCTAGGGGTCTATGACACTTGTTGTAGTGCCGCAGAGGTGTTTACGAGCTTGGTCGTTGCTACAAAGCACCAGTCTTTGGTAAAGGTATATGAATTTTTCATCCAGCGAAAAGCATATTTGAAAATATAAATGGCATATTTTTTGTGCGCCGTCAGGATTCAAACCCACAACCTTCCATTTACAAGTCAGAGGGTCAACCACTTGACTAGACTGCCGACGGGTCCAGCCATTGTTCTTCAGCCACTGTAGCTGCAGCTAACTGACACTTACTCTCTTTGCTTCCAGTCTCATCTCTTCTTCGTGATGGAGTACCTGAACGGTGGTGACCTGATGTTCCACATTCAGCAGACGGGAAGGTTTCCTGAATCCAGGGCGCGCTTTTACGCAGCTGAGATTGTCTCCGGACTCAAGTTCTTACACCAAAAAGGCATTGTATACAGGTAAACAAATTGCTTCTTGCTTCACTTTATTCCCAAGGAATAAAAAATTGCGCATCATTTTAAAAGATGGCTGATGTCACAGTGATTGAATTTTTTAGCCACCAAGAATATAATATTTGTCAGCCCTTTCCTTAGCAATCTGGTGGAGTGACACCGCAATTTTTCTGTGCTTTTTTACGCCAACAAGAAAGAAAACTAAAAAAACGATCCAAACTATTTTCATTCAATAATTTTAAAAAATCTTGAATAAAAATAATCATGCTTGTCCAATGTCCATCTTGACATTTTATGAGTTTGTTGATCTGTTTATTTTCTTGTTCATTTACTTTGTTGGTTCAGATTGCCAAGGATGATGCTTCATAAAACAGGTCACGGCCATCTTTAATTTAGTGTTGTTGCCAGAAAATAATATTCACTAAATAAACCCAACAATCAGTATCAATTCTAAGCCTTACTCCTTTCACTCTAATGTTTGTAATCGCTTTTAGAGATTTTTGCTTTCTGCCATTTATGAAAGTTCACACTTCAATTTATATTAAAAAATAAACTAGATCTGGGGTGGAAGTCTCATCATCACGGTAATTCTTACCTACCAAATATCAGTAATATTTGTATGAAGACCTGTCAATCCAAGATGGCCACAAGTGCACAGCTGATTAGCCTTCATAGAAATATTACCAATATTCAGTAGGTAAGAATTACTGTGGGGATGAGACTTCCAACCCTGTGTTGTTTGTGCTAGATATTAAATGAACTGAGCACATTAAAAATGTAGACTGTGCTAGAGGGGGGAAAGAGATTCATAACTCCAACACAAAGACACTAAAGTAGGTACATCTACATACTGCATTTAGCACAGCCGTCAACCGCATGCGTTTGGCAATGCTGTGGAATAGAAAAATTCCTTGCTTATTGGGAATCCTTTTTTTATTAGGTACCTATGATCAGTATTACATCGCTGAGGGATTTATCAATCGTTCCATTTAGTATTTTGCACCTTTTTTTTTGTGAAATAGCTGAGCATCCACGGTCTCACCGAGTCAGGTCTCTAATTTTGAAAATCTAAGACCCAAACTCAGGCCCGCCGCACGGAGTCAGGATGAGATGGGAGTCACAGGACTTACGACCTGTCTTTGGTTGGTTAAGGATCCTTTTGTCATGACAACGTTCCCAATTCCTCCCAACTCATCCTTCCTTCCAATATGTAAGTCCGATTAACTACGTTGCATGTCCAGAGGTGTCTGGGCTCTCAGATCTTCGCAGCCAAATGTGGTATGATCCCGAGATGGCCGCTTTTGTTAGTCTTTCCAGAAATCCATTTATTTGGGATCTATTCAGTCCCAGCTCCTTAAGGAAAGTAGGGGAGATAGGGGACCATTGGGCAGTTGGGAGGTTTGGGCACCCCCTCTTTACTCGAAAACTATGGTAGGCTGTATATTTTTTTTACCAGAATAGTTTAGTTTTATTGGTGGCAACACCTATGAACCAAATATCATCTGTCATTTTGTTCAACTGCCAATGCCACATGCGGTTGATTGTTTTGCACTAGCGAAAGTTTTTTTTTTCTTGTGATTTGCCGTTAATTCACAAGACAACCTATTGGAAAAGATGAGTTTTTATATTTTTTATCTAATTATGTGCTTATTATAGATATGTTAACCTTTGAATTGGAGTAAATCAGTTCACCGAAAAAAATATTTAAATATTTACTTCCAAAATGAGTGTATGGGGAGCATTGGGCACTAATTTTGGAGGGAGGTTTGGGCATGCCCAAACCTCCGAAACAGGTATTATACATATATATAGGTATCAGTAATTAATAATTCAAATTACATTAATCAACTATTATATTATAATTCCCCAATTACATCTGTAAGTCAGATCAACGGTATCGTCCAGTCAGCCTAGGATTTGAACCCGGGATATTGGTATCAACAAACGCTAGGAACATCGTCTAGATGGCTTGACTTTTAAGTGGCGTTGACATTGATATGTTGATGATAGTAAAGGTAATGAGAAATATTGTGTAATTATAGCATATTTTCACATTATTATTTTAAAGTATTAATCTAATTGTACAATATGCCCAAACCTCCCTCAGGGGTGCCCAAACCTCCCTACCAGTGGGAGGTTTGGGCACTTTTCCCGAGGTTTGTAAAATCTCCTGTAACTTATAGACTGATGAAAGTAGGATAACTGTTATTAACAAAAATTTGAGCCAAATATATTTGTTTTTGATATAAAGTATAAAAATATGATTATGTTATAAATTAAAAGTTTTTTTGGCTAGTTATGTAAAAAAGTGCCCAATGGTCCCCTATCTCCCCTATATACCGATTTGGCTGGCAGTCCTCTCGCTCCCACCTCCACTGCATACAATCTTGTGGTATATCCATTATTTGTGATTTCATCCACTAGTCCTTTATACCTATTTAGTTTGTAGGCATGGTCCTTAGGGATGTTAATCTCCCACGGCACCGTCAATTCAACCAAGAGTACTTGCTTTAGTTCATTTGAGTATAGAACTATGTCGGGTCTCAAAGCCGTAGTGCATAGTTCTCCTGGGAAAATGTATCGTCCTGTGGTGGAATCCATCACAAGCCTCCAGTCCTTTGCCTTTTTTATAATGGAAGTCTGGGTCCTGGCCCTTCATGATGGCCAGGTCCTGGCCTCAGATGGGATGTTCTGCGATCCCGAAACCGGTTGTGTTTAATAAATAAAATAAAACTCACTGTTAAAGGTCACAGTCTGTGACCTTTAACAAAAAAGTTTTATTTAAATCTAGTACTTGGTACATATATTTTTTACATAAATTTATTGATTATTATCTTGCAGAGACCTGAAATTAGACAATATTTTGCTGGACTTTGAAGGCCACGTGAGAATAGCAGACTTTGGAATGTGCAAGCTCCAGATATACCTGGACAAGACTGCAGACACCTTCTGCGGCACTCCTGACTACATGGCTCCTGAGGTATAAACTTTATTTACTTCTTGCCGTCTCACCTCCATCCTCCAGAACTCTCTATTTTGTGCAGCCTCAGTCCATGGTCCACTGACACCTAGGACTTCAGCGTCATGTGTAATTTGTTACAGTTTTTAAGTTTTAGATTAAGGCGCTACAGCTCCAACTACTATTTAGGAGTATTGTTTTACACCTTAGTTGTTTGTTACTCTACTAAACTCTACATTAGCTATTAATGTACTGTTATGTAAATATAAATATTGAAATAAGTATGGATAATTATAGTTATAAGAATCCTCAAAAGTATTGGTAGGTAAGATCGATAATTATGTATAAGTGTAGAATTCTCTAGGCTAAGTAGGTATTTGTTATAATTATAGGAATACTGTATTGCATTGGTAGGTAGGATTTTGGTTGTGTCTAGGTAGTACGTGAAACATCGAGAAGTAATAATTACTCTGGAACCTTCTAGCAACTATAGGTCTAGATTATACTGCTCTAAAGAGTATAAAGGGTGCAAATGGCCTGCAGAGCGGCCAGTATCATAGAGACTTACAAACACATCGAAGTCATCTGATCAGTGAACCAAAACCAAGTGGAATAATCGAGAAAGTAGTGTGAAAATAAATTTTGTAACTGTGTAAAATAAATAACTATTGAAGAAGACCTGTGTATTTTTAATTTGAAGACAATTGAACCCTAATTTCGTAACAATTGGCGTCAGGTGCGGAATTGTCAAGAAAAATTAAGATCTTCTGTCTAAAAATAAATAAAATAAATTAAATAGTGTTAAAATGAACTTTATTCAAATTGAACTTTGTGTGAACTGACTTTTGTGAAAACAAGTGTTTAAATAAATTTTTGTTAAAAGAAAAGACGCAAAAGCAAGTTGCTTATAAATTCTGGAACATCATATGGAACATAATTCTGGACATAACATAATGACTATTTTACCGCATTGAGAAAGTCATCAAATTGGACCATAGTTTTTTTATTATTGTGTGTGATTAAAAAAATAAAATAAATAAATAAAAAAAATCTTGAAAAATATTACAAAAGAACGTTCCAGATTCATCGAGAAAAAGTTTTTGAATAACTATCCTTTGTTTACAAGTGTGTGAATGTACATTAAGGTGGTACGACACATCGATGTACGAGTCGCCACCTTAAGTACCTACCTGTGTGTTTGAAAGACTTGAGACGAAATAAATAATTATGTACTATCAGACATTATTATGTTAAAAATATTGGTGATTTAAAAATAAATATTAAAAGACAGTACCTACCAATCAGTGTAATCAGATAAATTATTATTTTGCTAAAGTACGTATTCAAAACAGCTATATATATAAAACTCAAAACTTGTATTAAATAAATTTAAAAATATTTTCGTTTTGAAGTTTGTTAAAATAAAAAAAATGGCTAAGGTGAACATCAAGGACCTCAAAGTCACTGAGCTTAAGAATGAGCTTCTGGAAAGGGACCTGGAGACCTCAGGAGGGAAGGCGGCCTTACAAGCACGCCTCATGGAAGCTCTAGAACAGTCAGGCGAAGACCCGGCATACTTTGTCATGGCATCTGGGGGAGACCGCGCCCTTGAGGAACTGAACCTCAGCATCAACAGTAACCTGACAGGACTGAAGACTGAGATGGCTGACAACGCCAAGACCCTGAAGGAGGACCTGACCGGGCTGAAGGAGGACCTGGCAACCATGGAAGAGAAAATGACCACCAACCTGACCGGGCTGGAGGAGAAGGTGACGGGGCTGGAGGAAAAGATGAACAGCAACATGACCAGCCTGAAGGAAGAGATGACTGAGGCACTGGAGAAGAAAGTGGCAGAAAGCTCGCGAGCAATGTCGGAGATTGAGGCCCGTGTGGCAAGCCTGGAGGACCGTCTGCGTGCCGAGCTGGCTGACAAGTGCCAGATGGAGTCCACCAGAATCTCCCCCAAAGGCGGCCTTCACGACGAGACCGACCAGGGATGCTCAACTCCAACCAGGGTCACAAGAGGGGATGATGACCCTTCCCTAGCCAAGCACAACCTCCCAACCTTCGACGGGAAGACGTCGTGGGAGGAATACTTGACCCTCTTTGAGACGGCTGCCATGATGGGAGCCTGGAGCCAGCAGAAGAAGGCTTCGGTTCTCAGCCTGTCGCTCCGAGGAGACGCTCTCAGGGTTCTGCAGGCCATACCCCTGGACAACCGTGGTGACTTTGGGCAGCTGAAGCAGCGCTTGGATATGCGCTATGGCCACAAGTGCCTGGAGCAGCTGTACAAGTCACAGCTGAACACAAGGGTGCAGAAGCCCAACGAGAGCCTCCAGGAGTTTGAAATGGACATCGCCCGCCTGGTACGAGACGCTTACCCGACAGCCTCCGACGACATCTGTGAGAGCTTGGCAGTGGACAAGTTCCTAAATGGATTGCGGGAATGGGAGACGCAACAAGCCGTAAAACTGGCCCATCCCAAGGCTTTGAACGAGGCGCTCAGCCAAGCTCTCGAGTTTGAGGCTGTCAAACAGTCCATTAGGGGCCACGCCAGGGTTCGTGCAGTCGAGGCAGAGGAGGTCAAGCTACCAACAACCGAGGAGTTAATTGAAAAAGTGCTGGAACGTCTGAGACCTCGAAGACGAGACCCACGCTGCTGGAACTGCGGACAGCTGGGCCACCTTAGCACCAAGTGTCCAAAGCCTCAGAAACCCAGAAAACAGGCTGCGGAAAACTAGAAAGGGTTAATGGGAAGGGGCAACCGTTGACCCGCGCTGGAGAGGCCCTGAAATCTGCTGCTACTGTCGCAACCGTGAGAGGAAAAGCCAGCAGCATTTTTATCAATGGCATAATAGATGGAGTAACTCGTGAACTACTGGTGGACACGGGAGCAACCAGGACAATTCTGAGACGCGACATAGTGGCACGAGGCAAACAGATTGCACCAACAAAATGGTCTCTGCACACCGCCACGGGAGAGTCAGCACAGGTGTATGGGGAGACGATTGCCACCTTCCAAATTGGCAGCACCACTTTTGATCATCGGACATTGGTGGCCAACATTGAAGAAGACGTTATATTGGGAATGGACATACTGGACAGATTTGGGTGCAGCTTAAATTTAAAAAAAGGTGCCATTAAAATTGAAAATGAAGAAGTCATCCTGCAAAGACGGAAAGAACTGGCTGCACGTGTGATCCTAGCCAAGAATACCGAAGTGAAGGGGCGATCCGAGATGATAGTGAGTGCCCGCCTGGATTCCAGTAGTACAAATGACCAAATCTGTATGATAGAACCGGAGAACATGGACAATGTTAACAAAGGAGTCATGGTGGCAAGAACAGTGATTCGCGCGCAGGAGACCATTCCTGTCAAGATCATGAATGTGAACAGCTACCCAGTTAAAATGAATGAAGGTTTTGTTTTGGGCAGATGTGAGAGGATAACTTCCATTGTGCAACAGATGACAAACATGACATGCGAGGGAAGAAAATTATCGACACAATTGGAAACCCTGGTCCACGACGCTTCCCAAGGTCTAACCGAGGAAAACAGACTTAGAGTGAGGAGTTTGATCTGCCGCTACCAGAACATTTTCGAGGACTCTAATGGCCGTCTGGGAAGAACCAAGGTAGTGCGACATAGCATAGACACCGGAGAAGCAAGACCAATCAAACAGGCTCCAAGAAGACTACCCTTTGCAAAGCGGGAAGAAGCCGACAAGATCATCAAAGACATGAGCAAGGATGGCATCATAGAACCATCAAGTAGCCCTTGGACATCCCCGGTGGTACTGGTGAAAAAGAAGGATGGTACCACGAGATTTTGTGTGGACTACAGACTGCTCAACGATGTTACGAAAAAGGATAGTTACCCTCTGCCAAGGATTGACGACACCTTGGACACATTGGCAGGATGCACCATTTTTTCCACATTGGACCTGAAAAGTGGCTACTGGCAAGTTGAATTGGATGCCAAAGATAAGGAGAAAACGGCATTCTCGACTGGATCTGGACTTTGGCAGTTCACCGTGATGCCATTTGGCTTATGCAATGCCCCCGCCACGTTTGAAAGGCTGATGGAGAATGTGCTGCGAGGACTGTCATGGGAAACCTGCCTTGTATACTTGGATGACATAATCATCCTGGGAAAGGACTTCAACCATCAGTTGAGAAATCTGGAGCAAGTTTTCGGGCGACTACAAGACGCTGGACTGAAGCTCAACCCGAAAAAGTGTAACCTGTTCAAGAAACAAGTAAATTACCTGGGACACATAGTTTCTCAACGTGGAGTTGAAGTTGACCCTGCCAAAATCAAGGCAGTAAGAGACTGGCCCGTGCTGAAGGACAAACATGAAACTAGGAGCTTCCTGGGGCTGTGCACTTATTACAGGAGGTTTGTGCCAAGATTTGCGGACATTGCAAAACCGCTCACCAAGCTTACGGAAGAAAACACTCGCTTCCATTGGAGTGATTCCTGCGCACAAGCATTTGAAGAGCTTAAGGGAAGATTAACAAGTGCCCCCATCTTGAGCTACCCACGAAAAGATGGAAAGTTCATCCTGGATACCGACGCTAGTAATGTGGGGATAGGAGGCGTCCTTTCCCAAATACAGGATGGGCATGAGACTGTTCTGGGTTACTTCAGTAAAGTGCTTTCCAAGCCAGAACGAAATTATTGCGTGACCAGACGAGAGCTTCTTGCCGTGATAAAATCAGTGGAACACTTCCGCAAATACTTGTACGGGAGAAAATTCACACTACGGACTGATCATGCTGCACTGGTTTGGCTTCTGAAATTCAAAAACCCAGAAGGGCAAGTGGCTAGATGGATTGAAAGGCTCCAGGAGTATGATTATGACTCCGAACATAGACCTGGCACGCTTCATCGAAATGCGGATGCATTATCCAGACGACCATGCGCCAGTGACTGCAAACATTGCAGCAAGATGGAGGACAAGGTAGCAATTGTCCAAAGGACGACCACCGAAGATGAGGACTGGCAAGATGAAAAATTGGCGCAAGACCAACTGAATGATCCGGACTTGAAGTATGTGATGGAATGGGCGCGAGAAGGAGAAAGGCCAACCTGGGAAAAACTCGCCCCCTTATCACCAACTGTCAAGGCTTATTGGGCTCAATGGGGATCCATAGTGATAGAAGGAGGGTTTCTGAAACGAAAGATCGAGAAGGAAGACGGCACACTTAGAAGAAAGCAAACCCTCGTTCCGAGGAGCCGAGTACCGGAAATCCTTGGACTGCTGCATGGAGGAACTTCTGGAGGACATCTAGGCGTTAAGAAGACGCTGGAGAAAGTGAAAGAGCGATTTTACTGGATCAACTGCAGCGAAGACGTCAAAGATTGGTGTCGAAAATGTGTAACCTGTGCAACGGCCAATGGACCGCAAAGGAAAAGGCGAGCACCAATGCGTCAGTACAATGTTGGCAGCCCCTTTGAAAGAATTGCCATCGACATAGCTGGCCCATTTCCTACAACTGAGAAGGGTAACAAGTACATCATGGTGGTGATGGATTACTTCAGCAAGTGGGTGGAAGCTTACTCAATCCCTAACCAAGAGGCCGTAACCGTGACTGAAGTTCTAGTTACCGAATTTATCAGCAGGTTTGGCGTACCCCTGGAATTACATTCTGATCAGGGAAGGAACTTTGAAGCTGCTATCTTCCAGCAAATGTGTGAGCGGCTAGGAATCTACAAGACCAGGACCACTGCGCTACATCCACAGTCTGATGGAATGGTGGAAAGGATGAACCGTACCGTGGGGAGGTACTTAGCCAAAGTAGTGTCCAGCCATCAGCGGGACTGGGACCGACATCTGCCTTTGTTCTTATTGGCTTACCGGTCGGCTGTTCAGGAAACGACGAAGAAGACTCCCAGCAGCATACTGTTTGGGCGAGAAATGCGACTTCCTTGTGATCTCAAATTTGGCTGCAAACCAGGTGAAGACCTAGCCGGAGAAGACTATGTGACAGACCTTCGCAGGAGGCTGGATGACATCCATGATCAGGTCCGCATGAACATCGGGGAAGCCAGCGATCAAATGAAGGAGCGCTATGACACCAGAGCTGACAGCATGGGGTACAAAGCTGGTGACTGGGTGTGGCTTTTTGACCCCAAGAGGCGCCAAGGATACTGTCCGAAACTTCAGCGTTCCTGGGACGGGCCGTACGAGATCTTGGAGCGCATCAACGATGTGGTCTACCGCATAAAAAAGAGACCAAACGGAAAACCAAGGGTCGTGCACTACAATCGCCTCTCACCATACCTAGGCAATAATGATGACCAACCAGCCCAAAAAGTACGACAGTGCGTCGCATCCGAAAGATCACCAGCCTTTGAGACGTTTTGGGAGAACGCGAAGGCAGGGCAGAAGTTTCGCCATGGAGTGACCACAGAAGTCCACAAGGACTTATTTGAGGTCACTAGGGACCACACACTGGCATGCAGTGTACCGGAAGATCTAGATATGTCTAGAGGAATTGCACGGGTCTTCCGATACAAATTCGGAGAACCGCAACCCTCGAGCAGCCCGCAAGGAAGAGCTCTGAGACTACCGAAGGGGCGTCAACAAGCATACTGCCTGGTTGTCCCGGATTCCAGCAACCTGGAAGATGACTACAAGGCATTGTGGGACGGCCTTGTTGAGCTGCGTGACTACATGTTGGAGGATCAGCAGGCGCGTCTGGCAATACCGAAGATGGGTGGCGGCCGCGCTAATCGAGACTGGCGGATAATCCGGAGTATGATTGAAGCAGTGTTCTCGGGAGTCGGCATCAGCGTCATGGTGTGCTGCGAGCAAGCGCAGCCGAGAGCCAGTGGGGAGAAATCCGTGGACTGCCACTTCTTCCTGACCACAGGGTGTCGACGTGGATCAGCATGCCCCTACCTACACAGAGTCAAGACTGTTCCGGGACGAAACAGTCTAGGTGGGGGGTAGTGTTATGTAAATATAAATATTGAAATAAGTATGGATAATTATAGTTATAAGAATCCTCAAAAGTATTGGTAGGTAAGATCGATAATTATGTATAAGTGTAGAATTCTCTAGGCTAAGTAGGTATTTGTTATAATTATAGGAATACTGTATTGCATTGGTAGGTAGGATTTTGGTTGTGTCTAGGTAGTACGTGAAACATCGAGAAGTAATAATTACTCTGGAACCTTCTAGCAACTATAGGTCTAGATTATACTGCTCTAAAGAGTATAAAGGGTGCAAATGGCCTGCAGAGCGGCCAGTATCATAGAGACTTACAAACACATCGAAGTCATCTGATCAGTGAACCAAAACCAAGTGGAATAATCGAGAAAGTAGTGTGAAAATAAATTTTGTAACTGTGTAAAATAAATAACTATTGAAGAAGACCTGTGTATTTTTAATTTGAAGACAATTGAACCCTAATTTCGTAACAGTACGTTAAATCTGCAAATAACAAGTTAAATGCTTAGAATACTCTGTTGTAGTTGGCAATATGAAAGAAAACAAAAAGTCATGGACAATTCATATTGCACAAGGTCCATGACTTGAATCTAAGAAAGACAATCCATCTTCATCGCTTTAATTTCCCAACAGAAAATACAACTTAGATTTTACAGTTTGTAGACAGAATTATTGTCAAATATTTGCCATCAAAATAAATAATAATGTACACCATGTGTACAGTACAGTGTACGCAATACGGAATGATTTGTTGATGTGCAGATGAGCGTCAAAGAGAATTGGAGCAAAGCCAAAGCCAAGTCTCTGCGTGTGCTAGAAGTTACACATAAACATGCTTCCTAGGTAATGATATGTGCTTTTGTAAGGTAAAATAATTGACTGTGTAAAGCGAAAGGGCAAAAGTGAAATATGTTCAGATCTAGAAGTACTCGTAGTTGTGTTGCATTGGAAGCAAGATTGATGTTAGAATTTTACGCGTCAATAAATCTCATGTGACTACTTCCTTTTTGGGACTTCTTCGACCTTAAGTTTATGCTGTCACACCTCACAAACAAGACAGCGTGCTTTCTGGACCTCCTTGGCTGAATAGGTACTGAAAAGGGACCGGTCCTTAGTCTAGTGGTTAACACTTCTGACTCGTAAATGGAAGGTTGAGGGTTCGAATCCTGGCAGAGTACAAAAAATATACAATTTATGTTTTCAAATACGCTCTTCGCTGGGTTGAAAAATCCATATACCTGTACGAAATATTGGTCACCAAGGGTCTATACAGCCTTACAGCAACTGGGTCTTCCATGAGAACTGATGCTTTGCAGCGATGACCAAGCTCGTAAAAAGTCCGGTCGATAGCTCAATTCGTAGAATGCTTGCATTCCATGCCGAGAGCAAGGGTTCGATCCCAAAGTTTACTCAGCCTTCACAAGAAATGAGAACCAGCCGTGGGAGCTGGGAAACCCCCACGTCAACAGAAAGTGGATGATGTGAGGCCGGCCCACTTACCCATAAAAAAAAAGAGAGGGGCTCCAAAACGTTGGGGAACGAGCCACATTCACCACAGTGTTTGGCAATCGTGCGTTTGCTGTTGCGGGTCCCTCTTCGTAGAACCAGCTGCCACCGGAAGTTCGAGCTTCAAAATCCAGGGAAAACCTTAAAAAAACCCTCAAACACACTACTTCGCCGCGATAACACAAAAAGCGCCCTTGGAGTGACAATCTTCATGAAACGGCGCTATACCAAGTCATCATCTTCATCATCATCATCATCAAATAGGTCCCGAATCGCCACATGCGACCCTTTCGGGGATAACGCAGGCAAGATGTTACACTATATGTAGTAGTATTAGTTGCGTTTTATCCTCTTAATAGATTTTAAGTAAAAAGATCAGGAATTTGGATATGATTTGTGTGTTATATATTCCAGATAATCAAGGGCCAGAAGTACAACCAGGCTGTGGACTGGTGGTCGTTTGGAGTCCTCCTCTACGAGATGATGATAGGCCAGAGCCCTTTCAGCGGCTGTGATGAAGACGAGCTCTTCTGGTCCATCTGTAACGAGCTGCCCAGCTACCCGAGGTTCTTGTCCGCGGAGGCATTAGAGATACTGAAAATGGTTAGACATGAAATACTTAATGCAATAAATTTAATAATGTACAAAGTTTTAACATACTTAGTATGTAGAAATACGATATTCTATCTATAATCTATAATCTAAGCTGCAAGGATATGTAAGCATTTTAGGCTCATATGAAATGCATGCCTACAGACAGGCACATGTAGGTTCGCGCCTACACATTCTGCATGTGTGCATACAAATAAAGAAAACCTCACATGGACATAAACCTTGCAACTCCTGCCGCCGTTCCCTGAACCGGGGTGGCATTGGCAAAAGTGAACCAATTTTTACAGCACGGGTGGTCAGCCTCGTACCAACCTATCAGTCAAGGAGCGATATTAATAATAATAATAATGATAATAATAATAATATGCGTTTATTCCAGCTTGGTCATGTGGAGGGTGCGATACATGACTAGCCATATCGCCCTATGCATATGAACGTATGCTACACGCAAACTTTGAGTGTACCATTCTACTACATCCCGTATCCCGTACACGCTTGAGAAAAAATAATATATTTGAAAACTACAAACCGCCTGGCGCCCGCCTGAGTTCCAAAGTCACGTCATTACAAGTCTAGACAAGTTAGTTCCTCAAGGCTAGACTAAGCGTTTGTTTGTTTGACGTTTCGTAATTTTTCATAATACTCTTCAATAGTCAGGAGTACGTACACTGTGGTTTGAATTCCTGATTAAACTTTGCTTATTTCTCGGAAAATAACCTGAAAGTAGGGGGGTTAAGAATATTTCTCTAACACATGGCAGCACCACAAGGTGTAGAAATATGTGTTGTTTATGGCGGGTTCTTTTATTGCGGTCAAAATTAAGTGATGTGAACTAAAAATCATTTTTCCTTAATCATATCTAATTTTCCCTAAATTGTATATTATTATATATTCCTGAAAATGAGATTCTTTGCATTTCCATATGTTTACTAAAAAAAAAAACCTCATTGCCCCCTTTAGTTTTTTGTGACTTATGAACCAAATTTAAAATAAAATAAGTATACCTTTCAGCATAGGAATTTTTCATTGTATCCGACAACTTTCTTAACAAAAAGTTTGTAGAATGACTTAATGTTTTTTTTTTCTGTTTCCAGTTCTTAGACAAAGATTCCAGTACTCGATTAGGCTCTCACGAGTGCGTCCATGGAGACGTCTGCTCGCAAGAGTTCTTCCGCAGCATACACTGGGACAAACTGGAGAGGAGACAGCTGGAGCCTCCTTTCAGACCACAAGTGGTAAGATCATACAGGTTCCTTCATCAACCAGTGAATGAACTCGGCACATTTCAAATAGGGGAGAAAAAAATGACATCACTTGAGTGGACTCACTGACTAAAGAAAGGATAGTCGGCAAAACTTGAATTCAATAGTATTCTTTTAATTTTTTTTAAGAAACCCTGTGCAGGAGACTCTCTAGATTTCAGAGACTCTTGGGGTCTATGACACTTGTTGTAGTGCCGCAGAGGTGTCTACGAGCTTGATCGTCGCTACCAAGCGCCAATACTCAAGCAAGACCCAGTTGCTGTAAGGCTGGATGGACCTTTAGTGACCGGTCTTTGGTAAAGGTTTTATGAACTTTTCAACCCAGCGAAGAGCATATTTGAAAATATAAATGGTATTTTTTTGTGCTCCGCCGGGGTTCGTACCCACAACCTTCCATTTACGAGTCCAAAGTGCTGCTACTGGACTACAGATCGGTCACACCACAGTCGATAAGCTTTTCCAGAAAGTTTTGAAGGGAAAATGAATCTTTTTGAGTTCATAACTACTTAATATTCAAATGTACGTAGAGATATACAGAGTGAATGTAAAAGTAGGAAATGTATGAAAACGGTGATGGATATGAATGAATTGAAATAGTTAGGCAAGGATAGTAAGAAACAGAGGCAACTCTGCCGAGACTTCAGGCACTCCTGGCGGAATGCAACAGAGTTAGGGTAATAGTTTCAGAGCTGGAAATCCCACCTACCGAATATCAGTAATATTTGTATGAAGACTAATCAGCTGTTCACTTGCGGCCATCTTGGATTGACAGGCCTTAATACAAATATTATGGATATTCGGTAGGTTAGAATTACCGTGGTGATGAGACTTCCAGCCCAGTACCCGTAGTATGAGCTTTTCCCAATACTCGAAGTATTGACTATTCGAGAAAAATGTATGGGAACTTGTAAAGCACCTCTGGCAAAAAAAGTTTCAAAACTGTTTCGCCAGAGGTGCTTTTCAAGTTCACATGCATTTTTCTCGAATACTCAATACTTCGAGTATTGTGAAAAAACTCGTACTACGGGTACAGGACAGCTCAGATGCCTTTAACTAAGTGAAAGACTAATTTTGTTTCAACTTCTGTCCATTGTTTCAGCGCCACCCTCTGGACACCCAATACTTTGACCGTGCTTTCACAGTGGAGCACGCCAGGTTATCTCCCGTGGAGAACAACATTCTGCGCAGCATGGACCAGACACAGTTCAGAGGCTTCAGTTACACCAACCCTAACGCCACAGACCACTGACTGCTGCGCGCTGGAGTGATCCTGTGTTATATTTTAGCTCTGGCAACGAAGAAAGTGCGGCTAGCATTCAGGTGTGCCAACAGGACATCACCGAGAAGCGGGGGATGAAGAGAAAGCATAGACAGTGTGGACGTACCATAGAGAATCTAAATCTAAGTTGCAAAGATAGATATCATTTGAGATTTGTATTAAATGCATTCCCACAAGCAGACACGTATGTAAGTTCACGCTAACACATGCCGCATGTGGACCTACAATATAAAAATCCGATCTCAAATGAACGTAAGCCCTGCAACTCTTGCCGACCTTCCCTGAAACAGGGGTGACATGTTATGCTTTGAACATTAAATAAACCATAGAGTATCTACCAAGGGCGTGCATCCCATACAGGCACATGCAACTAATAGGTAGGCAATATATGGTTAAAAAACATTTAAGCTTGATATTGAGATTTAAAATTCAAAAGTAAGTTTGATTGGAGTCATCGCAGCACTTCAGTCAATTTCAAATGAGTTATTTTAAAGGAATGGGAGAAAATATTTATTCTGAAATGTATTTGCTTATATCCTATGCACGCGGTTGGAAATACCATAGACAATGCTTTGAACATTAAAAAAACATAGAGTATCTACTCTAAGAAATTAAATACTTATTATCAAATATTTGTTTTACCTTTTGACAAGAAAAATGATAGATTGGATGAATGGAATCCACACAAATGACATAGTCAAAAGAAGTGTGGAGTCACCTGGCTAGGTTGCTTAGGGTAAATGTTAACTTATATTTTGTTATTGGTTGTTCGGGACCCTAGTCATCCAACCAAACCTGCGAGAAAATTTTGTAATGTTTCAACTCCTTGTAAATATACCATAGATAATGATGGGAATATAAAACAAAATATGTAACACCATTAGAGCACAATATATTCTTCACATAAAATGTTTGTATTATTTTCTTTACAAAATTTAAAAAAATGGTTGAATAAAAGTCTTAAGAAAATATCTCATTTGATAGAATTTTTCTCCCCAAATGTATACAAGTCATGTAGTAGATAGCTATTATGTACCTTTATAGAAAATATTTTGTGTATTTTTTTATTCATCTGAAAAGCTTATCTTCCCTGTGAAAAGCTTATCTATCCCTGTGAATGGAAATGAGATCAGCATGTGAATTGGCATAAACAATATTGTGTCGTCACCCGGCCGGGTTGCTAGGGAAAAGACACGTTAATATTTTGTTATTGGTTGCTAAAGATGCCAGTCCCATACAAGACTGAGGTTTATTCGCCGAGAAAAAAGGTTCAAAATTCAAAAATGTTCCAACATCTGGAGTGATGTTTTGCGGGATCTGTTGCCGTGGTCTGTGCGAACTGGAGCTTCCGGACGTTTCGCCCATTTCTACGATGGGCTTCTTCACCGTGAAGTGTGATGATGACGATGATCTTGATGAGAACTGTGATGACTACGGCAACAGATCCCGGAAAACATCATTCCAGCATCATCAGCCGGCCGTGTAAGCCTAAAACTCTTATTGTTCCTACATCATTTGCAATGAGTTTGTAGAAAAATATATTAGTCAAAATTAATAATTAATTTTGACTGAAAAAGGATTTCCTAGCACCAGTAATAAAGGTATCCTTTTTGTACATTGATGAGTTTGCCTTTGAAATAATCTCTTGACATACATAATTATATACCAACTTGAACAAATAAAAAATGCCAGTAAATGAAAAAGATTTTTTATTTTTCTGAAGTAAGTAGCACATTAAATTATATTTTGGCAGAACAATTTTTGAAATAAATATTTACAAAATGATTAATTAAAAATGACAGATCCTTTGTATTAAAAAAAATAACTTTTTGAAATTATAGTTCCATCACTTTGCCAACTTAAGCCAAATAATTTACCATAGACAAATAATATATCTGTTTAGTGTAGGTATTTTAGGATAATATTAATTTATACCTACCCGTTTACAAATACATACCTATGTTTAATATTGTTACAAATACTTATAAATTACTTAGTTCCTTTTGTTTTCAAAGAATTTATTAATAATATTAATGACTGCATAATGAGGTCAGGACATGAATCGGCATAGACAATATTGTGCCGTCACCCAGCCAGGTTACTAAGAAAAAAGCATACCAATATTTTGTTATGGTTGATAAGGACGGCAGCCCCAAACAAGACTGGCGTTTGCTCGCTGAGAAAAAAGTTCCAAATTCAAAAATGTTCCGACCTCATTATACGTAGGTACTTCTGAAAATCTCAATTTAATTTTAGTTTGCTCATATGTTTTGCAAATGAATAATACAATATAAATCCCTTTGGTAATTTATTTAATCAAATCAGAATAATAATAAAATGTTCTTTGTATTCACTATGAAAATCCAAAACTTACACTAAATGCTCAATTTTTACCACCTTTTCCTGAAACAGAAATGGCCAAGGCTATATAGGTAACTTTTATAACAAAAAATAAATATAAATGGTATAATGATGTGGGTTTTATCCTCCTTTATATATTATGTTTCTTTGTACTTGCTTCAGTATTACATATACTAAGTAGGACAATATAATATATTTCTTATATGTACCATCGATGATTTTTCCTTTCTATTGTATTCTTCATAACAAATGTTAAAATAAAAGTTGTGTATCCTAGTCACACGGAGTCAAACATTAAATGTTAAATGTAAAATCTAATCAAAAAATTCAAATAAAGAAGATAGTCATAAAGTAAGAAATAGAGTAGAGAGGGGGGGGGGGGAGTAAATAGGATAGGGTGATAGAACTCTACAGGGTTATTCTCTAATCTAATCTAAGTTGCAAAGATATGTTACATTGGGGATTCACATTGTATGTATTCTCACAAGCAGCCACAAACTACAAGTTAGCTTGCACATGCCGCATGTGAGCCTACAATATAAAACCCAATCTCAAATGAACATAAGCCCTGTAACTCTTGCCGACCTTCCCTGTAACAGGAGTGACATTGGCAAAGTGAACCATTTCTTTTACAGTCAGCCTCATACCAACCTGTAAGTCAAGGAAGATTAAAAAAGTATTTCTTGTTACGTTTTGATATTGCACAAATGACAAAGACAAAAAATTATGTCACATTGTTGAGTTGCGAAACTTAAAGGCTAACTAATTATTTGTTATTGCTTGCTAAGGACTCCTTACCTGTGATGTTCGCCTGTTGAGAGAAATGAGAAATTGGAACTTCCTTTCGTAGTCTACCGTGTTGCTCATATTTTAAAGTGCTTTTTTAATCTGCCTTTAAAATGTTTCTATGGAAACAGCTTTGGCCCACCCCTCAATTGCTATTTTATATTCTTACTTTTTTTTATTTTAGCCGAAAAAATAAAAAATTAAGTTAATTTAGAGATGTTTTAAGCCCCCTAGTCTGTAATGATTTGTGTAAATAGCTTTTATCCATTTTTTATCTACTCTTTCGCTTACGTTTTCCATACAAATAAGTTTGTAATTTAAACTAAAAATATTTTTTAATTTAGCTGTATTGATTGTGAATACTATAATTTTTTAATACGTAAAAAGATCAGGGTCTTTTTAAAGTAAATCAATCGAATATTTTAATTAAATTCCTTAGTTTACCGTAGGGTCAGTGTGGCAACAGTGGATCATTTTTTTTCAAATGCACAGAATTATTGTTGTATAAATGCAATCAATTTACAACTTTTATCAAACGGTTGATAAATTAAGTACCTACCACTTGTTCAAAGAGCTCCATCTTTTTTATCCAATAAATACAGAGATATTTTGCATTTAGTGAAAAATGGAAAATGATCCACTGTGTACCCTATGGTGTACACAGTGGATCAAACAATAAAAAGCCAGATTACTTCTATTTCAAAAAAACATATGTATAAGACAGAAATATTTTTTTTCTGTTATACACCAATTTTAATCAAACGGAACAAAATAACACTAAATAAGTGGATGATAATCCAGGAAAAAAACACATTGAAGAAGTAACAAGAATATTGACGGGCATTGCTGCGTCTTCCGAGGTAAACACTACTATGCTACACATATAGTGTAACTTCTTTCTGCGTTCTTCCCAAAGGGTCTCATGTGGAGAGTGGAATCTATTTAGATTTACAGGTAAGGTGATCCACTATGTAACCGATGATGTTGATCCACTGTGTACCCTTTCGACAAATTTCTTTTGGGGCAGCAATTTATGTATTTCACTTTGAACAAAGTAATGAGGTAATGTTATAATGGAAGTAGGATTATTGTATATGAGGATAAATAAATAAATTCTAGCCGAACTTTAATACTTTAAAAATAAGAAGACAACAAAGCGAAGCTTAATTTTTACTTTTGACTGTCAGAAACACATTTTGTTACTCAGCACAACCAAGCTGCATTGAAGTAGGACTCTGATTAGTTCAGACATGTTCAGACATGAGCACCATGCCAGGGTGTAAGCAATAGCCCTGTATAACTACTCATCTGGAAGAAACTGCCCTGATCCACTGTACCCACATGATCCACTGTTACCACTTTGACCCTACTCAGTCATGTGCCATATTTTAATTGTTAAATATTGTATATATGTACTTATTCATAATTTATGTAGAATACATACATGCCACAAATGAGTTATATATAGGGACTGGAAAATAGTGGTGTTATTTTTTAGGAAATTCGCGTTATTTTTTTGTGAAATTCGCGTTATTTTTGATCAAAAACAGGGAAATTCGCGTTATTTTTCATGATAAACGGGGAGATTCGGTATAATTTTTAGGGTTGATTTGATCAAAATAAAGGTTTATATAATTGCAAAACAAAATATATTACTAATATTTACAATTTATTATATAAACAACATTATGTACCTTCAAAAACAATGAATAAACAAAATCTGAATCAATACGAGTATCTGCAACCGAAGATGGAAGGACCCACCGAAAACGTTTTTGCAATAAAAAATACTGAAGTGGTAGGTAAAAAACAATGTTTTTTAATTTTAGTTTCTTTAAAAAAATGTAGGTAGGTATATTATTTTTTAAAATAATCCTTTTTTACAAAAAAAAAACCATTGATTGAAAAAAGTATTAATATTTCAATGACACTCCGAATACCCTGCAAATATCCTTTTAAAATATTTAATTTTTGTGCATTTAGTGTCTAGATGAGGGTTATCTAATTTTTCAAGGAATGTTGGCTTTTATGAAAGCTTCAAGTCGTGCTCTTGGCTAATCCAGCAACAGCTTCACTCCTTGAAGTATTTTCCTTCATTGATGTCACGATTCAAGTCTGCTTGGATGATCCAGGACAGTTCTGCTTATCATTAATTAAAAAAAAAAAAGATTAGTGAATAGGAATGCAATTCACCAACCTACTCTGCCTGACCAGATACAGGTATTAATATCATTAATTAATAATTCCTTTTTGTTTATTTTAATGAAGAGTTGCAAGGCTTATGTTCATTTGAGATTGGGTTTTTATATTGTAGGTCCACATGCGGCATGTGTTAGCGCGAAATTATACATATCTGCTTGTGGGAATGCATTTAATATAAATCTTAAATGATATATATCTTTGCAGCTTAGATTAGATTAGATTAGATTCATTTATAATTACCCAATTACATCTGTTGAACCAGGGTCAAATTTATGGTCAAATGACCCAGGCGGGGATCAAACCCCGCGTCTAGCGTTCTAGCGTGTTTTTAAACGTTGAAAGATCAGCCCACTTGGCCCTCTCGGTCATAGCACCGACCAATTTTCCTGTACTTTGCACCTTGCAAAGGGTTTTCGCATGATTTTTTCCTTTCCTACAAAATCGTTGCGTTGCAAAAGCGATACATGACAACTTTTTCGCACAATTTCTACCAAAAGTACGAAAATTCGCGATATTTGCGTAAAACCTCAAATTTCGCGTTATTCGCGTAAAAACATCAAAATTCGCGAATAAATTCGTTTTATCGCGATCGCGAAATTTTCCAGTCCCTAGTTATATATAATTAAAGGTGGAAATCTAGTTTTTTTTAAATGATGTAGGTACTTTGAAAATACCTAACACAGAAACACAGAGAATGGCATTTTCTGTGTTTCCATACAAGTGGTTAATCTCATTTTCGAAAAAAAACATACTGCATTGCCGTCTTTGATTCTTTGTGACTCATATTTCAATCATTTTAAATGGTTTATATTATTACAATATTTAATGGTGTGTATAATTAATATATTCTTACAGTATAATTATATTATTACATATTTCAATAATTTTGTACAAAATATTTAAAAAACACACACACACACTAGATAAAAAGAATAACATGCTCATGTTAAATTCCTGTCGATTCATTAGTCTTTTTTAAATATTAAATTAGGGATATTTTTCTAGCTTTATTGAATCAATTTTTGCCACTTAGTTTGAGCCCCAATTATTTATTTTTAAAAATGTTTGTAAAAATTTGTAAAAAAATATTTTTGGTAATTTAGAGAATGCAGTGTTACTTGTTTGCACAATGTGATGTATGTTTAAATTTTTTTGAAGAAAAAAATTAAAAGGACTTGTTATTGAGGATGATGCTTATGAATTGAACAATAAATGGTTGTTTTTTTATACATATTGTCTTTTTTAATTAATAAATAAAATATTAGGTGCTAACCTATGAAATTATCCTTCTAATCTAATCTAATCTAAGCTGCAAAGATATATATCATTTAAGTTTTATATTAAATGCATTCCCACAAGCAGATATGTATAATTTCGCGCTAACACATGCCGCATGTGGACCTACAATATAAAAACCCAATCTCAAATGAACATAAGCCTTGCAACTCTTGCCGTCCTTCCCTGAAACAGAGGTGACATTGGCAAAGTGAACCAATTTTTACATTATGGGTGGTCAGCCGCATAACAACCTATAAGTCAAGGAACAATCCTTCTTGAAACTAACTCCTTTGAAGACATCTAATTTAATCTAATCTAAGCTGCAAGGATATATATCATTTAAGATTTATATTAAGTACATTTCCACAAGCAGACATGTATAATTTTATTGATTGTAGAGGCATTAACTTTGTAATCGTTCATCTTAAGAGATAAAAGGAAAAACCACTTTGTATTCGATTACTATGAGTATTTTATTTAATTTAATACCACAACCGGTTTCGCAAACATCCGTTAGCATCATCAGGTGGATAAATTTATGATGATGTGAACGGATGTTTGCGAAACCGGTTGTGGTATTAAATTAAATAAAATACTCATAGTAATCGAATACAAAGTGGTTTTTCTTTTTATCTCAGACAAGTATAATTTCGTGCTAACACATGCCGCATATGGACCTACATCATAAGAACCCATCTCAAATGAACATAAGCCCTGCAACTCTTGCCGTCCTTCCCTGAGACAGAGGTGACATTGGCAAAGTGAACCATTTTTTCACAGTATGGGTGGTCAGCCGCATACCAACCTATAAGTCAAGGAACCATATTGAATCCATATTGAATTTCTGATCCTAACCAAATTTTATTTGTTGTGTATGTTCCTTCACTAATAGTTGGTATGCGGCTGACCACCCATGCTGTAGAAGATGGTTCACTTAGCCAATGCCACCCTTGTTTCAGGGAAGGTAGGCAAGAGTTTCAGGGTGTATGTTCATTTGAGATTTGGGTTTTTATATTGTAAGTCCACATGCGGCATGTTTAAGCGCGAACTTATACGTGTCTGCTAGTAAAAATGCATAAAATTTGAATCCTTAATGTTATATATCTTTGCAACTTAGATTAGATTAGATTAGAACCATGCAGTGCCATTATTGCATTTTGTATGACGGAGCTTTACATCCCTCTGTTTATACATCACTGTTATGTAAAGCGGTTAATGCTTCGGCCTCGCAATTGGTAGGTACTAGGTTCGACTCTTGACAGAGCATAAAAACAACATTGTAAATTTATCCAATATGCTCTTCGCTAGGTTAAAAGAATCGGCTGCCTTTACCAAACACAACGAGACACTGCCCTAGAAGATGATGAGTAAGATAGGTACTATTTACAAAAATAATAACTAAGTACACAGTTAAAATTTACTTGGATATTACACGAGCCGTTATAAGAGAACTTACATTATTCTCGACGTTTTGTTAACAACGTAGCTAAGACAGCAGACACCCTCTCTGCACGACAACTGAGGATGAACTGATTTGTTTATTAAAAATTGTCACAAATCACAGCATACCTTGGAGCAAAGGTAGTAATTATGATAAGGTTAGTCATGAATATTTACACTTTTATTATAAAAAAAAACAGTTCATCTTCAGTCGTCGTGCAGAGAGAGTGTCAGAAGTGAAGACGTTAGCTACGTCGCTAATGAAACATAGAGAATAATGTTAGTTCTCTTATAACTGTTTGTCTAATATCCGAGTACTATTTTTTAACTATGCAGTTATTATTATTGTAAATATGTAAAACAAACGTAACTCCAACCTAAACCTAAGATGGTAGGCACTATTTTACATCAAGTTCTAATGGTAAATTTAACTTAAATGCCTGCATCATAAGGCAAAATGACCTTCCAAACACTCCATTGCAAGTAAATATTTTTTATTAATTTCAGAGAAAGTTATTTTTCTTTTAATAATTTGTAGATCTTCATACAAAACACAACATTTTTGCCATTTTCCACTCAAAACCAGGCCTCATTCTTGACAAAGCAAAGTTATAGCCATTTAGTTATGTATGAGACAACGACCAGGATTAAATTTACGGCAAATACTCTTGATATATGGGGGGAGGAGAATATTCCGGGGGCCTTAGAGACATTCTTCCCACGGGCGCTTCCTTCACAAACATTCTCCTGGTCCCTTTGAAAGACACTGTTTCAATCTCTGAACTTTTCAGTCCTAGGACGACCTCAGGGCCTTGCAGAGATGCTTTGGGAGGATTCTTGAACCACGGAGTCAATTCCAGATCGTATGGAGGACGTTCGTCGTTGGAGTATTCCTGGTGGAGGCGCTTTAGTTCATCCTGGTCGCGGTAGAACATGCAGCAAGCTCGCAGGGTGAAGTAGTACAGGATCTCTACTCCGGAGAGTAAGGAGAAACCAAGGAATAGTCCGGCAATGCCTCCAAAGGATACTGTAAA
The DNA here is from genome assembly GCA_951799405.1 of Agapetus fuscipes. Taxonomy (NCBI): domain Eukaryota; kingdom Metazoa; phylum Arthropoda; class Insecta; order Trichoptera; family Glossosomatidae; genus Agapetus; species Agapetus fuscipes. The sequence goes on from OX637363.1 coordinate 3,165,851, forward strand.
TAGCATGTTGATTAGGTTATAAATAAGTGCGGTATAAACAACAATATGAGAGTGGGAGTGAGTTTATAATGTATGTTCCTTGACTTATAGGTTGGTCCGTAGTTTAGACACTTCTGACTCGTAAATGGAAGGTTGTGGGTTGGAATCCCAGCGGAGCACAAAAAATATACCATTCATATTTTCAAATATGCTCTTCGCTGGGTGAAAAATTCATAAACCTTTATCAAAGACCGGTCACTAAAGGTCCATCCAGCCTTACAGCAACTGGGTCTTGCTTGAGAATTGGCGCTTTCTACAGCGACGACCAAGCTCGCAGAGGGCTTTTAAGGTGTGATTCACACAAAAACAGCGCTCAACAAATAAAGTCTCCCAATATTATTATTATTGGTATGCGGCTGACCACCCATGCAGTAGAAAATGGTTCACTTTACCAATGTCACCCTTGTTTCAGGAAAGGTCGGCAAGAGTTGCAGGGTATATGTTCATTTGAGGTTTGGATTTTTATGTTGTAGGTTCACATGCGGCAACCCCAGTAAAATTATGACACCTTTTCAACATTATTTTAGGACACAAATGTCTGGCATCCTTTGACACAATGAAGATGACAGACCATGTCTCCAGAATAGACTCACTCTCCCCTTATGAGATGGTGATTGGCTAGAGTCCAACTGGAAGACTCCATAAAAGCCGGACATCTTTTCATCACAATCTTCATTAGTAAGCGTCAGTGGCAAAGGGTGCCATACAACTCGATTCCCATCGGCTTCCCTTTTAAAATGAGGCAACAAAGTTGTTAAAAAATATAGGCACAAAGTAAAAGAATACATTTAAAACCAAAGAAACAACACATATCTTTCCCCATTGAAACCATGCAGTCTACTTCATTATCATTTTTGCCTCATTTTAAACGGGAAACCGATGGGAATCGAGTTGTATGGCACCCTTCGCCACTGGTAAGCGTATAGTTGATTTACCGAGTAAGTCGACCCAGCCGAACAGCACTTCCCTCTTGTACCTCACCATAGGCCAGGACACAAACTCGGACTCCAGAGGACTGTTGGCGGCTTCTTCATCCTCACTCTTCGCTGCACTGGAACAATTACCACAAACACTTCCAAACTGTTACATTTAATAACAGTTACATAATTGAGTTCCCTCCTTGAAGATCTCCATTGGCTTAGAATCATAGGGTAAGTAATGATTATTATTCGTGACCGGTCCGTAGTCCAGTGGTAACACTTCGGACTCTGAATGAAAGGTTGTGGGTTCGAATCCCAGCAGAGCACAATAAATATACCTACCATTCATATTTTCAAATTTGCTCTTCGCTGGGTTGAAAAATTCATAAACCTTTAGCAATGACCGGTCACCAAAGGTCCATCCCGTCTTGCTTGAGAATTGGCGCTTTGTAGCGACGACGACCAAGCTCATAAAAAGGTTGATAGCTCAATCGGTAGAATGCCGAGAGCAAGGGTTCGATCTCAAGGCTTACTCAGCCTTTACAAGAAATGAGAACCGGAGGGCCGGGAGCGGGAAAACCCCCACTTCAACTAAAAGTGGTTGGTATGAGGCCGGCCCCATTACCCGTAAAAATAAATAGGTCCCGAATCGCCACATGCGACTCCTTCGGGGATAACGCAGGCAAGAAGTTACACTATATATATAGCTTAGTTGCGTTTTTTTTTTTTTTTTTTTGCGTTGATAATTCATTAAATATATGAACTGATCATATTTATGGCCAGACAAAAATAGGCTCGTGAATAACTTTCTATAATAAAAATATTTTTCACAAATGAAGTTGTAAAATAGTTATTTATGCCACTGCCTAGTAATCATAGTCTTTGTAACACGAGTGCTAGTTTGTGCCATGAGGCGCAGCCGAATGGCACAATAGACAGCAAGAGTGTTACAAAGACTAATTATGTGCAGTGGCATACAATACTTTTTCTACGACCATGAAATAAATAACAAAATAGTAAATAATAGTCATTATAATGTACTCGTCCATTTGAAGTAATTATACCCCACCTTTGTCAAACCGTGTAATTTATCATTCCCCTCGATTATCTAATCTAATCAGCAAAGATATATTACATTTGGGATTCATTTTAAATTTATGGTTGCGCTTATACCATATAAGGGTTAACATTCAAACCCAATTCTGGCGAAACAGTTTGTTTTTTTTTGCGGGCAAAATATCTTGCATTATTTTCTTTTCAAGCCTTCTGTTTTCCTTCTAAAAAAGGAAAGCTACAATTTGGAATATTTTGATAAATAACATTGATGAATTATTACACTATTAACAATTTTTATTTGACTCTACGCATAAAATATATTCATTTACATTTGAACAAAGATTGAACAAAGTGGGGAGGAACTATCAATAAATTGAAAATATTCATGTAATGGCTGACGTTTAAACGTGGTTGCTATGGAAACAGCCAATAATAGTTTGTTATCGGTCGCTTAGAAGAATAGCGTCATACGAGGTTGATACTCGAAATTCAAAAATGGTTCCATTTCTGACAATGCGCATGCGCACATTTTCATTTCAACACCGTTACCAGTTGCGTAATGTTACATTACGCAACGGGTTTGGAAATGTATAGCATTGTGATTGCGGTAGCTGTTTTGTAATTAGTAAATTACCAAATGGGAGTAGAAAAAAAAATTTAAGCTTCAAATATTGACTATAACATGCCACAGAAATCATAAAACTTCACTTAAAACGCCGTCATCAGTGCTTTGGTAATTCTCACAACTAAGCTGCACATAATATTATAGTGTAACTCCTTGCCGCGTTATCCCCAAAGGATTCGCATGTGGCGAGTTGAACCTATTTATTTTTACAGGTAAGGGGCAAAAGTTGTGGGGCTTATGTTCATTTGAGGTCTGAATTTTATTTGTAAGTACACAATCAGCATTTGTAAGCGCGAACTACACGTGTTTGTTTGTGGGCATACATCTGAGAGCTTTGAATGAATATATCCTTGCAACTTAGATTATAGATTATTATAGATTATAGGGGGCCGACCTTACACCAACCACTTCAGTTGAGGTGGGGGTTTCCCAGCTAACAAGAGGGCTGGTACTCATTTCTTGTGAAGGCTGAGTAAGCCTCACCGGAATTTTATTTTGAGATTTGAAACAAACACCAAAACGGGAAATCATTTCTGACACATTCGGTGGGATTCGAGCCCGAGCTCACGGCATGGAATGCAAGCACTCTACCAACTGAGCTATCGACCGGACTAATAAATCCGGCTTTAAAAATAAACAAAATAGAGAGTAGGGGTCCCATGTCTTTGCCCGCACCAAGGCCCCCAGAGGGTATTAATCTGGGCCTGGTTTTTTAATAGTATTTAACCGCCCTATGCATATGAGCGTACGCGATATGCAAACTTTGAGTTTACCATTAGCTGCTACATCCTGTATCGCGTACGCGCTTGAGAAAAAAATATATATTTGTAAACTACAAACCGCCTGGCCTGAGTTGCAAAGTCACGTCATTACAAGTCTAGATAAGTTAGTTCCTCAAAGGCAGACTAAGCGGTCATTTGTTTGTTTGACGTTTCATAATTCTTCTTACATACTCTTCAAAAGTCAGGGGTACGTACATTGTGGTTTCGATTCCTGATTACTTTTTGCCTATTTCTCGGAAATTAACCTGAAGGTAGGAGGGTTAAATAGAGCAAAAGGAAGCCCAGTCTTACTCTTGCTCGGTGAGCTTCTCCACCTCGTACACAGTGTTGGAGCAGCCCAGCTCGCAGGAGCAGCTGTCCAGGTTGGTGATCTTGTCAGCGTGCTCGGCAATGCAGCGCAACTCCCTCAGGGTGCAGTAGCGGAACTTGTCTGCAATCAACATCAACAGTGTGGCAAATAGAGACCATTGATATTCTTCACATGCATACTATTACTGTTACTGTATCCTGCCGCCGTTCCACTAGGGGTGGCCGGTACCTCCGCAGATGCGTCTCCACTTTTTTCTGTCCTACCTCTTTCATATCTTCAACATTCATCACTTTCTCCATACATACTCTTCTTTTATCCGCACTCTGCAGGTTCCATTCTTCCGCAATCTCACCTATTTGGTCTAATCATTCCTTCCTTGGTCTCATCCGAATAAAAAAGAATTAACTGTGTAGCTATAATCATTATTTTATATTGTTGAAGAGTGTCCAAAGTGCTCAGCTGGGAATCAAACTCACGATCCTCCGTTAAGGAGTTCATTGCGTTAACTACTAGACTACGGACCGGTCATGCCTGTCTTGTTATGTTATAAACATCAGATTTTGTACAGTGCTGGCAGCAGTGGATCAAGTAGGCCAAGACCCGCCCCGTGTTTTAATGTCACAGATTATAATGACGACTAAATTATCATTAAAGGTTCCAGAGTTAAAGTATTTCTGTTTAGTGGAGATAATGGAGATGAAAGACTTCCATAAAGATATAGTGGAGCTTGGTGGTAACAATGATGCACTCACCTATCTTAGGGTAGAAGGGTGGCACGCACCCGCAGAACTGGCGGGACAGCAGCATCCTGCACTGCCTGGTGCAGGCAGAGTACGTGTAGATCACGTCCGTCACCAGCTTTATCTCGTCAGCAAACACACAACGCCGCTGCCTAGCAAACATCATAAACCAATTACACATCCAGAGACATAATAAAAGGAGAGCTTGCATAAAAAAGGTTATAACTTTGGATGAAATGAAAGAAGTATGTAAGGACCGAAAAAAATTGCGGCTGATCTGTAATGTAGGCGGCTAAGGCCAAAAATCAATTTTCATTTTGATAGATGTTTTGTAGAATTTTTAGTGTTTGTTTGTTTGTAAAACTGGATGTAATTAATTGCTTGTATTCTTTGACTTATAGGTTGGTATGAGGCTGACCACCGATACTGTAAAAATGGTTCACTTTGCCAATGTCACCCCTGTTTCAGGGAAGGTCGGCAAGAGTTGCAGGGCTTATGTTCATTTGAGATTGGGTTTTTATATTGTAGGTCCACATGCAGCATGTGTGAGCGCGAAATTATGCATGTCTGCTTGTGGGAATGCATTTAATATGAATTTCAAATGATACATAGGTATCTTTGCAACTTAGATTTAGATTTATTTAGACACATACAAACAACAACCATCAACAATTTTAATAGCAGAGCTTTGTTAATATTTAAGAATTACTCTTTGCTTGATAAGTTGGTATGAGCTGGTACAACTGCCTTGGCTTTGCTTTCCGGAGAGGGTGGTATACCGTGTCTGTCTGATGGTTTACAAAGCTGTCAATGTTGCGGCTCCTCCATATTTGTTCTCACCCATTGAAATAGATTTGAGGCACTAAACACCAGAGATCTGCGGGGCATGGAGTGGTTGACTCCAGCCATATAATATAAAAACCCAAATCTAAAATGAATAAACACTCTGCAACTCTTGCCGACGTTCCCTGAAACAAGGGTGACATTTGCAAAGTGAACCATTTTCTACAGCATGGGTGGTCAGCTGCATACCAGCCTATAAATCAAGGAATACACACAACAAATTACATTTTTTTAATCAATAAATAATAATATGTATGGACATCAAAACTAAAACCAAAAACAAAATTCTAATTTTAAAAACCCTAGTCCTAGCAGCTAACATTACAGATCAACCGCCATTTCTTTCTGTCCCTACACACTTCTTTCATTCCATTCAGAGTTCTCTTCTTTTATTATGGCTCTGGATATTTAGGTTGAAACAGATAGGTATATAATGTCTATTTTCTGAAAATAATTTCTAGTCCCCAGGTATCATATGTTAATGGTCTTACTTGATGGAGAGCTGTTTAGCATCAGGTGTGGTGTAGGTCTGCTTGACCGAGAAGGAGATCTTCTCCACGCGCCTGTCCCACACGTGCTGTGGGTTGGTGTCCATGCCTGGCATCTCGTCTGTAGAGTGGATGTACACCTGCGCATACAAACATGACAATAGCAATAAGGAACTCGATACAACCAGAAAGTTGCTCGGCTATGTAACATCATCCAGGAGCGGGGGTCATTGGGGGATGGAAGGGATGATCCCTTTGTATAAAATAGGAAAAATAAGTGGCTATATAAATACTATATAATAGTGCTATTCTTAGACATTTTGGTCGTCCGTTGAGCCCACGCTTTGACAAACTAATGATGCCTGGGCTGGAAGTCTCATCACCAAGGTAATTCTTACCTACCGCTTGGTTCAACAGATGTCATTGGGTAATTGTTAATTAATCATTCTATAATAATGAGTAATTAATTGATATTGTTAATACCGGTTTCTAGCGAGGCAAAATAGCATTCCTCTTCACAATTCTATTTTTTTTTAAATAAGATATCAAGAAACTTCTGATTTCTGGTCACTATTGTACGTTGAATCATAAATTTATGAAAGTAAAAACAAAATGAAATGATATTTACATTAGTGAGAGTTCCCTTGTGGCTTGAGTCAAACACAAAGGACCATTTGGTGTCAGTTTCGTGGATGTAACGATCTAGAAATGGCTCCAGGCTTCCTGCCATCCTGAAAACAAAATCTCTCATTAATCCCCATCACATTGCACCCACTGACTTTTAGTCCATCCAATCTAGTCTAAGTTGCGAATATATGGAACATTGGGGATTCACATTATATGCATTTTCACAAGCAAACACGTATGAGTTCGCACTTAAACATGCCGCATGTGGACTTACAATATAAAAATCCAAATCTCAAATGAACAAAACGCACGCTTAATAATAAAGAGCAATAACTCAAAAAATAAGAATGTTGGGAAATCACATTTGAAATTTAGACAACCAGTACAACTTGTATGGGATGAAAAAGGCGTCCGATGTTTTATTTCAGTCATATTCGTCCAAATTGAACGGCTGTCGCATTATACCTATTTTTCTCGCATTGTTCTTGCGTTTTATTACAAAATCTCGATTTTCTCAATTTTTGAGTTATTTCTCTTTATTATTAAACGTGCGATAAGCCCTACAACTTTTGCCGACCTTCTCTGACACAGGGGTGACATTGGCAAAGTGAACCATTTTTTACAGTATGGGTGGTCAGCCTCATACCAACCTGTAAGTCAAGGAACCTTAGTTACAAAAAAAAGTGGAATAAGAGGAGGATGAGTGATATACAAACCACGGCCACGATTTCTCTATGTGCCTCGAGTTGAAGGCGTAGCAGAAACCAACTTCAGTAAAAACAGGAGAGAACATCTCACAGCAATCCTCGTAGTCTGCCTTGAAGTAGCAGTCAAACAAGAAGTCCTCACAGCGAAGCACAACCTGGAATAACCATAATATATTCATCATCATCAATGGTGCAACCATCGGGTAATAACACAGAGGAACTAACTAAGAAACTAGCTTACTGCATTGATACATACTATCTACCACTTTTGTCTCAGTCCTGTCAAACGTTGCAGATGTGTTGGCATACAAAACATGTTATAACGTGTCAAATTTTATGTTTTCTTGCTTTCTCCATTCTGTGTTTTGACACCCAATTACGACACATGCTATCTGTTACTGTTACTGTATCCTGCCGCCGTTCCACTAGGGGTGGCCGGTACCTCCGCAGATGCGCCTCCACTTTTTTCTGTCCTTACAAACCACTTTCATTTCCTCAATATTCATCACCTTTTTCATACATACTCTTCTCTTATTTTCACTCTGCAGGTTCCATTCTTTCGCAATCTCACCTATTTGGTCTAACCATTCTTTCCTCGGCCTTCCCCTTCCGCGCTTTCCTCTGACATTTCCTTTGTACACTTTCTTCGTTAGTCGTTCATCATCCATTCTTTCGAGATGTCCGAACCATCTCATCGTACTTTTTTGTACTTTCATTCTCATATTCTCTTTTATACCACACTCGTTCATCACCCAATCATTACGTACTCTATCATTCAGTGTTTTTCCAGCATTGCTCTCAGGTAAGCCATTTCAACCGTACATACTTTACTCAGCTCACATTCATTAACTGTCCACGCCTCACTTCCATACATCAATGTTGGAACCAATATGCCATTGTGGACCGCCAATCATATTCTTCGTAAGTTTCCTATTTCTTGCAATTCTTCCAATCGTTCCCATTACACTTCTTCCTCTACTAGCACGCTTTTCCAATTCTTTCGTCAATTTCCCATTCGACTCAAACTTGCTTCCCAGATAATCAAATTCTTTCACGACCTCCACTCTTGTTTCATTCAGTCTTATCTCAATTTCCTCGCATTCCTCAGTCCTGTCAAACACTAATACTTTCGTCTTACTGGCATTCACTTTTAAACCGTTCTTACTAAAAGCATCATTCATTTTGGTGAGTATCATCTGGAGCTCCTCCGCTGTATCAGCCAACACTACGGCATCGTCAGCATAGAGAAGAACTCCAACATTCGTCTCACCCACTTTCACACCATAATGAGAAATTTCTGCTTCTTTCATACAATTGTCCATGATTATGTTAAATAACCACGGACTCATTACACACCCCTGTCGTACTCCCTTGTAAACATCAAACCATTCGCTACATTTACCATCCACTCTTACACACGCCAAACTATTTTCATAGATGGCGCGTATTCCATTCAGAAGCTTGCCGTTCACACCGTACTTTAGGAGTACTTTCCACATCATACCTCTGTCCACCGAGTCAAAAGCCTTCTCGAGATCCACAAAAGCCGTGTAGACCTTCCGACCCACAGCCAGATGTTTTTCAACAATCTGTCTGAGAGTGAAGATCTGGTCTACACACCCTCTTCCTGGCATAAAGCCAGTCTGGATATCAGAAACCCCATGACCAGTAGACAGTCTCACTTTTTTTATGAGAACTTTACACAATACTTTACCAGCTATACTGAGAAGACTGATGGGCCTGAAATTTTGGCAGTCCTTTTTGTCACCTTTTCCTTTGTAGATAGGAACAATGACCGCCTTTTTCCAGTCCATCGGCACTTTACTCTCTTTCACACACATCTTGCACAGTTCAAACATCCATTCAATATATATATATATATATATATATATATATATATATATATATATATATATATATATATATATTTGGATAATTTGTTTTTTTAAAAATTCAACCATGCATTCTCCAGCACATTTGATCATCTCAGCATTCACACCATCATTCCCAGCAGCTTTTCCATTCTTCAGATCTTTTATACTTGTTATCACATCCTCTTTCACAATTTCTTCATCGCTGTCATTATATTCAACATCATAATAGTCTCTTTCGCCCTGGCCATATAAATTTTTAAAATATTCATTCCATCTCTTCCTTACATCACTTTCGTCCCACAGCAAGATTCCCTCAGCGTTTTTAATGCCTGGGGCCTATAATGTCTTAAAATAATGCCCTTTTCCTTTTAAATTCATAAATTTTATCAATCACAAGATTTATACCGCATGCGTCTATGTTCGAACTGTTCCGGGCATAGTACGCATGCGGCAATGCTGCCACCTTTCCAGAAACATTTTTACATTTGCCTAAGTTTTTCTGTACACATGGAAACGCAACTGTGAAGTTTTGTTCTCTTTCTTACTAATGACCATTTTCATAAGTAGGTTGAAACATATATTTTTTTTTTTTTTTTTTTTTTTCCTTTATTATCTTAATATTTTTTTACAATACATACAATGTATTTAATTGTTCCCGCAAAGCCGAGGCTTGTCTGCAGGTTACATTACCATATTTATAATATTGATTTCTTATATATGTTTCTTTGGATGAATTTGGTTTTATGATTTAGTTTTTTATGTCCATGTATATATTGTTATTTTTATTCTTTGATTTTAAAAAATGTAATTTGTCATGTATGTTCCTTGACTTATAGGTTGTTATGCGGCTGACCACCCATAATATAAAAATTGGTTCACTTTGCCAATGTCACCCCTGTTTCAGGGAAGGACGGCAAGAGTTGCAAGGCTTATGTTCATTTGAGATTGGGTTTTTATATTGTAGGTCCACATGCGGCATGTGTTAGCGCGAAATTATACATATCTGCTTGTGGGAATGCATTTAGTATAAATCTTAAATGATATATATCTTTGCAGCTTAGATTAGATTAGATTAGATATAATATAATCCTTATACATTAACCTTTAGGTGTTTAAAGTGTGTCTTAATGTTTTTTTTAAATTTATTTATATTTTTATCTTCATTTATGCTTTTTGGAAGCTGGTTGTATAGTTTAGGGATAACACATGCCAATGTTCTCTTCCCGTAGTAATTTACCTGCCGAGGCTCCCTCAGCCGCTGTGCCGAAACTAGTCTTGTCTCATTTGGGTGCGATATTTTTATTTTGTGCTCATCGTCAAGAAAATGATCCGTCATTATTTTGTATTTGCATAGATTTTCCACCGATAAGACGTTGACATAGTTAAATAATATATTGTGATTATCTTTTGCTTCTTTTTTTATTTCTTTTGGAACCATGCATTTTAATATTCTGATTTGTATGTTCAGGATCCTGTCGATATACGATTTAAAAGTAAGGCCCCATATTCTTAGTCCATAGGTAATAATCGGCTCAACCAACCCCATGTAAACCAGTCTAGGACTGTGTATGGCAGGTATGGTTTTAGATGGTACATGTTCAGAAGGCATATCCTTAGCTTGTTACAGACTGTCTTGACTTGCTCCTCCCAGTTGAAGTAGGAATCTATGATGATACCTAAGTACTTGTACTTATTCACAACATTTATTTTTGCACAAACACAGTCTCGTAGAGCTTTGTGAAAGCATTCGTATGTGTGGGCATATATTGTTATATCTTCCCTATGTTTATTATATGGGGAGGTGATGTTTATGACTTTTGTTTTTTCCATGTTGATCGTTAGACTATAGTCGTGTGACCATTTTATCACTTGGTTAAAGTCTGCTTGCAGTTTCTGCTGTGCATCTTTTTGAGTGTCACCGATTGATACTATAGCTGTATCATCTGCAAATTGATAACAAATTGTTTGTGATGTGACTTTAGTCATGGAATTGCAGTAAAGCAAGTATTCTAAGGGTCTAATGACCGATCCTTGTGCCACTCCCGTGTTTATTCTTGTATTTTTGCTGTAAGTGTCTTTTATTTTCACTGTTATGTGTCGATTTTGTAGATAGTTTCTTAGCAGTTGTTTGTATTTTCCTCTGATCCCGGCATCATCCAAGCATTCTTCAAGGCGAAGATGGTCCAGGGTATCGAAGGCTTTTGCATAGTCCACAAATATAACTATCACATGTTTCTTGTTATTTAATGCCTGGTTTATGGTATTTGCAAAATCAGTCAAAAGCTGCGTTGTGTTTTTCCTTTTTTGGAATCCATATTGTTGGGTATTTATGATTGCATTCTTGTCAAGGTATTTAGTTATTTTTTGGACCAGGTATGTTTCAAAAATTTTATTTATGCATGTTAAAATAGAGATGGGTCTGTAGTTATAGTATTCCTTGTGTGAATTTCCTTTGTAAATGGGCCTTATTATTGATATTTTTAGACTGTCAGGGTACATACCCTTAGAAATACACATGTTTAATATTTTACATAGTGTTGCGCTTATGTTATCTTTCACAAACTTGATATCCTTTATTCTAATACAGTCTATACCAGTAGATTTTTGTGGATTTAGTTCAGATATGATTTTTTGAATTTCGGTTGGTTTTGCATATGGGATACGTAAAGATTGCATTTGTTTATTAGCATGTGGTGAGTTGTTCGGTAGAAGTTTGATTTGGCAATTATGTTTAATTTTTTCTACCTCAGAAATGAAACTGGAGGCAAAGTTATTTACTATGTCTTTCACATTCGTATTTGTGCCTAGGTGTTTCATAACAACGTCATCGATGGAATTTACATTTTTTCCTGGTAAGCGATTTACCGTTTTCCAGGTTTTAATCATATTCCCTTTCGTTTTTTCAAATTCGGTTTGATAATAATTTATTTTTGCTTTTTTTATTTCCACAGTCGTTCTATTTCGTAGTTTGACGTATTTATTTCTATATCTATTATTTGTTGGGCAACTTCTCCATTTTCTAAAGGATTTGTCCCTATCGTGCATCATTTGTTGTAAGTTGTGGGTAATCCAGCCTTCATTGTTTTTTTTACTTGTCAGGGCCTGTTGTTCATAAGTACATTTATCATATATGTTTTGAAATATTCCGACAACTTCGTTAAGCAATAATATAGGACAGTCGTATTTTGCTGCAACGTTTTCCCATTTAATGTTAAGTAGCATGTTTTCTATTTTTTTATTATTCAACAGCTTTGAATTTTCCGCTTTTTTAGATCTCGGTGTAGTTGTAAAGGGTACACATAGCGCCGTGACGTAATGGTCAGAGATTTTGTGTTTAATAATTGAGGAATATATTGGGTATCTATGAAGACGAGTAAAAATGTGGTCTATGCAGGTTTGGGTGGTATTGTTTCCACTAATCTCTTCTCTAGTAAACTCATATATACATTCATCCATTCCATAATTACATAGAATATCCTTATATCTTTGCGTTAGTATGTTATTATTATCTTTTGTGTCTATATTCATATCCCCAATAAGTATTAATTTCTCGTTTCTTGCATAGTTCTTTAAAAATATATCAAGTTCATTAAGGAACAATAATTTTTGCATAGATGGTGGGCGGTATATGCACATAACATTAAGTTTGGTCTCTTCATGCGTGACTCGTAGATATAAGCTTTCGCAGTTTCTAAAAATTGAGTCAGCTGTTGTGCATTTAAATCTATTTTTTATATATATCATAATTCCACCACCGCGGCGGTCAGTCCTCAGCTTAAAGTGTTTTTCGTATCCATTTAGATTATAATGATGAGCCGCGTCTGGTTTGATGTTGACTTCGCTTAGTATTATTATATCAATTTTATCATTTGTGTTTTTTAGAAGTACATATAGTTGATCAAAGTTTTTTCTTAAGCTGCGTATGTTCAAGTGAATGATATTTAATTTATTATTTGAACTTAGTAGTGACTTCATCCACTGCTCTATCTGTTGATGGACAGTGAAGACAATATTTTCATTATCAAAGTCTGCGCCGATAGTATTTATATTTTATCATAAGTAACTTATATTATTGAAATGAAGGCTATGACGTCAGGTATTAAATGTTTGCGTCTGCGCCTGTGCCCAGTGCATTTATTCGCTCCTGGCTCGTACTCGCCGTGTCGTTACAGCGGAATATTTTATCAATATCCATTTCCATATTTATAATAAACGGTCTTATTTGCGCTGCATTTCGTTTAACAAGTATCTTGCCATTTTTGATCCATACGATATATTGTCTATTTTCGTTAAAAGAATTTCTAGTCCACAGATATCACAAGTCAATGGGTGCAACAATCTGGATGGGTTTCGGCGTCCTTAATCAATTGCAGTCACCGCTGCCTGCCCAACGCCTTCCTCCTCCAGTCCCATTCTCCTCTTACACAGCAGTCTGCCACCACTCACTTGTCCAGCCACTTTAATTTGGGTATTCCCACTGTCCTACACCCGTTCGGGTCCGTCATCGCAACTATCTTTTCCAGGCTCGAATGGTCCATTCACCAAATGTGACCCAACCAATGCGGTCCGCTGGGCTGGATTCTGTTTACAAGATATCTCGTCAATGTTTTGGTGCATTTATGTATTTTCTTCGCACATGTGTTCCCATCATTTATTGGTCCATAAATAAAGCAAATTATTTTCTTTTCAAAGATGTTAAGAGAGCTCAGGGCACACAAGATCAGTGCCAAGGTTTCGGAGATATTTGAGTAAGGGTTTAACTAGTGTTTTGTAGAGTGTAGTTTTACAACTCTGTGACAGTAACCGTGAATTAAACTGTCATCATAATCAATTGGTTACTTAAAATCCTTACAAAAAATAAGAAAATAGCAATGAATCAGGTAAATTATTATCCTGATGCTTTTTCATTGAGAACCAATCAAAAATGAAATATCTCACATCAAACACAGCTCCCCGGAGGTTGTCCCCCACTAGAGCCAAGTCTGCGTCTCCAGCATACATGGCGGCCTCTTCCTTTATGGTGGAGAAGCTCAGGGTAGAGAGGAACTGCAGGAACCTCTCATACTTATTCCGATCCGAGCTCTTGATGTTCGGCCATGTTCTGTAAATTACAAAATATCAGTCTGGATGTAGAGAAAAAGCAGACAGTACGTGAATATAAAATAGAATGTGTGCATGTTGGTAATTATGAGTTACGTAGTATTATAGTATACTTATTATACTTATTTATACTTATCGTACTGGGTGCTACCGCTAGCATCGCCAAGAACCAGAATCTTTCAAAAAATGTTTGACTGGCGGTGCACGGTGGTATACTAGTGCCCACTCTGATGTATGGAAGTAAAGCCTGGACGGTGAGTGAAAGTGAGATTAGTAAAGTCCATACAGTGAAAATGGACTACTTAAGAAGTATGATTGGAAAAAGACTGAGTGATAGGGTGAAGAATGATTTTGTTAGAGAGGAATGTGGTGTAAGAGAAAGTGTGAAAGTAAAGATTAAAAGAAGTATACTTAGATGGTTTGGACATTTGGAGAGAATGAATGAGGAAATACTGACGAAGAAAGTATATGCTGCAAGAATTGATGGATGTCGTGGAAGAGGAAGACCGAGAAAGGTATGGATGGACCAAATTTTCGAAATAGCGAGTGAATGGGATATCCAGAGTCATAATAAAAGAAGAGCTTGTATGAAACAGGTTATGACTCTGGATGAAATGAAAGAAGTATGCAAGGACAGGAAGAAGTGGCGGCTAATCTGCAATGCTGATTTGTAATGTTAGTTTATTAGTTTGCTACATTTTTTGCATAAGAATTTTTTGACTTTTTTGTATAGATTTATTTTTAAGGTTTTGTTGTTGTTTTTTTTTTTTTTTATACTTAAATGTTATGTATTACTCGTATTCCTTGACTTATAGGTTAGTATGAGGCTGACCACCCATACTGTAAAAAATGGTTCACTTTGCCAATGTCACCCCTGTTTCAGGGAATGTCGGCAAGAGTTGCAGGGCTTATGTTCATTTGAGGTTTGGATTTTATTTGTAAGTCCACAATCAGCATTTGTAAGCGCGAACTACACGTGTTTGTTTGTGGGCATACATCTGAGAGCTTTGAATGAATATATCCTTGCAACTTAGATTATTATTATTATTATTTATCTATGATGAGTGGATTGAAACCAAAGATGACTAGCCCACATTTCCATTGTTTTGAGTAATAAATAATAATAATATTAGGATGATTTATTTGGTGAGCGCTGTTTTTGTGTGTATCACACCTCAAGAGCCCTCTGCGAGCTTGGTCGTCGCTGTAGAAAGCGCCAATTCTCAAGCAAGACCCAGTTGTTGTAAGGTTGGATGGACCTTTCAGTGACCGGTCTTTGGTAAAGGTTTTATGAATTTTTCAACTCAGCGAAGAGCACATTCGAAATATAAATGGTACATTTTTTGTGCTCCGCCGGGATCCGAATCCACAACCTTCCATTTACGAGTCCGAAGTGTTGCCACTACGGACTACGGACAGGTCCAAGTAAAATGGACTTCAGAGTCACAAATGTGCCGTCAGATGTCAGCACTTGCAGTATGAGCCTTGTGGTCACCTTTGGCTCTGATAGATATTGCATAAAAGGGAAGGATACCGCCTAACTCATTTTTATTATTATCGTGGATTAGTCATGCTTGACTCTGACACACTCGTATATATGTTCCATGTGGACTCCTAAGCCGCTTAACCACTTTTAATCAAATTTAGACACATCAAGACTGTGAAGAAGGCAAAAGTTGTGGGGCTTATGTTCATTTGAGGTTTGGATTTTATTTGTAAGTACACATTCAGCATTTGTAAGCGCGAACTACACTTGTTGGTTTGTGGGCATACATCTGAGAGCTTTAAATGAATATATCCTTGCAACTTAGATTATAGATTATAGATTATTATAAGACTCATTACTAACCTACCGTAACAAATTGAGATATCTTTCAACTCCCTTCAATTCCTTCCCCTAATCCCCTCAATCAATCTTACACACATTAATCCCTCCTTTTCCGCATTTTCTACTTCAATTTCCTTTTACTCATTTTCTACTTTCAATTTCCTTCTAATTTACTTTGTTATATTCACTTTGTTGTAACTACTTTACTTACATACCCCCGATTGTTTCACTTATTGTTAAAACTTTTCTTATACATTGTTTCTTTCTTTTTTGCTATTCTTAACTTTGTTACCCTTATACCTGCTCAACATACTGATTACACTACAAGAATACCTTTAAACTATTTAAATTTGAAGAAAACAACTTTGGCTAGCACTAATTTTAATGAACACTATGTATTCACATTCATAAAGCTGTAGTTTTCTGAAATAAATAAATAAAATAAAATAAAATAAAATCAAGACAAAGAAATCTGGATGACTCCAGTGTAGCTTGTACTGATCAAATCAAAAACAGTTCCTTATTGACATAACAATCACTTTTTTCAGGCTATGTAGCCGTGGTCTGGTTGATTCTTTCCCAGCAGTTTCGCCCATTGCTCCGATGGGCATTATCAGCGGTTGGCTAGTTGCTGTGATCTTCTTACAGGATCTGGTGTTCTAGAAGCACCGCTGGCCCTTAAACTAGTATTGTTGTATTTACAATGAGAAATCAAACTGCCATTGCTGTGCGAGGACCCAGATGTGTTTGCAATTTACTTATTGCTGTTTTCCAGCAACGTTGAAACCACCCAAAAGATCAGCAAGAAATCTTGTCAATGTTTCTGAACCATCATCAGCCAGCAGCTATATGAAGACACTTACTTGTTGATGTACTCGTTGACCAGCTGAGGGTTGTTAGGATCTCTGTCGCATATTGTGACAGCGGGGAACTGCACATCCCAATTGTGGAAATCTGTATCAAGACCTGGAAACAATACAGCAAATTAACCTTTAGGAGAGTGTGGTCGTTTATAGACGACATTGCGATTTTTGTTTGAAGGAGTTCTTTAATTTATAGGTTGGTATGAGGCTGACCACCCATACTGTAAAAAATGTTTCACTTTGCCAATTTCTCTCCTGTGTCAGGAAAGGTCGGCAAAATTTGCAGGGCTAATGTTCATTTGAGGTTTTTGAATGGAGATCACTTCCCTTAGCTCGATGATGTCTTATGTTTTGGTAATTAGGGGTTATAGCAACCAAAGGGGTTTGGATTTTATATTTGTAAGCGTAACGACACATGTTTTTTTGTGGGCATGCATTTGATAAGCGCATTAAATGTTAATACAAAAATATATCTAATCTAAGCTGCAAACATATGTTACATTGGGGATTCACATTATACGCATTCTCACAAGCAGACAATACAAGTTCGCATTTGCACATGTGAGCCTACAACATAAAAACCTAAATCTAAAATGAAAATACATTCTGCAACTCTTGCCGGATGTATGGAGTGGTCATGGCAGAGAAGAATAAGAAGTTTGCAGTTGATCCAGATTGTAAGCAAATTGGAAAGCAATGAACAATTAATAAAGTAAGAACCTGTGATAGTTGGATTGGTCTGGAACTTCTCCCAAAGGCTGAATATGATGATGCAGGTCGCGACAGCTCCCACTGATGTGAAGCAAAACCACATAAATCTGAAAATTGCAACAATAATCCACATTTTTTCAATTTTACTTCACTTTCAAACTTACTTAATCTTTAAACTTTTTAGAGTTTGTGTATTCACACAGTGAAAATTAATTTTTAATTTAAAATAAAAATATTTTTTCAAAAAAGTAGCTTTATTTTCACAATAATTAATTTTATTTGCCTCGAGTACTTTCGACCTTTGGAAGTTTCAGGTCATTTTCGAAAGTCTTTACTTTTATTTTCACTATTACTTTCTATACTTCACTTTTAAACATTACTTTCTGCTCAAATATTTTTGCCTTAAAAGGCATCTTCAGGAGCAGTAATCTCCTATTTGAGAAAAAAAAATTAAAAGTGAACTAAAACTGTATTTTTTAAAATAAATACAATGACTTTCACTATGTGAACCACCTAACCCTAACAAATATAATACACAATAATTATTCAAATATAATACACAAAAATATACATGAAGCCTGTACAGACCAGTCCGTAGCTCAGTGGTAACACTGTGGACTCTGAATGGGAAGGTTGTGGGTTCGATTCCCGGCGGAGCACAAAAAATATACTATTTATATTTTCAAATTTGCTCTTCGCCGGGTGGAAAAATTCATAAAACCTTTACCAATGACCAATCACCAAAGGTCCATCCAGCCTTACAGCAACTGGGTCTTGCTTGAGAATTGGCGCTTTGCAGCGACGACGATCAAGCTCGTAAAAAGGTTGATAGCTCAATTGGTAGAATGCTTGCATTCCATGCCGAAAGCAAGGATTCGATCTCAAAGGTTTACTCAGCCTTCACAAGAAATGAGAACCAGCCCCCCCGGGAGCTGGGAAACCCCCACTTCAACTGAAAGTGGTTGGTGTGAGGCCGGCCCCCTTACCTGTAAAAATAAATAGGTCCTGAAGCGCCACATGCGACTCCTTCGGGGATAACGCAGGCAAGAAGTTACACTATATGTGTAGCTTAGTTGCGTTGCGAAGTCTGTGCATAACAAGAATATTTTTGTTTCAATACCTTTTTCAAAAATAAAGATGATGGAAAAATAATACTGTGAACGGTTAAAGATTTCCTCGAACAATAAACTTGAATGAACGTATGAATATAGTTCTTTGCAGATTAGCTAATAGATTATTTGGGATTTTTTGATCAGTATAAAATGTAAATTTCAATCTCGCTTTGAAAGAAATAAATCTTTTAAATGTATAATAAACGAAAATTGCTCACCTTTCGCAAAATGGTCTCCCGCGTTCAGCAATGTACCGCACCCCATGAAGGGTTGAATTATCGAAGAATTCTCTGGTCTGATGTCTCCATGTCGTTCCAAGAAGTTCATATTTATTTGCTTCTTCTTCTTGGCCAAGTTTGTTCTTCATAAAGTCAATCTTTTTGCTTTTAGCAAACATTTTACTAAATCTTTCAAACGTATTAAATAATTAATGAAGTACTTCCGTAGTTTTGATTTAAGAGCTGAATTTAGAAACGAGGTACCTAAACAAGAGAAACCTTTATTTATTTTATGTGTAATGTATTTTATATGTAATTTGTCATGTATGTTCCTTGCCTTATAGGTTGTTATGCGGCTGACCACCCTTACTGTAAAAAATTGGTTCACTTTGCCAATGTCACCCCTGTTTCAGGGAAGGACGGCAAGAGTTGCAAGGCTTATGTTCATTTGAGATTGGGTTTTTATATTGTAGGTCCACATGCGGCATGCGTTAGTGCGAAATTATACATATCTGCTTGTGGGAATGCATTTAATATAAATCTTAAATGATATAATATCTTTGCAGCTTAGATTAGATTAGATTAGAAGAATTTTTTTAAAAAAAGCAACTAAATTTGTACTTTTGCAAATAAAAACACTTTTTACATTTTTTTTCTTCGAAAGAAAGTACCTATGCGTACATCAATATTATTTTATCTGAGAATTTAAGTAATTGAAATCTTTGCATGATTCATATAAAGTAAATGATTATCTCAACAAGTCACTGAATAATAAAATAAAAAAACGTACTACTCAACCTGTTGAAACAAAAAAACGTTCTAAAAGTGCCTAAGTCCTCCAGCAGCTCTTTTAACCAGAAAAAGTGTGAAAACGGGAAACAAATGTACCTTCAAACACTGAACACAAAATTAATTATTTATTCGTGACATTTAAACTTTCATTATTGCCCAAATATTTGTTTTCGTTATGAACTACATTCTAGAAAATTATTTTTTATGTTTTACATTGTGAACTTGCAATTACTTAGGCATTATCAAAGCCTTTTGAATGCTTTGTCATGATTTTTCTTTTCAAAAATATTCAATTATTATGGTATTATAAATCAGACATTCTCAAACTTTTTTCCGTGCGATCACAACGCAAAAAAAAAAAAACGCAACTAAGCTACACATATAGTGTAACTTCTTGCCGCGTTATCCCCGAAGGGGTCGCATGTGGCGAGTTGAACCTATTTATTTTTACAGGTAATGGGGCCTTACTCCCTAGGGGGCTGGTACTAATCTAATCTAATCTAAGCTGCAAAGATATATATCATTTAAGATTTATATTAAATGCATTCCCACAGGCAGATATGTATAATTTCGCGCTAACACATGCCGCATGTGGACCTACAATATAAAAACCCAATCTCAAATGAACATAAGCCTTGCAACTCTTGCCGTCCTTCCCTGAAACAGGGGTGACATTGGCAAAGTGAACCAATTTTTTTTACGGTATGGGTGGTCAGCCGCATAACAACCTATAAGTCAAGGAACATACATGACAAATTACATTTTTAAAATCATTACTCATTTCTTGTAAAGGCTGAGTAAACCTTGCCGGTATTTTTATCATGTGGTTTGAAATAAACACCGAAATAGGAAATCATTTCTGACACCCTCCTCGGTGGGATTCGAACCCGAGCTCACGGGGTAGAATGCGAGCACTCTACCAACTGAGCTATCGACCGGACAACATAAGTTTTTAAGGGCCTGTTGCAACAAACTCCAATTAGACAGAAATCAAAATTAAGTGTGATTTCTCTCAGCAAATCAAAAATTTGGTTGCATATACGTAAATCAGCTGATGTGCATCATCTTTCCTCCTCAAATTCAATCATATTATTACCCACTTCCGAGAAATAGTTAACCGAGGTCCTTAGGAGAATTGAGCAATCAAATTAGATGTTTTGACGTTAAAGTTAAAAATCTAAAAAGTTTTTAACAAAACCGTGATCGTAACACAAAAAAAATAATGATAAGCATGTCCATATATTTTTTGATCAGAGCAGATTTTTTATTTACTGCATATTTATTTTGTATTTTTAGCAGATAGACATGATTATTTGTAGATTACTAACAATTACTATAAAAGGACCCAAGGAGACAAAAGGTATTTTCTGGAATTTGAAATTTCAGACTTAAAAAAAACTCAAAATTTGCTAGTGTCAATAAATTAAGACACTTGGAAGAATATATTTGAAAGAAAATCAATTTACGAGATGATTTAAATTACTAACAAAAAAAAAATTTGAATATCAGTTTTAAATCGACATTTACGGTACGTACCTATAACATGCAACAGTATTGATAGAATTTAGCTGATCCAGATTTGAGATAACAAACATGAAAGGGCTAATAACCGTGACATTGGGTATATCTAATGGCACGCTTAATGCTTTAATCGATAGGTATGATTTGAATCATATTTTTTACTTGAATAGGAAAGGGCACATAGTAGGAGGGATGGAGAATATAAGAGTTTGTAAAAATAGGTATTTTATATATATCTACTTAATCTATATATATCGACTGCTCCAAGGAAAAAGGAAGTAACTCCGAAATTTAGGTTTTTGACTTATTTCCATTTCTGAAGGTAACAAATCATTATCTTCATTCCAAGATGACAGCCGTGTCTCTATCTCTTTTAAATTCGTTAATAAGTTAATGTAAAAAATGGTTTATGCATTGTACTCCATGGAATAAATAACATTCAATTGGCTTTCCTGCAAAACTATATTTTTTGACTTAGTGCTGTCTTCCTTGGAGCAGTCCATATATAAAATCAAACGGATGTATGTATGATGATGATGATGATGTCTCCATCCTTCCGGGCTTGTAGACCATGTTCAATAATTTTAGGCTGCTTTATTCTTTTTTTTTTTTTTTTTTTTTTTTTTTTTCCTTTTTGTAAGGCTGCTACGTTTCGTCAGTGACTTACGACTGACTTCTTCAGGGCTTGTACTTCGACCGTCGAAGAACAAGCCCTGAAGAAGTCGTACGTCACTGACGAAACGTAGCAGCCTTACAAAAAAGGAAAAAAAAAAAAAAAAAAAAAAAAAGAATAAAGCAGCCTAAAATTATTGAACATGGTCTACAAGCCCGGAAGGATGGAGACATCATCATCATCATCTGAAGCCGGCCATGAAAGCCTAAAAACACTTAGGATGTATGTATGTTTGCCCTTATAATCTCCTTGCGATTGAACTAACTACCGGTCTGTAGCTCAGTGGTAACACTGCGGAATCTGAATGGGAAGGTTGTGAGTTCGAATCCCCGCGGACCACAATTAATATACCATTTATATTTTCAAATTTGCTCTTCGCTGGGTTGAAAAGTTCATAAACCTTTACCAATGGCCGGTCAACAAAGGTCCATCCAGCCTTACAGCAACTGGGTCTTGCTTGAGTATTGGCGCTTTGTAGCGACGACCAAGCTCGTACACCTCTGTGGCACTACAACAAGTGTCATAGACCCCTTGAGTCTCTATAATCTAGAGAGTCTCCCGCGCAGGATTTCTTATTTATTTATTTTTTAAATGAGAAAAAAAAACATTTACTTCTGTATATTTATTTTATTTTATTAAAAAAAAAAAACGAAATTGCCGCCTTTGTTGCATACGACTCATTCAAATTTTGTTCTGATTACGTTCAGTCACATTTTTTTATTAAAAAATAAAGCGACGTTAAATAAGTTTATTTAATATTTTTTATTTAATTTGATTTATTATTTACACTTTTAATTTTATATCACTTTTCAAAATTTCAAAAGACGTATTGAAAAAAAAATTGCATTCGCACGCGAACTATAAATTTACGAAATTGAGCGCCGAAAACACTTCTCACTCGCTTGGCGTACCGGCACAGACTGCCAAAAACGCGATCGAGATTTATTTAAGTACTGTATCTTGCTAAGCAACTTTCTCTGACTGTGATTGGTTGGGGGTGTGGCTTCGAGTGCGCGGTTGACACCTCGGTGGGATTCAGACACGAGCTCCAATGCATGGAATGCAAGCACTCTACTAACTGCAAGAATCAATCAATATGAAGATAAATTAATAAAATCAAGAGCCCTCTACATCCTTGATCGTCACTAGTCGGGCATATTTCTCAATCAAGACCCTTTTGCTAAAAGGCTGGTCTTTTAAAAAGTACAGCCAGGCCCGGATTAAGATCACTGGGGGCCCTGGTGCGGGGAAAGTCATGAGGGACCCAACTTCCTTCTCCCCTAATCCCACCCAATCATCCTCGCCTACCATAAAAATGAGTATAAAAAACGAGAGTAAGAAAATAGTTATAAGTTGAAGTATATTTTTCAAAAACATCTTGGGGTTCCCTTGGACGCGAGGGCCATGGTTCGGCTGCACCGCTTGAACCGCCTTTGATTCGCGCCTGAGTACACATTCAGAACTTGTTAGCATGAACGTAAGTTTCGAGCAGGCTCGATTGTATCGAGGTAGCAGAATTAGAAAAGAGAGTCCTCCAAATATTCGCAAAAGCAGAGACATCTATTAAAAATATTTTCGAACTAAAACAACCTAATGAAGATTTCTAAAAGCGACACCCGGTGTACAGCTTTCCAACTAAAGTAACCTCACGGGTATCAGGCGCACAGACACATGAAGAGGTAAATAACCAAATCCACACAGGCGCCTTGCTGCGCGTGCGCGCCATTAACCAATCAGATTGTTTCAACCAGCTATCGCGCAGTGTCGTCGAAATACAAACTCATTCATCAGGAGCGGTTGAAGAGGTATAAATCCACACCAGTATAGTCATGCGCGTGCGCGCACAATGAGCCATTAGGTTGTATTGGAGCGATGTTGCACAGCGTTGTAAACATACAACCTCATTATTGCCAATAAATCTATTGAAGTGGGGGCAGCTATATATTGCTTAATAGTATCGTAACCTCATGGATTTTGGAAGCATTCTTAGTTGAATAGATAGTAACCTAAAATTAAGAAATGCTTATGTTGGCTTAAATCGGGTTCTAGAATGTTCAAACGATTAAATAGCCAGGCATACTCTGATACTCATCTATGAACGCCTAAAACATAAGAAGCTTGTGGCATACAGATTGGAGAGAGATAAGTCCTTTATGCTGATGACGCAGTATTAATTGCTGATTCAGCAGCGGAACTTCAGGCAATGCTTTCTTGTTTGAACCATGCTCTGTGTGTGAACAAGTTGAAAATTAATGCACGTAAGACGAAGGTACTGACTTTATACAGAGAAAATGAATCTGAAGAATACACGTTCATGCTAAATCGTACGAAAGTCGACATTGTGGATGAATTTAGATACTTGGAAAGTGTTTGAAAAGAATGGGAAGATGTCAAGGGAACATGAGAATAGGGTGTGTAAGGGAAAGCAAAGTGGCTGGAGCAATAGGAAGAATAGCAAAAAACAAGCGATTGACGATGGATCCGAGAATGGCGGTACACAATGGCATATTGTTACTGACTTTGATGTATGGAATAAAGCATGGACAGTGAATGATAGTGAAGTATGTAAAGTATGTATGGTGAAAATGAAGCATTTGAAAAGCATGACAGGAAGAACTCTGAAGGATAGAGTTAGTAATGAATGGGTTTAAAAAGAATGTAATCTGAAAGAAGATGTGAAAGTTAAGGTACAAAAGAAGGTGATGAGATGGTTTGGGCATCTGGAAAGAATGAATGATGATAGACTGACGAAGTATATTGATACGCCACACTTCATTTGTGCAGGCCCTGAATTTCGCCATCCGTCGAACTCCTTGACAAAACTTAACTCTACACCCTGATTGGCCAGCGTTCGGCAAGACATCGGCCGATCCCAATTTATTGTTAAAGTTGTATGTGTTTTATTTTAATAAAAAGAGATGTAATTAGTTGTCACATTGTTTGTCGGCGTGTTGGCCCGAAGTCTGATTGCGTGTCGGCCCGTTGGGCAGAAAACTTATGATCTGTAACTGAAAAGAGAGAAAAATAAAAACGAAAGTCAAAATACAACACCAAATCTTCCTCCTTTGAGAAAAAATAGAAGAGGGTATGAATATATACAGAGATAGTGTGAAAGGAAAAAGAGGTAAGGGACGAAAGAAAAAAGTATGGAGTGATCAGATTGAGGAGATTGTGAAAGAATATACGAAGCAAGCGTAAAAAAAGGAAATGCACGAAAAAGGTGATGGATGTATGTAAGGATAGGAAGAAATGGAGGCAGCTCTGCAGAGGCTCTGGCCACCCCTATCGGAATGGTGACAGAGTTACAGTTACAGCTTGTAAGGCATAACAACTATAAATCATTCACAAATGTTAATGCTCGATTGTATCGGGTTAGCAAAATTAGAAAAGAGAGTCCTCCAAATATTCGCAAAAGCAGAGACATCTATTAAAAATATTTCCGAACTAAAACAACCTAATGAAGATTTCTAAAAGCGACACCCGGTGTACAGCTTTCAAACTAAAGGAACCTCACGGGGATCAGGCGCGCAGACACATGAAGAGGTAAATAACCAAATCCACACAGGCACATTGCTGCGCGTGCGCGCCATTAACCAATCAGATTGTTTCAGTTGGCTGTTGCGCAGTGTCGTCGAAATACAAGCTCATTCATCAAGAGCGGGTGAAGAGGTAGAAATCCACACAAGTCTAGTCATGCGCGTGCGCACAATGAGCCAATCAGGTTGTATTGGATCGATATTGCACAGCGTTGTAAACATACAACCTCATTCATAAGGAGTAGACATGCAGATGAAACGATTTTTATTCCAAATTGGGGTAAATTACATACGCAACGCAACTAAGCTACACTAGTAGTGTAACTTCTTGCCGCGTTATCCCCGAAGGGGTCGCATGTGGCGAGTTGAACCTATTTATTTTTACAGGTAAGGGGGCCGGCCTTACGCCAACCACTTCAGTTGAAATGGAGGTTTCCCAGCTCCCGAGAGTGCTGGTACTCATTTCTTGTGAAGGCTGAGTAAACCTTGCCGGTATTTTATTTTGGGGTTTGAAATAAACACCGAAACGGGAAATCATTTCTGACACCCTCGGTGGGATTCGAACCCGAGCTTTCGGCATGGAATGCAAGCATCTCAAATATTAATGTTTGATTAAATTAGAGAAGGATAATGAACAAGGCGATATTGCCAATAAATCTGTTGAAGTAGGGGCAGCTATATATCGCTTAATATCGTAACCTCATGGATTTTGGAAGCATTCTAAGTTAAATAAGATACCTAAAATTAAGAAATTCTTATGTTGGCTTAAACCGGGTTCTAGAATGTTCAAACGGTAAAATAACAAGGCATACTAATCTATGAACACATAAAACATTAGGAGCTTGTAAAGCACAAAAAATTTAAAGCCTATAATTCACAAATGTTAATGCTCGATTGTATCGGGTAGCAAAACCAACCAGAAAAGAGGGTCCTCCAAATATTCACAAAAGCAGAGACATCTATTAAAAATATTTTCGAACTAAAACAACCTAATGAAGATTTCTAAAAGCGACACTCGGTGGGCAGCTTTCCAACTAAAGTAACCTCACGGGGATCAGGCGCGCAGACACATGAAGAGGTAAAAAACCAAATCCATGCAGGCGCCTTGCTGCGCGTGCGCGCCATTAACCAATCAGATTGTTTCAGTTGGCTGTTGCGCAGTGTCGTCGAAATACAAACTCATTCATCAGGAGCGGTCGAAGATGTAGAAATCCACACAAGTCTAGTCATGCGCGTGCGCACAATGAGCCAATCAGGTTGTATTGGAGCGATGTTGCACAGCGTTGTAAAAAAACAACCTCATTCATAAGGAGTAGACATGCAGATGAAACGATTTTTTTTCCAAATAGGGGTAAATTACCTGATTTCAAATATTAATGTTTGATTAAATTATAGAAGGATAATGACCAAGCCGGCGATATTGTCAATAAATCTGTTGAAGTAGGGCCTGTAGAGGCAGCTATATATCGCTTAATATCGTAACCTCATGGATTTTGGAAGCATTCTAAGTTGAATAGATAGGAACCTAAAATTAAGAAATTCTTATGTTGGCTTAAACCGGGTTCTAGAATGTTCAAACGGTTAAATAGCCAGGCATACTCATAGTTGTATTGGATCGATGTTGCAGTAAAAATACAACCTCATTCATAAGGAGTAGGCATGCAGATGAAACGATTTTTGTTCCAAATTGGGGTAAATTACATATCTCAAATATGACTGCTTGACTTACTGAGAACAAACTGAATGATGGTTAATAGATCTCCAAAAACGTTTGTAAATAGAAAAACAGTGTTTCAAATAAAAAATATTACTTTATTTTTTAAAGTATTATTAAGGAGGAATTAACAATGAACAGGCCCGGATTTAGCGTGGTTCGAGCGGTGCGGCTGAACCAGGGCCCCCGCGTCCTAGGATCCCCCAAGACGTTGCACAAAAGTATTCCTAAATAACTTATACTTTTTTTACTCTCGTTGTAAAAATGGTTCACTTTGCCAATGTCACCCCTGTGTCAGGGAAGGTCGGCAAGAGTTGTAGGGTGTATGCCCATTTGAGATTTGGTTTTTATGTTATATAGGTTCACATGAGGCATGTGCAAGCGCGAACTTGTACGTGTCTGGTTGTGGGAATTCATGTACCTAATGTGAATCTCCAATGTAACATATATATCTTTGCAACTTAGATTAGATTAGGTTGTCTACATTCGTTTTTATGGTAGGCGAGGATGAAGGGGTGGGAGTAGGAGAAAAGGGAGTTGGGGTCTTTCATGACTTTCTCGCACCAGGGCACCCAGTGGTCTTAATCCGGGCCTGACAATGAATCTTCACAGTGTAAATACACAAACCATTTCATATTATGTTTTTTTTCTATATTTTGTTTATTCCATTAAAGGCACAAAAATCAGGTAAAATATGGTTATGTACAAGATCACTCCACTCTAATTGGCCTGCACAAGGCCATATTTAGTTCTAGTGCGGCCTTGGGACAAATATGTCTCATAAAGCGCTGCGGTTTTAGTTAAATGTGCCTTAATTTATTTATTTTTTTTGCAACGAAACGCATATCGTTATCGAAACGATATCATAATCTAATCTAAGCTGCAAAGATATATATCATTTAAGAT
Source organism: Agapetus fuscipes (assembly GCA_951799405.1). Lineage (NCBI taxonomy): Eukaryota > Metazoa > Arthropoda > Insecta > Trichoptera > Glossosomatidae > Agapetus > Agapetus fuscipes. The sequence continues at coordinate 3,193,836 of OX637363.1, forward strand.
TTATACTAAATGCATTCCCACAAGCAGATATGTATAATTTCGCGCTAACACATGCCGCATGTGGACCTACAATATAAAAACCCAATCTCAAATGAACATAAGCCTTGCAACTCTTGCCGTCCTTCCCTGAAACAGGGGTGACATTGGCAAAGTGAACCAATTTTTATATTATGGGTGGTCAGCCGCATAACAACCTATAAGTCAAGGAACAAACATCGCAAATTACATTTTTTAATAATAATATAAACAATCAACAATAATATAAACATGGACACTACAAAAAACTAAATCATAAACCAATTTCACTTTAATAAACCCTAGCCGCCAACATTACAGATCGACCGCCATTTCTTTCTATCCTTACATACTTCTTTCATTTCCTCCAGAGTCATAACCTTCTTCATACAAGCTCTTCTTTTTCATAAGTCGATGAAAACGTCCTATGTCTTTCACTTCAAGCTTGCGATTCAATTATTTATTTCAAATGTACGCGTTAGGGATAGCGGTGTTTTTCCTAGAATATTTCAACATAAATAAAATTTTGCTTCAAATGTACAAATATTTATTTCAAATATACGCGTTAGGGATAGCGGTGTTTTTCCTAGAATATTCCAACATAAATAAAAATTTATTTCGTTGCGTTGCTAAAAAAAAATGGTAAAATGAAGGCACTTCCAACTAAAACCGCAGCGCTTTATACGACCATCCTGAACTTGTATGCGGGCGGTGAAACCGTATTTTGTAGGGATGAGCAAATGGAAAAAAATATCGACATATTTCGATTCGATATTTTCAAACACTATTGAGGAAACTTTTGTCTAAAAAAACGGATTTAAATCTGAAGAAACCAGCAACGGCGAGGGGGGGGGGAGAGGCAGAGCATGCAATTTGCAACGTTGAAATGTTAGCTTCCACAACACCACAACCACGTCTATAAAGCAAAGAGGGCAAAAATAAATTTTTAAAATCGTTTTACGATTCGAGGAAGATATCGATATTTTGAATATCGAGAAAAATATCGATAATAAAAAAAATGTTTCTGTCATTGAGTTTTCGGTACTATTGATATATCGATATTTTAGCGCATCCCTATTTGCAACACAACTTGACTTTGTTTGACATTTCATTTCATTTCCTAAACATTTCATCACAATTTTGATTATTGTTGTGATATTTAAAGCGATTTTTCTCCACCAACATGTCTGTTAATTGGCCAGAATGTCCAGCCAGCTTGAAATCTATCCAGCATTACTTGAAGACGGCAAGCGAGCACGATAATCGGGATCCCGTAGTGGCCTATTGGTGTAGATTGCATGCAGTGCAAGTTGGCCTTAAATTATCCACCAGGAAGATTCCAGAAGAGACTAAACTGCTCATGGGTAAAACGAATATATATATTTTTAACTAATTACATCAATAATTCACCGATTATGTGTCGTATTTTGCTAAAATGACGACATGTTTTCATCATGTCAAAATCTTATCAGATTTCTTCGATCCAGTGACGTCATTGGTGTTCTTTTTATAAACTTGAAATGTGAGTTGTATAGTAGCAAAGGCGGTAATCTAGTATTTAATTACTTCATACATTAGTAACAAGCGGTACAAGGATTGAACCATTGAGTAAAAACATACAGGAGGAGAATCTAACTTACTGTATTAAGGCATACTATCTACCACTTTTGTCTCAGTCCTGTCAAACGTTGCAGTTGTGTAGTCATACAAAACATGTTTTTACGTGTCAAATTTTAAGTTTTCTTGCTTTCTCCATTCTATGTTTTGACACCCAATTACAATACATGCCATATGTCTTAAAACAATGCCTTTTTCCTTTAAAATTCGTCAATTTTATCGATCACAAGATTTATACCGCATGCGTCTATGATCGGACTGCTCCGGGCATAGTGCACAAGCGGCAATGCTGCCACCGATCTAGAAACATTTCTTTACATTCGCCCGAGTTTTTTTTACACATGGAAATGCAACTGTGAAGTTCTTTGTTCTCTTTCTTACTAATGCCCATTTTTGTAAGTAGGTTTAAAACAGATATAGCTATATTGTTTAATTTTGTTAAAATAATATCTAGTCCACAGATATCACAAGCCAATGGATTGAGCTATATGCAGTTGGGTTTGTAATGTATTCTAATCTAATCTAAGTTGCAAAGATATGTTACATTGGAAATTCACATTATATGCATTCTTACAAGCAGACTCGTACAAGTTCGCGCTTGCACATGCCGCATGTGAACATACAACATAAAACCAAATCTCAAATGGGCATACACCCTGCAACTCTTGCCGTCCTTTCCTGAAACAGGGGTGACATTGGCAAAGTGAACTATTTTTACAGCATGGGTGGTCAGCCGCATACCTACCTATAAGTCAAGGATTCCTTCTTTGAACTGATGAAATGCTGCCAGAATATACAACATTTTTCCCAGATTGGCCACGAGTAACATTATCAGCGGCGAAGCGTGCCATACAACTCAATTCCCATCGGCTTCCCTTTTAAAATGAGGCAACAAAGTAGTTAAAAAAACCAAAGAAACAATACATATTTTTTCCCCATTGAAACCATGCAGTCTACTTTATTATCATTTTTGCCTCATTTTAAAAGGGAAACCGATGGGAATCGAGTTGTATGGCACCCTTCGCCACTGGTAGATATATTATACCATTATGGAGCATTATAAATGTCATGTGTTTGTTATTTTTCATTCTTCTGACAATACCTTGTCTTGATTACATTTCAGCTCTGATGGACTGGCTAGAAACGGAAAAGCAGAAACTCCATGACAATGAGTCCGTCACAAATAAAATAGCCGGCCAAGCGTACTTGGAGAATTACGCTCTCAAACTGTTTTTGTACGCCGACAAAGCCGACAGAGAAGGAAATTTCGGAAAGTAAGCTTTTTAAAATGTTTTTTTTTATTTCTTGGTCATGTCTAATGTCGCTACTTCAAGTCTCACCACCATCCTCCAGGACTCTCTGTCTTGTGCAGCCTCAGAACGTGGTCCACTGACACCTAGGACTACATTATCACGTCACTATGCAACTAAACGCACCTTATTTAATTTTAATTTAAAAATAAAAAATAAATAGATTTGTGAAGAGGAATACAATTCACCAACCTAGTCTGCCTGGCCAGAAACAGGTATTAATATCATCAATTAATAATTCATTCTTATATATTTTAATAAATTATTAATTAATAATTACCCAATGAAATCTGTTGAACCAGGATCAAAGTTATGGTCAAATGACTCAAGCGGGGATCGAACAAACGTTATTCTATTCCAAATACGGTAGAAAGATCGGCCACTTGACCTATGCTACACATATAGTGTAACTTCTTGCCGCGTTATTCCCAAAAGGTTTTGCGAGTGAAACCTATTTATTTTTACAGGTAAATGCCGGCCTTACTCCAACCACTTCAGTGGAAGTGGGGGTTTCCCAACTCCCGAGGCGGCTGGTACTCATTTCTTGGGAAGGCAGAGTATGCCTTGCTGGTATTTTATTTTTGGGGTTTGAAGCACTGAATATAAGCACCGAAACAGGAAATCATTTCTGACACCCTCGGTGGGATTCAAACCCAATCTCCCGGCATGGAATGCAAGCACTCTACCAAATGAGCTATTGACCGGACCATGCGGCTACAAGACATAATGAGGCTGACCCCCCCCCCCCCCCCGTGCTGTAAAAATCGGTTCACTTTTGCCAATGCCACCCCGGCTTCGGCAGGAGCTGCAGAAGGTTTATGTTCATGAAAGGTTTTGTTTATTTGTATGCACGCATGCAGAATGTGTATGCGCGAACCTACATGTGCCTGTCTGTGGGCATGTATTTAAATGAGCCTTAAATGTTAAGATATATTTGCAGCTTAGATTATAAACTATAGATAGATGCACATCCTTATTACCGTATACCTTTTTGTCATGTGTAATGTTGTCTGCCATGAACATTCTAGAGTTCTCATTTGTTTCTTCTATTCTACATTGATTTGTTTATAATTCCAGGAACGTAGTGAAAGCTTTCTACACCAGTGGAATGATCTATGATGTGCTGACTATTTTTGGTGATTTGACTGAGGAAGTCATTCAGAACAGAAAGTACGCCAAGTGGAAGGCTGCATATATACACAACTGTCTTAAAAATGGAGAAACCCCAGTCTCGGGTACATATATCTTTTTTTCAACTTCATTATTGTAGTAAACCAGGGATGGAAGTCTCAATGATTGTCAGTAGATCTTAGTGTATCTACTTGAAGACAGGACTTAATAAAACATGGCGGGGTAGCAACAGCAGGCCCATTTTATTTGGAACAACGATCAGCTGTTTAAGTACTGTACGTCAACGACGATACCATGTTGGAAGTACCGGTTCTCATCAGATCACCGAAGTTAAGCATCACTGGGCGCGGATGCTACCTGGATGGGTGACCGCTCAGGTACACCGCGTGTTGTTGGCATTTCTTGGACCGGTCTGTAGTCCAGTGGCAACACTTCGGACTCGTAAATGGAAGGTTGTGGATTTGAATCCCGACGGAGCACAAAAAATAAACCATTTATATTTCCAAATGTGCTCTTCGCTGGGGTGAAAAATTCATAAACCTTTACCAAAGACCGGTCACTGAAAGGTCCATCCAACCTTACAGCACCTGGGTCTTGCTTGAGTATTGGCACTTTGTAGCGACGACCAAGCTTTTACACCTCTGCGGCACTACAACAAGTGTCTCCCGCACAGGATTTCTTAAAAAAATTATATCTTTTATAGTTTGTGTATTACTGTGAAAATTCGGTGTTGATCTTTTTTTAAAAAAGGTTTTAATTTATTTTGAATAATAAAACAAGTCTTTTTTTGTATGTTTGCAGGTCCCTTGCCTTCCGATGACGATGAAGCTTTAGAAGGCACATCCAACGAAGATAACATCAACCAACCTTCAACCTCGCAGGATGTCCCTGAACCACCAGAAAACACTGAAAACAAACCGTCTAATATTGGCTTTACCGCGTTTCCCGATCAACCCTTTGTCCCGCCACCAGTTGGCCTCTTGCCGTCTGTCCCGTATACCCCGGACCCCAATCCCGGCGGCTTCCATGCCTTTGTTCCAAATGTGCCTCCGCCAACCCCGGCCCCAGTTGAACAAGCTAACTATCCAACTTTAACTCCTGACCAGATTGCCAAGGCGCAAAAGTATTGTAAGTGGGCCAGCAGTGCCTTGACGTATGACGACGTAAAAACTGCCGTTGAAAATTTGAATAATGCTTTGAAACTTTTGCAGACTGGGCATGATCCCTGCCAGTAGTTTTATGTTTATTTTAACGTAAAATGTATTTGAATTATATTTTCATTATGTCTGTTAGCTATTATTGTACAGAATGTAGAATAAGCTGTTGATGAGGTCGCTACAGCTTCAACTACTAGGAGCATTGGTTTACACCTTACTTGTTTGTTACTACACTTAACTCTGCATGTATTTTTGACGTTAGTTAAATCACAATCTATGTCATCACCGAAATAGGAAACAGTGGCGAAGGGTGAGTTTTTTCAGAAGGTAATTCGATTAAGAAAAATAAAGCCTTCGAACATTAAAATTCCAAGGAAAAATAAAGTATTATTTCTAGAAAAATAGCTCCATTTTTGCAATAACTGGCTTTGAAAAACATACCTTTCAATTTTCAAATCAGATAGATCAAGGGACAGAAAATAAAAGAAAAGCGATAACGAAAACCTTATGTGAGTACCTGAAATTATTAAACAATAAAAACATATTTCATTGACATAAATTTAAATTATAATGGTTAATCTTTCATAATTCAATTATATTAAATATTATTTTTATTTGCATAAAGCAACACGCCGGTAGGTCCGTCAGGAATTGAAAGTCAGGTTTATTCAACTGTGTTTTTCAATCTATAGCTTTATTTTACACAATCGAAGGAAGTTCGCGTAGTTTATAAAAAATACATTGTTATTTTCTTTTTACTATTTAAATAAATATTTTATAAATAACTTTTTGCGTAATTTCAAAAGGGAAGCCGATGGGAATTGTGTTATTAGGACTCTGCATGACAATTATGCCACAAAGCTTTAGTTTACAAACATTATTCAATAGCTTACAAACAACATTACCTACTTCACATTATATAGTTAAAAGTATTATAATTCTTCCGTTCAAAGTCAAGTTATGGGCAATGATCAAAACTCTAATATACTTAGATGAAAGCTACTGCTTGGTGAGACATTATTAAAATACCAAATAAATGATGAGCTTTTGAAATTATATTGTGCATGTTAACCATAAATCTTTTATGTATATTTGATTAACCCAAAAGGGTGCTCCAATAAATGTGTCCCTTTGGTAATAGTGGAGTCGGAATATTGCAAATTTACCTCGACAGGGTGATATCACAGGTGTAGGAGACTAGGGTAACCATAAAGAATATTTCGTTTGCCATTAAGAATGGTGACGCCACAATTTTTCCCCCCATACTTTTTGTTCTGATTCCATTGATTGCGTAGGATAGGAAAAATGAAATATTGTTAATTTTACATTATTTTGTATTTCTTCTTCCTCTTCTTAATCTTGTTCCTCATTGTTTAGGGTTGCGACCCTTGTGGAAGCACCCACTCATCTCCAGTTCTCTCTTAACTAGGTACCAACCTCCAACAACAGAGGGGCCTGCTGCTGTCTTCACTTAACTCCATCATACAGGGGATCTTCCTCTCTTCCCTTCCAAGCCACCGATCAAGGCCAATCATTCCAGGCTACCCTCATTGCCATGGACAATGTGTCCGAAGAACTTAAGAATACGGCATGTACATATACTGGTTAGAGTCAATCAACCCAAACGTAGCTCCGAACGAATGGACTGGTTGGTACGTCCAGCCATCCATGGGATCCGGGGCATGCAACTCCAGCACCACATTTCAAAAGCGTCAATTCCTCTCCTTCCTGCTGCTTTTATGGTCCCATGTTTCAGCAGCATAAAGAGAAATAGAGTGGACCAGACTCCTGACAAGCTTTATCTTGGTGATATTACTGACACCCCGGTCTTTCCATATTTTGTCCAGCTTAGACATGGCACTTTTGGGAATGGCGATATCGCACCTTGAGAATGAAAGTGACCTATTCCAAAATTTTGGTAAAATGAGTTACATACATAGAATGACTTAAAAAGGTACACTCTATTACACCTGTATTTAAAAACAGATTATTTATGGTCAAAGAGTGATAGAGGCATACTTCGGTCTCTTTGTCTTTTAATAAAAGTGCAATAGATTGTACCTTTTTGAGTCATTCTATGTATGTAAGTCATTTTACATTTTTTTCAAAATAGGTCACTTTCATTCTCAGGGTGCGAATATGTCTGATCTCTCCTTTCCAAGTTCCTCAAAGATCTCCAGATATTGAAGTGAATTTCCAAGATCACCAAACTTTTTCAATCATCAAATCTACAAATCTTGTATTTTGTATTAATATTACCAATTAATTTATCTGTAATACTTAATTATTGCTTGAATAAAACAAACATATATTTATTTTAATGTACATCTACTTGCTTTTTATTTGAATTCTTGTAGCATCTTCTTGAAATTAAGTTGTGACGTCACATGACTGGGCTGCTATTGTAAAGGCAAACTAATATTTTTTTAATAGTTGCATGGTTGCAAGAACCCAGGGGTGTGCATCACACACAGGTACATGTGCCTAATAGGTAACTAATATATGGAAAAAAATCATGTAAGCTTGATATTGAGATTAAAATTCAAAATTTAAATTCGATTGAAGCCATCTTTAGCACTTCAGTCAATTTCAAATAAGTTATTTTAAAGGAATGGGAGAAAATATTTATTCTGAAATGTATTTGCCTATACCCTATGCACGTGCCTGCAAGGACCCTCCTAGACGTGGTAAGTTAATCGCCAAGAAATACAAATTTGGAATATCCATGGGGCATCAAGCTGCAACTGTAGCTCTGCCGCCATTCCGCTAGGGGTGACCAAAGCCTCTGCTCTCATTATAGTGTTAGCAGGTTTTGTCAACAGGTGGTGCTGTTTCTAAGGGCAGGGTGATAAAATGTAAGGCTTCCACAGCTAACTTCACAGCAGTCTAATTTCAGCTGTCAGCGGGAGTCTCATTCTCACATTTGAATGGATCGCACATGCATTTTTGGGAATAAAACAAGTATTCGAAATTGAGATAATAAATGTATTTTACAAAATGTACATGCTTAACTCTAGTTACGTTTAAGATATTTATTTCAATAGTATAATAAGTATTACATTCCATCATTTGAGTCGTATAAATGCAAACGCCGTCAACTCCTTACGCGATGATTTTGAGAAAAATAAACTTGTAAAACGACAACACCAGTTGGAGATGACGGCGTTTGCACGAAATCATACATTTTCAATTAAAATTACGAAGGATTAAGTGAGGTTTATATTTTATCGCACACAGCCATGATCTGTTAGGCCGTTTGTCCACCGCACGCCGTTACCGTCACGTCACCGAGAATGAGATTATTTCGGGCCGAGTTAAATTGATGTGACGGCGATCGTTTGTCCACCGCGACCGATTTCGCTGGTTATAGGTTATGTATTGTATTGCCTACAACCTGGCAATACACAAATACATTACATGTACCGCTACTTCGGCGCCGTCATCTCGTTCCCGGTGACGTGACGGTGACGGCGTGCGGTGGACAAACGGCCTTACACTGCGCAGAATCAAATTCAATCATTATCTTAATAACATATTTTTTGAGATGACGGCGTTTGCAGTTATACAACTCATTTTAAGTTTTAAAAACTGGTTCGTTACATTCACTCCAAATATTACAATCACACCATTGAATAAACTTTTTTATTCTTCTAAAAGAATTAATTTTATACCTGTGCAAAAGACTCCTTTCGTTACATTTTTGGGATCTATAACAGCTAAGAAGGTGCGGCAGAGGTTTTGGTTGAGCTGTTGCCTTTACTTACAGAAAATGGTGATTGACGTAAGTTGTTTTTAATAAAATCGGATAAATTTAGAAAGGAAACATGATAGTTGCGTATTAATAGAGTCAGAACATTCCAAATTCCTGTTGGCAGATTCAAATCACAGGTCTATGTGGCCAGGGTCCTTTGCCACCAAAAAAAAAAAACTATTCGGTGATTGATGCGAATATGTCACAGGGTTTGCCCGGCTTTTTTGTTCTGACTCCATCGGATGGGTTAAAAATGAAGTATTGTGATAGTTGTACTGTTATCCAAGACAGTTGAGAAAGTAATCTTTCGTATTTTGGCCAGTTCACGTGAGTTTGACATTTTAAACCTACCAAACTTGATTTTACAATATAGGGGTTCTTGATTTTGGCACCACGTGAACTGGCCAGAATACGAAAGATTACTTTCTTAACTGCCTTGGATAAAGGAAGCACCACAAAAAAAGTTGTAATGGTAGGCAAAACTTGTATATTGTTTATACAAATAATAATTTCTGCCTTTTAGACAATATTTCAAGAAAAGGATTGAAAAGCAAGCTTACCAATACAAAAACATGTAAAAGTGTTGCTAGTACACCGACAAGTATACCATTACAAAAAAAAAAACAGTTTTAAAAAGGCAGATAGGTATATTTAATTGATTCCATTGACTAAAATTATTTAAAGACATACTTATCTTTTACTAAGGTGAAAAACTTGAACTAAATTGCATTTACCATATAATATTTACCGAGTACACGTAATATAAAGTTAAAATTACTATTTTATTACTTTTTTAACATTCATTTTTAATCACTTACAGTGCTATTCACAAACAATTTAATCCGCAGCTGATCAACGGATCGTAGTTTTTTGTTGTTGTATGGAAAATCACTGTTGGCTGCCGATGAGCCACGGCTTTGCTGTTTGAGAATAACACCGTGCGACATCTAATCAATTTTTATGTAGCCGTGCTTTTAAAAATTCAAATTCAAACCTACGTCCCTAAACATAGACTATTCATGATAATATGTACACAGTGGGGTGAATTGAGCATTTATTTTTCTGTGCAAAAATGTTTCTCTTTAGAATATTTGGTTTTTTTTTTGCCTCTAACGGTTTACAGCTGACTGTCAATATCTCTGTAAACTTTTATTGTGCATCATGAAGAATGATCTGGTGGTACAGCTGTTGCTGAAGTAGCTACAGCTCCAACTACTAGGAGCATTGCTTCATAACCTTCCTTGTTTGTTACTCTACTAAACTCTACATTAGCTTCTGATGGAAGTTAACTCTCCTGCACAATATTAAAAGATATCGACAGAAAGCGCACTTTAAGCAGACAAAGCGTTGGTAGGTATAAAATGTTTTTTTTTTTTTTAAGTTGTTAGTCTTGCTTAATTCCATTTCCGTTGGCCGTTGGCGTCTCCAGGGCTCGCGGAGTTGTTTGATACCTACAAAAAAACAAATTAAACAAGCGTTAAAAATTTAATTATCAATTGCAGTTTCAGATCCCGGTCAAAATAGATGACTATTGGACAGATCATCTCAAAAAAGAAAATAAAGAAGAAAGAGCTTTTCTGATTCAAAAATGATTGAGTTTTTTTTATAAAAATCTTGTGCGGGAGACTCCAGGGATCTATGACACTTGTTGTAGTGCCGCAGAGGTGTTGTTTACGAGCTTGGTCGTCGCTAAAACGCCAATACTCAAGCAAGACCCATTTGCTGTAAGGCTGAATGGACCTTTAGTGACCGGTCTTTGGTAAAGGAATATGAATTGTTCACCCAGCGAAGAGCATATTTGAAAATATAAATGGTATATTTTTTTGCTCCACCAGGATTCAAACCCACAACCTTCCATTTACGAGTCAGAATTGTTAACCACTAGACTACGTACCAGTCAAACTGAACTGTAGGAAAGCTGTTTCATGCTACACAAGACAAAAAAAAACTTTGTCACCAATAGTCGTCATGAGAGGTGGAGAGGAAAAAACCACCTCATAAATCAATACATAGGTAGTGTGTCATAAGAAAACATGATTTGATTAATCCAATAATATCTATTTCCACCAGGATTAAAAATAGCATAAAGAAAGCATTAATTTAATTTCTTCTAGCAACACTTCAAACGTCACAAAAAATCACAGCCACATTGATTTGCAAAATAAACATCAATCACTCCGTCTCTGTTGAAAGCTGTAGAACAAAAAGGCATCTATGAAGAATTTATAAAAGTACTAAAAGAGGTTAGTTCAGAGCTTCACTGAAAAAGTCAATGACATAATGTTAATAAAGAGAATTTATTAATTAAGTATATATCATCCTATAAATATTTGTTCCAAAACATGTAGCGTAATAACAAAGACCGGTTTGACCGGTCCATAGTCTAGTGGTTAACACTTCTGACTTGTAAATGGAAGGTTGTGGGTTTGAATCCTGGCGGAGCACAAAAAATATACCATTTATATTTTCAAATACGCTCTTTGCTGGGTGAAAAATTCATATTCCTTTACCAAAAAACGGTCACTAAAGGTCCATCCAGCCTTACAGCAACTGGGTCTTGCTTGAGAATTGTGCGCTTTCTATAGCGACGGTATAGAAAGCGCCAATTATAAAAGGTATATTAATTTTTCACCCAGCGAAGAGCATATTTGATAATATATATGGTATATTTTTTGTGCTCTGCCGGGATTCGAACCCACAACGTTCTATTAACGAGTCAGAATTGTTAACCACTCTACTACGGACCGGTCACAAAGGTCTGTAGGTCTCTCATCACAATTTCTTTTGCCATTTACAATGCTGTAAGTGTTTTATTAGTCAGTAATTTCTGATGCGCTCGGCACAAATTCCATAGACACAAAAATGGCATCACACCGTCGGATTGCTAGGGAAAAAGCCAATTTATATTCTGTTTTTGGTTGCCAAGGGCTCTCAAACCAAAGACCTGTGACGTTAGCACGCCGAAAAAAAAATCCAATTTCAAATTTTGTGTCAAGCTCACTTACATTGGACTAGTATTAGGAGTATTCCTTGAAACTCAGATAATAAAATTTTATGAAAAAAAATTATGTAGCTTGGATGAGATGAAAACCTTAAGCATTTATCATTCAGGCCCATAGTCTTCCGTATCAAGAAAAAACCACTTGAAATGTTAAAGCTTTCTGTTAATGTGTTATAAGCAAATGATTTTCAGCGGATTCAATTTCTGTTACACTGCAGAATGTAAGAGTTAATAAAATTAAGTAAATTATTAAATGCTAATACTAATCTAAATGATTTTATTAATAAATGAAAAATAACAAGTGAATTTGGAATGAATATGTGGGACAGTCTTGATGTATCTTTTTGATGACATGACGTAATAAAACATGGCGGCGTATCAACAGCTGATCCATTATGGAACAATCATCAGCTGTTCAGGCACCGCCATATTTTATTCCGTCCTATCTTAAAATCTACCGACGGCCGTCGAGACTTCCACCCCTGGGCTGGAAGTCTCATCCCCACGGTAATTCTTACCTACCGAATATCGGTAATATTTTTATGAAGACCTGTCGATCCAAGATGGCCGCAGGTGAACAGCTGATTAGTCTTCGTGCAAATATTACCGATATTCGGTAGGTAAGATTTACCGTGGTGATGAGACTTCCAGCCCTGGTCTGTGAATGATTGTGAAGTATTCATCTGTATAATTTTGATGCATTTAACAAATCCAATTTCAAGTCAAACCGCAGCATCAAATCTTATGAATTCAGCCCCAAAGCCAATCAATCCTGCTATATGGCATATCTGATTATGTTTTTTTTTCAGACATATTATTGTTGTTCTTGAATAACTAATGCATGTGAATGTGCACATAGTTTGTTCACAAGTATTGTCAATCAATTCAGGTAGAAAATAATAAATGTACTGGAAAAAGTATTCCGTACTCGGGGTTTTCATATAGCCAGCATATCCAAAAGCAAAAAGGTGAATTCTAACAAATGTGCTACACCTTTGTGATCATTGTTCTTGATAACTAAAACATGTTCGACTGTGCACATAGTTTGTTCACAAGTAGGAAACAAGAAATGTTTTAAAAAATTACTTCCGTACTCGGGGTACTCATATAGCCAGCATATCCAGAAGCAAAAAGGTTAATTCAGCACCAAAGCCAATCAATCCTGCTATATGATATATCTGATTATGTTTTTTTTTCAGATTTGAGTGTATTTGTTTGACCTGTGTCTGCAGCTGTGTTTGCATGGGTGTGTTGAGGGGGGTTAGAGAATGGGGCCTTCGCGGAAGCCCCTCCTGCTTCCCATGGGGGCCCACCTGCCCCCTGAGGTGGATGTATAGCTCCTCGGCGGTCATGCCACACAACCACACCGTTATGTCCGTACTGCGCAACACGGGATCCGAATCGACAGTCACTCAAATTAGTTGCGATAAAATGGATATGTAATTCTTTCAGATTTAGGTTATTAATTTTTAGATAACAGTTTTTTCAAAAGAATAACTTTAGTACTGCCTGTCTCCATCCACATGGGTATCCATTAGGGCCTGTTGCACCACACTAATCTAATCTAAGCTGCAAAGATATATATCACTTAAGATTCATATTAAACACATTCCCATAATATGCAGACTTCTATAAATTCTCGCTTAAACATGCTGCATGTGGATTTACAATATAAAAACCTGAATCTCAAATGAACATACTCCTGCAACTCTTACCGACCTTCTCTAAAACAGGGGTGACATTGGCAAAGTGGACCATTTATTACAGTATGGGTTGTCAGCCGCATACCAACCTAATAAGTCAAGGAAACCTCCAATCAATATTTGATTTACACATAAAATTTGATTGCTTAATTCTGGTAAGGTCCTCGGTTAAATATTTCTCTGAATTAAGTGATAACTGATAATATTATGGAATTTGAACAGGAAATATGATGTAGGTACATCAATTGATTTACGTACATGCAACCAAATTTTGGATTTAATGGGAGAAATCATACTCAATTTCAATTTTTGTCTGATTGGAGTTTGGCGCAACGGGCCCTAGTGTATGGAGACAGGTGGAAATGCAAATGGATACAAACACCTTCTCAAGAATGTGACCTGGACTGGAGAGTGGAGAAAAAATGAAGTTGCAGGCATGTATGTCAGGATGGCTCCAAAAAAAGACTTTGTACAATCGTTGGTCTTAAAAAATAATGGCAAGTTTATGTCTATAATGCTACAGTTTTATAATAATAATAATGATCACTGTCATAAGGGAATTTAGCATATAGGTATGGTGTGGCCGATTTGTCCATGGCTAAGCTATCTGTAACTGATTTCAATTTGTTGTGGAACTGCTACGATGCGAGTGTTCTTACCAAACAACCAATCTCCCGCTGAGCATGAAGAAGAAGACGAGTGCGGGAGCCGAGCGGTCAAACGGATCCCCCACCATGTAGTGGGAGTAGGCCGCCAGCACCATCAGGAACAGCAGCCCGACGTTGGCCGCGTTCTTTATCTTATCTGAAACACAGCGTAGAAGGTTTTTAATACCAGCAAACAGAAATACTTGAACTGTGGAACCTTTAAGGATAATTTAGTCATAATTCCTTGACTTATTTGTAGGTTAGAATCAACCTAGCCAATTATAGACGTAGACTTATAACAATCAAGTGGGCGCGTTTGTGGTGTCTCGGATTGACTATTGTTCGACGCTTTATAGTGGTCAGCCAAAGAAGTAGTTCAATCGCTTTCAATCTGTGTTGAATTCGGCAGCAAGACTCATATTCGGGATACCCAAATTCGCTCACATCACTCCGCTGTTAAAAACACTACATTGGCTTCGTTTACCGGAGAGGGTGGTCTACCGTGTTTGTGTGATGGTATATAAAGCCATCAATGGCTTGGCTCCACCTTACTTGACTGACATGATGTTGCCTGTTGAGATGGGTGTAAGGAGGCAGACACTCAGATCCGCGGGCGATGAAGTAGTCAATTTGGTTCAGCCACGCCGTCAGATTCGTACAAATTTCGGAGACCGCGCTTTCCGTGTTGCGGGTCCGGTGGAGTGGAACAGACTGTCACCCGGAGTGAAGAACTCCAAATCTATGGATGTATTTCGCGGAGCACTCAAGACACACCTATTTAGAAAGTCTTATCCATGATCGGAGAGGGCCCTTGAGGTGTGACACACACAAAAATGGCGCTCTCTTTTCATTTGTAATTTAAAATAAATTAGCCTGATATTATTATTATTATTATTAATCAATTATAGACTTAGACTTAGATTAAATCTTAGAAATCCAAGTCTAATCTAAATCTTAGATTTAGATTTAGGTAGGAAATAGGTACTCTAGATCTAAGATTTAGATTTAGATAGGTTGGTATGACGCTGAACACCCTTACAGTAAAAATGGTTCACTTTAAACTTTTTAGAGTTTGCGTCTTAATCAATATAGGATGGTTCACTTTTCCAATGTCATTCCTGTTTTAGGGTAGGTAGACAAAAGTTGCATGGTTTATGTTCATTTGAGGCTTAGATTTAATTTGTAAGTACACATTCAGCATTTGTAAGCGCAAACTACACGTGTTTGTGGGCATGCATTTGATATCGCCCTTGGGGTGGAGCCACTAAGAGAAAAAAATTATCCAACTATATATACGAGCTTATATTTTGGCAACTTAGATTATAGAGGTATAGATAACAATATAAATTGTGGAGAAATCATTCTTTTTAGTAATAATTGTAGATGATTGGCATAAAAAAACCTTATGATTTAAGAGTGTACTTACGACTAGGTATGGCTGCCATCGCTAGACCGAAGATGATCTCCATGGAGCCGATAATTCTTCTGTACCATTTCGACGGCACTTTGAAATCCAAATAATCCGTTAGCGGAAAAACTTTTGCGTATTTCACATATTCTTTTCTCTGAAAAAGACACAAAGTAACATTTTAATCCTATGTAGAGTTTATTTCATTTCTTTTTTAAAAATACTAAATCTTAATCTAAATCTAAGCTGCAAAGATATGTATCATTTGAGATTCATATTAAATGCATTCCCACAAGCAGACACACATAATTTCGCGCTTACACATGCGGCATGTGACATGCCGCATGTGGACCTACAATATAAAAAACCCAATCTCGAAGTGAACCTTCGTAGACGTTATTGCTATAATCTAAGTTGCAAATATATTATGTAACATTATTTGTTGATTTCTAATGTTGGTGTATTCATTTGCTACATTTTTTGCATAGGAAATTTTTGACTTTTTTTGTATAGATTTCTTTGTAAGGTTTTGTTCTTTTTTATATTTAAATGTAATTTATTATTCATATTCCTTGACTTATAGGTTGGTATGAGGCTGACCACCCATACTGTAAAAAATGGTTCACTTTGCCAATGTCACCCCTGTTTCAGGGAAGGTCGGCAAAAGTTGTGGGGCTTATGTTCATTTGAGGTTTGGATTTTATTTGTAAGTACACATTCAGCATTTGTAAGCGCGAACTACACTTGTTGGTTTGTGGGCATACATCTGAGAGCTTTAAATGAATATATCCTTGCAACTTAGATTATAGATTATAGATTATAGATATGCATTTTCACAAGCAGACACGTATAAGTACGCGCTTAAACATACCGCATGTGGACCTTCAATATAAAAACCAAATCTCAAATGGACATAAGCCCTGCAACTCTTGCTGACCTTTCCTGAAGTAGGGGTGACATTGGCAAAGTAAACCATTTTTTACAGTATGGGTGGTCAGCCGCATACCAACTAACTGATGATAAAAAGGTATATACAGTGGAGCCTCGTTAATCCGAGCCCCTAAAAACACAGGAGGGTTCGAAATAACAGGGAGTTCGGATTATAACATGCGACAAAATCTATGGAGGTGAAAAATATGAATTTGGGATTTGTTTGTGTTTTATTTATTGAAATTGTATTCAATTGTAATTTAAATTAAAAAAAGAAGTAACTCATATTTTATATTGTCCTGCATATTTCCTTCTGATCGACCATGGATGACTGCAGTTTCTTATGTGAAATAATTTAGATCAATTTCTTATATGCGTAAGTACATAAATACTTAAAAATATTAAATAAGACTTAGAAAGTTTGTTCACTTCCTACTAATATCCAGCTAGTTTTCTTTTCTTTCCTGATTAATTTGGCTGTCTAATCCCAAATTTATTTTTAGTTTTTTTTTTCTTAAGTGGCTTGAGCTGGCCAGGATTAAGGGCGGTTCGAGCGCTGCGAGCGAACCAGGGCCCCCGCGTCCTAGCGGCCTCCGAGACAATTTAAAAAAATAAACTGCTCCTTAACTTATAGGTTGGTATGCGGCTGACCACCCCTGCTGTAAAAATGGTTCACTTTGCCAATGTCACTCATGTTTCAAGAAAAGATGGCAAGTGTATGTCCATTTGAGATTTGGTTTTTATGTTGTAGGTTCACATATGGCATGTGCAAGCGCGAACGTGTACTTGTCTGCTTGTGAGAATTTACATAGTGTGAATCTTCAATGTCACATATATTTA
Source organism: Agapetus fuscipes (assembly GCA_951799405.1). Taxonomy (NCBI): domain Eukaryota; kingdom Metazoa; phylum Arthropoda; class Insecta; order Trichoptera; family Glossosomatidae; genus Agapetus; species Agapetus fuscipes. The sequence continues at coordinate 3,211,346 of OX637363.1, forward strand.
CAACTTAGATTAGATTAGATTAGAACTACTAAGAATTCTTCCACATGAATTTGTTCAGGGGCCCAGGATTTTAAGGCTTTCACCAACAAGGGGCCCATGGCAAATTAAATAGAAAAATGATTCAACTTTTTTTTTTACAACAAAGACAAGACGAAGTTCCTTCCAACCAGTGTCTTAGGCCTCCCGAACAGGTTTCCCAAAAATAAACTTAAAACTCCGTCAATAATCATTTTTGTTTGCAATAAGAATATAAATTTTGGTAGCTGGGAGATGGGGGGGTTTGGGGGTGGGAGGTAAGGGTGTTGGTGGCCCCCCTGACTTTCCCCGCACCAGGGCCACCAGTGGTCTTAATCCGGGCCTGGGCTCAAGTCTTTTAACAAGTAGTTACATTGTTTTTTTTTTCAAAGCTCCACAAAATTATCCAATAATTATCTATGACGTTTACGCACACACACACACACGTGCGCCCACACACACACACGAACACGCGCGAAGTAATACGAACGAACACGAATACGCACATACACATTGCATACAATTTTGACGGTCCCAGCCGCTAGCCAAAACCAAAATAGCCCGCGTCGGCCGAGGTATTTTGCAATACATAAAAAAACATGTTAAATTTAAAGTTTTTTTTCACAGTACTTGCTGTGTTTATTACACAAATTACGGATCGTAATGACGGATTCATGTTTGCTAAGTAAAAATGTATGAGATACAAAATTGAAACTACCCACTCAATTTATTTAAAATAAACATGATATTGCTACTATAATCTATAATCTAAGTTGCAAATATATACTTCAGGTAATATTTATATAAAACGTGTTCCCGCTAGCAGACACGTAAACATGTCTCATGTGAACCTACAAAATAATTCTCAAATGAACATAAGCCCTGCAACTCTTGCCGACCTTCTCTGAAAGAGAGGTGGCATTGGCAAAGTGAACCATTTTTTACAGTATGGGTGGTCAGCCTCATAAGCCTCAGCCTCAAGTAATCTATCACGTAAAATATAATACGTTTTTTTTTTTTGATTAGATGGGGGTTGAGCATCGACATATTCTAAGTACCTACTAAGAATAATAACCTCCATGTTGCTAAGTACATTTTTAAATAGGTGTTTTAGTCATTAAAATGCTCTTTTACGATTGTATTAATTTTATAAATACAACGCATAAGTGCATCTATTATTTGGAAATATAATTTTTGATAAACACAAGAAGCAGGGGGAAAATAGACTCGACACAAATTCCAAAGGCGATAATTAAACATCGCACAGCCTAGTTTTTAAGAAAAGCAGCTATCTCATGTTTTATTATTTATATCTAAGGACCCTAGTCACATGGACGTAAAATGTTTGCACTGCGAGGTTTTTATACTTCCTGAAGAAAATAAAGGCTTTTGTAATATTTTATTTAAAAAATAGATCATTTATAAAAATCGTGGCATTTTATAAATAAGCTTTAACTTTCCAAGTATTCTTAATAATATGGTTCGCACGTGAATTGACATAGACAAATAAGTGTCGTCACCCGGCCGGGTTGCTGGGGAAAATTAATAAAAATGCTTTGTTTAAAAAGGACGGCAGTTCAATACAAGACTAATGTTTGCTGGCCGAGAAAAAAGTTCCAAATTTAAAAATATTTTGAACGCATTGGTATTTTCAATTTGAACTTCCCACATTCTCTAGATTTTCGTAAAAATAATTAAACCTAGAAAAGGTGCAATATTTTACGTTTATAATCTCTACTTTGTTTTGTAAATGAAAATTAAATTAATAAATAAAACTGAAAATATTTCACTAAATAACAACTGTAGATATTAGATTTGTAAACATATTTTTTTGTACTTACTAAATCCTTGTGTAGTTCTTTTGATATTTGCGGAGTTATCTTTGTAGTCCCTACGAACACAAAAAATATTCCCAAAAGGATAGACAAGCTCTTCAAAACCACAGAAGCCATTGTTTTACAAATTTACTTATGTAAAAAAAAAACACAGAAAAAACCAGGCACTCTTGTGATTAGTTCCTACGTCTTTAGACACGATACATAATTGAAAATACTACAATTACTGTCCAGGAAAAGATGGAGTTGTAACGAATTATTAATATAATTTATTATGTATTGAATAATTATTGTGGAAGCTTTGTGGACGAAAGGGCGTCGCGGCGCCGACGCACCAGAATAATCGTTATCCCGGCTAGCAAAACAGAAAATGACTGGAGGTAAAAATGGTGAGTTTCCTCGCTAATTAATCCTCGAAAATAACTTTCAAGGTGTCAGTGCTATAAATAAGTAAATAAAAAACAATAAAATGATTTTAAAATCAAGTATCCAATCTTATAACTTCAAGAAAATTTGTTTCATTTTTACATCATAGAAAAGCAATGTTAAAAATGTATGGTAAAACTCCATTTTGAAAAATGGCGCACTCCTTAAAACCTTGCCAGTAAAATAAATTGAAAGACATGGACAATAAGATAGGTATTTAAAATCAAATTAAGAAGAAGACTGCAGACTGTTGCTGTCATAATAACCTTCGAACGTGCTTCGAACAATCTAGAATCTAGATTTTTCATCTAAACATTACTTAATTTATTTTTATTAAGAGTGCTGTGATGCATTATATTTCTTCTATTCTGTTCCTTTCTGAAAATGGAGCCTCCAGAAAAACCAGATGACATCGATTGTTGCAACTCTGGATGTTCACCTTGTGTGTTTGACGTTTACGAGAAACAACTTCAAAAATATCAAGAAAACTTGAAACGAGGACGAAATTATGTACAAGAAGAAACCAATGTGCTATCGCAGATCAAGTACACACAATTTGAAGTCATAGAAATAGACGAAATTGCAAAAAATCATAAGATAATGACGTTTCAACATTTTCAGGATATAATATCAAAAGATAAACAAAACGTTAAAGTTATATTTAAACCTGGTCAGTATTTATTATTGAGGAATCACAACAAACTTGAAGATAATCAAAATGATCGCAAATATTTTACTAGAGCCTATACACCATTAAAATATACGAATAGTAAAACTAAGGTTATGAACGACAACTGTAGCCATGATTGTTTTCAAATCATTTTAAAAATATTTGAAAATGGAACAATGTGTAAATATTTAAATTATTTGAATGTTGGTGATCTTACTTCCTGGCGAGGTCCTTTTGGAGACTTTACCTACCTACCGAAAAAAAATAAAAATGTTTTTATGATTTCGCAAGGAACTGGAATAGCTCCATTTTATTCAATAATAAATGAAATAATAGAAAACGAAAACGATGAGTCCATAATAACATTATATAGCTGTATGAAAAAGATACAATGTATATGGTTTAGAAATGAACTGTACTCTTTAAAATCACATTGGAATTTTAAGTATCAGATTTTTTTATCTGAAAATTATCATACTTCTGATCTATGTAATAGTGAAAGTTGCCATTATAATGAAAATAAATTAAAATACAAAGAGCCTATTGTTAACAGAAAACTGAATGAAGATGATGTTATTGATTTTTTAGGTAAAAATGATGATAATACTGTGTTTATTTGTGGATCGGAAAGCTTCATGCAATTTTATAAGAAGACTGCTATGGATGGTGGGGTTAAAGATGATTGTATTGTTACTTTTTAAATAAATTATTTTCAATTAAAATAATGTACTTATTTATCTAATATTTACAACAATAGAAATGTTTTCTGCACAAAAAAAAAACATCAAAAATCTGTGACGTCACACTTATTATGGTCTATGACACTTGTTATAGTGCCGCAGAGAAATGATGAAGAGAAGTGATGTGGCGGTTGTCCTTGTCTGGTTGCAGGGCCGTTAGCTACGCAGTGCTTTTGTGTGTGTTGCGTTGCTTTGTTTTGAGACACTGAGAGGAAATGGCGATTGATTGAAATAACTTTTAAGTAAACAAATAAAACTACATGCACTCTTTTGATGAAGTTAAAAATTGCTACACTGTATGAGACAGCTGTTATGTACACCCTCTACTTCTTTTTTTTTTCATATTTTTCATTGTATTTATATTTTGCTTTTCTTCAAAACTTTTCCCCCCACATTTTTCTTTCATTACAATCTAGAATACTTACTCAAAATATATCAGCAGTCAGCAGAGCATTTTTAATGAAGTCCAACGTCAGTCTTGTATGAGGCTACCGTTCTTAGCCATCAATGACAAAATAATTGTTCACGTTTTCCCTAGTAACCAGGCCGGGTGCTAGGAAAACTTACTTACCATCCCAGTTTCAAGGAGAGGCAGCAGGAGTTGCAATTGGTTTATGTTCATTGTGAAGTTTTATTCTGTAGGTAGGTACAAATACTGCATACAACATTTGTTAGTGCAAACTTACATGTGTCTGCCTGTGTGCGTGCATTAAATATAAGCCTTCTATAGAACCCTTGGAATGACTAGGTACATCATGAAACGGCGCTATAAAGAAATCACCAACTCATCATCAATTTATAATCAAGTTGGAAACATACTTAATTTCATTTAAGATTCATACTAAACTAAGTAAGATTCGTACTAAACATAAAAACCCAAATCTCAAATGGACATACACCTAGCAACTCTTGCCGTCCTTACCTGAAACAGAAGTGACATTGGCAAAGTGAACCATTTTCTACAGCATGGGTGGTCAGCCTCATACCAACTTATAAGTCAATATATCTTTGCATTTTAAATTAAGTACATATTATGATTTATATCGAAGTGTGAAATTTATATTAAATAATTCAATATGAAAATTTTACTAAAAGAATAGGTGTGCACGAAAATTTAAAACAATTTTTCATTAGTTATGGGAAAAAAGCAAGCGAACTTAAAAATTAAAAAGAAAACAATAAAGTTGCCACATAAATAATACAAACTGAAAAAAAAATACCTACTCGCTGCATTTCGAAAAAAAAAGTTGGACCTCTGGCGAACTACCTACGCAGCGGTCGCATTTTTCCATTAATTTTTATTTAAAATCGACCAATGGCAGTAGAGGGTTTATAATTTCAGCCAATCACCGTCGAGTATTTTGAACTGTGTGGCGCGCAGCCCGCCGCGCTCTCTATAGGGACGCTTGCAAATCCTCAGTCCGCTGTCGCCGCTGTACAATTTGGAGGCGGTCGAACGTCACTTCGACAAGCGCGCTGAAACAATCAGCCTTTTTTCCACGTTAATTACAACCTGTAAGTCATTTAACATATTTTTTACATTTACAACACCCCCTCACCTATTTTTACAAAAATATTTCGCCATCCTAGTAAATTTTGTGACTGGTTAAATTTTATGCGACGCTCATATCCCGCCATCGCCATTTTTCACAACGAGCAAGGTACGCTTGGCTTTTCTAACAAATACCAAAAACTCTCGTGTAAATAACTCATTTTTAGTGTATTTTTTCTGGTTTTTTAATGTAATTTTTGTGGATATTTTTGTTGTTTGTTTGTTATTGTGTATCTCTGCGTTATCTCGCTTGATACGAGGCGGCTTGTTCGCCCAGTAAATACTGCACCGGTCGATCATTGTAATTTAAATACGCTTTCCCTCAGCTATTTAATTATTTCTTCACATATTATCTTCGGTAACCCAACTAAACCATTGTTTCTTTCTCGTTTAATGGTTTATTTAGTGTTTTAATGCGTTTTATTGTATTCTTTAAATAGGAGTACGTATAATATTATCATGACGTCGTGAGGACGCCCAAATGTTATTGGCCTTTTGCATTTTTGAGTGGCTTGTTCCTTCACCTCTATTCCATTATCTTCATATTACAATTTTAACGTGTTTATTGATTTTTAAATGATTTTTATCATTGAAAAGAGCTAATTTTTCGTGGCTGTCACAATTTTCAGAGATTTTGTAGGCCCCATGTCAACATTGCCGCGTTTTTTACAGCCACCATTTTTTTCTCGGAACTTTTTTTTTTTCAGCCTTGAATCAATGAATGCTATTGAAATATTAAATAACTCCATATCATTATTTTTGTGGCGTATATTTTTTACATCTCCTTACATATTTTGCTACGTTTTCAAGATAATATCCACTATATTATTATGTATGATTTAAACAAACAATGGATACACTTCATTTTTAACTGCCATAGAAAAAAAACTTAATTTTATGTTTGTGCCTAGCTTGTAATTCTTCCTTCCTTATTTTACTTTCGTTTTTATGTATTTTTTTCTTTTTAAATTTGAATAATAATATTTTATCCATCAGGAAGCAGTTGTTTGTCTATATTATGCATTCCATTCCGAGCAATGTTAGATTTTTATTTTCAAATTCTCACCAAAAAATATAATGAATTCTGAACGAAAATCATAGACAGCAAAATCGTAACATCTCACGGCCGGGCTGTTCGTGAAGAAATATTATTTCATTGGTTTATAAGATCCCTAATCACACAGACCTGTGACATTTGCTCGCTGAGAAAAAAAACTATTTTTTAATTCAGTCCATTTTTGAGTACATCACTCACTAGGGGTGCTATTGTATCTTGCACACATTTATTTTATTTGCACAATAGAGGGGAGATTATGTATTGTTTTATACATAGTTTTACTAATCAGTAGTACACAACTTTACTGTTTTTATTGCCTTGTGGCTTTTGTTCCGTAGTCTAGCTGTTAGTGCTTACTGCTCGCAATCAGAAACTACTGTTTCGTTACAGAAAAGGCCATAAAAAGTCATTTACTTCTCAAAAATGCTGTTCGCTGGTTCTACAAAAAGGTCCATCCAGCCTTACAGCAACTGGGTCTTGCTTGAGTATTGGCGCTTTGTACCGACGACCAAGCTCATAAACACCTGTGCGGCACTACAAGTGTCATAGACACCTACGGGGCTATTCTTAGACATTTTAGTCGTCGGTTGAGCCTACGCTTTGACAAACAATTGGTGCCCGGTCTGAAAGTTTCATCATCACGGTCATTCTTACCTACCGAATTTTGTAATATTTGTATGAAGACAAATCAGCTGTTCGTTTGTGGCCATCTAGGATTGACGAGTCTTCATACTAATGCATCATTAGTTTGTCAAAGCGTGGGCTCAACCGACGACTAAAATGTCTAAGAATAGCCCCGCTAGAGTTTCTGAAATCTAGGGAGTCTCCCACTCAAGATTTCTTAAAAAAAAAAAACTTACATGATAGGCAGATAGTGATAACCAACCTGTGATGAACACGTGGTGTGCTTGGTGTGTTTCAGCTGTAAGCAGCCGCACACAATGTCTGACGATGGCGGAGCAGTGGTGGAGAAGAAGGGGCGAGGGCGTCCCAAGACCAACGGTGCCTCAGTAGCTGTAAAGGTCCCCTTCTATAGCTTACGCTTCATTTCTTATGCCCCAACACAAACACAAACCTATATCACAGGAGAGCTACTTTCCGGGACGAGATCACGGAAAGCACTTCTCCAGTGTCAAAAACCCCCTGTACAAACCATATGGTGCCCTTGAGATGGTCTCTTCTAAATTCCTTACAGCCTTAAGGCGACGACATAGCGATTCATGTCCAAAAATAAGGTGTATTGTGATTTAATTTTATCTATGGAGTTCTTTCTCAAGCGCTAGCAAGCTCCGACTTGGATTGATATCCAAAGTGTAAGGAATTTAGCAAAACAGCGCTTCTGAACCATCAAAATGGCGCCACTGGAAAGAAATCATCCATCATATCATTTATACTCTTCTAGTTAGTTGGTAGAATGCTTATATTCCATGCCGAGAGCTCGGTTTTGAATCCCACCAAGGGTTTGAGAGATGGAATCCTGTTTCGGTGCTTATTTCAAACCCAAAATAAAATATCGAGAAATGAGTTCTGTAACGAAAACTTGGCAGCTGGGAAATCCCCACTTCAACTCAAGCGGTGTTGACGTAAGGCCGGCCCCATAAGCTGTTAAAATAAATAGGTTCCACTAGCCACATGCAAACCCTTCGGGGATAACACCGCATGAAGTTGCACTCAATGTATAGCTTATTTGTGGCGGCAATAATGAGCACTCACTGATATCTTAGTTAGGACTTATTTTCACACAAACAAGCCCACTTCATGGATATAATGTCCTAATAATATTATTAGCTCAATGTGCCGGGGAAAAAATATATATAACAAAACGAGTGAAGTCTAATAATGTCATATAAATGATAAGGACTGGACCGGTCCGTGGTCCAGTGCCAACACTTTGGACTCGTAAATGGAAGGTTGTGGATTCGGATCCCAGCGGAGCACAAAAATATACCATTTATATTTCCAAATATGCTCTTCGCTGGGTTGAAAAAATTCACAAAGCCTCTACCAAAAACCGGTCACTGAAAGGTCCATCCAGCTTTACAGCAACTGGGTCTTGCTTGAGTATTGGCGCTTTGTAGCGACGACCAAGCTCGTACACCTCTGCGGCGCTACAAGTGTCATAGACCCCTAGAGTCCCTAGAGTCTAGGGAGTCTCCCGCACAGGATTTCTTAAAAAAAAAAAAAAGGAAAGTTGCCCAGCTGGCTAAGCAGTGGACTTGCTCAGGAGCGTGCATAGGGTGTAGGCAAATACATTTCAGAATAAATATTTTCTTATTCTTTTAAAATACCTCACTTAAAAGTGCTAACGATGGCTCAGATAGAACTTAAATTCTAAATATTAAAATCAAGCTTAATTGGTGTTTTACCATATATTGCCTACCTATTAGGTGCATGTGCCTGTATGGGATGCACGCCCCTGGACTTGCTTTTACTATGAGTAACGGCTACGCCAAATTGGTTGGTTACATAGTGCTCATTATAACCGAGTGTGACTGTTTCTAAATAATCCAATTTCCTTTGTTATTTAAAACCATTATGCTTCATAATCAGCTTCTTGCTTTTCCTTCCCCCCAATTGCAATCTTCAGTAGTGTTAATGTGTGCTTAAATAATGCATTTCAGGAGGCCAAGGGTGAAGCAAAAAAGCGCGGCAGGCAGCCGTCGGCGACACCAAAGAAGGACTCTGCAAAGTCTTCCGATGACGAGCCCTCAGGGCCCAAGAGAGGGAGGGGTCGCCCAAAGGGCTCCAAGAAAAAGGGGAGCAAAGCCAAGGTGAGCGAGAGAATAGAGTACTTGATGATAATAATCTTTAATCTATGTTGTTGCCCATAGATGTTATTATTTATTGATTTATAAAATGTAATTTGTCGTGTATGTTCCTTGACTTATAGGTTGGTATGCGGCTGACCACCCATGCTGTAGGAAATGGTTCACGTTGCCAATGTCATCCCTGTTTCAGGGAAGGACGGCGAGAGTTGCAGGGTGTATGTCCATTTGAGATTTGGTTTTTATGTTGTAGACTTCACTTGAGGCAGGTGCAAGCGCGAACTTGTACGTGTCTGGTTGTGGGAATGCACGTAATGTGAATCTCCAATGTAACATATCTTTGCAACTTAGATTAGATTAGAATCTATGACTTCTCAAATTATCACTCCGAGGGTGTTTGACTTTTAAATTGTCTTTTTTTTGAGTTTATGCGATAGAGCAGCTTCCATGCCTTCTCAAACTTTAAACCATCTGCATTCCTTGACTTATAGGTTGGTATGCGGCTGACCACCCATGCTGTAAAAAATGGTTCACGTTGCCAATGTCATCCCTGTTTCAGGGAAGGAAGGCGAGAGTTGCAGGGTGTATGTCCATTTGGATTTTTATATTGTAGGTTCGCATGCGGCATGTGCAAGCGTGAACTTGTATGTGTCTACTTGTGAAAATGCATATAATGTGAATCTTTAATGTTACATAGATTTGCAACGTAGATTAGATTAGATGAGGAATTATAAAAAATTTAAAAAACACTGAGTTTTATTTTCACAAATGGAGTAATTATTTCACCTCAAGTACTTTCAACTTGCTTACATCAAAAGCAAGTCGAAAGTACTTGAGGTGAAATAAATACTCAATTTGTGAATGTGAGGTTGGTATGCGACTGACCACCCATGCTGTAAAAATGGTTCACTTTGCCAATGTCACCCCTGTCTCAGAGAAGGACGGCAAGAGTTGCAGGGTGTATGTCCATTTGAGATTTGGTTTTTATGTTGTAGGTTTACATGCGGCATGTGCAAGCGCGAACTTGTACGTGTCTGGTTGTGAAAATGCATGTAATATGAATCTCCAATGTAACATATCTTTGCAACTTAGATTAGATTAGAAACAGTCTTTATTTATTTTTATAATTCCTTATCATTTATAAATTGTTGTGAAAATAATCACCCATCCGACTTGTATGATGTCAGATAGGAGATTCATTTGTTATGTCATCCACTTTAACATTGTTTGGCATTTTCCCAGAAGCCTGCCGTAGATGGTCGAGGTCGCGGCCGGCCCCGCAAGGACGCGCCGCCTCCCAAACAGGCCGCGTCCACGGAGGAAGAGCAAGATGACGATGACGACGAGGAGGGGTCTGATCAGTAAACCGAATACACTGCACGCAGCTGCCGCGACACCACCCACCAACAAGCATTACCCAACCACGATGACTCCATCCATCCCAGCTAAATGAGCGACAGGATCCTCAAACATCAACAGTTACATGGCATGCTTCGTGAGGCTCTTCCCGGCCAATATCATGCTAAACTAACTGTCCAATCCATGCACCAACATTTTGTACTTTGACAGGGCGTGATATGTTTATTTTCCACTTTAAGCATTCTAGTACGAGTCGAATTACGCATAAGTTACGTGGAGGATGCAAAAAATATTAATGTGTGCCTGTCCCTACCTGGCCCCTGCATGGCTAACACACTTGAGCTTTTATTCTGAACAGCATCTTTGAGGCATAATATGTAAAAATGGAGTCAATACAAAAAACAATAGCTTAAAACTGGTTCATATGTGCATGTCCCTACCTGGCGCCTTAAATGGCTGACTTGTAAACAAGCGCTCTTGAACTCCATTCCAAACAGCACCTTTGAGGCATTTAAGTATGTAAAAAAGGAGCCAATATTGCAGAAATAGCTAAAATTGGTTCATATGTGCCTGTCCCTACCTGGCGCCTTAAATGGCTGACTTGTAAACAGGCGCTCTTGAACCTTTATTCCAAACGGCACATTTGAAGCATGTTGTGTACTAAGAGCCAATCCATTAAAAAATAGCCTAATTTTGTTCATATGTGCATGTCCCTACCTGGCGCCTGAAATGGCTGACTTGTAAACAAGCGCTCTTGAACTCTATTCCAAACGGCACCTTTGAGGCATTTAAGTATGTAAAAAAGGAGCCAATATTATACAGAAATATCTAAAATTTGCTCATGTGTGCATGCCATACTCGGCGAATGAAATGGCTGACTTGTTAACAGGCACTCTTAAATATTTTCTTCCGTCAACAATTTTAAAGCATGTTATGTACAAAAGGAGCCAATCCAACAAAAAATAGCTTTAATTTGTTCATATGTGCATGTCCCTACCTGGCGCCTAAAATGGCTGACTTTTTAACAAGCACTCTTGAGCTTTTATTCTGAACAGCATCTTTGAGGCATAATATGTAAAAATGGAGCCAATACAAAAAACAATAGCTTAAAACTGGTTCATATGTGCATGTCCCTACCTGGCGCCTGAAATGGCTGACTTGTAAACAAGCGCTCTTGAACTCCATTCCAAACAGCACCTTTGAGGCATTTAAGTATGTAAAAAAGGAGCCAATATTGCAGAAATAGCTAAAATTGGTTCATATGTGCCTGTCCCTACCTGGCGCCTTAAATGGCTGACTTGTAAACAGGCGCTCTTGAACCTTTATTCCAAACGGCACATTTGAAGCATGTTGTGTACTAAGAGCCAATCCATTAAAAAATAGCCTAATTTTGTTCATATGTGCATGTCCCTACCTGGCGCCTGAAATGGCTGACTTGTAAACAAGCGCTCTTGAACTCTATTCCAAACAGCACCTTTGAGGCATTTAAGTTTGCAAAAAAGGAGCCAATATTATAGAAATAGCTAAAATTTGTTCATATGTGCATGTCCCTACCTGGCGCCTTAAATGGCTGACTTGTAAACAAGCGCTCTTGGACTTTAATTCAAAACGGCACCTTTGAAGTATACATGTGGAAAAGGCAGAAATTGTTTAAGGTGTGTCTTTAGTGTAATTTACTCATACAAGGATGTTTTATGGTAAGGAAAATTACATTAATTGATCCCACTCATATATCTTAAGCTTTCTACTAATGGTTGGGTATCCATTTAAAAAAAAATTTTTTTTTCTAAATTTGTACATTGGAAAAACATCAGATTGTAAATATTTTTATTTCATGAAGTTATCGGCCAAGCACTATTTAAAAGGTAAAAGCAAAAAAAAAACATTTATTCAAATTTCATAAAAAAAGAATAACATTTTGTGTTGGTGACATTGGCAGCTGTGTGAACTGTTCCTTTAGGCTAATTATTATACGTATAATTAAACAGATAGATGTTTTAACTACCCGGACTTTTAATTTTTTTTAAAATGAATTATTACATCACCTTTGGTGTTCATTGTCGAAATATAATCATCCCTATCACCTGCATCCATCAAGTGTATACCGTTTTGTTTGAGATATTCATCATCTTTGTAAGTAGGCATCCCGAGTATGTTGCCAGGCATGATTTGAACCAAAAGTCAAAGCCAATTTCTAAATATAGTCTTGAGCTGTGAAATCTTGTTTTTTGCACCCAAATTCAACTAATTGTTACATGTAAAATATTCTGTAATAAATGCAAAAGTATACTTAGGCTCAAGACTTTTTTACTTGTTGCAAGTTGATTGCAATTATATAAGGGTTGCCGTGTTGAAAAAAATATCTCGGGATTTTAAAATGTAGTTCACAATGTAAGAAATAAGAATCTCAGTTTTTAATTTTCACTTCAACCTTGGAACAATTTTATTATTTTTCAAATGAAAGGACCATCTTCTTATGTTGTATTTTTGTTTATTTACAATAAGTGCCATTTATCACTATTTCCATAAGTTTAGTAGGAGTGAGGCAGTTTTCTAGATGGCTTTCCTTTTTAATTTTTTAACCTTTATAATTATATACTTGCATTTACTGTGTCTGTGTGCATGTGAGTGATTGTAACTTTTAGAATTAAAAGAAAAATTATTAAAAAATGCAATAACGTGGTTTTCTTTTTTCTTCCTTGCTTCTTGAGAAAATCTTGATTTGGTGTGAATTTTTTTTTCTAGGTTTTCACCAAAATGAGTTGTCCTGAAGCGCTATTTTGCTAAATTAATTCTACTTTGGATAAAAATCCAAGTCGGAGCTAGCTTGCGCTTGCGAAAGAACTCTATAGATGAAAAAACACAGTACACCTTATTTTTGGACATGAATCGCTAGAATTTAGCAGAATAGCGCTTCTGGTGCAGGACAAAAAATACTATCTTATAAATCCATCTATAAAAAAAAACGCAACTAAGCTACACATATAGTGTTACTTCTTGCCGTGTTATTCCCGAAGGGGTCGCATGTGGCGAGTTGAACCTATTTACTTTTACAGGTAAGGGGGCCGGCCTTACGCCAATCACTTCAATTGAAGTGGGGGTTTCCCACTCCCGAGGGGGCTGGTACTCATTTCTTGTGAAGGCTGAGTAGACCTTGCCGGTATTTTTATTATGGGGTTCGAAATAAACACCGAAATAGGAAATCATTTCTGACACCATCCTCGGTGGGATTCGAACCCGAGCTCACGGGGTAGAATGCAAGCACTCTACCAACTGAGCTATCGACCGGACTTGCAACCTACTTTCTTCATCAGTCTTTCATTATTCATTCACTCAATATGTCCAAACCATCTTCACTTTCTCTTCTCTTACAAAATCATTCCTCACCCTATCACTCCGTTTCTACTTCTTAGATGGTCCATGTCTACTGTATGGACTTAACTTATTCCACTTTCACTTACCATACTATTTTCATAGTTTGCATGCAACAAAGAGCCCTTCTTTCAAAACATACCTCTGTCTATTGAGTCAAAAGTCTTTTCCAGATCTTCAAAGGCTGTGAACAGCTTTCGCCCGAGTGACGGTTGTTCTTCAACAAATTGTCCTATGATAAAGATCTGATCAACACAGCCTCTACCCGCCATAAAGTCGGACAGTATGTTGATTGTTGTGAATTTTTTAGTAGTAGTCGGAAACTAATAACAAAATATTCAAAACATTGTTTTTCTTCTGATGATGCTACAGACTATAGCAGCAAGCCTTGGCCTCCTGCAATATAAGCCTTCAGCTCCTGTCTTCGGCGGCTGAACTCTAACTTTTCACCTCTAGAAGATACGCCCTATCTCCTCTTGATGATGATGATTTCTTTAGAGCACTGTTCTCCGTCCTCCCACCTCACTGGCAGTTTTCCCGCTGTCCTGCCTGCACCCCTTTGAAACGCAAACACAACTAAGCTACACATATTGTGTAAATTCTTGCCTGAGTTATCACCGAAGGGTTCGCATGACATGTGGCTATTCGGGACCTATTGATTTTGACGAGTAAGGGAGCCGGCCTCACACCAACCATTTTCAGTAGAAGTGGGGGTTTCCCAGCTCCAAAGGGGGGGGGCTAGTTCTCATTTCTTGTAAAGGCTGAGTACTCCTTGCCGGTATTTATTCTGGGTTTGAAATAGATACCAAAACGGGAAATCATTTCTGACACCCTCAGTGGGGATCGAACCCTTGCTTTCGGCATGTGGAATGCAAGCATTCTACCAACTGAGCTATCGACCGGACTTTTTACGAGCTTGGTCGTCGATACAAAGCGCTAATTCTCAAGCAAGACCCAGTTGCTGCAAGGCTGGATGGACCTTTTGATGACCGTGTCTTTGGTAAAGGCTTATGATTTTTTCAACCCATCGAAGTGTAAATTTGAAAATGTAAATGGTATATTTTTTGTGGTCCGCTGGGATCCGAACCCACAACCTTCCATTTACGAGTCCTAAGTGCTACTACTGGACTGCGGACCAGTCCAATCCAATTATAGGACTACCATATAAAACATTTTTACCAGACCATGGTACATTTGCTGAATGGGACCCAGCAGCCAGCTTATGCCATCTGCTGACTTTCATTAAATGCAACTAAGCTACACATACAGTGTAACTTCTTGCCTGCGTTATCCCCGAAGGAGTCGCATGTGGGGATTCGGGACCTATTTATTTTTACAGGTAAGGGGGCCGGCCTCACACCAACCACTTTCAGTTGAAGTGGAGACTTTCAGTGGATTTCAATGGACCATATCAACTTACAAGTGCCAAGTAGGTATAATTCTTTTATAGAAGCCTAAATAAGATGTTAAAACAGGTTGGTATGAGGCTGATCCCCCCCCTGCTGCAAAAACTTGGTTATCTTTTGCCAATACCACCTCAATTTCAACGAAGGGCGATAGGGTTACAACTTGCAAGGTTTCTATTCATGTAAGTTTTGGTTTATTTTGTAAGCACAATTAATGCAGCATGTTTAATAATAATAATAATAATTTTATTCATTAAAAATATATAGGTACAACAAATAATTTTACAAAAATTACTACAAAAATATGTACACCAAAGCACATCTTAACATTATATTACATTACATTTGTACACATTTAACTTAACAAGAAAATAATATCTACATGTGCCTGAACTAGGAAACTCCTGTGTCTCACAATTATTTCTACATATTGTATTCATATTTTTATACTATTATCTTAAATCCTGATTCTAATAGGAATAGACTTAGTTACTCAAAAAAATTTAAAAACAAATTAATGTGTAAGTGTGTAATGTGTAAGTGCACTAATAGAATGTGAGCTGTAAATGTCAATATAACTTTCCATCATAGTTATATTATAATAATATATAAGTAGAAGAAAATATAGTAATGATGTATTTATATTTAATAAGGCTTTTCATTTTAAAATCACGCGCGTTACAAAAAAAACGTATTGTAATCCATCATCTTTAGCTTGAATGATCTGAAAAAAATAGAAATCACACCAAAATATTTTATTAAAAACAAAAACCGTAAGTATGCACTTAGTTTAAAACCATTGTAGCTCAAATACGAGATAAAATCCATTTATTTTTCATTTTAGTTCAAATATCAGATAAAATCCATTTGTTTTTCATAATTTATCGATATTACTTAAATTCAAGCTTTCTTTACTATTGTGACCATTTTTTAAACATTTTCTTTGCAGTTTCACTTGGCGCGGCATTGTCTTGGGCGCATTTGTCCTATAATTATTAGTTTTTTTTACTCATAAACAAGTTGGAGTAACGTACGTCGTTGCTAGCTTCTGTTAATAAAAGTTGTTATGTGGCTGTAAGTTAACCTCGTCTACTTTCCTTGAATGCAGGGATTTTTATTATTCAGAAATACGATTTTCTCACTTATCAAATAACTTGATAAATAATACGGTTTATGAAAACTACAATAACATAAAATAAAGTGCCGCTTTTAATGATTCATATTACTTACTGTATACGTGCAAGATTTTTTATTATTGTTAAAAATGACACATATAAGTATGCGTTTCTGAGGAAATATAATAATAAAATAAAACAGAGTTTTATTTTCCCAAAATGAGTATTTACTTACTTCACCTTGAGTACTTTTAGCATGCTGACGTCATTTTCAAGAGGCTTTTACAAAATTTATTACAATAAGGAGTTACGACAAAGATGTACAATTAGTTAATAACAAAGCGCTGCCTTAGTTCTTGTTTAATACGCCATTGAGAAAATTTTACATGAGCGATGTTTACATGTGTACTGGACCAATGTGTCTTATGAAAACAAGAAATTTATTTAAAAAATATTTAAAAGAATTCTCACATTATCGAGTTTTACGGTTTTTCTTAGCTCAGATTGTGTAGAATTTGATTCATAAGACAACTGCATGAAAAAGTAATATTTGACAAGATTGGCGTATATACGATAAACAAGAACTGGGGGAGCGAAAGGAAAAGCAGTAGGAATTTGAACATCGATTATTGTTCCTTGATTAATAGGTTGGTATGAGGCTGACCCCCCGTGCTGTAAAAATTGGTTCACTTTTGCCAATGCCACCCCGGTTTCAGGGAAAAGCGGCAAGAGTTGCAAGGTTTATTTTCATGTGAGATTGTGTTTATTTGTATGCACACAATGTGTAGGCCCAAACCTACATGCGCCTGTCTGTGGGCATGCATTCAATATGAGCCTTAAATGTTGACATATCTGTGCAGCTTATATTATAGATCAAACTATAAGAATAAGATTAATTAGGATATAACACAGGTTTCCAGTTTTTATTGAGAATTCCCTTGTGCTACTCCACAATTTCTGCATTACTAAGGAATTTCTCAGTTAGTTTACATCACCAAGCCAGTCATTTGTTGCGAGTGGGGAAGCGAGCACATTGCTTACGCGTCACAACTCTACCTGGATATTTATTTTACCGAAAAAAGTGATCTAAACTCCTCAAATATCCGATAAAACAGTCTCAAAGTGTTATCAAGTGATTAATTTATGATATTGTATATATTTGAGTGCCAGAAGTGTAAGCTATTACAGTTTAAAAGTGTGTGAAAAAGTTCTTTGACAAGGATGGCCTGATGTGTTTACCTGGTGGCGAACCAGGAATACCTTTTTACCTGTATAAACTTCTTTAAAAGGTGATATTTTCATTTACATTATTCACTGGAATGTTGATTATCTAAATGAGACTTGTTTTCTACTAGTTGAGCGCAAAATTACTCGGGAATTATCGCTTCAAAGACAGAAAACACGGGCTGCGTGAAGTCGAGATAAAATACCTGTATGATTCATGTTTGTACCTAAGTTCTAACGTACATTTTTGACACAAAATCACGTGTAGAATGTATTTCCTTGTTTTCATCGTTTTCCCAATAGGTTTTTATAACTTATAATCGCATTAAAAAGTCAAATGAAATCTTAATTAATTAAGAAATACCACGTTGAAAAAGTTGTTAGTTTTTTTTTGTTGATCTACAAATGCGACACACTTAAGTTTACCTACTTTGCCGTTTCTTTTACCAGTTTTCAGTTGAATTTTACACTTTCTCTTTGATTTACCGATTTATGAACTAAAATCTTGTTAAATTAAATATTTACATTAAAAATGAATGCAGTTTTGAAGTATAAGCAATGCTATTAAACCTTATCCTAAGCCATTCTACGTATTATCTCGTTCTCGCAGACTACCACCCTATTTCTTGGAATTCCTCTAACAATGCATTTGATTTTTTTTCGTTACATGAGATTACGACAAAAAAAAAATTAACAAAAAGAACAAATTGACAAAAAGACGCTTTCATCTGCAAAAAATAAATCTCGTTTTGTCTGACGGTGGCTTTCTAATCTAATCTAAGTTGCAAAGATATGTTACATTGAAGATTCACATTACATGCATTCTCACAACCAGACACGTACAAGTTCGCCCTTGCACATGCCTCATGTGAACCTACAACATAAAAACCAAATCTCAAATGGACATACACCCTGCAACTCTTGCCGTCCTTCCCTGTAACAGGGGTAACATTGGCAAAGTGAACCATTTTTACAGCATGGGTGGTCAGCCGCATACCAACCTATAAGTCAAGGAACATACACGACAAATTACATTTTATAAATCAGTAAATAATAATATGATCAAAACTACTTAAACAGAAAACAAATTACAATTTGACAAACCCTAGCCGCCAACATTACAGATCAACCGCCATTTCTTTCTGTCCTTACATATTTCTTTCATTTCCTCCAGTCATAACCTTATATATACAGGCTCTTCTTTTATTATGACTCTGGATATTCCATTCATTCGCAATTTCGGATTTTTGGTCCATCCATACCTTTCTCGGTCTTCCTCTACCACGACATCCATCTATTTTTGCAACGTATACTTTCTTCGTCAGTCTTTCCTTCGTCAGTCTTTGACATGTATATTTTTTTGTTGCCTTGAAAAACTCGACGAGAAAAATGAAGACCGTGTAAACCGTGCTGGTATACTCATCTTAACTACATGCAAATTTATAAATTCATGAACATGCAATCATTCACGGCAAATTATTTGTAACTCATTTAAACGATTCATATGTAATGCAATGTGCAACTTTTATTTTCGAAACTATAACGTGTTTTTATTAAACGCTTTTTCTCAGGGGCGTGCATCCCATACAGGCACACGCGCCTAATAATCTAATCCAGGCGTGCCCATACTTTTTCTTGAGGAGATCGACTTAGCAAAAATTTATGAATAGGAGATCGACATTTTACTTAACTGTTTAGCTCAGGGGTGTCCAATTTTTTGTTGTTATACTTTTGCCCATAATAATTCTGTTGACGGGGAGGGTGGGAGGTTGGCACACAATCAAATCCCCAAAATGTCAAATCTGTATAAAATTGTTGATCTCTAACATTACAAAAATAAATTTTCTTTTGCAAAAAAACTACAGTTTTAAGATCAATCGCTGAAATTTTTCGATATTCTCGGCGATCGACCGTTTGGGCACCTCTGATCTAATCTAATCCAAGTTGCAAAGATAATTTTATGTAACATTGGGGATTCACATTATGTGCATTTTCACACGTATAATGCGGCTGACCACGCAACGCAACGCAACGCAACTAAGCTACACATACAGTGTAACTTCTTGCCGCGTTATCCCCGAAGGGGTCGCATGTGGCGAGTTGAACCTATTACATGCTGTAAAATATGGTGGAACATGCTGTACATGCTGTAAAAAATAGTTCACTTTGCCAATGTCATTCCTGTTTCAGGGAAGGTCGGCAGGAGTTGCAGGGTGTATGTTCATTTGAGATTCGGGGTTTTTTTTATTGTAGGTCCACGTGCGGCATGTTGAAGCGCTAACTTATGTACTTGTCTGCTTGTGAAAATGCATAAAGTGCTAATCTTTAATGTTACACATATTTGCAACTTAGATTAGATTAGATACAGGGAAAATGCATTATTTGAAAAGACATTATGGCATGTGTTGTTATTGGGTGTCAAAACAAAATAAGGAAAGCAAGAAAACATAAAATTTGACACACGTAAAAACATGTTTTGTATGATTACACACCTGCAACGTTTGACAGGACTGAGACAAGAGTGGTAGATAGTATGCATCAATGCAGTAAGTAAGTTTCTGCTCTTCTATGTCATTACTGAATGCTGTGCTGCGTACTTTGGCCTAAACGTGAGGATTTTACGGCCACAACAGTAATGCGATTAAGGGTGTAAGTAGACGACAAAGACAACCAATTCAGTTTTCTCTGTATCTAAATTTAAAACAACAAATGTAAAAACTAGATTGCTGATCGATAACGGATATAGGAGTAATGCCCGCTTTCCACTGCGAGCGGAGCTGACTCCGTACGGACTCCGCTCGACTAGCAACAGTAAATTTCATAGAAGTGCTTCCACCGACAGCGAGTCAGCGGAGCGGACTGAGCGAGTACAAAGAGTTACAAAAGTGGTCGCAGAGTTGAGCGAGTTTCCAGCGGACTCCGTACGGACTCCGCTCGACTAGCAACAGTAAATTTCATAGAAGTGCTTCCACCGACAGCGGAGTGAGCGGAGCTGACTGAGCGAGTAAAAATGGGTCCGCTGTGTCATGGTCTCGGCCGCTAGTTTTCAACTGACTCCGCTCCCCCGTGCCCCCCGCGCCAACCCGCGCAGTTGCGTGACAGCGATAAAACACATCATACATGATTTACAAAAGCACATCATACATTATTTTATTAATTTGAAAATATTAAAATGTATGTTTTATTTCCAACATCTACTTTTTATGTTTAAAGCAAAATAATACATTACTTTTTATGTTTCGAAACAAAAAAAAACTCTTTTATTAATAATTAAAACGTTTGATCTGGGCGTAGGCTGCAACGAGCTGTCACACACTGCACATCATACATTATTTTATAAATATTAAAATGTATGTTTTATTTCCAACATCTACTTTTAATGTATTAAAGCAAAATAATACATTACTTTTTATTTTTCGAAACAAAAAAAAAAACTTTTTTTATTAATAATTAAAACGTTTGATCTGGGCGTAGGCTGCAACGAGCTGTCACACACTAGTTGGCTCCGCTAAGCCAGCTGTAGATGGAAGGCAAACAACTCTTTCATCTGACTCATCTCATTTCCCGCCTAGCTCACTCCGCCGAGCTCGTTGGCTGTGGAAGGCAAATACCATTATTTTTTAAAACTCTTTCGCAATGGAAGGCCAAAACTATTTCACTACGCTCCGCTCAGCTATTTCCCGCTCCCGCTCAGCTATTTCCCGCTCGCAGTGGAAAGCGGGCATAAGCGCAGTTTCAATTCGCGACACATTTTTAAGCTTAAAATAACTGTCGGCAGCCGTACGAATGTAACGAGGTCTAGCTACATACCTCTATAGGTATCAGGACCCTTAGTACGAGTTTTTTCACTTTACTCGAAGTATTGAGTATTCGAGAAAAATGTGTATGTGAACTTGTAAAGCACCTCTGGCAAAACAAGTTTCGAAACCTTTTGTTGCCAGGGGTGCTTTACAAGTTCACATACATTTTTCTCGATTACACAATACTTTGAGTAAAGTGAATAAACTCGTACTCAGGGTACAGGTGGGTATTTAAACCTAAACCCCTTTCCGCTGACACTGCGAACGCAGGCATACTACGACTTCCCGGTTGTGCAACATTGGCATGCAAAAAAATATTGCAGGCTTACAGAAAAAACATGCAAGCTAGGGAAAACAAGCATTCAATCGCAAACTGAATAAGTGCTGACTCACTTATTTTATTGCGTTAATTCTTCATAGTCTAATCTCTAATCTAATCTAAGGTGGATGTCCCAATTATTGGCAGCTTAAGGAAATTTTTAAATTGAAAAGCTCATAGAAATTCGAATTTTTATCTGATTCTGTTTTTTTTTGTATCAGGACATTGGAAATATGCTGTAGTATTTAAAAAAAAAAGAATTCAAGCAAAATTATGTGAGGAAATAAGTTTTATTTAATTAATTGAACAAAAACTCCGATGTCCCTATTATTGGCAGGTGAAATTCGGATTTGTCCCAATTATTGGCATACCTTTGTCCCATTTATTGGCACCTCAGTTTTTTTAATCTACAGCTTACATTTTTCTTAAAAAGGGGGAAGTTTTTATCAGAATAAGTGCAGAGAGGTTCAGGGAACAAATGTTTATTAAATTTTTGTCGAAAAATATAAAATAGTTATACAAATAAATAAGAGAAGTGACAAAAAAATTTTTTTTTTTTGAACATATTCACAAAACATCTTATTCAATGGCATTTGCAGGTCAACATCTTCCGTGTTTTTTTTTCGCTGAAGAAGTCACTTCTGGATCATCTGCCTTTATCTCTTTAACCTCTTTCATAAATTTTCTCCAAACGATGAACAAATTAATATCCTCCATATTCATTTTTTTTTTTAATCATTCGCTTCCATATCCAAACATTTCCTGAAACTTTGTTATTTTACTGGTCCTACTAGTTTCTAGTCTGGAAAGTAGTTTATCAAGTATATTCATCTCCATCTTGTTCTGGTGCATTTTTAGTGCTTGAATGATTCACGGACGGAACTTTGCTGAAGTCAATTGCATTAACGTTCCACGGAAAGAGTCCGTACTTGCGAAAACCATTCTTCAAAGTATCAGGTTTGACAGATTTCTGAATTGAGGATGCTAGGAGGGGAGCGAAGTCTTTTTTCTTCAATTCGTAGTACATATTATGTGTCTCCATGTGTTGGTTTCTTCCTTCCATGAATGCTTTAAGCTTGGAAAGACAGCGACATCCATCGGCTGAATGATGTGAGTGGCATTCGGGTAAAGTGCTACGAGTATTATACCAAGTAATTTATCTCCTTTAAGACTAAGAAAAAAAGCTGCTTCATCAGCATTAAAAATCCGCTCTGGATCTTTTGTGTCATCGCCATTAATGATAATGCGATCACCTAATGTGTTGTCAGGGTCTAAGAAGATATTTGGCTTCTCCGGGTCTATCGCAAACCTCTTGCTCTGTAGGTACTCATGGATTTCCGCATGCCATCTGACTAATTTCTCTTTGGTGACTGAAGCCCGTGACTTGGTCAAATTCTGTGGGGTTCGGATGTTAATTTCCCTGACGTGACAGCAGCAATTACTTTGACCATGTCTGCGCCATCATACATTTTTCTCTTTGGATCCCATCATACATCTGTAAAATAAAGAAATTTGAGCAATAAGTATCGTATTTGTCTAACTGAAATCGTAAAAAAATTAAGAGTCTAAATGAAAATTATAGCGCCGCTGAAGAACGTTCGGCAGAATGTGAGAGAAAAAAGGACTTATAAAGAGTTTTTTTCTAAGTGGCTTAAAATGATCTCTCCTGATAATAAGTATGTAGTTTCCATTTTCTTATCCATTGTACTGTAACTTAAAATAAGAAACTTCAGAGGTCAAAAAAAAATAATGCCAATAATAGGGACATAACAGGTTTCAGCTTGCACCTATCATGGGCACCCCCGCCAGTAATTGGGACAAAAGAGATTTTGGTGTCCCTAATACTGGCATTAATTTAAAAAAATAGTAAAAATGAGGTTATGCCAATGACAACAAAGTTTCTACCTAGAGAAAATCTTCATAAAACCACTGATACAATCAGAAACCATGCAAACTTAAAAGTAAAGTAGAAAAAAAAACAAAATGCTCACCTTGTTCCTTATGGAAATCAGTAAGAAATCTCGCCAAATGCACCTTGCTGGGTAGGTGCTCACTTTGACTATTTTTTTTGTGTCCAAAGCTGCCACCTATACACTTGAAACTAGAAACACAGTTTGGACAACCTATGAAATATTTATTCCACATTTTTTCTTAACTTTCCCTGCCTTTGAAGCCTTATTATAAGTTAAAAACTGAAAAAGTGCCAATAATTGGGACACTGCCAGTAATTGGGACATCCACCTTAAGTTGCAAAGATATGTTACATTGGGGATTCACATTAGGTATATGCATTCTCACAAGCTAACGCGTACACTTTCGCGCTTGCACATGCCGCATGTGAACCTACAACATAAAAAATAAAATCTCAAATGGAAATACACCATGCAACTCTGGCTGAAACAGGGGTGACTTTGCCAAAGTGAACCATTTTTTAAAGCATGGGTGGTCAGCCACATACACAGTTGCAGGTTGTATGTTCATGCGAGGCTTGGAATTTTAAAAGCAGACGCATCTAATCTAATCTAAGTTGCAGAGATATGTTACATTGGGGAATAACATTATATGCATTCTTACAAGCAGACACGTACAATTTCACGCTTGCATATGCCTACAACATAAAAACCCAAATCTCAAATGAACATACACCCTTCAACTCTTGCCGTTTTCCCTGAAACAGGGTTGACATTGGCAAAGTAAACCATTTTTTACAGCATGGGTGGTCAGCCGCGTACCAACCTATAAGTAAGTGAACTAATTATAAGAAAATACTTATGACAAACATCAAAACTACCAGATTTTCACACTTATTTAGTGTTTTCTCTTATAGAAAATAAGGAAACAGGTGAATTTATCTGAGAAACTCATGTTACGTAGGTTCAAAATCTTTGTTAAACTTTGTTAAAACTCAACAAGGTCTTGTTAACTAAATTCATAAAATTTATTAATTTAAATTAGAACACGTCAGACAAAATTATCTACATAGAATGAAAAAAAACGGATCTTACTGACCGTGCAAAAGAGAAGAACGATTTTCTCTACGATTCGTCGGAGTCATATCCGACGTCCTCAGGAGACGTGTCCCTTCTACAAAGAAGAACCACGAACTGTTGAATTATTGTTGTTTGATCGTGGCCGAAGGTTGTAGGTACTTAGGTACTTTTATTAACCTTCGGTGATGCATCCATAGATGTCGCAATAGCCCCAGTTGTACAGAATTATGTCTTCTTGTGAAGTCGTCCGATTAATGAAAGGGTGGGTCATAGAAGTTAGTACTGGCCTCCGTTTTTTCCGTTTTTTTTATTCTGTAAAATGTCTAACGACCGTTATCATAATTTAAAATCTTTAAAAATTATCTATAATTGAAAAGATACATTGACATTTAAGATTAATATTTTATGCATATTCACAAAAATCACGATATTCTCTGTAATCGGAGGGGTATTTGGAAAAGTGAACCAATTATTACAACGTTTGGGTGGTCAGTCTCATACAAGCCTAATAGTCCGGTCCGTAGTCCGTAGTGGCAACACTTCGGACTCGTAAATGGAAGGTTGTGGATTCGGATCCCGGCGGAGCACAAAAATATACCATTTGTATTTCGAATGTGCTCTTCGCTGGGTTGAAAAATTCATAAACCTTTACCAATGACCGGTCACCAAAGGTCCATCCAGCCTTACAGCAACTGGGTCTTGCTTGAGTATTGGCGCTTTGTAGCGACGACCAAGCTCGTACACCTCTGCGGCACTACAACAAGTGTCATAGACCCCTAGAGTCTTTAGAATCTAGGGAGTCTCCCGCACAGGATTTCTTAAAAAAAAAAGAGTCAAGAAATAAATTGCATATTTTATGATATGTATTTCTAAACCTACATACATTTTATTTTGTCATTTACTTTTTTTTTACTGGTCACGTTGCTAAAGATGATTTTCTAATATCCATAAAAGTTAACAGTCTTTTTATGGAATTTCTCGCACATTCCGTAAACGGCTTTCTTGTATTCACACATTGTTGTGTATGTTCCTTGACTTATAGGTTGGTATGCGGCTGACCACCCATGCTGTAGAAAATGGTTCACTTTGCGAATGTCACCCCTGTTTCAGAGAAGGTCGGCAAGAGTTGCAGGGTGCATGCTCATTTGAGATTTGGGTTTTTACATTGTAAGTCCACATGCGGCACGTTGAAGCGCGAACTGATACGCGTCTGTTTGTGAAAATGCATATAATGTGAATCCTTATTGTTGCATCTTTTGCAACTTAGATAAGATTAGATTATCCTCCAGGATGTGGGGTCCTGAAGCGCTATTCTGCTAAATTCCTTACACTTTGGATATCCATACAAGTCGGAGATTTCTAGCGTTTGCGAAAGAACTCACAGTACATCTTGAGTGAGAGGGGGCTCACTCTGCGATCTGCCGACAGTGCTCTTACCTCTGTCAGTATACAATGCAGAAAAAGAAGCACAGTGTTCGGAGACCGCGCTTTCGCCGTTGCGGGGCCGTCCACTTTGAACCAGCTGCCACCTGAAGTGCGCGCCAAGGAAGGGATCGAGAGCTTCAAGAAGGGAATGAGGATCCATTTCTTCACCGCCGCGTCAAGCCTGAAACACCCTTGCAGTGACAGTAGTCACGAAACGGCGCTCTACAAAACATCATCATCTTATTTTTGGACACGAATCGCCAGCTCGTCGCCTTAAGGCCGTAAGGAATTTAGCAGAATAGCGCTTCTGGAGCGGTCGAATCACTCGAACTGCCCTTGAGAACACGCTACCACCACTTGTTCCCCCTCCACAAACCCACGCCCTGTATATCCATCCCATCCGGGGATAAGTCACAGGACACGCATCAGAAATAGAGTGAGATGCAAGCGGCAGAATGCCCTCCCGAGATGCTACACTGTCTCAAGTGGTACACAAAGCAAGGGTGGCTCAGAAAACACGAAAAGTAATAGCCAAGTGCAAGAACTTAGGGCTCGAGGAATTTAATGTAAAAAGCAAAGTATTTCTGAGCATCTTGATCAGTGACGGCTCGTCGATTTTTCATCGAGCAGTGCATTTTTATACTAGCCGCCATTGATTATCACCCTAACCCTAATCATTTGTAAGTATTGGATCGTGGCATTTTACTGGGGGTGCAATGCACCGATGCACCTTACCTGGAGCCGTCACTGATCTTGATACAAGAAGTTAAGACCGCAATTCGTGATGTTTAGTGGAACAAGTTCGCGAGATGCTCTCCTGACTGAGTGGCCAACCACCCGAAGGTGGGAAAGAAAATACCAGTGATGTAGATTGTAGAGAATAAATAGGCGACGAGAAGCGCATATGCTAGGCGGGCCGTTAGTGAATAGAGGGCAGTGGCAGAGCGCCGACTACTTTCTCTTCCTATGGAACTCGTCTGATATGTCAAGTGCGTCGTGCCACTTTAGAATGCACACACACACACACACGCATCTAACATCACTTCTTAAGGTTCATCTCTTGAACCGGCTTAAGGAAAATCTCACCATAGTAAGGTGACGGCTTAACTTGGGCCTTGAGATCATCCCGTCCAATGAATAAGGCCGTATACCAATATTTATAAACCCAAATAAACTAGGAAATATCGAAAAGCTTGAAGGTTATGTCTAGACGCCCGGTGCGTGCACTGGATAGAGGAAAACACCACTCCAGAGTATTTTTTTTTTATTAATTTGCCGATATTACCGCGGAGCTTGTTCTAATGTGCTCCATTCATTAATCCCTCCCCCTCGCATTTCAGAAAGGGAAACTCGTAGTACTACTCTCATTCATCCCTTTGCAGTCGATCTCAAAGCTATGAGAACTTGGCGTTTTCATGACTCATTCCTTTGCCAAATTGCCCATTTATAGAATGATCTACCAGTATCTGTGTTCCCTTCCCAATTTAATCCGGGTTTTTTCGAAACCAATATCAATCGCCACTTCCTTGCAGCGCCTCACGACAGAAGCAACAATTCAAGCAACATCTCTGCGGCACCCTTCCAGTGTGACATATACCCTCATGACTTTTGGGGAGCCTCTCGCACAGGATTCCTTAAAACATACAATATAACCTGTTCTCTAACAATCAGTCAAATTGAACGAAAAAACTTAAGTACAGCTAAATGCATTTTTAAGGTGGAATCCTCCAAATGGTCTGGAACAGTCCGGTCGATAGCTTAGTTAGTAGAATGCTTGCGTTCCATGTCAGAAGGATAGGTTCGATAGATAGATAGATAGATAGATTTATTTCACACATTATAGTACGTGACAGGTTAAACCTAATACATACAATAATTAAAAACATTCATCAGTAACCGAAATCAGCTTAGGAGAAACGGAAGCCTCTGTCTAAGCTGATTTTCACTCAGGTGGAAGATATCAACCGAAGAGGAGATCTCATTGAGCATAGCCATTGCCCTCCAACACACTAGGTAGGTTAGTCCTGCATCTTGGGAGTAGCAATAGTCTATGCTCACGTTGTCGATTCGATTTCCACCAAGAACCTCAGAATGATTTCTCGTTTCGGTGTTAATTTTAAGCCCAAAATAAATATCGGTATGGCTTACTCAGCCTTCATAAGAAATGAGAACCAGCCCGATAGGGAGCTGGAAAACTTCTTCACTTTAAGTAAAGTGGCTGGGGTAAGGCCGGCCCCCATACCTGTGGAAGTAAGAAGGTTACATACACCGCAGGAAAATCCTTCGTGGGTAACGCTATAATAAGTCGCACCATATGTAAAGCGTAGTTGCATTGGAAAACTCATTCCAGACGATGAGTTCAATTGAGGTAAAAACTTCTGTTTAAGCATCTTTTAACCCATGTTGGAATAGGCGTCTGTGACTCTTGACTGATGGCTGATATAAGGCTGACCCCTCGTGCTGTAAAAATCGGTTTACTTTTGCCAATGCCACACCGGTTTCAGGTAAAGGCGGCAGGAGTTGCAAGGTTTATGTTTTTTTTTTAAGAAATCTTTTTGTGCGGGAGACTCCCTAGATTCTAGACTCTAGGGGTATATGAAACTTGTTGTAGTGCCGCAGAGGTGTACGAGCTTGGTCGGTGCTACAAAACGCCAATACTCAAGCAATACCCAGTTGCTGTAAGGCTGGATGGACCTTTGGTGACCGGTCGATCATTGGTAAAGGTTTATGAATATTTGAAAATATAAATGGTATTTTTTTGTGCTCCGCCGGGAATCGAACCCACAACCTTCCCATACAGAGTCCGCAGTGTTACCACTGAGCTACGGACCGGTCACGTTCATGTGAGGTTTTGTTTATTTGTATTCAGGCATGCAGAATGTGTAGGCGCGAACCTACATGTGCCTGTCTGTGGGCATGCATTTAATATGAGCCTTAAATGTTAACACATCTTTGTAGCTTAGAATATAGATTTTGGGCCGGTCCGTAGTCCAGTGGCAACACTTCGGACTCGTAAATGGAAGGTCTTAGATTCGGATCCCGGCACAAAAAATATACCATTGTTATTTCGAATGTGCTCTTCGCTGAGTTAAAAAATTCATAAACCTTTACCAAAGACCGGTCACCGAAAGGTCCATCCAACCGTACAACAACTGGGTCTTGCTTGAGAATTGGCGCTTTCTACAGCGACGACCAAGCTCGCAGAGGGCTCTTGAGGTGTGATACACACAAAAACAGCGCTCACCAAATAAATCATCCTAATATTATTATTTAGCTATGGAATGTTCGCCTCTGCAATGCATGCGTTCGTTGATGAGATGGAGGTAAAAGGAGAAGAAGAAAAATAAACTGACATGCAGTATTTTGATAGATTGATTCCAGATTGGTTCTATTTAAATCAATGCTTGTTTATAGTGTGAACGAAAAAAAGTACTGGAACATCTGTGCGCCCATCTTGGTTTGATTCTCGGTCCAAAAGCGATGCCCCGGAA
Organism: Agapetus fuscipes; assembly: GCA_951799405.1. NCBI lineage: Eukaryota > Metazoa > Arthropoda > Insecta > Trichoptera > Glossosomatidae > Agapetus > Agapetus fuscipes. The sequence goes on from OX637363.1 coordinate 3,240,907, forward strand.
TTTTCTTTCGACCATTTAATTTGTACCGCTCCGTAGTCCAGTGGTAACACTTCGGACTCGGAGTAAATGGAAGGTTGTCATTTATACTGTCAAATATGCTCTTACACATGGGTTGAAAAATTTATAAACCTTTACCAATGACCGGTCATCAAAAGGTCCATGCAGACTTACAGTAACTGGAATTGGCGCTTTGTAGCGACGACCAAGCTCGTAAAAAGTCCGGTCGAAAGCTCAATTGGTAGAATGCTTGCGTTCCATGCCGAGAGCAAGGGTTCGATCTCGAGGTGTACTCAGCCTTCGCAAGAAATGAGAATCAGCCCCCCCCCGGGAACTGGGAAACCCCCACTTCAACTGAAAGTGGTTGGTGTGAGGCCGGCCCCCTTACCCGTAAAAATAGATGGTCCCGAATCGCCACATGCGACCCCTTCGAGAATAACGCAGGTTAGAAGTTACACTATATGTGTAGCTTGGTTGAAAAAGTGGAAATTTTAGTATAGACTTAAGAACCATACCTCAGTAACGCGTCGGTTTTTATTAGAAATCATGTCGTTTTGTACTGAAAGATTCCTTCCTTCTGACATTTAAAAAGCCCCGTACAGCGCAACTAAGCCACGCATATAGTGCAACTGCTAACCGTGATGCCCCCGAAGAAGTCGTATGTGGTTTGTGGAACCTATGTATTTTCACAGGTAAGGACGTTGGCCTTACGCCAACCACTTCACTCGAAGTGAGGGTTTCCACGCTCTCGAAATGGCTTGTTTTTATAGTTGTGTAAGGCTGAGTAAACCTTGCTTAGACACAGCTTTCAAACAACTATCGCCTCAATCGCCCCTCAATAATTTTCGCCTAAATCGCCCTCAGAATGGGCGAGTTCGTGTGTTGGACGATAACATGGGTATATGTATTTTTAAACCCATATATGATTATTTTGTGGGTATTAATTACAGAATTGGTAACACGTGTTGATCGCGCGCCTGTGCGTTTTTGTCTGCTTTCTGTTTGTATCGCTTGACCAATCAGTACATTTGGTGCCCGCACTCATATTGGTATAATGGTATCTCGACAAACCCGCCCCGACACTGCCGCGCGGACGCTATCGCGCCAGAGATGCACTTTTAAAATATTTTTTACTAAACCTATCTTTGTAGCGACAGACAAGCTTGAAGAGGGCTCTTGAGTGGTGATTCACATAAAAACAGCGCTCACCAAATGTATCATCCATGTAAAAAAAACTCAATGTTTGAAGACATTATTCACCCCTAGCGAATGGCGGTCGATATGTAATGTTGGCGGCTAGGACTAGGGTTTTTTATTCTGTATTTGTTTTGTCTAATCTAATCTAATCTAAGTTGCAAAAATATGTTACATTGGAGATTCGCATTAGGTACATGTATTTTCACAACCAGACACGTACAAGTTCGCGCTTGCACATGCCTCATGTGAACCTTCAACATAAAAACCAAATCTCAAATTGACGTTCCTTGACTTATAGGTTGGTATGTGCCTGACCACCGATTCTGTAGTAAATGGCTCACTTTGCCAATGTCACCCCTGTTTCAGGGAAGGTCTGCAAGAGTTGCAGGGTGTTTTTTCATTTGAGATTTGGATTTTTATATTGTGAGTCCACATGCGGCACGTTTTAGCGCGAACTTATACGTGTCTGCTTGTAAAAATGCATATAATGTGAATCCTTAATAATAATAATAATAATATTAGGATGATTTATTTGGTGAGCGCTGTTTTTGTGTGTATCACACCTCAAGAGCCCTCTGCGAGCTTGGTCGTTGTTGTAGAAAGCGCCAATTCTTAAGTAAGACCGATTTGTTGTATGGTTGGATGGACCTTTCAGTGACCGGTCTTTGGTACTTTAAGGTTTATGAATTATTCAACCCAGCGAAGAGCACACTTGGAAATATAAACGGTATATTTTTTGCGCTCCGCCGGGATTCGAATCCACAACCTTCCATTTACGTGTCCGAAGTGTTGCCACTGGACTACGGACTGGTCCAAGGTACATATCTTTGCAACTTGACTAGTAGAATGACGACACAGCTACCATTGTATTATATTGCGATTCGGCAAATGAGTGAAATTGAACTTGTGAAAGGTCATTATCCCGTCCAATTATAATGCACCGAGTTTTTACCTATTCACACACTCACTCCGCAGTAGTAGGCATTATAGTCCTCATTCAACCAGCCTGGGAACTAAGCACAACTCTCCGGTTAACTTCCAATTAACAGTGTTTGTGCTTAGAGTTAACTAACATTACATACGTACAACTATTATAGTGAATACTTTCTTGATAATCGATTGTATATATTTTACTTTTAATTTCATTTCTTTTGTACATGTTAGAACTCTCATACTAAAGTAAGGAAGTTAATCTATAATTTCTATAATCGAAGTTGCAAATATGTATTTACATTTAAATGCATGCCCCACAAACAGACACGTGCAAGTTCTAGGGGCTCACTCTGCGATCTGCCGACAGTGCTCTTACATCTGTCAGCACTCAACACAGAAAAAGATGTACAGTGTTCGGTGACCGCGCTTTCGCCGTTGCGGGACCGTCCACTTGGAACCAGCTGCCTCCTGAAGTGCGTGCCAAGGAAGGGATCGAGAGCTTCAAGAAGGGAATGAAGACCCATTTCTTCACCGCCGCGTCAAGCCTGAAAGCGCCCTTGCAGTGACAGTAGTCACGAAACGGCGCTATACAAATCATCATCATCATCATCATCATCATCATTCTAATATCTAATCTAAGTTGCAAATATATGTAAAATTGGGGATTCACATTACATGCATTGTCACTAGCATACACGTACAAGTTCGCGCTTGAACCTACAACATAAAAACCAAATCTCAAATGGACATACACTCTGCAACTTTTGCCGACCTTCCCTCTGAAACAGGGGGGACATCGGCAAAGTGAACCATTTTCTACAGCATGGGTTCTTAGCCGCATACCAACCTATAAGTCAAGGAACTACACAACAAATTACATTTTAAAATCAACAAATATTAATATGTATGGACATCAAAACTTAAACTTACTACAAATTTCTAATTTAAAAAAAAACGTAGTCCTAGCCGCCAACATTACATATCAACCGCCATTTCTCATTTCCTCTTTTTTTTCATGCCTCATATCCCACGTTCTTTATATTATTGACTAAAATTTATTATTTTTTCCCAGGTCCTTCATTGTACACCTCCACACTTCTGTTCCGATGAAATGGTCCTCCATACTCCACAAGATCCGAAGGTCCTCCTGGCTCTGCGTGCCTTCCATTTCCTGATTTCCTGTTTCAAATAAAGATCCCTTAAAAAAACCTGACTCCATTTTATTTCACGTGATTCTTGTACCATTGAAATTTGTAAAAAAATATTTGAAATATCTTTTATGAGATAGAATATTTAAAAAAAAACACACACAAACAGATATATTTTGTACAAATTGAGCATTTCTTTCATCTCAAGTACTTTAAACTTGTTTGAATGTTCCATCCAAGATGGCCGCAAGTGAACAGCTGATTAATCTTCATACAAATATTACCGATATTCGGTAGGTAAGAATTATCGTGGTGATGAGACTTCCAGCCCAGGCAAGATATTTTGGTGAATTGCATTCCTCTTCACGAATCTATTTCGAAAAAAATATCATATTCCGTAGAACATTGCTGAAGACTTCGTCAGTAAGTGTGTAAAAATAGGGTAATTGCAGTGGTGGGGAAAATGGTTGAAAATACTATGGTTGTGTAGAGTACATTTCAAGGATTACAACCATATATGTTTTAAGTAGTAAAAATAAAGATATCACGTATAATTTTCAAAAATAAAATGCGGAGAATTTAAATCCCGCCAAAACGCAGCGCGGCCGGTTAGTTTTAACCGGCTATCTGGACCCATCGATATCTACACTCCAAAGAACCATCAAGATGCCTCGACATCAGACACATTATCCTTGAGTGAGAATCATCTCAGAAAAATAAATCTTGCAACACAGAAAAGGTTGATACGAGTAGAATGAAAAACAGAAGTACAAATGAGAAAAATAAACCTCTTCTGCGAGTCACTATAAAAAGCGCTAGAAGTTTCCGCACATGAAAAACACTAGCGTCGGCGAGTACAGACATTTCTTCAGACATTAAACACATATCAACCATTTCTTTATTCTTATGATTAGACAGGGTAATTTAATGAATTATAAGTAATTAAATATGCAAGCGGCATATTTTGTAGGCATCACAAATATGCCATTGTTCGTAAAAACATTAAAATATTTCAACGCCATCCGAGTGTGCACCTACGTGCTACAAAATATTTTGTCTTGTAACTGTAACTCCGTCGCCATTCCGCTAGGGGTAGCCAGAGCCTTTGCAGAGCTGCCTCCATTTTTTCCTATCCTTACATACCTCTTTCAATTCATTCATATCCATCACCCTTTTCATGCATTTTCTTCTTTTACGCTCACTTTGTATATCCCATTCTTTCACAATCTCCTTAATCTTGTGATTCCTGGAAGGTGTTGTACATGTTTTCATATCAAAAGTTTATGTAGATGAGTAGCATTTTTTTTATTTGATATCTATTTTTGTTAATTGATTAGTACCTGTAATTAATTCACTTGAAAAAATTACTTAGAAGAGACGATTGAATCAGATAGCAAGTTCTCAAAAGTGTATAACATTTACAAGTACAAGGCTCATTTTAATATGAGCTATAGTCTCTATAATCTAAGTTGCAAAGATATGTATCATTTGAGATTCATATTGAATGCATTTCCACAAAAAGACACGCATAATTTTGCGCTCACACATTCCGCATGTGGACCTACAATGTAAAAACCCAACCTCAAATGAACATAAGCCCTGCAACTCTTGCCGACCTTAACTGAAACAGAGGTGACATTGGCAAAGTGAACCATTTTATACAGCATGGGTGGTCAGCCTCATGATTTTAAAGAAATTCGCAGTTGGACCTTGAAATTAATGTACACTGGTGTAAAACAGCTCCACTTGAAAATTACTTATTAAAGACCTACATCACCACCCTGGAATCCATCTATAATCTAAGTTGCAAGGATATATTAACATTCAAAGCTCATATCAAATGCATGCCCACAAACAGACACGTGAAAGTTCGCGCTTACAAATACTGAATGTGTACTTACAAATTATAATCCAAACCTCAAATGGATATAAACCCTGCAACTTTTGCCGATCTTCCCTGGAACAGGGGTGACATTGGAAAAGTGAACCATTTTTTACAGTATGCGTGGTCAGCCTCATACCAAGGAATAATACTGGAAAACATAGCTGAAACAAAATGCCTTAAAAATAATAAGAACAGGCTTGTTTGATTTGAAAGTCAGCTTATAAAGTTAAATGTACCTATGTGGATTCTTGACATTAAATTCATACTTTAAACTCGGAATGGCCAAAAACAGTACAAAAGTCTTTTATCATTCAAAAGACATATTTTTTCGTTGCGAAGACTCTACATTTAATGATTACCTACCTAAAAAGGAAATGACACGAATAGAGGCCTATAATTTTTGGTAGCAATTTTTTCTACCGATGTGACTTCGTGTCTTGATAATGACGTGCCATTGCGTTGAAACAAAATGCCAGTAGGTTTGCCCATTTGCATATTATTCATCAGTAATTTGTCATGTTAGTCCCAATTCTAACCTTATCCCGCCAGCGTTCATCTGTGTTGCGATCTGTTTAAGCTATGAAGAATATTCTTTTTATTAGAGTGTTTTCAGTTCTACACACGATGACACAGTCGACGTTTGATTCCGTATCTCGACCATTTGGAAATAATTTAGCCACCTGAGGATGCAAACGAATTATTGGCGAACCGGTCGTTGAACTGAATATAGTTGCCGTAATAAAAAAAAAACATTTTGTTGTATGGAGGCGAAACCTGGACCATCCAGAAATATGAAAAAGACCGCCTGGAGGCAGTCGAGATGTAGATTTGGAGAAAAATGTCCAAGACATCGTGGGTCGAAAACAAGTCCAATGAAGAGGTGTTGCGGGACGTAAAAGAGAGAAGAGATCTTATAAGTCACATTTTGAAGAGGAAAGCCAAGCTAATAGGGCACTCGATTAGACTTAGCACCTTTCTTCCAAGGCAAAACCTTGGGAAGGCGAACAAGAATTCGCCCAAGAACTTCATACTTCAAGGATGTGAAGCGCCTCATGGATGTCTCCTCCTATTCGCATCTCAAGAGGATGGCAACATACAGAGAGACAAATGGCTGACACAACAAGGCACTGCTTTTAGAAGATGATGATGAATAAAAACAAAACTGTTTTTTTAATGAGTTTTTCACTTGGGGTAGATATCCTTTCTTCGCGGTATCATACGGGTTAATCCAACATGAGTGTACCATCATGGAAAAAAAACCGAGAGACAATAGCTGTACATATTTGCACGTGCTCCAACACTTTGGGCATATCAAATTTACATGATACATACTTGTAGTAGATATGTGTATAATATGATTGGTTTAGGTAGGCGTAGGACGATTCCGAGTACTCAGATCCATACGTACGTGACATGGTTGTTAAATTAATTTTACGTTTGATTGGTTTGCGTATGATGGACATGCCCCGAATTTTAAACACCTAGTAAACGCCGTAAACAGAATAAATGTATGGAAAATACAACAGCACGCGTAGCTAGTATTTGAGTTTTCATATATTATTTACGCAGTGTTTTACACTCGAGGTAGGTACCTACTGTTGTATGTAGTTCAATGATACTGTATTGTATCCTGCCGCCGTTCCACTAGGGGTGGCCGGTACCTCCGCAGATGCGCCTCCACTTTTATTTTTATTTTTTCATCTCAACTCATCAACATTCATCACTTTCCTCATAAATACAAGAAAATGTAAAAGACTAAATTTCTTTCAAAATTAAAAGTGGGTCTTTTTACAGGCTAATCATCTCTAAATCACATAAGATATGAAGAGGGATGCAATCCACCAACCTATTCTGCCTGGCCAGAAACAGGTATTAATATCAACAATTAATAATTCATTGTTGTATATTTCAATGATTTATTAATTAACAATTACCCAATGACATACATATGTTGTATCAGGATCAAAGTTATGGTCAAATTACCAATGCGGGGATCGAACCAACGTTATTCTACATATTCCATTATTATTAGAAAGATCAGCCACTTGACTCCCTTGGCCACAACACCAAGGTTTGATAAAAACATGAATTAGAGACAGTGTCTATTTTACAAATGTAATTTGTTGTGTATGTTCCTTGATTTGTAGGCTGGTATGCGGCTGACTTGTGTAAAGGTCTGGAATGGTTCACTTTGCCAATGTCACCCCTGTTTCAGGGAAGGTCGGCAAAAGTTGCAGGGTGTATGTTCATTTAAGATTTTGGTTTTTATATTGTTAGTCCACATGCGGTATGTTTAAGTGCGAACTCATACGTGTCTGCTTGTGAAAATGCATATAATGTGAATCCCAATGATACATACCTTTGCAACTTAGATTAGATTAGTGTAGACACATGTTGAACCAGGATCAAAGTTATGGTCAAATGACCAGAGCGGGGATCGTTATTCTATTCCAAACACGCTAGAAAGATCAGCCACTTTACTCCCTCGGCCATAACACCAAGGGTTGAGAAAAACATGGATTAGAGACAGAGAGAGGTATTTTCACGAGTGTCTTAGAGCCCGTTCCCACTTGTCGGGTGTCGGATCCGTATATTGATCGGAGGTTCCAGTGGCGGAACATATGTATGGAGCTATTCACACTTATCGGAAACCGATTTTGTCCGAAATGCCCTGCAACTGGAACCTCCGATGAATGTACGGATCCGACACCCGACAAGTAGGAACGGGCCTTACGGAAAGCGTTGGTAGAAGAAGAAATTGTACTCACAGTTAATGTAATTGTCGTAGTTGTTACAAATTACAAGTATTTACTAAGAATAGCCCAGTCGCAAGTGCATCGTATTGTGCCGACGCGACGCATGAAGAAAGTGCAGCTGCGGACCAGCCATTATTCTGCTAATGCCATCATAACAATAAAACGTATTCACTTACACTCCGAATGTGTATTCTTTTATCATCAACTCGACATCTGCAGTTTTCTAAGTCATGTCAACGCAGCGCAACCACGCGTATTCTTAGGTTCCATGATATAACAGCACAGTGACAGAACAGCACATGACATTGCATCATATGACAAAACATTGCATGATAAAAATGATGATGAGTTGATGATTTCTTTATAGCGCCGTTTCTTGATGTATTCACTCCAAGGGCGCTTGTGCAAATGATGCCAGAAATTTGCTTGTCTTCAGTGCATTCCGGAACTTTCCGTGGTCCTCTAGCTCTCTCATATGATGTGGCAGGTGGTTCCAGGCCAGAGGACCAGCAACTGCAAATGCACGCTCTCCAAACAACGTCTCTCTTCCTAACCATGAACATGAACATCAGAGTTAAAATACTATGATGGTATAGAGTCTCGCACAACCGCCTTCCGGTGACTCGGCATACTATATAGAGCCCATAGGGTTTTTCACTTCTAATCTAATCTAAGTTGCAAAGATATGTTACATTGGAGATTCACATTACATGCATTCTCACAACCAGACACATACAAGTTCGCGCTTGCACATGCCTCATGTGAACCTACAACATAAAAACCAAATCTCAAATGGAAATACACCCTGCAACTCTTGCCGTCCTTCCCTGAGACAGGGGTGACATTGGCAAAGTGAACCATTTTTACAGCATGGGTGGTCAGCCGCATACCAACCTATAAGTCAAGGAACAACTTCAGCCCAGTTATTGACTGTGTTAATCCCAAATGGCAGCCATGTCTGGTCTAGTATGTCCAAGAAGTTGAGTGACCAACTTAATTCTTCTGTGCAAAGGAGGGCAGTGAGGTTGATCAATGATCCTTCTCTGACATCCGATCTGCAGCCGCTCCAGCACAGAAGAAAGGTTGGCATGCTCAGTCTTTTTTATTGATATTACCACGGAGCTTGTTCTAATGAGATCCATTCATTAATCCCTCCCCCTCGCATTTCAGAAAGGGAAACTCGTAGTACGACTCTCATTCATCCCTTTGCAGTCGATCTCAAAACTATGAGAACTTGGCGTTTACATGACTCATTCCTTTGCCAAACTGCCCGTTTATGGAATGATCGACCAGTATCTGTGTTTCCTTCCCAAATTAATTATATTTTTTCAAAACCAACATCAATCACCACTTCCTTGCAGCGTCTCACGACAGAAGCAACTATTCAAGCAACACCTCTGCGGCACCCTTTCAGGGTGATATAGAGCCCCAAGACAAGACAAGAATTGGGGAGCCTCCCGCACAGGATCCCTTTAAAAAAAACAAACCATAAACGGCACATGAAAAAGCATCACATTACGCAAAACAGAAATTATCAAAATCGGGAAGAGGAACATGAGAAAATCGAACACATGTCATAAATTGGGTAAAATTTACAACTTATGCCGGCCGTCCTGAGTTTAACTAAGCATGGTCGTCAATAATAATAATATAATATCAGGGTAATTTATTTTAAATTACAAATGATAAGAGAGCGCCGTTTTTGTGTGTGTCACACCTCAAGGGCTCTCTCCGATCATTGATAATATAATCTAAGCTGCAAAGATATATATCATTTAAGATTTATATTAAATGCATTCCCACAAGCAGATATGTATAATTTCGCGCTAACACATGTCGGACCATGTGTGGACCTACAATATAAAAACCCAATCTCAAATGAACATAAGCCTTGCAACTCTTGCCGTCCTTCCCTGAAACAGGGGTGCCATTGGCAAAGTGAACCATTTTTTACAGTATGGGAGGTCAGCCGCATAACAACCCATAAGTCTTTATAAGATAAGACTTTCTAAAAAGGTGTGTCTTGAGTGCTCCGCGAAATACACCCACAGATTTGGAGTTTTTCACTCCGGGTGGCAGTCTGTTCCACTTCACGGGACCCGCAACACGGAAAGCGCGGTCTCCGAAATTTGTACGAATCTGATTGCGTGGCTGAACCAAATTGACTGCTCCATCGCCCGCGGATCTGAGTGTCTGCCTCCTCACACCCATCTCAACAGGCAACATCGTGTCAGTCAGATAATGTGGCGCCAAGCCATTGATGACTTTATATACCATCGCACAAACACGATAGACCACCCTCTCCGGGAAACGAAGCCAATGTAGTGTTTTTAACAGCGGAGTGATGTGAGCGAATTTGGGTATCCCGTCAACACTCGGCAACTTAGATTAAGTTGGCAGAGGTGTTTGTTGCAGCCATTTGCTAGTTTCTGTCGTATCAAAGTAAACATTTGATTGCGAGGATATTTTTTACTGGGGAAAATGTAAAACACTAAATACACTGTGAAGAAATGAAGATAAGTGTTGTAAAATTCCACGAAAAAAATAATTGTAGATGATATTTATAGATAAAATGTTTATTCAAAGATAAAAAGGCTTAAATGATAAGGAAAAAGGAGTGCTCTAGCTCAATAACATAGATCAACTTAAGGCTCGGATGTTTCAGCCACCTGACGATGCAAACGGATGTTTGTGAAACCGGTTGTGGTATAAAAATATATATACTCACGTAATCGAAAACAAAGCTGTTTTTCTTTTATCCTTAATGGCTTAGCGATTTTGTACTGAATGATAACACAAGCCAACACACATTTTGGTTCCCGCTATTTTTAACTGTCCCTAGTTAAGTAATTATTGGGTGCGAAATCCAAAACAGCCCTCAGATTTATAGGTTGATATGCGGCTGACCACCGATGCTGTAAAAATTGGTTCACTTTGCCAATGTCACTCCTGTTTCAGGGAAGGACGGCAAGAGTTGCAGGGTGTATGTCCAGTGAAAAGACTTCTGATTCGTAAATGAAAGGTTGTGGGTTCGAATCCCGGCGGAGCACAAAAAAATACCATTTATTATATGTTCAAATATACTCTTCGCTGGGTTGAAAATTCATGAAAACGTTTGAGTATTGGCGCTTTGTAGCGACGACCAAGCTCGTAAACACCTCTACGGCACTACAGAGAGTGTCATAGACCCCTAGAGTCTTAGAAATCTAGGGAGTCTCCCGCACAGGATTCTTAAAAAAAAAAGCCATCGCTTAAACAACATTCCAACGCTAATTCTAAGTACGTTCTTTTTTCTGACCATCGGCATGTTGTCGAACTACCAATCTTGAAACAGTTTAGATCGATATATAACATCCCCGTCAGTTTGCTGTCACGGCCTGGTACGAACTGCCTTCTTCCTCACAAGGGAAGCTAGAGGCCTTTCAGACAGAGACAGTTACTTTTTTTTTAGGAATCCTGTGCGGGAGGCTCCCCAATTATTTAAAGTCTTGGGGCTCTATGTCAGAGGTGTTGCTTGAGTTGTTGCTTCAATCATGAGGCGCTGCAAGGAAGTGGCGATTGATGTTGGTTTTGAATAAAACCGGATTAAATAGGGAAGGTAACACAGATACTGGTAGATTATTCCGTAAACGGGCAGTTTGGCAAAGGAATGAGTCATGAAAAGCCAAGTTCTCATAGTTTTGAGATCGACTGCAAAGGGATGAATGAGAGTGGTACTACGAGTTTCCCTTTCTGAAATGCGAGGGGGAGGGATTAATGAATGGAGATCATTAGAACAAGCTCCGAGGTAATATCGATAAAAAAGACTGAGCATTCCAACTTTTCTTCCGTACCGGAGCGGCTGCAGATCGGATGTCAGAGAAGGATCATTGATCAACCTCAGTGCCCTCCTGAAGATCTAATCTAATCTAATCTAAGCTGCAAAGATATATATAATTTAAGATTTATATTAAATGCATTCCCACAAGCAGATATGATATAATGGTTAAATATTTGTGTTGTAGTGTTCTTATATGCAAACCTATAAATAAATTATCGAGCCGGTTAATTTGGTGAGGACTATTTTCAACATGTTAATAGATCACTCGAAGATACCACAAGTCCGGTCGATAGCTCTGTTGTTAGAGTGCTCATATTCCACGCCGTGAGCTCGGGTTCGAATCCCACTGGGGTTGTCAGAAATGATTTCCCGTTTCGGTGTTTATTTCAAACCCAAAATAAATAACGTCGGGGTTATAGCCGCGGGGGCCAAGAGGGCTGATCTTTCTAGCGTGTTTCGAATGGAACAACGTTGGTTCGATCCCCGCTTGGGTCACTTGACTTTAACTTTGACCCTGGTTCAACAGATGTTATTGGGTAATTATTATTTAATAATTCATTAATAATCAACAATAATGAATTATTAAATGATGATATTAATACCTGTTTCTGGCCAGGCAGAATAGGTTGGTGAATTGCATTCCTCTTCACAAATCTATTTTTTAAAAAAAATTAAATTAAAATTAAATTAAATACCGAAGAGGTGTACTCAGCCTCCACAAGAAACAAGAAACAGGTCCCCCCGGGAGCTGGGAAACCCGCACTTCAATTGAAGTGGTTGGCGTAAGGTCGGCACCCGAATCGCCGCATGCGATTCCTTCCGGGAGAATGCAGGCAAGAAGTTACACTGTATATGAACCTTTTTTGCGTTGCGTAACAAATCTAAAAAAAAACAACAAACACACGCTGTAGAAGCAAGATGGTAGACATATAAGCCCTCATTGCACACACACTGACATCACAGTTCTTATCAAGATCTTCATCAACATCATACTTCACGCTGAAGAAGCCCATCGTAGAAATGGGCGAAACGTCCGGAAGCTCCAGCTCCCACAGACCACGGCAACAGATCCCGGAAAACTTCACTCCAGCATCGAAACAAATCTGTCACTGGCATGCCTTTATTTTTATTTTTCGACGCGGTTGTTGTGCTAACTTGTCATAGCACTCCTGCTAACCCTTACTGTCGATGATAGCTGCCACCTATTGTTATCCTTTTCTACCAACCTCTTACCAAAGTAAACCAATACCAAGAAAGTCCTTTGCTACCAACCTCGTACCAAAGTAAACTTTTCTTATCTATCTCCCTCAAACATGCATACTTTCCGTACATCCATCCCCCTTCCTAACGATAATTATAACAATGCCAATAATGAAATCTCAACCCTACGGTAATTCTTACCTACCGAATATCGGTAATATTTGTATGAAGACCTATCAATCCAAGATGGCCGCAAGTGAACAGCGGATTAGACAAATATTACCGATATTTGGTAGGTAAGAATTACCGTGGGGATGAGACTTCCAGCCTTGGACAGGTCCGCCAAATTATCAAAATCCAGCTGTCCTAAATAACTGCCGTTCTCTGAGCAAGCCAGAGGTAGTTAGTATGTAGGTAATGAACCCTGCTTTCACTGTAACTAGGTGGATTATTTTAGCTACCTGTTGTTTGTTTGAAGAAGCGTGGAAACCATAAAAATGTACCAACCATATACATAACTCACGTATTTTAAATATTTCTCTAATGAAATGTACTTTTTTCCTTCAGTCTCTTTCATTCTAAATTTATAAGTTTAGATGATGATGATGATGATGGATGATTTTTTTCCTGTGGCGCCATTTAATGGTCCAGGACCATCTCAAGGGCGCCATGGCTTCTGGAGAAAAGTAGTGTCTTCAGTTCCTTTCTGAAGGTGGTGGTAGGCTGGTTTGCGCGGACACCGATGGGCAAATTGTTCCAGGCAACCGGCCCGGCCACCGCAAAGCTCCTGTCAGGTCCCTCTCCAGTCCAGCAAAGTCCCGTTAGGTACGACGAGTTCATCTTCAGTAGTCGTGCAGAGAGAGTGTCTCCTGAAGACGTTAGCTACGTCGTTTATTTATTTATAAAAAATAATAACACCTTTTAATCATGGCTTTCCACCGTGTTTCACAAAACCCTTAAAAAAATTAAAGTTTTTTATTGCTCATCACATTCACATTAAAACATCTTTAAAGTACAACTTCTTAGCACGTTTCCCCAACGGGGGTTCACTTTGCCAATGTCACCCCTGTTTCAGGGAAGGACGGCAAGAGTTGCAGGGTGTTTGCCCATTTGAGATTTGGTTTGTGTGTTGTAGGTTCACATGCGGCATGTGCAAGCGCGAACTTGTACGTGTCTGGTTGTGGAAATTCATGTAATGTGAATCTCCAATGTAACATGTCGTTGCAACTTAGATTAGGTTGCATTTGGCTAGTGGAATTTAAAATTTATTTTCGCATACTCTAAGCTCGCAGAGGGCTCTTGAGGTATGATGCACACAAAAACAGCGCTCACCAAATAAATCATCCTAATATTATTATTATAAACAATGGTGGGGATCAATCCTTAGCCCTCTGGCATTGATATCAAGCACTCTGCTAGCTGAGCCATCGACCGGACATTAGTAGATGACACTAAATTTCGGTTGCCATCCGTTTCCGGTGAAGCGACATGCGGAAATGGATGTTGAGCCTGAAATGCGCGGGTTCCGCTCTGTCAATAATGATGGAATGCCATAAAAGTCGTAAAAAATATGATATTACTCCATTTACATAATAAGAAAATTATGAAATGGCTTTATGAAAAACATTTGAGTCCTAAAGAAGTAGAAGCGGCAATACAAGATTTCGAAAATTACATTTTCCTTGACTTGACTTTCCTTGACAAAAATATATTTATTCAATTTCTGTAAAATGGATTTGTAATGTTGGCGGCATACGATTCATAATTTTATGTTCTTTTTTTTTTTTTTTTTTTTTTTTTTAATATTTTTTAGTAAATAATATAGATAAAGTAGATAAATTGGATATGGGTGGAGTGTATAAAATTAAATGTAATGACTGTGAGGCTTTATATATTGGTGAGACAGGGAGATCAGTGCGCACAAGATTTAAAGAACATTCCAGAGCACTCAGAGGCTTATCTGCATACTCTGAGATGGCAGACCATTGCATTGATAAAGACCATACTTTCGATATTACCAATGTAGAGGTAATGCACTCTGAGTGTGAAGTGAGGAGACTGATGGCTCTGGAAGCGTTGGAAATCTACAAAAATAAAAATAAAGACTTAGTGAATGTGCAGATTCCCTATGTTTCACCAATATTGCAATAATTTGTTTTTTATTTGTTATTACTATTATTATTTTTATTTAACTAACATATTTTATTTTTATTGTATTCAAATTTTTAATTTCATTATACCTAACAATAATACATTTTTGAATCTTACATTTGTGTTTAAAAAAAAAATTTTTGTCTATGAATTTTGCTTTTGTTTTGGAAAAAAAGTTGTTTTGAAAATTGTTTTGAAAATTATTTTATAAAAATATATTTGTAACCATTCTGCTCTTGAAGATGCCTCATTAGGCGAAAATATTCGAGCATAAACAAATAAAATAAAGTGAATTAAAACAATGTTTTACCATTTATATTTTTAAATATTTATATTTTATGTTCTGTTTTTTTATTCGATTTGAGATTTCTTTTTAAGATTTTGTTGTTTACCTGTTAAACCTGGATGTTATCTCTTATTTGTATTCCTTGACTTAACGGTTGTTATGAGGCTGACCACTTATACTGTAGAAAATGGTTCACTTTGCCAATGTCATCCCTGTTTCAAGGAGAGTCGGAAAAAGTTGCAGGGTTTATGTTAATTTGAGGTTTGGATTTTAATTTGTAAGTATACATGCAGCATTTGTAAGCGCGAACTTACACGTGTCTGTTTGTGGGCATCTGTTTATTATGAATCTTAAATGTTAACAAATCTCTGAAACTTTTATTTATTTTTATTATATTATTAGAGCATTCCATGCATTACCCCCACTTCAACTGAAAGTGGTTGGTGTGAGGCCGGCCCCCTTACCTGTAAAAATAAATAGGTCCCGAAGCGCCACATGCGACCCCTTCGAGGATAACGCAGGCAAGAAGTTACACTATATGTGTAGCTTAGTTGCATTTATTATGCCTAGAGCCCGGGTTCAGAAATGATTTCCCGTTTGTTTCAGTGTTTATTTGTAACCCAAAAATAAAATACTAGCAAGGTTGACTCGGCCTTCACCAAAAATGAGGACCAGCTGGGAAACTCCCACTTCAACTGAAGTGGTCAGCGTAAGGCCGGCGCCCTTACCTGTGAAAATAAATAGGTCCCTCCCACCACATGTGACTCCTTCCGGGAAAAAGAGTTTCACTATATGTGTAGCTTAGTAGCATAGCGTTAATAAAAAAAAAACATTTTTTCTTGTGTACACATATACGCAGTTTGTTGGTCTCTTTGACACCTTTCAAAACAATGATGCTCTAGTATTTCCATTTGTTGTGTGCACTTCATAGTGAGGCGACAATGCCATGTTTATTGTAGCGGGTATGCTAAATGCTCTGCACATACTGTTGTGTATCTGATCTATAATATTTAAAATGTATGAGAGATCGTGAGTCAGTGGATTTGTATGAAAATCCGATAGAAAAAAAATATATTTTTATCGGTGGGCAAACATCATAGGGCTGGAAGTCTCATCACCACGGTAATTCTTACCTACCGAAAATCGGCAATATTTGTATGAAGACCTGTCAATCCAAGATGGCCGCAAATGAACAGCTGATTAGTATTCATACAAATATTACCGATATTCGGTAGGTAAAAATAACCGCGGTAATGAGACTTCCAGCACTGGACTCACAGTTCTATTTGGCTTCGAACATTAGCAATCAATAAAAAAATAATAATACTTAAGATTTTTCCCTAGAAACCTGGCCGTTTGACGCCACAACTTCTCTGTCTATTTGGTTTCTTGAGATTTCAATCAGTTGATAGCTCACATTGTGGTTTCGATTGAAATATGTACTGTGCCGTGATGTCGATAGGCCAAAAGCTAGAAATCAGTAGGTACTTTGTAAACCGACATTGTGTAAAATAAATTGCAGTTTGATTAAAAGAACCCAACTTAAAACATGACAAGTGTTGTCAGGTGCGGACTTAATTAAATTGTTAACAAAATAAACGAAAACAAAATCAGTCAAAAAAATAATAAAACCGAAAAATTAAAGCACACACATCCAGTGTCTAATGATATTTGTTTGTGCAAGCCACAACACCTGCCATTGTAGGCGAAAATATGCAGCCGAGTCTATGTACAAGTAGACACCGCTGCAGATTATGTATACGGTATACTCGTATTATATGCACACAGCCACTCCCAGAGAGCGTCTTGTAATTCCAACATCTAACACAGATTCACAAACTTAGACATTACAGTAGATACACTTGAAGAATTGCACTCAACTTTTTCGTTCTTTTTTAGATGCCTTCTTCGAACAATTTCCTCACATTCCGATAAAACTAAAATGACTTCTTATTTATAACTACACAGTTATATTTTTTTTATCGGATATTACACGAACCTTTATAAAATAACTTACATTATTCTCGTCATTTCGTCAGCGACGAGCTAACGTCTTCAGGAGACCCTCTGCATGACGACTGAGGATTAACTCATTTACTCTGGATGAAATGAAAGAAGTGTGTAAAAACAGAAGGAAATGGCGGTTGATCTGTAATGTTGGCGGCTAGGACTGGGGTTTATTAAATTAGAATTTTGTATTATGTATTTGTTTTGATGTATACCTACATGTTATTATTTGTGATTTAAAAATGTAACTTGTATACGTTCCTTGACTTATAGGTTGGATTGTGGCTGACCACCCATGCTGTAAAAAATGATTCACTTTGCCAATGTCACCTCTGTTTCAGGGAAGGTCGGCAAGAGTTGCAGCGTGTATGTTAATTTGAGATTTGGGTTTTTATATCGTAAGTCCACAAACGTCATGTTTAAGCGCGAACTTATACGTGTCTGCTTGTGGGAATGCATTTAATATGAATCTCAAATGATACATATCTTTGCAGTTTAGATTTAGATTAAACACATGCAGCATGTGTAAGCGCGAGCGCTTGTGAAAGTGCATATAATGTGAGTCCTAAATGTTACATATCTGTGCAACTTAGATAAGTTAAGATTCTGAATCAGGTTTCAGATATAAAGAAAGGTTTTTTTATCTATGAATCTTGATGTTTGTTTTTTAAAACTTGCACACACTTTGGGAACCTCTGCGTCACTTTGTTATCTCCTACAAGCATTCTTCTACATTTTAATCTCAACCTTATGAGTAATCTGTTGTCCGAGTAGCTTGCAGGCGTTTTACCAAAAATGCATAAAAACAAAAACGCTTTATAGAGGCGCTATTTAATGGTCCATACATATTTTCGGGTAACTCTACAGTTGAGTTAACACGTGATGCTTTGTACTACTGTAAGGAATGTAATACCTGCATAATATTAGTATGACGTTACTATACAAATGCAGTTTTATTATATTTTGTAAAAAATATGTTCCAACTTGGCCTTCGATTATATGACATAAATAATACCATGGTTATTTCTAATCTAATCTAATCTAAGTTGCAAAGATATGTTACATTGGAGATTCACATTACATGCATTCTCACAACCAGACACGTACAAGTTCGTGCTTGCACATGCCTCATGTGAACCTACAACATAAACACCAAATCTCCAATGGACACAACACCCTGCAACTCTTGCCGTCCTTCCCTGAAACAGGGGTGACATTGGCAAAGTGAACCATTTTTACACGAGTGGTTGATTTAAAGAAGGCGGCACTAAGTACCATAGAGGTCTATAATGTAAGTTCAAGGATATATAATTGTACATTCAAAGCTCATATCAAATGCATGCCCACAAACAAACACGTGTAAGTTCGCGCTTTCAATGCTGAATGTGTACTAACAAATTAAAATCCAAACCTCAAATGAACATACACCCAGCAACTCTTGCAGATCTTCCCTGGAACAGGGGTGACATTGGCAAAGTGAACCATTTTCTACAGCGTGGGTGGTCAGCCGCAAGGAACATACACAACAAATTATATTTTAGAAATAAACAAATAAAAATATGGATAAACATTAAAAACAGATCTACAAAATACAAATACAAAATTTAAAAACAAATACAAAATAACAATTGTAACTCTGTCGCCATTCCGCTAGAGGTGGCCAGAGTCTCTGCAAAGCTGCCTCTATTTCTTCCTATCCTTACATACCTCTTTCAATTCATTCATATCCATCACCTTTTTTGTGCATTATCTTCTTTTACGCTCACTTTGTGCATCCCATTCTTTCACAACTTCAATCTGATCACTCCACACTTTTTTAGGTCGTCCCTTAACTCTTTTTCCTTTCACACTACGCCTGTATATATACTTTGTCAGTCATTCATTCTTTCCACATGCCCGAACCATCTCATCGAGTGAACCATAGAACCCTGTAATATCGACGCCAATAAAAGTCAGTGGACTGCATTGACTGGGTTGCATAGAGCGAATGTACTATCGGAGCCTGGAAAATTGAATTAGCTGAATTCATTGATGTACACACTTGCATGTCACTCACATTGGGTGGCAAACGTGCCGAAATGCCACGCAGGAGCGACACACTACTCGGGCCATTGACTGATATGTTATCTATGGACTAGAAATTATTTTAAGTAAAATAAACAATATAATTGTATCTGTTTCTACCTACTTACGAAAATGTAATTAGTTAGAAAGAAAACAAAAAACTTCACAGTTGAATTTCCAAGTGTACAAAAAAAACTCGGGCGAATGTTAAAAATGTTTCTAGAAAAGTGGCAGCATTGCCGCGTGCGTACTGTGCCCGGAGCAGTCCGACAATAGACGCATGCGGTATAAATCTTGTGATCGATAAAATTGACGAATTTTACAGGAAGAATGCATTATTTTATTGTAATTGGGTATCAAAACACAAAATGGAGGGTTGCGTAGTTGCGTACCTTGCTTATCGGGTACAAGGTTGGAATGGTCTGAGGAATTAGATTCGGTTATCATTTTCCTTGTCGGTCTTTCTGTGTTTGGTGATTTCTTGTTAAGTGTTTGGAAAGGGATGGGATAGCGTCCGTGCACGACTTAATTGGATCCATCCCAGCATTTGCATTTCGACTGAGGAATCACGGTAAACTCAGTCGGGATAGTATGCATTATGGCATGTGTTGTAATTGGGTGTCAAAAGTGAAAATGAAAGATTCAGAATAAATCAATTGTTCTCTCTCAACTTTCATACTTCTAATTTAGGCTAGTATTCTCTTGTTGACAGAATGTGTCGTCTTGTAAATTCTTCCTCTCATCTAGATTTATGCGGTGTAAGTCTGTCTGAATTCCGTAGTTTTGTTTTGCTGAGGGAAGTATCGGTATTTTATTTGACTGTGCTATTTCGTATGTAATATTAATCCTTGAATTTTTTTCTTTCTTTGTTATTCATTGTAAATTACCTTGTCATAAAATTATGTAAATGGACTAGGTATCATGCCCGTTAATAATAATAAAAAATAAAAAAACGCAAGATGAAGAAAGCAAGGAGACATAAAATTTGACACGTAAAAACATGTTTTGTATGACTACACAACTGTTCCTTGACTTATGGGTTGGTATGCGGCTGACTACCCATACTGTGAAAAATGGTACACTTTGCCAATGTCACCCCTGTCTCAGGGAAGGACGGCAAGAGTTGCAGGGCTTATGTTCATTTGAGATGGGTTCTTATAATGTAGGTCCACATGCGGCATGTGTTAGCGCGAAATTATACATGTCTAATTGTGGGAATGCATTTAATATAAATCTTAAATGGTAGAAATCCTTGCAGCTTAGATTAGATTAGACACAACTGCAACGTTTGACAGGACTGAGACACAAGTGGTAGATCGTAATTGTATCAGTGCAGTAAGTTAGTTTCTGCTCCTCTATGTTATTAGGTACAATGGCTCGGGTCTGTGGAATGCGAGTCGCTACCGCTCTCTGCCTGCGGACACCGATTACCTACATTCAATGCTGACTAAACACCAGCATGCATTCACAACAGCATCGTAAAAGATAACACGACCATTCTTCTTTCTCATTTTCCTTTCATAGATCCAAGGATCTGTTTGTACCGCTACTTCCTCCTCTCCAATATTTACTGGATCACATTTTTGGTGAAAGACTTTCCTTTACGGAAGTTAGATTTTTTTTTTTAAGAAATCCTGTGCGGGAGACTCCCTAGATTCTAAAGACTCTAGGGGTCTATGACACTTGTTGTAGTGCCGCAGAGGTGTACGAGCTTGGTCGTCGCTACAAAGCGCCAATACCCAAGCAAGACCCAGTTGCTGTAAGGCTGGATGGACCTTTGGTGACCGGTCATTGGTAAAGGTTTATGAATTTTTCAACCCAGCGAAGAGCACATTCGAAATATAAATGGTATATTTTTGTGCTCCGCCGGGATCCGAATCCACAACCTTCCATTTACGAGTCCGAAGTGTTGCCACTACGGACTACGGACCGGTCCAAGATGCCAACGACACGCGGTGTACCTGAGCGGTTACCCATCCAAGTACTGACCACGCCCAATGTTGCTTAACTTCGGTGATCTATGGGAACCGGTGCTTTCAACATGGTAACGCCGTTGACAATTGATTAATTTATTAAATAAATAAAAATTGCATTGGTAGTCTAGTTTTATTTTTTTCATTCCTGTCACTCTTTTGCTAAGACCATAAAATGTAAGAAACAAAAACGGCAGATTTAGGGGATAAAGAGCCGTAACACTGAAGCCTGTAAGTTTTACGCGACGCGACGTTCGGAATAGCTCTCATGACCTGTCAAACGCACACACACACACACACACACACACACACACACACACACACACACACACACGCATACACACATAAGAACTTCATGGGGCTTCCACACGCTTGCCAACCCATCACAAGTCAAGCGCACAGTGTGTCGTCTAGAACATGCTAGCTGGACAAAATTTTGTCTAATGGACTAATTTTGTCCAGCTAGCATGTTCTAGACCATGGGTCGGCAACCTGCGGCCCGCGGGCCGCATGCGGCCCTTGAGGCGTCTTGGTGCGGCCCGCAAGATACTCGCCGCAACGCACGTGCCGAACAATATCATACACAATCATGATAGAGTGAAAAAAAGAAAAAAAAAACCAAAAATGTCTTAAAAATGGACAAAAAGCGTTTTATTTTTAAAACTAAAATATTTGTATACAAATATTTTAGGTATACAAATATTTAGGTGAATTTCATTTGTAGTTCGTACGTATATTGATTAATGTTTACGATGCATGACTCACAAGAGGACCCCAGGGGGCGCGGCAGGGGGAGGGGGGGGGGACTAGTCCGCAATTGCTGAAATGCTGCCCGTTAGATCCGCCACTGCCCAAGTGCGGCCCGCACTAGATCCCATGTAAAATATTTGGCCCTTTTACAACAAAAGGTTGCCGATCCCTGTTCTAGACGACACACTGTGCGCTTGGCTACAAGCCAAGTGTGCAGTGTGTCGTCTAGAACATGCTAGCTGGACAAAATTAGTCCATTAGACAAAATTTTGTCCAGCTAGCATGTTCTAGACGACACACTGTGCGCTTGACTTGTGATGGGTTGGCAAGCGTGTGGAAGCCCCATAAAACTGTTCACAGTATCCAGCACGCATATTAACATAATATAATATGTAGTAGTAATAGTAGTACAGGCTCCGCGCAGTATTCGGTGTTGCAATACTACAAGATGCAGTCGTGACGTCGACGTACGAATAATAATTATGGGCAGAAAAACTAAAACCTGTCTCGTAGAGTGTGGATGTAGAGCACTGCTAGCGTCATAGACTAATCTAATCTAAGTTGCAAAATATATACGTAGCGTAAGAGATTCACATTGGTCTGAATTTAATATGATAACTTGCATTAAAAGAAGAAGAAGACGATTTTGACTTATTATATTATTTTGTCTAACTAAAAAGTAAAAAAAGGAAGAAGACTTGTCTGACGTCTTATGTCATTTTTTTAGTCGTAAAACTTTTTCTTGTGTTTTACCAGCCCTACTGTCAACGTGTGTTTGCGGCAGTGAGCCAAATAAATGGCGTGCCAAAAAATACATCGAGTTTGATTTCTGCGAGTTGTAGCCCTCTCCACTTTTGCCCAGGATTCCTCTCTTCTCTACCATCCTTTTTGATTCCTACATCTGAACCATTTTTAGACCACACATTATATTGCATTTTCACAAACAGGCACGTATAAGTTCGCGGTTAAACATGCCGCATGTGGTCCTACAATATAAAAACCCGAATCTCAAATGAGCATACACCGTGCAACTCCTGCCGACCTTCCCTGAAACAGGGGTGACATTGGCAAAGTGAACCATTTTATACAGCATGGGTGGTCAGAGAGGCGGCTCGTCAATAAAACTGTTGGCAGTTCATAATTTCTGCAATTTTAGTTTTTCTTTGAATGGAAATTGTAAGAAATACGTACATATATAATGTTTTATTAAGCTATTCACGAGTACGTACCTACACCCGTTTTGCTGCATAACGAATAAATGTATTTAAGCGCGTACTTACAGTTATTTAGAATGGAAATCCATTCGCGCACAAACAGCACAAAATTTAACAAAATAAATTATTCCAGATATAATTAATCTGTTCTGATGCACTTTATCATTGAAATTTTTGATTGATTCTCTATAACCAACATCAAACCATTGTGGAAGATCTGTTTGGCCTCATCAATTTAAAGGCAATTACATGTTCAATGTGAGTTTACAAAAGTGCATGATGTTAACAAAAATAGATAATTTAAAAATGCCCTACCCAGTAATCTTACTGAGAATAAAAGGAAAACGCATTGTTATCTACGTTCCCTGCTGGATTCTCTTTTTAATTAAAATGACAGAATTTATTTTTAACAATTTACAATTTATTTCACAACTTGACAATCACTGTTTAGAGGTTTTACTTAGCGAAATGCTCTTTTGCGACTCCCTGTCCGTACCATTTTGATCTTTTTTATAATGAACCAGAGGGGTACTTCTCTCGCACTTACTAGATTATTCCAACACCAGAACATTATGTGCATACACAATCACTAGAACGTCATTCCAATGCACGACTACTCCTAGACGGTTCTCGGTGTATGCGTGTATAAGCACACGTATTTACTTCAAGTTCGCGACAGTATAATAAATGGAAACGAGGAACGTCTGAATAATAAATTATGTCTTTTTTATGATCGAGCAGATAAGGCGTCGACACTTGAATTTGCGTTATGAAACAATTGCAAGTTCGAACCCCGTCTGCGTCGTGTCCTATCGATAAAACTTTGACTCTTGTGCAACATAATATGCCATTGGGTAGTTATTAATTAATAATTTTTTAAATAATTAATTATTAATTGATAGTGTTCATACCTGTTTCTGGACAGGAAAAATAGGTGGATGATTTGCATTCTTCTTTATAAATGTATTAAAATTAACGAAACTTCCTTGAAAATTCCTTGACTAATAGGTTGGTATGATGCTGTCCACCCATACTGTAAAAAATGGTTCACTTTGCCAATGTCACCCCTGTTTCAGGGAAGGTCGGCAAGAGTTGCAGGGCTTATGTTCATTTGAGATGGTTTTTTATATTGGAGGTTCACATGCGGCATGTATTAGCGCGTACTCATACATATGTCTGCTTGTGGAAATGCGTTTAATATGAATCCTAAATGATATGTATCTTTGCAGCTTAGATTTCGATTTAGATTAAACGACTTACGTTTGTAACCGCATCACTAGAGAACCGCTGAAGCGATTTGTCTGTTTGTCATCTTAAAATCATGTTTGTAATCTTTAACAGGCTATATATTTAAAAATAGAGAAAATATTTTAAATGATGCAAAAGGTGAACCTTTCCCTCAAACAGTGATGACATTGGCAATTGAAATAAAATGCTATACCGCGTGACCTTTCATTGTGTGACACAAAGGAGCGCAGTTTTTTGGGGCCTCTAGGTTGATTGAATAGGTGTGTCTAAAAATATACACGGACACGTCATTTTGTGACGTTTAGGTCCACCGTGCCGGTACATGCATGCTGGATAAAAAAAACAAAGAGCATTTAAAAGTAATTAGTAACTATATTATATCGTTGATTAACTGTGACCTCTAATTGTGCGTGAGGAAGTATGAACTGTAGGGAAATGAAAGGGCCGATTCCCTAGCCAAGCGGGCTGTTCAGCAAGGAAGTGCCCCGTCTGGATTTTCTATCCCAGAGAGCGACCAACTAAGGATCTTGGAGCGTGCCGCTGTTAGGAGGTGGAATGCCTCTTGGCATGGGAGCTCCAAGGGCCTCCGCTATAGAGGTGTTCAGGGAGCCATTCCATCTGGACCATGGTTTGCTGGAGCCAGACTGTCTAGAAACCACATCACCATTATCTGTCGTATGCGCTTTGGACACGTCAGACTAAACAACCATTTGTTTAAGTTGGGGCTTGTCGAATCCCCGGACTGTGACTGCGGCCAAGATCTTGAAACTATAAATCATATTTTTTTTGGATGCCCCTTACGAGATGCATTAGATATTTATTTCAAATTCAAAAACATTTCATTTCCGGTAAACATAGAACACCTCTTGGCACTTAATTCCTCTAAAATTAATAGTATTTTGTTCAAATCAATTCTTAAAAACTGTATAAAAATCTAAAATCAACACAAATAAGTTAAAAATTAATTCTTAAACATTCCTGCAACTAACAGATGAATCCACGGCTGTAACATCCTTCAGGGTGAGATGCCAAAAAAAAAAAAAAAAGTATGAACTGTTGATATACAGGTAGCTGTTGATGAGGTTGCTACAGCTTCAACTACTAGGAGCATTGCTTTAAACTAGTGTTGCAACGAATATTCGGTAACTATTCGGTATTCGGCTTTAAATTTCTTTATTAAACTTCTCGGAGTTTGCATTGACGAACACCTGACACTTGATACTCAAGTAACAGTTACTGTCAGATCCGGTTTCTTTGCTCTCCGTCAAATCAAGACTGTGGTTAAAAGTCTGCCTAGAAGTGCTACGAAGGCGATTGTGAATTATTTTGTAGTGGCCAGACTTGACTACTGCAATGCGATCTATGCTGGCCAGCCCAAAAATCAGCTTAATAGGCTTCAATCGCTGCAGAACGCCGCAGCTAGACTCATATATGGGGCTGCAAAGTCCTGCCACATCACTCCTCACCTTCAAGATCCCTGAGAGGATCACTTTTAAAGTCGGTTTGCTCACCTTCAAAGCAGTGCGTGGGAGTGCTCCGGGGTACCTGATGGAGCTGGTGTCTCCAGCTACTACAACCTCGCGCGAGCTGCATCAAGAAGCAGCTGCCTGGACATCCCTGCAAGAAGGCCCCGCACTGTTTTTGGAGACAGAGCATTCAAGGCAGCCGCTCCAATGACTTGAAACGCTATTACCGCCTCACTGAGGAAACTGGATATGGAGAGACCATTTAAAAGAGGTCTCAAGACTCACCTCTTCGTCCAATCATACGGACAAGCGCCTTTGTAGTGACACACTGTCATAAAAGGCGCTATACAAATTTTGTCTTATCTATCTATCTATAGGCATATTCGGCTACTTTTTCACTATTCAGCCGAATACCGAATAGTTACATACGGCCGAATATTCGGCGTGCCAAATACCTATTTAAAACAAAACAATAAGAATTCCGATGCTCTCTCTATTGCGATTGTGTTGTGCAATTTGAGTTGAATTTTGGAAACGGATTTCGTGAAAAAATCTTACATTCGTAGGCTGTAAGAGCAAGTAAGGCTGCCTCTATTTTTTGGGAACAATGTCACCTGCCCCCATGGAGTTGCTTATTTCGTGAATTTTTAAATTTAGTTTTATTTCATTTAATGTGTATAGTTTCAGTGGAATTCATAAAAAAACATTTTAAATACGAAATTAAATTAAAAAAGGCTACCGTTTCATTTCTTACCTTTACGAATATTTATCTTAAAGAGGCAGGTTGTGATGAAGGAAGGCTATCTTGTCAGCGTTATCTGAAAGCAGGCGATTACGCTTTTCTTCATAAACGTTTCCAGCTTCCTCCCTGTAGCTTCTCGCCATGACGCGCGGGATTTAATGGGTTGAGCTGGGCAACCAATAATGAAGACTCTGAAACCTTAACAATACTTTACTTTTACTTTCTTCAGCTCATAAGCCTTGAAGGCTCAGGGCCTCCCGCACCACAATCCTCCAGGACTCTCTGTCTTGTGCTGCTTCCCTCCATGGTCCCCTCACTCCCAGAAATTCAGCGTCTTAACCTTAACAATCAATAAAATAAATAAAATATAAATGTTGGTGAGAACTGACCACAGAAATGTTACAATGTCAAATGATTCGTAATTGAATACGCGGATATCGCTGTAAAAACAGACACGGGGCCTTTATTCAACAAGGAACCAGTGATGGGGGAGATAGGCAGCCATTGGAACGAGCGTACCATAGAGTAGCGCACAAATAAATAAATATCGACGGTTAAAATTTAGGTAAAAATTGAGTTATGCATGCTTTCCTACTTGCAATTTTCCGCTCTTTCTAATGCGCTAACTCCCATAGCTCTACGAGAATTTTTTGTGTTGTTTATGCCCAAGCAAAAACCTGCGTTTTCGAAGTATGGTTTTGGTGTAACCGACTAGCTTTTGGCCTTTTTTGTCCTAAAGGCGCTTCTGACATAAAAAATCGTAAAACCACATTGATAGGAATGCTAATAAATGCCTTTATTTTATTTTTATTTTACAGCTGTTTTGATTTTATCGATATGATAAAAAATGAAAAAGTTATGCCATTTTTTCAGCAATCTCAAACTTTA
Source organism: Agapetus fuscipes (assembly GCA_951799405.1). Classification (NCBI taxonomy): domain Eukaryota; kingdom Metazoa; phylum Arthropoda; class Insecta; order Trichoptera; family Glossosomatidae; genus Agapetus; species Agapetus fuscipes. The sequence continues at coordinate 3,268,632 of OX637363.1, forward strand.
AACTGCTCCCGTGAACAATTTAGTTTATGTCGCTTATGCCCTACTGCCTTTTAACTGTCGATATAATGTCTATTTAATCTAATCTAATCTAATTTGCAAAGATATGTTACATTGGAGATTCACATTACATTACATTCTTACAACCAGACACATACAAGTTCGCGCTTGCACATGCCTCATGTGAACCTAAAACATAAAAACCAAATCTCAAATGGACATACACCCTGCAAGTCGTGCCGTCCTTCCCTGAAACAGGGGTGACATTTTCAAAGTGAAAATTTTTTACAGCATGGGTGGTCAGCCGCATACCAACCTATAAGTCAAGGAACATACACGACAAATAAACCGTAGTCTAAACAAAACGCACATTTACCTCACGGCGGTTCTAAGAAAAAATATATATGTCTCACATTCACTCACGTCCAATAAATAATACCGTAATTTGACATGTCGCGTTGTGAACCCAATGCGACGAGAACAAAGCTGTATTTTTGTTTAAAAAGCGCATACCATATTATACATCATTGGCACGAAAACCCTGGTAGGTTTTGACCTCCTTGATCAAGCGTAGCCAGCGCTGTCAATCATTGAAAAAAGTTAACCGGGAGACACGAGCTAATTCCTCTAAGTCTTCTTAAATCTAATCTAATCTAATCTAAGCTGCAAAGATATATATCATTTAAGATTTATATTAAATGCATTCCCACAAGCAGACATGTATAATTTCGCGCTAACACATGCCGCATGTGGACCTACAATATAAAAATCCAATCTCAAATGAACAACTAAAAGCGCATACCATATAACTAACTAAACTTAAATTATCTCTAATAAATAAATTTTACGATGATTTACATATTGCACACCTCAAGAGCCCTCTACATGCTTGGTCGTCGTTTGTCAGCGCCAATTTTGGTTGCATAAGACCCTAAGGTTCTATAAGTATGTATTTTTTTAAGCATTGTGACCCGGTCTCTTTATGAAATTTAAATTGTTATCTATTATCTAATAACATTTAAGATTTATACAAAATGCATGATTCCCACAAGCAGGCACGTATAAGTTCGCGCTTACACATGCCGCATGTGAACCTACAATATAAAAACCTAATCTCAAATAATCATCAGCCCTGCAACTCTTGCCGACCTTCCCTGTAACAGGGGTGACATTGGCAAAGTGAACCATTTTTTATAGTATGGGTGGTCAACCTCATACCAACCTATCAGTCAAGAAAATCCTACTTAAAATTTTCCGCTCTTTCTAATGCGCTAACTCCCATAGCTCTACGATGATTTTTGTTGTTGTTTATGCCCAAGCAAGCAACTGAGTTTTCGAAGTATGGTTTTGGTGTAACCGACAAGATTATGGCCTTTTTTGTCCTAAATACATAAGACATAACATCGTAAAAGCACATTAATAAGAATACCTTTATTTTTTTTAATTATAGAGCTGTTTTGATTTTAACGCTATGATAAAAAAATAAGTTATGCCATTTTTCTGCAATCTCAAACTTTAAACTGCTCTCCTGAACAATTAAGTTTATGTCGCTTATGCCCTACTTCCTTTTAACCGTCGATATGTATTATTCTACCATTATAACAAAAAAGTTAACTCTTATTAGGTATGTAAAAAATATTTAAACACCATGTTAAAAATGCTAAATTTCTTCCAAATTCGCCCATGCTTCAATTATATCCAAAATGGGGTGTAAAAATGATAATACAGGCCCTTTATCTTAGTTCTGCGCTCATGATTATGTAGCCAAACATAGCTTAGTGTTAATTTATCTTTCATTTCAAGTGTTTAGAACGGAAAAGGTGGATGCCAACACATTTTAAGTGCTGACAGGTCAAAAACAATAAATTTTATAGACTTGGGTCTCAATATTTATCTGTGTTAACTTCAAGGACACTTTTTGAGGGTTTTAGGTACCTATGCATTTCGTATACCCAAATTTAGGGTGATAAAAGTCAAGAGTATTGTGATGACTTTACTGGGTATTTTAATTCAACTGCAATTATTTACTTTACACAGATTGGTTCACAATTTATCACAATTGGTAATCTCTGCTTCTTGGTCTTCACGGCAAAATGCTTGGAGCGGCTAATCCCCCTCCGCACCATTGCAGTCCCTATATAAAGGTACAAAAAGATCTTTCTTGCGTATTGCGAAATACGCAAGAAAGTAATTCATAATTAAACATACCGTAACAATATTGCAACGTGCAAGAGACAATTTATGCTGGAAGTCTCATCACCGCGGTAATTTTTTCTACAATCTCAATGTTTTTCTTTTGAAAAAGAATGGTAATTAGGTAATTTGTCATGTATGTTCCTTGACTTATAGGTTGTTATGCGGCTGACCACCCATACTGTAAAAAATTGGTTCACTTTGCCAATGTCACCCCTGTTTCAGGGAAGGACGGCAAGAGTTGCAAGGCTTATGTTCATTTGAGATTGGGTTTTTATATTGTAGGTTCACATGCGGCATGTGTTAGCGCGAAATTATACATATCTGCTTGTGGGAATGCATTTAATATAAATCTTAAATGATATATATCTTTGCAGCTTAGATTAGATGGGATATACAAAGTGAGCGTAAAAGAAGAAAATGCATGAAAAAGATGATGGATATGAAGGAATTGAAAGAGGTATGTCAGGATAGGAAAAAATGGAGGCAACTCTGCAGAGGCTCTGGCCACCCCTAGCGGAATGGCGACAGAGTTACAGTTACAATGTTTTTCGCAAGTGAACGCTGTAAAAATGGTTCATTTTTCCAATGTCACCCCTGTTTCAGGAAAGGACGGCAAGAGTTGCAGGGTGTATGCCCATTAGAGATTTGGTTTTTATGTTGCGGGTTCACATGAGGCATGTGCAAGCGCGAACTTGTACGTGTCTGGTTGTGAGAATGCATGTAATTTGAATCTCCAATGTAACATATCTTTGAAACTTAGATTAGATTAGAACAGCTTATTTAGTCTTTATACCGATATTCGGTAGGTAGTAATTACCGTGGTGATGAGACTTCCAGCCTTGCACTTAAAGAAGTGAATTGTCTCTTGCACGTTGCAATTGTTATCGTATGTCTAATTATGAATTACTTTTTAATGAATTAAGTACTTACATATTTACCGTTGTTTTTGCTCTTTCTTTCGCAAACGTTGACGTGCGAACATTTTATCCATTGATATCTTATTCCGAGCTGCTGGAAGCTTTTACACGTTCTCGGGACAGTAGCAAAGAACAAGCGATTGACGATGGATCTGAGAATGGCGGTACACAATGGCATATTGTTACCGACTTTGATGTATGGAAGTGAAGCATGGACAGTGAACGATAGCGAAATGAGTAAAGTTTGTACGGTGGAAATGAAGCATTTGAGAAGCATGACAGGAAAAACTCTGAGGGATAGAGTTAGGAATGAATGGGTAAAAAAAGAATGTAATTTGAAAGAGGATGTGAAAGTTAAGGTACAAAAGAATGTGATGAGATGGTTTTGGCATGTGGAAAGAATGAATTATGATAGACTAACAAAGTATGTAGGTATACAAAGAAAGTGTGAAAGGAAAAAGAGGGAAGGGACGACCGAGAAAAGTATGGAGTGATCAGATTGAGGAGATTGTGAAAGAATGGGATATACAAAGTGAGCGTAAAAGAAGAAAATGCATGAAAAAGGTGATGGATATGAATGAATTGAAAGAGGTAAGTATGTAAGGATAGGAAAAAATGGAGGCAACTCTGCAGAGGCTCTGGCCACCCCTAGCGGAATGGCGACAGAGTTACAGTTACAGATACAGGGAGAAAAAATATTTATTTGTAAATCTATCGCTGTTCCACTAATGGTGGCCAGAGCCTCAGAGTTGCTTCAGATTCTTATCCTTGCATTACTTTTTTGATTCGTTCATATAGTTGTGATTTTAGTTGGGTGCTTTTAATCAAACTGAACTTAATTTTCTCTTCCCTAAACACGCGCCTAGCTAAAATTTCTGACTCGTAAATGGCAGGCTGTGGGGAGGCGGAGCACAAAAAAACATACCATTTATATTTTCAAATATGCTCTTCGCTGGGTTGAAAAATTCATAAAACCTTTACCAATGACCGATCACCAAAGGTCCATCCAACCTTACAGCAACTGGGTCTTGCTTGAGTATTGGCGCTTTGTAGCGACGACCAAGCTCGTACACCTCTGCGGCACTACAACAAGTGTCATAGACCCCTAGAGTCTTAAGAATCTAGGGAGTCTCCCGCACAGGATTTCTTAAAAAAAAAAAAAAAGTTAAACCTTTGCCATCTTGCATTCATCTTATCTAATCTTTTCTAAGTTGCAAAAAAATGTTACATTGGAGATTCACATTACATGCATTCCCACAACCAGACACGTACAAGTTCGCGCTTGCACATGCCTCATGTGAACCTACAACATAAAAACCAAATCTCAAATGGACATACACCCTGCAACTCTTGCCGTCCTTCCCTGAAACAGGGGTGACATTGGCAAAGTGAACCATTTTTACAGCATGGGTTGCCAGCCGCATACCAACCTATGAGTCGAGGAACATACACAATAAATTCCCAAAATTCTCTCAAACACACTCGTTACTATTTTTTGCAGTTAATTTACCAATCATGTTAACAAATACACACCTGTTCACAACCTCCCCTCTTTATTTCCACCGTTCCCTCACAGTCTGCAGTCTAAAACACCGCGTAAATCTAAAATGCATGGAATATACGGCGGCACACCTAGAGAGTGCATCTGTTTTCATGCATTTTTTCGATTCACCCAATCGAGGTGAGTTAGCGCGCAGGTGTTTTATACTAGTGGCACGGTAGTCCAGGAAGTGAGGTACTTCCCCATGAAGCGGAGAGCTCGGGTTCACATCCAGCCGAGCGTAAAGTCAGTGCAAGGGGCACTCTGACACATACACCCTCGACAAATGTTGTACTAGATCGATTAAATATGCGGCCTCATAAAAATCGAATCGGCAACCCCGGTTTTGACAAAAAAATTCTTTAACCCAAAAAATTCTGACTGAGATTCTAATTCATAGATTTTCTATAAAGAATAATATGAATTGAAAAAGCGAATGAATGGAATATCCAGAGTCATAATAAAAGGAGAGCTTGTATGAAGAAGGTTATGACTCTGGATGAAATGAAAGAAGTATGTAAGGACAGAAAAAAATGGCGGTTGATCTGTAAAGTTGGCGGCTAGGACTAGGGTTTTTTAAAATTATAATTTTGTATTATGTTTTGGTTTTGATGTCCATACATATTATTTATTGATTTTAAAATGTAATTTATTGTGTATGTTCCTTGACTTATAGGTTGGTATTCGGCTGACCACCAATGCTGTAGAAAATGGTTCACTTTGCCAATGCCACCCCTGGTTCAGGGAAGGACGGCAAGAGTTGCAGGGTGTATGTCCATTTGAGATTTGGGTTTTTACATTGTAAGTCCACATGCGGCATCCTTGAGCGCGAACTTATACATGTCTGCTTGTGAAAATGCATAAAACGCGAATCCCCAATGTTACATATTTGTGCAACTTAGATTAGACTTGTTTTTTTTCTGTGTTTATTAGTTTTTCGTGCCAACAGAATATGCGCACTTTCCTGCGCAAGTGACGTCATTTTGTAGAAAAGAATTAAGTGAATATTTCCAACAAGCTAAACTAGTCATTACTGAGAATAAAAATACGTGCATTTTTTGTTTGTGTACTGAAATACACTTGGCATGTTTCTGCCTATCTAATTTCAATGAGGTTACCTTGCCATTTGTTAACTTAAAGTTATGTAGAGTTAACTTACAGACAAAAGCTAATGTAGAGTTGAGTACAGTAACAAGCAAGGAAGGTTGTAAAGCGATGCTCCTAGTAGTTGGAGCTGTAGCTACCTCATCAACAGCTATACCAACAGATTATTCTTCCGCATGCATAATGATAGTTTTGACGTTTTGATGGTGCGGTCATAACAAAGAATTTGTGGTTATGTTGTGATACAGTAGTGTTAAAAATTATCCGTCCAAATTGTGCCTAATTTTTACAAAAAAGTATTTAATATGTTTATAAATTGTAATGATAGAATTATGTCAGGAAGAAGCCGTGTTGGTTCTGATTTTTACAATAATAATTGCGTCTATTGTGACAGTGGTTATTATAAAGGTAGGCTTTTAAAAATATATAAATACATATTCTGTTTTTTATTGACCGGTCCGTAGTCTAGTGGTCAACGCTTCTGACTCGTAAATGGAAGGTTGTAGGTTCAAATCCCGTCGGAGTACAAACAAATATACCATTTATATTTTCAAATGTACTCTTCAATGGGTGATTTTTTTTTTATCCTTTACCAAAGACCGGTCACTGAAGGTCCATCCAGCCTTACAGCAACTTCCTTCATTTCATCCAGAGTCATAACCTTCTTCATACAAGCTCTCCTATTATTATGATTCTGGATATTCCTGGGCTGGAAGTCTCATCACCACGGTAATTCTTAACTACCGAATATCGGTAATATTGAAATGAAGGCTAATCAGCTGTAGACTTTCGGCTAATCTAATCGAAGTTGCAAAGATATATATCATTTAAGATTTATATTAAATGCATTCCCACAAGCAGACATGTATAATTTCGCATGAACACATGCCGCATGTGGATCTACAATATAAATGTTCTCATAAAAACCCAATCTCAAATGAACATAAGCCCTGCAACTCTTGCCGTCCTTCCCTGTAATAGGGGTGACATTGGCAAAGTGAACAATTTTTACAGCATGGGTGGTCAGCCGCATATCAACCTATAAGTCAAGGAACGCTGCAAAGCGGCCATCTTGGATTGACAGGTCTTCATACAAATATTACCGATATTCGGTAGGTAAGAATTACCGTGGTGATGAGACTTACAGCCGAGTTCTAAACTTATATGTAGTTATAAACTGGCAGCTACAAATTAACAGATTGTTTCTCAACTCACATAGGCTTGTATTCAGAGTCTCTGGAATGTGTTGACAGTGGTTGTCTGTTGTTGCAGGTCCCCCATATGTGATCTGCAGCATGAACGGCCCCGACAAGAGGATGCTGGAGCGGGAGGCGCTGAGGAACATGATCCAGCAGTGGAACGTCAACCGGCTGGATCTGTTCGAGCTCAGCGAGCCCAACGAGGTAAGCTGGCAGACTGTTTAACTTAACCGCCCTATGCATGTGAACGTACGCGTGACTATTTATTTTTACGGGTAAGGGGGCCGGCCTCACACCAACCACTTACAGTTGAAGTGTGGGTTTCTCAGCTCCCGGAGGGTCTGGTTCTCATTTTTTGTGAAAGCTGCGTACAACTTACCGGTATTTATTTTGGGTTTGAAATAGACACCGAAACGGGAAATCATTTCTGACACCCTCGGTGGGGATCGAACCCAATTGTTTTCTGCATGGAATGCAATGAAGGGAAGGTGTGTACTGGGTGCCACCGCTGGTATAGCCAAAAACCAAAACTTATCGAAAAATGTTCGATTGGCGGTACACGGTGGTATACTAGTGCCCACTTTGATGTACGGAAGTGAAGCTTGGACGATGAATGAGAGTGAAATTAGTAAAGTCCATACGGTCGAAATGGACTTTCTAAGAAGTATGATTGGAAAAAAACGGAAAGATAGGGTGAGGAACGAGTCAGTGAGAGAAGAATGTGGTGCAAGGGAAAGTATAAAAGTAAAAATCAAAAGGGGTTTGTTAAAATGGTTTGGACATATGGAAAGAATGAATGACGAAAGACTGACGAAGAGAGTGTACGCTGCAACTATGAATGGAAGCCGTGGTAGGGGAAGACCGAGGAAAGTATGGATGGATCAAATTTCCGAAATAGCGAATGAATGGGATATTCAGAGTCATAACAAAAGGAGAGAGTGCATGAAAAAGATTATGACTCTGAATGAAATGAAAGAAGTATGTAAGGACCGAAAGGAATGGCGGTTGATTTGCAACAATGGCGGCTAGGGCATTAATTCTAAGTGTAATATTAAGTTTAATTTTAATTTTACTTTATTTTAATTTTAATTTGTAATGTGTCTCACTATGAATTTCTGTATATCATTTATAATTTTTTGTGCTCCTTGACTGATAGGTTGGTACGAGGCTGACCACCCGTGCTGTAAAAATCGGTTCACTTTTGCCAATGCCACCCCGGTTCAGGGAACGGCGGCAGGAGTTGCAAGGTTTATGTCCATGTGAGGTTTTCATTATTTGTATGCACACATGCAGAATGTGTAGGCGCGAACCTACATGTGCCTGTCTGTGGGCATGCATTTCATATGAGCCTTAAATGCTTACATATCCTTGCAGCTTAGATTATAGATTATAGATGCAAGCATTCTAACAACTGTGCTATCGACCAGACTTTTTAAGAGCTTGGTCGTCGCTACAAAGCGCCAATTCTCATGCGAGACCCAGTTGTCTTGTTGTAAGGATGGATGGACCTTTTGATAACGATTCTTTTTAAAAGAGATATTGCATGCATACATTTTATAAGAGTTTAGTGTAAGTAAATTTGTGTCATTACAGTGCTTTCTAGAAATCCTAAGTACCTAATACAGCGCTGATTGTCTGCCTGGCAGTGCTCTCTGTGTGACAGTTTACGCCTTACTGAGCATCCGACTCAGACAGGGAAGGAGTTAGTGGCAACTCTAAAACATTTTATTTTTTTAAGGCTCTTTTATACCCTAAATCGGCCGTTTTTGTTTCTTACACTTTATGGTCATAGCAAAAGAGTTACAGGTGATGGAAAGAAATCTGGCATGTTAAGTAATTTTTTATCTCAATTATAAAGGTTAAACAAAATATATAACTTAAAAATTGTCACCATAAGAAAATATTTAAAAAAAACACGCTTGTTTCACATTTTTATTTTATGTGCTATATTTTGGATTTTTTTTTGTTCTTTTAAATTATAGAGCAATACATTGTTTATCATCGTATAAGCCATTTTTTTTATAACATCAATAGTTTTACACAGTTGGTGTAAGACTGGATGACCAGTCTTTGGTATCGGCGGACTAATTTTTCTACCCAGCAAAGAGCAAATTTGAAAAATGATATAGTTTTTCGTGCTCCGCCGGGATTCGAACCCTCTACCTTCCAACCACGAGTCCAAAGTGTTAACCAATTGACTATTGACCGGTCAAATGTTATGAATAACCCTTAACATAAGCTCCGTTTGACCTCTAGCTTTTACACCGTAGGTCAAACATGAATCGAGAAACTAAATACATAACAAGACATTCCTTGACTTATAGGTTGGTATGAGGCTACCCACCCATACTGTAAAAAAATATTCCCTTTTCCAAAGTCACCCCTGTTTCAGGGAAGGTTGGCAAAAGTTGCAGAGTTCATTTGAGGTTTGGATTTTAATTTGTAAGTACACATTCAGCTGTGTAAGCGCGAACTACACGTGTCTGTTTGTGGGCATGCATATGATATGAGCTTTAAATGTTAATACATCTTTGCAACTAAGATTATAGATTATAGACTAGGGCACCACCCTGAGCTGGATACGTCCCTGTAAAATTGACATTAATAAGGTTTGTTGAACACACACGGTATAATAACGTTTCTAGCATACATAAGAACTTCTACATGTGTGTGGGTACTCAAAGTATTACTATATGCCTAATTTTGCATCAGTTTATGTTTAAACTTCACCGTAGAGTTTACCAAAATACGTATGAAACTTAAAGAAGCGCCTCAAGTGAACGTTTCAGTCTGCACACGCAACTAAGCAACACATATAGTGTAACTCCTTGCCGCGTTATCCCCGAAGGGGTCGCATATGGTGAGTGAACCAATTTATTTTTACAAAAAAGTGTTGTTCCTTGACTTATAGGTTGGTATGCGGCTGACCACTCATACTGTAAAAATGGTTCACTTTGCCAATGTCACCCCTGTTACAGGGAAGGACGGCAAGAGTTGCAGGGTGTATGTCCATTTGAGATTTGGTTTTTATGTTGTAGGTTCATATGAGGCATGTGCAAGCGCAAACTTGTACGTGTCTGGTTGTGAGAATGCATGTAATGTGAATCTCCAATGTAACATATCTTTGCAACTTAGATTAGATTAGAAGGGGGCCGTCCTTACGCCACCACTTCAGTGAAGGGGGGGGTTTCCCAGCTTGCGAGGGGGCTGCTACGAAGGCTGAGCAAACGTTGCCGGTTTTTTATTATGGGGTTTGAAATAAACACCGAAAAGGGGAAATCATTTCTGACACCCTAGGCGGGATTCGAACCCGAGCTCACGGGGTAGAATGCAAGCACTCTACCAACTGAGCTATCGACTGGACACGTTTTTGGTTAAACGCTATTATAAGGTATGTAAAATGTTCCAGGGCCGCAATTCTACTAGCAATCCTAGTGGCTGTATTTACTTAAAATTTATCCATCTCTCTTCCTCACTTGCTTACATTCAATGCTGCCATCCCCCTTTCTCGTGAAAATCGCTTCCAGGAAATAATAGAAAAAAACCCTCTAATTCTGTTCCTGACAGCACGTAAAATCATTTGAATTATTGTTTTCTACAATTTATGAAAATATTTTTAAAATGTATTCATGCACCTGATGTCATTTGATAATAATATAAACATTGATGTAAGTAATGTGATCTGTATTTGAATTAGATAAAACTACGAGTATGTCTGTTTTATGTCAATATGAATGTGTATTTTATCACATTTTATGGAATCCATCAAACATTCATACACTTTTGCCAATGTAACCCCTTTTTTCGGCTCTTATCACTCGCCTTTTTCTTAAGGAAGCCTGTGCGGGGTCCGGTCCGTAGTTTAGTGATAACACTTCGGACTCTGAATGGAACGTTGTGGGTTCAAATCCCGGCGGAGCACTAAAAATATACCATTTATATTTTCAAATTTGCTCTTCGCTGGGTTGAAAAATTCAAACACCTTTACCAATGACCGGTCACCAAAGGTCCATTCAGCCTTACATTAACTGAGTCTTGCTTGAGAATTGGCGCTTTGTAGCGACGATGACCAAGCTCGTAAAAAGGTTGATAGCTCAATTGGTAGAATGCTTGCATTCCATGCCGAGAACTAGGGTTCAATCTCAAGGTTTACTCAGCCTTCACAAGAAATGAGAACCAGCCCCCCCCGGGAGCTGGGAAACTCCTGTTTCAACTGAAAGTGGTTGGTGTGAGGCCGGCCCCCTTACCCGGAAACTAAAATAAGTCCCGAATCGCCACATGCACCCTTCGGGGATAACGCAGGCAAGAAGTTACACTATATGTGTAGCTTAGTTGCGTTGCCTGTGCAGGGGACTCCCTAGAATCAAGAGACTCTAGGGGTCTATGACACTTGTTATAGTGCCGCAGAGGTGTTGCTGATGTAGCAGTTGATGTCCTTATCCGGTTGCAGGGCCGTTAGCTGCGCAGTGCTGTGGTGTGTGTTGCGTTGCGTGTTTTGAGACACTTTTGAGACACCTGTCTCTAATCGTAACTGCATAAGAAGCCTCTTTGCTCTATCGAATTTGTTGACCTAAGTCTTTGATGGGATTCGAACCCTGGCCCTCAGGCTTTTAACGCAAGCGTTCTACCAGCTGAGCTTTCGACCGGACTAAACTGGACTAACCGACAAAAGTGACATTCAACAAGACGGTGGTAGAGCGCTTGCATTCCGTGCCGAGAGCTCGGGTTCGGATTCCACCAAAGGTGTCAGAAATGATTTCCCGTTTTGGTGTTTATTTCAAACCCAAAAATAAATTACCGGCAAGGTTTACTCAGCCTTTACAAGAAATGAGTATCAGCCCCCCTGGGAGCTGGGAAACCCCCACAACAAGAGAAGAGCGTGCATGAAAAGAGTCATGAAACTATTTGAGATGAAAGAAGTATGCTAGGATAGAGTCAAGTGGAGGCACTTGTGTGGAGGTACCGGCCACCCCTAGAGGAAAGGCGGCAGGATACAAGACAAGATGTCTTAGAAAGTCCATTTCAACAGTATAGACGTAACTAATTTTACTAAAATTTCATTCAGTAAAACCCACGTGTTAAAAAATGTTTTTGTTTATTGCCAAAATCACTGACTCATGACGCGTTATTCCTCTCCATATATCCCTCCTCTTTACATCCACTTGTTTCCCTTCTACAGTGTACCTACTTCACATAATTAAGTCCGTAATAACTCTTAATAAATGTCAATTGTCCCGAGTGAACTGGAGGTTAGGCCACTCTAATTAAATTAACAATGAAAGAAATGAATGAATTGCATTACATGCCCGTAACGCTGTCAAGTGAAATCAAGACAGCTCGCCGGCTCAAATGCCACAGAGTCTACTTGCCAAGCGGGAATTTAACGCAACTATAGTGTAACTTCTTGCCTGCGTTATCCCCGAAGGGGTCGCATGTGGCGATTCGCGATCTATTTATTTTTACGGGCCGGCCTCACACCAACCACTTTCTTTTTGTGCTCCACCGGGATTCTACCCCACAACTTTCTATTTACGAGTCAGAAGTGTTAACCACTAGACTGCGGACTGGTCGGATCTATAATCTAAGTTGCAAGGATATATTCATTTAAAGCTCTCAGATGTATGCCCACAAACCAACAAGTGTAGTTCGCGCTTACAAATGCTGAATGTGTACTTACAAATAAAATCCAAACCTCAAATGAACATAAGCCCCACAACTTTTGCCGACCTTCCCTGAAACAGGGGTGACATTGGCAAAGTGAACCATTTTTTACAGTATGGGTGGTCAGCCTCATACCAACCTATAAGGAGGTGTGTTAGAATAAAAAAATCAATGTTCAATTGTACTGTAGATGGTTCTTTTATGCATTTACTTAATATATAGGTCACACCTCATTGTTTTTCTTTGTTTGGAACCAGTGAAGTGTGAAAGAAGAAGATTTCGTACATTCTATTGGACTATTTGTTATTATTATTTTTTTTTTAAATAGATTTGTGGAAATGAATGCAATCCACCAACCTATTTTGCCTGGCCAGTTGTCTTCATGCGAAAGCAGAAGCTTGTGTGCATGCAACGGCATCTGTTGAACCAGGGTCGAAGTTATCGTCGCGGGATTCGAACCAATGTTATCCGCATGCGGTTATCCGGTTCCAAATAACCTGACTTGATCCCCGTGGCCATAACACCGACATGCCTTACAAGTGAGAAAATGTTTATTACTTTAATCTGTTTCCCTTTTTGCTCAGGCGCTGCGAGCCATGTTGTTAAGGTGAACCATGATTGTGAGACACGCAGGAAATCAACAATTTATGCAAGATTTCTCATCAACTCTCTGCACCAACTAATTCATTTAAATTAACGCATGTCTTTTTGTTTGATTCCAGGATTTGAGTTTCCACGGAGTGATGAGGTTCTACTTCCAGGATTCTGGACAGAAAGTGGCCACCAAATGCATCAGGGTAGCATCAGACGCCACCGTCGGAGATGTCATTGGTAAGACTGATGATTTTTTTTCTCCAAGGTTTGCTTAACTGTATTTAAGGCTTCACAAAACATTGCACCACTTTACATCAGAGAGCTATGTGATGAATGCAGCAGGTGATAAGCGTGGACTCTTGAGATTTGCATGCAGCGCTGCTGTAAATAGGGTTCAGTGTTCCCCGCAGTTATTTGGATCGTGCCTTTTGCATTGTTCTCAAATGCCTTGCCGTACAAGATGAGAGCTGTGGAGAGTGCAAATGAGTCAAATTTGAAAGTGTTTCTGATCAGGAGATGCTTTGGCTCTGCAGTGTCCTTGCAGTGAATGTACAGAACTACACTTATTTTTTTCTTCATATTTTTACATACATTTCAAGTTGTGATCATCATGCAGAAAGGGTGCCTCTTAAAGTTGTTGGTGTGTAGCTTAGTTACATTTATTAATTGCCTTTTGTTGTTGTTACAGAGACTCTGATAGAGAAGTTCCGACCCGACATGCGCATGCTGTCGGTGCCGTCCTACGCGCTGTACGAGCTGCACTCCCACGAGGAGAGGAAGCTGGCCAGCGACGAGAAGCCTCTGCTGGTGCAGCTCAACTGGCACATCGACGACAGGGAGGGCAGGTTCCTGCTCAAGAATGTGGACGACAAGACTGTTAGTCCAATTATGTTCTATTCACTGGATCTTCTTTTTTACAAAAGTTACAGAATATGAGATTGGCGGTACACAATGGCATATTGTTACCAACATTGATGTATGGAAGTGAGGCGTGGACAGTTAACGAATGTGAGTTGAGTAAATTATGTACAGTTGAAATGGCTTACCTGAGAGCAATGACTGGAAAGACGCTGAATGATAGAGTCCGCAATGATTGGGTGCGGAACAAGTGTGGTATAAAAGATAATTTAAGAACGAAAGTACAAAAAAGCACAATGAGGTGGTTCAGACATCTTGAAAGAATGTATCCTGCCGCCGTTCCACCAGGGTTGGCCGGTACCTCGGCAAGGGTCTGTTTTTTGCCTGTCCAAATTAGCGGGATTCTACTGTATTTTAAAAATTAAGAGGGCTAGTTTCATGCAGACCACTTCATTTGAAGTTTGGGAACCTCGGAAGCTTTATTTCTTCTGTTACTGTTACTGCATCCTGCCGCCTGCAATCTTCCAATCCTTCCAAGTATTTGATTAGAGTTTTGAGAGATGAAATATAATTTGTCTTTTTCTCCAGTCGTCCGCAGTGTGCGCCACAGACACCAACACCAACTTCAAGCGGAAACTTTCCAAGAGGGAGAAGAAGGAGCTGAAGAAGAAGGAGAAGCTGTCCCGGATGAAGTCAGACGCGGCCAAGGATGAGAACCACCCGGTGGCTGAGAAACTATACACAGGTGACAATCTCTATAATCTTATGCTTTACGCCCAAGGGGCTGCCCATATATTACGTCATTCGCGTTAAGGGGGGGGGAGTTTGGTCTGCAGATGATGGCAAATGATGTACGAGTACCAAAAGTGACGTCGTTCTTGTAAATACCAATTTCTACAAAATATACAAAATATTATGTAAGTAATATAACATTATTAATTATTAAGCTCATCCATTATTACAGCAAGAGGGGGAGGGGGGGGGTCATTAAATAATGACTATAGGATGATTGTAAGGGGGGGGGGGGGGTCGAAAATCGGCCAAAATCGATGACGTAATTTATGGACAGCCCCCAAGTGGATCGGTTCCCAACCTGGGGGCTGGGGGCAAAAGGATAATTGCAGTGGTGGGGAAAAAGGTTTGAAAATACTATGGTTGTGTAGAGTACATTTCAAGGATCACAACCATATATTTTTTAAGTAGTAAAAATAAAGATATCATTGATAATTTTCAAAAATAAAATTCTGAGAATTTGAGTCCCGCCAAAACGCAGCACGGTCGGCTAGCCACGCTGTGACGTCAAAATGACGTAGATGGATCCGATAGACTACCTGGGCCCATCAATACACTCTGAAGATCCGAAGATCCATCGACGTCACATCCGCCTAAATATAAAAAATGCCCTGTTTTACCGGAAATCGAAAATGCACAAGTTTTAAAGAGCTATAACTTAAAAACTAAAACAGATATTATTTTAAAAAATACGCATTCTAATTTTTAAAAATGTAGTCTCATCATTTTATGAAATAAAAAAAAAAGTGAAATTACCCTATTTGGGCTCCTAGGGGGGCGATCTGTTTAGGCATAAGGGGGGGATGGGGGACGAAAAGTTGGGAACCAATCCCACTTTCAAAATCAGCTTTTTTTTAAATAAATGTGTGATATTTAGTGAGCGCTGTTTTCTATGAATCACACCTCAACAGTCCTCTGCAAGCTTAGTTGTCGCTACAAAGTGTCAAGTCTCAAGCAAGACCCAGTTGCTGTCTGCTACTGTTACTGTATCCTTCCACCGTTCCACAAGGGTGGCAGGTACCTCCGCAGATGCTTCTTCACTAGTCTTATCTAATTTTATCTAAGTTGCAAGGATATGTTACATTGGGGATTCACATTACATGCATTTTCACAAGCAAACAGGCATAAGTTCTCCGCATGTGGACCTACAATATAAAAACCCAAATCTCAAATGGACATACACCCTGCAACTCTTGTCGTCTTTCCCTGAAACAGGGGTGGCATTGGCAAAGTGAACCATTTTTTACATCATGGGTGGTCATCCGCAAACCAACCTATAAGCCAAGGAACAATACACACAAAAACTGTGCTCACCAAATAAATCATCCTAACATTATTATTATTATCTTTTCAGAATTACCTGAGACCTCCTTCACCAGGTCCATCTCGAACCCTGAAGCCGTGATGAGGAGGAGGCGGCAGCAGAAGCTGGAGAGGAAACTGCAGCAGTTCAGGTCCAAGGATGGAGGACCTGATACAGGTGCGTGACAAGACATTTCTTTCCTTCTTGACAATGCCACTACAACCCAAATGAAGTCTAACAGGACACAATATTTTATTGTATTGTCTTTCGATAAATGTTTGTTTAAATGATAATTGAAGTGAAAAGATTGCATACATCTATAGCAGAGGTACCCAAACGGTCCATCGCAAAAGATTTTAAAGTCGTTCGCCGAGGATATTGAATATTTTTAAATTTTTGATCTTACAACTGTAGTTTTTTTGCAAAAGAAAGTTTAATTTTGTAATGCATAGAGATCAACAATTTTATACAGAATTGACATTTTGGGGATTTGAAAATTGCGTGCCTACCCCCCCCACAGTTAAAATGTCGATCTCCTATTCATAAACTTTTTCTAATTCGATCTCCTCAAGAAAAAGTATGGGCACCCCTTAATCATAGCATGTCATCCCTAGGAGGGAATATTTCTGTTGTTACTTTATACTAAAAAGAAGCCACCGTGACCGTAAGAGTACCCTTAGTACGAGTTGCAAAACTTGAGTAATGTAAAGTTTACGGCAATTATTAAAGAGTGATTTCCCCCAAAATCTGCCGTTTTTGTTTGTTTGAACTTGATTTTCTTCATCACTGTAACTCTTTTGCCAAGACCAAAAAGCGTAAGAAACAAAATCGGCAGATTTTGGGAGAAATCACTCTTTAATATTTTCCGTAAACTTTACTTTTCTCAAGTTTTGCAACTCGTACTAAGGGTACTGTTTTTCTGTAATAAGAAACAGTCAAGCCTTACAACAAATTTACCGTCCTATGCATATGAATGTAGGCGATACCCAAGCTTTAAGTGTTCCGCTCTGCTACATACCACTTGAGAAAAAATAATATATTTGAAAACTACAAACCGCCTGGCATCCGAGTTCCAAACTCACGTCATCACAAGTCTAGACAAGTTAGTTCCTCAAGGGCAGGCTAAGCTTTCAGTTGTTTTTATTGTCGTTTTGTAATTTTTCATAATACTCTTCAAAAGTGAACTGTGGTTTGAATTCCTGATAATTTGTTGCCTATTTATCGGAAAATAACCTGAAGGTGGGGGGTTAAGATGGCTTTCATAAGTCTGTTTGCTTGTATCACTTCATTTAATTGAATTAATGTTTTTTTGTGTTTGGCAGGTGGAACCCTGAAGATCTACGGGGAGTCTCTGTGCTCGGACGTGCCGTACAAGACGCTGCTGCTCTCCATCAATGACTGTGCTGCGGGAGTGGTGAAGGAGATGCTGGACAAGTACAGCCTGGGAAAGATAGACGCGCAGCTCTACTGCCTGGTGCAGGTAATGAGCTCTCTAAAATATATCAAATAAACTTAATGTATCTGTTTCAACTTACTTACAAAAATGGTCATTAGAAAGAAAGAAAACAAAGAACTTCACAGTTGCATTTCCATGTGTACAAAAAAACTCGGGCGAATGTATTAATGTTCCTATAAAGTTGGTACTATTGTGAATAATGGCTGCCTGTTGACAGATAACACGCGTTATAAATATTGTGAGCGCTAAAATTGACGGCATTATTGTAAACGGTGACCGGTCCGTAGCTCAGTGGTAACACTGCGGACTCTGAATGGGAAGGTTGTGGGTTCGAATCCCGGCGGAGCACCAAAAAAATATACCATTTATATTTTCAAATTTGCTCTTCGCTGGGTTGAAAAATTCATAAACCTTTACCAATGACCGGTCACCAAAGGTCCATCCAGCCTTACAGCAACTGGGTCTTACTTGAGTATTGGCGCTTTGTAGCGACGACCAAGCTCGTACACCTCTGCGGCACTACAGCAAGTGTCATAGACCACTAGTCTGTAGAATCTTGGGAGTCTCCCGCACAGGATTTCTTAAAAGAAAAAAAAGGGGGCATAAAATGAAATGTGATAGGAATTAAATACTAAGATTCATAATCCATAATTCATAATCATACTTACAAATTTTGATTGAAATCTGTTTTACCCGTTGCTGAAATCTATTTTACCCGTTGCTGAAATCTGTTTTACCTTTGGCTTTATCATTCTTTAGTCAAGACTCAAACCACCCAGAATGTTATCTCTAATATCTCAATACACTCACAGATGTCGTTGGTCATGTGAATTTGAAATAATATGTAGTAATTGTTTTTATTTGTTTCTTCAGGTGAACACCCAAGACAACTCGGAGTACATCCTTGATGACGATGAATGCCCCCTGGCCATTGTGATGACGCATCCCAACAAAGGTGAGTCATTTGAAAAGTATTTTCTTCCTACCGAATTTTGTTTTACAATAAATGAAGAAGAGTGTTATGATTTTAGTTGGGTCTTTCAATCAAACTGCAATTTATTTTTCAAGATTTATTTTACACATTGTCGGCTTACATTGTACTGATTTCTAGCTCTTGTTTATCAACTTCATGGCTCAATGTTTTGATCGACTCTGGTCTCACATAATACCGGTCCAAAATATATAGCATCCTCTCGCATATTCTGGACCCTTCTATAATGAACCTCTCCACACACTTCTGTATTGTTCCATATTTTCTAGTTACACATACCAACAACTACGTGCCTGGGCACAAGCATACATTCAAACTTACCGTAGACTATATTAGAGGCAGACACATGCACATCATCAAGCCACGCAATTGGGCTCATAAGTTCGTAACAATAGGGTAATTTCATAAAATGATTGACTACATTTAAAAAAATTGCATCTGCGTTTAAAAGAAATATATCTGGGAGAGTGTTTAAATTATAGCTCTTTAAAAATTAGTGCATTTTCGATTTTCGGTAAAACAGGTCATTTTTTTTTATTCAGGCGGATATGAAACCCATATCATATTATGCAACTAAGCTACACAAATAATGTAACTTCTTGCCTCTGTTATCTCCGACGAGTTCGCATATGTGCCCTTGCAGTGATTTATCACAAAACGGCACTATAAATATGGTCTTATTATTATTATATTATGGCGATTTGGGACCTATTTATTTTTACGGGAAAGGGGGCGGGCCTAACACCAACCACTTCAGCTGAAGTGGGGGTTTCGTAGCTCCCGAAGAGGATGGTACTCATTTCTTGTGAAGGCTGAGTAAACCTTGATGATAATGGATGATTTCTTTCCTGTGGCGCCATTTAATGGTCCAGGACCATCTCAAAACCTTGTCAGTATATTAAAAAAAATATATATTTATGAAACCTACTTATTTTCACATTTAAGGCGTCTTTTACCAACCACTCCACTTGAAGTTTGGGAACTTGTTTGTTGTTTTTTTTATTATTTTAATCTTCAAATTCCTGGGGTTAATCCTTTTAGGTCATTGTACTGTAAACTGTAAGGTAGCCCAAAATAATATAACATTCAAACATATGGACATGCATATATGTATTATAATATATATCATGATCCATCTGGAGGCTGCACCCAACAAAGGATCCACAACCAGTCACATGGATGTGAATCTTTCATCAGTTAAGCTCAAAGTTGGCAACATAATATCGACGATTAAAAGGATATAGGGCATAAGCGACAAAAACTAAATAGTTTAGGAGAGCAGTTTAAAGTTTGAGATTGCAGAAAAATTGACATAATTTTTTTTTTTTTATCATATCCTTAAAATCAAAACAGCTCAAGAATTAAAACGATAAAGGCATTTCTATTAATGTGGTTATACATTGTTTTTATGTCACAAGCGCCTTCAGGACAAAAAGGGCCAAAATCTTGTTGGTTACAACAAAACCATACTTCGGAAACACAGGTTTTGGCTTGGGCATAAACGACAAAAAAGTCATTGTAGAGCCATGGGAGTGAGCGCATTGGAAAGAGGATTTTTTTAAAAGTAGGATAGCATATAACTCATTTTCAACCAAAATGTTGCTTATGCCATATTTCCTTTTAATGGTCAATATGTATTTTTTAATTGTCACTGAAAAAAACTCAATTTTAATAAATAAGACCCTAAGGCCTAACCTCAAAAACAGATTTTAAAAATGATTGTTTTTCAGGCTCTTTTGGAATTCTAACCCACCAACTTGAAATCACCAGTCCAAAGTGTTAACTAAACTATCCTTTATGTCATTTCATTACGCAACGTAGCTACATAATGGTGTAACTTCTTGCCGCATTCTCTCAGAAGGGCCTTACGCCAACCACTTCAGTTTAAGTCAGGGTTTCCCAGCTCCCTAGAGGGCTGGTACTCATTTCTTGTGGTCGGTGAGTCGGGTCGATAGCTCAGTTGGTATAGTGCCTGCATCCCATGCTGTGAGCTCAGGTTCGAATCCCATCAAGGGTGTCAGAAATGATTTCCCGTTTCGGTGTTTATTTCAAACCCCAATTTAAAATACTGGCAAGGTTTACTCAGCCTTCACAAGAAATGAGTACCAGCCCCTTTGGGAGCTGGGAAATCCCCACTTCAACTGAAGTGGTTGTCGTAAGCCTCTTCCCTGTAAAAATAAGTAGGTTCCACTCGCTACATGCGAAACACTTCGGGGATAACGCGGCAAGAAGTTACATGATATGTGTAGCTTAGTTGCGTTTTTTTTATTTTATTTCTGTCACTCATGGAATTCGAACCCGAGCAGAGTCAGCATGGAAAGCAAGCACTCTACCAAGTGAGCTATAGACCGGGCCGTATATACTTTAATTTGTTTTGTTTCCCTTGCTTGGTGTGTGACCTCCACGCATCTATCCACCTTTACTATTTTCTTGCATTATATTATGTACCGGTACATAAGGTTTACCCAATCTTCGGTGCACGCTCCACGAAACCGGTATAATGCAAGGCTCGCCCTACGTACAACGGCCGACTTGTTTTATTTTGACGTTTATCCCGAACTCGGCCGAGCGCGCCCGAACACTCACGAAAGGATTAAAAGTACTCACACACTTTTGAAGGAGCTTCGTCGATTACTTATTCGAAACTCCGTTTAAATTTTTCAACGCGTTTGCGTCTTGGCACAATTTTTTTTGTATAAAATTTTAGTGTGGATCGACATGGCTTAAATTGAACGTGTAAATAACGGGTTTTTTGGGAGTTCAATATGTAATCGTCTCTCAAACTTAACCTATAACAATAATAATCTAGAATCTAAGTTGCAAGGATATATTAACATTCAAATCTCACATCAAATGCATGCCCACAAACAAACAAGTGTAAGTTTGCGTTTACAAATGCCGAATGTGTTCTTACAAATTAAAATCCAAACCTTAAATTAACATAAACCCTGCAACTTTTGCTGACCCTCCCTGGGACAGGGGTGACATTGGCAAAGTGAACTATTTTTTAAAGTTTGGGTGGTCAGCCTCATACCAACCTATAAGTCAAGGAATATCGTCATCTTGTAAAAAACGTCACTTTTTAGAGTTCAATGTAACTGTCTCTCAAACCTAACCTCTTTATTATAAAAAATGAAAAATTAACCCGGTTTAAAGTCAGCTTTTCAATACAAATGAGGTTTATACCTGGCTTAAGTCTCAACCCATCTAATGAATAATGCCAGACACGAGTGCAAAAAAAAGTACAAATTCGTATCTGGCATTCTTGAAATATCAACTCATTTCTCTCCTCTTTATCAGTGGACGCTCTGACTGAACTTTTGACTGCTTTCAATGTAATGTCCCTCGTGAAAATTTAAGTGTGTAACGCTATTGACCCCCACTTCGGAATGGGTTCATTTTAAGTGCGGTCTACAATGTCCATCTATAGCGCATTAGGGTTGGCACAAACTTTTCAAAGTCTGAAATTTGGTCCCCGGTCCATAAATGCGTTTAATACGCAGGCATTCAAATCTGTGGAAAAACCTCCGACTACCCGGTTTATGCCATCCTATACAAAAAACATAGATTAATATGATATTATATTCGACTGGTCCGTTGTCCAGTGGCATCATTACGGATCCGTAAATGGAAGGTTGTGGCTTGGAAATCCCGGGGGAGCACAAAAAATATACCATTTATATTTTCAAATTTGCTTCGCTGGGTTGAAAAATTCATAAACCTTTACCAAAGATCGGTCACTAAAAAGGTTCATCCAGCCTGGGTCTCGCTTGAGAATTGGCGCTTTGTAGCGACGACCAAGCTCTTTAAAAGTCCGGTTGATAGCTCAGTTGGTATAACGCTTGCATTCAACGCCGAGAGCTCGGGTTCGAATCCCAGCGAGGGCGTCAAAAATGATTTCCCGTTTCGGTGTCGATTTCAAACCCAAAATAAATACCAGCAAGGTGTGAGAGATGAGAACCAGCCCCCCCGGGAGCTGGGAAACCCCCACTTCAACTGAAAGCGGTTGGTGAGGTTACCCGTAAATATAAATAGGTCCCGAATCGCCACATGCGATCCCTCCGGCGACAACGCAAGCAAGAAGTTACACTATATATTTAGCGTAGTTGTGTTTTTTTATACACGATTTTTTAAAACTATTTACATCCCAAGATATCCTGTTTTGGCAACCTTGTTTCTCTTCCCTCTACCCCCTCATACCCCCAGTATGTCTGTACTGAGCCAGACTGTTTCAAACCGCGCTCGCGACAGGTCGTGCGGGTATGTCTTGAGTTTGTACAAAAATAAAAATACACGAAAAATGTTAAAAGTACCCCATCGAAAAATGTGCGTATAAAAAGTGTCTATGTGTGTTTTTTTTAAATTTATTGTTAATGTGATGTTTAAGTACGTACAAAAAATGTATATTTTGTAAATGATTTATATCTATCTGAGTTTAACCCTTTAAATGCTGTGTCCTTAATTATTCTAAATAATATTGAAAATTTTGGATTTTAACCATTTTTGTATCAGTGTTAAATATCTAAACTTTAATTTGTTTTACCCTAAAATTCTAGTTCCTTTTGCCTTCATAATATGTCCAGTTTTTCCCTTGTACTTTATTTACTTTAACTCGTGTATTCCGTGTTAGTCTTGTCCTAATTTTCAATTATTTTTACCCTAAAAATGTAGTTTCCTGGGCCTTGATACGTATTATCGTTATTCTTAACTTTACTATTTTCTTATTTTATGTTTAACCCTCATCGTCTATGTAGCTTTACTTTTATATACACGGATACCTTTGTCCTTATGTTTTAAATATTTTTGTAGTAATCTTACAGATCATGCTATTTGATATTTCAGTATATTTTAGAAATGTTTCAGCGGAAACTTTGTAGAACTGCATTTTAATTTAAAAAAATGAAAACAATCTTTGTTTTATTCTACTATGTTTTTATTTGATTTGAAATAAAAACATAGAATAAAACAAAGTTTCTTTTAATTTTTTTGTAAATTAGTATATTTTACTTTAAAATACTTTTAGTATTATTTTTTAAATTTATACAAACATTTCCTTTATTCTCTTAAAAAAATAAAAGTTAATTTTTAGGCTAAAAACATGGCAGCTATAGAGCTACAAACGATCGGTTAATTTTTCCCTTATATCTACATATATGTATTTAATGGACTCAGAACGACTCTTCATAGGTTAAACATTACAGGCCTATGTATCTAGGGTCCTAAGCACCAGCAACAAAACATTAGTAAGCCTTTGTCTAGCAACCCGGCCGTGTGATGATACGACCAGTAAAATTGTGCGGAATCCATTGATCCTTCACTTAGCTTGTCTTAGTTAGAACATCCTCTTAGTATTTTGATAGTGCAATGCCGGTCCTTTGTCTAGTGGTAAACACTACGCACTCACATTTGGAAGATTGTGGGTTCGATTCCTAGTGGAGCATTTTTTTTTTAATTTATCAAATATGCTCTTGGTTGCGTAGAAAAAATCATCTGCCTTTACCGAAGACCGTTCACGAAAAATTCATTCAGCAACTGGGTCTTGCTGGAGAATTTTTGCTTTCTACAGCAACGGCCAGGCTCACAGAGAGGTCTTGATAGGTGATTCACACTATAACAGCGCTCATCAAATAAAAAATCTGAAGTTTTATTTTTATTTTCTTAGAATAAAATAACTAGTCCTATAGTAATCTATAATATAAATTGCAAATATATGTTACATTTATGATGCATATTAAATGCATTCCCATAAGCAGACACGTATAAGATCGCGCTTACACATGCCGCATGTGGACCTACACTATAAAAACCCAAATCTCAAATGAACATAAGCATGCAACTCTTGCCGTACTTCCCTGAAACGGTGGTGACATTGGCAAAGTGAACCATTATTGTTTACAGTATGGGTGGTCAGCCTCATATCAACTTAAACATAGTCAAGTTCAATTCGTAGCCCAAACAGTACTTAAAAATCGGTCCTTTTTAAACTTCTACCTATCCTATCAAGGCATGATTCATTCTGCAACTTTAATTAAAAGTAAAGACAATTAAAGTTTATCAAGCAACTGAATGAAAAAATCAATAGAAATGATGATCGAAGAACCGTTTTATAAATAATAAAAAATGCGTAAATCACACCTCAGGAGCCCTCTATAAGCTTGTTTGTCGCTATAGAAAGCTCCAATCCTCAAGCAAGACCTATTTCTTGTTAGCTAGATGGACCTATGGCGACCGGTCTTTGGTTAAGGGATATGATTGTTTTCAACCCAGCAAAGAGCATATTATAAATAAATAATTTGAGAATATAAATAATATGTATCAATTTTCATAAAAAGAATGAAGATAATATTTTTAAATTGATTTCAATGACTACAGATGATGGTTCGTTAAAAACTTCTTGCAAGACGACAGATGTAGATTCTGGAATATTTCTTCTAATTTAAAATTAAATTGTTTCATCACGCTATTTTTTCATTTTAAAATATTATGTTCCCTAGCCTCGTGACAACCGTGACAGCTAAAAGGTTAATAGGAGATTGATTGCTTTGAAACAATACTTTTCCGATTGTGACCTGTGTATGGAAGTGAAGCATGGACTATGAGTCACATTGTGATCAGTGAGAGATGTAGGTACGGTCGACTCTTCAGAAGTAGACAGTAAAACGTCAGGATACATAGGTTAAATTTAAACTAAAGTTTTAAGGTCGTTCTTATATTAACTGACGTTATTATTGACGTTTCGTTGGCATCATAGCCAACGTCTTCAGGAGGCACCCTTTCTGCACATCTTTGAAGATGAACTCAACGAAGAAAGGATTCATGATTTCACACAAAAACAATTTTATTTACTTCATCTTTATTTTGTTTGCAAGTTTTATGTTCAAAAGTTGTATAAAAGGTAGAAAAATGTGATTGATTAAATAAAAAATAATGTGTCCTGTGTAAAAAAGAAGTAAACAAAAGTGTAAAAAATAAAATAAAGAAGAAAACCATGACAAAGTGGAGTAATCTTAGAGAGTGTTAGTTTCTGAAGATCCTCGAAGATTTGGAAGAACCTTGCATCATGATGGATTGGGGTTTGAGACGTAAGTGTTAAAAGCATTATTCATTTTTGTACGAATGACTGGGACAGTTTCAATTGCGGTCCAAATATATAGCGTCTAAACGGACGCCTCTCGCATATTCCAGACTCTTCTATAGTGAACCACACACTTCTGTATTGTACCATATTATTCTAGTTACGCATACCAACAACTACGTCCCTGGGCACATGCACACATATACAAACTCATAGTAGGTATACTAGAGGCGGACACACACACATAAGCGAGCCATGCAATCGGGCTCATAAGTTCGTAACAATATTGCTATTTGAAGACATTTGAAAAAAAAATTGAAATATCGACCAGACTGCCGTTGTATGTATCTTACTACTACCATCATACTAGAGCCAGATTGTTCTACACTCTAGCGTGCATGTTCAGGCGCGCGTGTGTACTTCAAATACACGAGGAGGGTTTGACCAACCCGGCAAAGAACACATTTCTAATCTAGTCTAAGCTGCAAAGATATATATCATTTAAGATTTATATCAAATGCATTCCCACAAGCAGACATGTATAATTTCGCGCTAACACATGCCGCATGTGGACCTACAATATAAAAACCCAATCTCAAATGAACATAAGCCCTGCAACTCTTGCCGTCCTTCCCTGAAACAGGGGTGACATTGGCCAAGTGAACCATTTTTTACATTATGGGTGGTCAGCCGCACATAGAACACATTTGAAAAATAAAATTATATTTTTTTGTGCTCTGCCGTGAATCGGATTCGCGATCTATGTTTACGAGTCAGTAGCGTTCACCACTGGACCAGGGATCGGTCTGTGATATAAAGGTACAAGTACCCGTTCTAGCGTGCGTTTTTTTTTTAGAGGTCTCTCATTATTTTTGAGTACAACCGCTCTTCTATACAAGAACGGACAGAAATAACCCTACTAGTGACTAGAATCATAGGAGTAGAGGTTTCCACATATACTAACACTATGTTTTTTCTTTAATCCGGCCGCCATTCCGCTAGGGGTGGCCAGGCTCCACTTAAATATGTCTTTGAACACTTCATCGTCTCCTAAAAAATAATTCATCATTCTCTTCTAATCTAATCCAAGTTCCAAAGATATGTAGGAAACATTGAGGATTCTCATTATTTGCATTTTCAACAGCAGACACATAAGTTCGCGCTTAAACATGCCGCCTGTGGACTAACAGTATGAACATACATCCTGCAACTCTTGCAGACTGTCCCTGAAACAGGGGTGAAATTGGCAAAGTTAACATTTTTTTACAGCATGGGTGATCAGCCGTATCTAATCTAATCTAATATAATCTAAGCTGCAAAGATATATATCATTTAAGATTTATATTAAATGTATTCCCACTAGCAGACATGTATAATTTCGCGCTGAAACATGCCGCATGTGGACTTACAATATAAAAAATCAAATCTCAAATGAACATACACCCTGCAACTCTTGCCGACCTTCCCTGAAACAGGGGTGACATTGGAAAAGTGAACCATTTTCTACAGCACGGTTGTTCAGCCGAAAACAACCTATAAACAAATAACATTTTTTAAATCAACGAATGTTGATTTCTAATGTTGGTGTATTCATTTGCTACATTTTTTTGCATAGGAAATTTTTGACTTTTTTGTATAGATTTCTTTGTAAGGTTTTGTTCTTTTTTATATTTAAATGTAATTTATTATTCATATTCCTTGACTTATAGGTTGGTATGAGGCTGACCACCCATACTGTAAAAAATGGTTCACTTTGCCAATGTCACCCCTGTTTCAGGGAAGGTCGGCAAAAGTTGTGGGGCTTATGTTCATTTGAGGTTTGGATTTTATTTGTAAGTACACATTCAGCATTTGTAAGCGCGAACTACACTTGTTGGTTTGTGGGCATACATCTGAGAGCTTTAAATGAATATATCCTTGCAACTTAGATTATAGATTATAGAATAATAATATGCATGAACCATCCATTCTTTCTTTGGGTCTCGCTTCCCTGAAACAGGGCTGATTGGCAATGTGAATTTTTTTGAACAGCTTTGGTCTATCTATCATCTATAATCTAAGTTGCAATGATATATTACATTAAAGATTCATATTAAATGCATTTCCATAAGCAGACACGTGTAAGTTTGCGCTTAGTAATGATGCATGTGTACTTACAAATTAAAATCCAAGCAACTCTTGACGACCGTCTCTGAAACAGTGGTGGCATTGGCAAAGTGAACCATTTTTGCAGTGTGGGTGGTCAGCACATATCAACCTATAATGCAGATGGGTGGTTAACGTGTCAAATCTAATCTAAGTTGCAAATATAGGTAGCATTAGGGATTCACCTTATATGCATTCTCACAAGTAGACACGTACAAGTTCGCGCTTGCATAAGCCGCATGTGAACCTACTACATAAAAACCCAAATCTCAAATGGACAAACACCCTGCAACTCTTGCCGTCCTTTCCTGAAACAGGGGTGACATTGGCAAAGTGAACCATTTTTACAGCATGGGTGGTCAGCCGCATATCAACCTATAAGTCAAGGAACATACACAACAAATTTCATTTTTTTTATAGTATGTATAGACGTCAAAACTAGAACAACAAAAAATTCCTTAACAAACCCTAGCCGCCAACATTACACATTAACCGCCATTTCTTTCTGTCCTTACATACTTCTTTCATTTCCTCCAGAGTCATAACCTTCTTCATACAGGCTCTTCTTTTATTATGATTCTGGATATTCCATTCATTCGCAATTTCAGACATTTGGTCCATCCATACCTTTCTCGGTCTTCCTCTACCACGACATCCATCTATTCTACTAACATATACTTTCTTCGTCAGTCTTTCCTCATTCATTCTCTCCATATGCCCAAACCGTCTTAACAAACTTCTTTTAGTCTTCACTTTCACACTTTCTCTTGCACCACTTTCTTCTCTTACAAAATCATTCCTCAAAGTCCAGGAATGTGTAAATCGAGCAATATTAAAAGCTCTATGTTATCGATTATTTATTTCAGTGTTTATGGACACGTACTTGTGTATTTCCTTTGTAAATAAAATAAGTCCATAACATGATTATTGTCATTGGATTATCCCACGGTACCGCTCCCATATTAAATGCATTTATTTAATTTAGATACCTCAATACTAGAGCACATTTACTCGTGTAAAAATAGTGATTGGGATCCTGTTGTGTTTTAAGGTTCGGATAGACTTAATCTAATCTAAGTAGCAAAGATATGTTACAGTGGAGATTCACATTACATGCTTTCTCACAACCAGACACGTACAAGTTCGCGCTTGCACATGCCTCATGTGAACCTACAACATAAAAACCAAATCTCAAATGGACATACACCCTGCAACTCTTGCCGTCCTTCCCTGAGACAGGGGTGACATTGGCAAAGGGAACCATTTTTACAGCATGGGTGGTCAGCCGCATACCAACCTATAAGTCAAGGAACATACACGGCAAATTTCATTTTTTCAAATCAATAAATAATAATATATATGGACATCAAAAACAAAAACATAAAACAAATTTAACTTTGATAAACCCTAGCCGCCAACATTACAGATCAACCGCCATTTCTTTCTGTCCTTACATACTTCTTTCATTTCCTCCAGAGTCATAACCTTCTTCATACAGGCTCTTCTTTTATTATGACTTTAAATAAAAAAAAACTGGTCTTCTTTTTGGATTTTTATTTACACTTGATTTATTTGACAATTTATAATTATTTTTAACACTTTTAGCAACTCAAATTTATTTCACAGTTCAGCACCTCACACTTGTTCTTCAATCAAAGGCGAATATCTATCTACTGACCTGCACCCAAATTTGCGCTTTATATACCCACAGAAACAGAAGTCTCTAGGGACCAATTTGCCAGAACACTCTCGACCGCTCTGACAGCTTCGAGAGTACATTATTATTTAATTTCTAGATTTCTTAAGCCTGTAATAATTTTTGCTACCTACGATGTACACCTATATTAATCTACTATTTACATAACAAAACGAACATCTTTACAACGTGAAATTAACACGGAAACAAGAAATCGAACCCTAGTTTACACTAGGGGTTTTTAAAATTAGGTTTGAAGAAGGTTATGTACGGTCACTCTGAAGAAAATGAATGAAGTATGTAAGGGCAGAAAGAAATGGCGGTTGATCTGTAATGTTGGCGGCTAGGGTTTTTAAAATTAGAATTTGTTTTTTGTTTAGTTTTTGATGTCCATACATAATATTATTATTTGTTGATTTTCAAAATGTATTTTTTTTGTGTATGTTCCTTGACTTATATCTTGGTATGCGGCTGACCACATAAAAATGGTTCACTTTGCCAATGTCAGCCATGTTTCAGGGAAGGACGGCAAGAGTTGCAGGGTGTACCTATGTTCATTTGAGATGTGGGTTTTAATATAGTAATTTACATGCGGCATTGTTAAGCGTGAACTTA
Organism: Agapetus fuscipes; assembly: GCA_951799405.1. NCBI lineage: Eukaryota > Metazoa > Arthropoda > Insecta > Trichoptera > Glossosomatidae > Agapetus > Agapetus fuscipes. The sequence continues at coordinate 3,298,771 of OX637363.1, forward strand.
TACGTGTCTGCTTGTGAAAATATGTACATATAATGTGAACCTATAATGTTACCTATCTTTTCTACTTATATTAGATTAGATTGAGGAAGAATGGAGTGTTGAAAATGCAAAATGAAAGTAGACGTGAAAATACAGATGCAAAAAAAAAAGATGAAATTTGAAAATCATCTGATATTTATATATAAGAGTAAAGACTCGATCAGGCTTGCAAAATATATACAGAGTAAATAAAGCATGAAAAATGAGGAAGTTGAAAGACTCATTCTTAGATAATTAAACAGTTCGTTCATAAAGTCGTATGAATATTGAGGTGTAATGACGGTCGTACATCAAATAATCGGTCTGCAAACATCCTTGGCCTAATCAGTGAAGCAATCTATATATTATTTACTGTAGTCCCACCAACGACTTAGCTATACGACCACGGGTGCATATCAAACAGGACATCTGGAAAACGTGTGTTTTTTTGACTAATCTAATCTAAGTTGCAAATATATGAAACATTAAGGATTCACATTACTTACATTTTCACAAGCAGACACGTATAAGTTAGCGATTAAATATGCCGCATATGGACTTACATTATAAAAACCCAAATCTCAAATGAAGATACACCCTGCAACTCTTGCCGGCGTTCCCTGAAACAGGGGGGCATTGGCGAAGTGAACCACTATCTACAGCATGGGTGGTCAGCCTCATACCAACCTATAAGTCAAGGAAGTTGTTGATTCCGATGATCGTGATAATTAAATAATTTAAATAATTAAAAAATGATCTGTAATGTTGGCGAATAGGGTTTATTAAATTGGAATTTGTTTTTGTTTGTAAATGGATATTTTGTATTTGAATATTATTATTTAATGATGTATAAAATGTAATTTGTCGTGTGTGTGTGTTCCTTGACTTATAGGTTGGTATGCGGCTGACCACCCATGCTGTAAAAATGGTTCACTTTGCCAATGTCACCCCTGTCTCAGGGAAGGACGGCAAGAGTTGCAGGGTGTATGTCCATTTGAGATTTGATTTTTATGTTGTAGGTTCACATGAGGCATGTGCAAGCGCGAACTTGTACGTGTCTGGTTGTGAGAATGCATGTAATGTGAATCTTCAATGTAACATATCCTTGCAACTTAGATTAGATTAGATTAGATTAGATTAAACATATCGTTGGCAGGACTACCTACTTCTATAAGATAAATATTATGTATTTCGTTTGAATAAACTCAAAAATGATGTAAAGAATGAATCACTTCAATATTTCACAGTCAAATAGTGAAAGGTATATGGTTCGATTTCCTTTAGAACTCAAATATATCATTTTATTCTCACACAATCTCTGTCGAGTAATTTTTCTGCATTCCTCAAGACCGACCGAAAAGGTTTACTCAACATTTTTATAAAATCATTTCTGCCATGTATCGGAATCGCACCCGGGCATGTAAGCAGATAAATCGTAAAATGAAAAAGTGATAAACAAGCAAGGAAATAAAATTTCCAATCTTTTTACATTTACAATCCTTGCAAAAATTTCCTTCTTTCTCTAAAGGGGTATGTACAAGAATGGGTTTGAAAATAGGTTTAAAAAAAATTGTACAAACGTGAAGTAAAAAGTAAAAATAGGTTGGTATACCAAATATGAAGCGAACATTCTAAAGGTTCAAATATCTTAAAAACCTCTTCTTATCTCCCCTTCTTTACACTTTCAAGCTTATCAATATTTTATATGGAAACACTTAGAGGAGAAAATCGCATCTTTGAAGTTCTTAACGGTATCACCTCAGTATTCAACAATCCAAAGCCCTCACAGAATTCATTTTTATTTGTACGTATTTGGCCTTATTTATAAGATCAGTTTTAATTTGAATTTAATTCTAAGTTTTTTATTTGACCTTACGAAATTTTTGTTTTCTTTGACTAAAAGGTTTGGTATGAGGCTGACCCCCCATGCTGTAAAAAATGGTTCACATATTGCCAATGTCACCCCTGTTTCAAGGAAGGTCGGCAAGAGTTGCAGGGCTTATGTTCATTTGAGATTGGGTTTTTATATTGCAGGTCCACATGCGGCATGTGTTAGCGCGAAATTATGCGTGTCTGCTTGTGGGAATGCATTTAATATGAATCTCAAATGATACATATCTTTGCAACTTAGATTCAGATTAGTTCAGGTGCAAATAAGCAAGCATAAACATGCAGCGTATTCGAAGCGACGCGGCTTCTTTCGTGTCCGCTTTCCATTGGTATCCGATAACCAAGCCTAGAATTTGTTTTCAGATCGTGAAAACGAAACGTCGGCAGATAAAATGACTGCAGAGACCATGGTCCAACCTGAAATAAACTAAAAGTAATCCGTTATTCAGTGCCGATCATGAAAGTGAAAGGTTACGAGTATCTAATCTAATCTAATATAAGTCGCAAAGATATGTTACATTGGTGATTCACAAAATATGCATTCTCACTAGCAGACACGTACAATTTCGCGCTTGCACATGCCGCATGTGGACCTATAACATAAAAACCTAAATCTCAAATGAACATACAAAGAAAGTGTGAAAGGAAAAAGAGGGAAGGGACGACCGAGAAAAGTATGGAGTGATCAGATTGAGGAGATTGCGAAAGAATGGGATATACAAAGTGAGCGTAAAAGAAGAAAATGCATGAAAAAGGTGATGCATATGAATGAATTGAAAGAGGTATGTAAGGAAAGGAAAAAATGGAGGCAACTCTGCAGAGGCTCTGGCCACCCCTAGCGGAATGGCGACAGAGTTACAGTTGCATACACCCTGCAACTCTTGCCGTCCTTCCCTGAAACAGGGGTGGCATTGGTAAAGTGAACCATTTTTACAGCATGGTTGGTCAGCCGCATACCAACCATTAAGTCATGGATGGAAAGGTTAAAACAAAAATTGTAAGCGTTATAAAAAAGTGAAAATGATGAATGTGTTTTTTCTGGAAATAATCAACGCGCAACAACGCAACTAAGCTACACATATAGTGTAATTTCTTGCCTGCGTTATCTCCGAAGGGGTCGCATGTGGCGCTTCGGGACCTATTTATTTTTACAGGTAAGGGGGCCGGCTTCACACCAACCACTTTCAGTTGAAGTGGGAGTTTCCCAACTCCCGGGGGGGCTGGTTCTCATTTCTTGTGAAGGCTGAGTAAACCTTTGAGATCAAACCCTTGCTCTCGGCATGGAATGCAAGCATTCTACCAATTGAGCCATCAACCTTTTTACGAGCTTGATCGTCGTCGCTACAAAGTGCCAATTCTCAAGCAAGACCCAGTTGCTGTGAGGCTGGATGGACCTTTAGTGACCAGTCATTGGTAAAGGTTTTATAAATTTTTCAACCCAGCGAAGAGCAAATTTGAAAATATAAATGGTAAATTTTTTGTGCTCCGCCGGGAAACGAACCCACAACCTTCCCATTCAGAGTCCGAAGTGTTACCACTGAACTACGGACCGGTCATACGTCAACGCAATTACTCAAAGCAAACTCGTAGCGATAAATACGTATGTGAAATATACATTTTTATTTTCTCTATTGTTCGAATACCGATGTTGTTTTTATTTTTTCACTTTTAGCCTGCGTCGTATTATGACGTCATAAGGGAAATGTATTTCAAAGGAAGCATGCCGTATGTTTTAACGTAAAAAATGAGGCCTTTTATACGTAAATTTCTCTCACCTTTTACAGGAGAAGGAGTTATTTACTCCTACGTAGAGCTATTTTTTAGCAAGTCTTTTAATGGAAAACGCAAACGAAACTTAGTTGCACATATATTGTGACTTTTTACCGCGTTGTACCGGAAGGATGGAAAATCCTCAATTATTTATTTTATCAGGAAGGAATGGCGGCTAATCTGTAATGTGGATTTGTAATGTTGGCGGCTTATTCATTTATTTATACATTCATATATTTTTACTTTATAGCAGTCCGAAGGACTGTTATAAAGTATTGTATTCGTCCGAAAAAAAAAAATGAGGTTTCACCGAAAATGAGTTGTCCTGCACCAGGACATGCAAAAAAACCTAATTTGTCGAACCTGTCCGTCCGTCCGTCCGTCCGTCCGTCCGTCCGTCCGTATGGATGTATGTATGTCCCAGCCGGAACTACTAATTGTAGAGACACCAATTTTTGGATTTAGAGAATTGATAACCACAGATTTTGATGGGCCGACCGGCATGGCACCAACCTGAAAATTCAAGATGGCTGCCATACAAAAAAAACATAAAATTGCATTTTTCTCAAAAACGGCTCTAACGATTTTCTTTAAAATTTCAGTGTGGTCGTTGCTTAAATTGTCGCGAAGAAAATTTGTTATAGCAACACTCTTCCTAACCTGCGTCTATGAGTTGCCATATGAAAGAAAAAAACGATTGTGATTATCTCGGAAATGGCTGGGTTGACAAAAAAAAAATGTTCTACAATATTACGCGCAATATTAATTTCTACAAAAATTTAAAGAATACTTTAAAAATTTTTTTACTTAAAGTACCGTTTACACGATCTCAAAATTTTCATCGAAAATATTAAAAAGACCCATAAAAACGCAATTTTGTAAAACTTTTTTTAGGTTCACAAGAAAGAAAAATTTATAAACTTCTTTGCATTATAATTTGTTTTTCACTATTTGGAGAATTCAAGATGGCTTCCAAAGAGGAGAAAACTTCAAATGCGATTTTCTCAAAATCGGCTCTAGCGATTTTTTTTAAATTTTCAGTAAAGTAGTTGCTTGATACATTCTTACCAAATTTAGGTATGGCAACATTTTTGCTAATCTGAGTCTATGAGCTGCCATATGAAAAAAAAAACAATTGTGATTTTCTCAGAAGTGAAAGCGTTGACAAAAAAGATATGGTCTACAATATTATACGTAACATCAAATTCTATATAAAAATTAAATAAAAAATTTGAAAATAAAAACATAAAGTGCCGTTTACATGATATCAAAAATTGAAATTAAAAGGCTACAAAAACCCATCAGAACGCAAAAAACTTTTATGTTTCTTAACTTTACCAGAAAAAACTTTTTTATCACTATAATTCATAGTGAAACATTTTTCAAATTTTAGAAAATTCAAGATGGCTTCCGAACAGCTGAAAGTTTCAAATGAGATTTTCTCAAAAACGGCTCCTACGATTTTCTTAATTTTTTCTGCATAATCGTCATTATAATACTGCTATGTAACAATAATAACCATTGCCTCATAATTTACTTTGTTTTGGGGGTTGCAATACAAGAGATTTTTTTTTTTTTTAAATTCTCGGCAGAGAAAGGGTTAACTAAATAATAATGTTCTACAATTGAAAATCTTTTAAATATACCTACATATATGAATCATTATTTTTTTCAAAAAAGTATTATAAAGTATAGCCACCATACAAAATGACAAATTTTCATACAAAAAATTATTGTAATATTTTTGGTAGCAAAACGTCTAATACCCATAAATAAACCTACATAACAATTCGCTCAATCAATTGCTTTAAAACAACAATAAGCATTGCCTCTTAATACTCTTTGTTTTGGGGGTTGCCATACAAAAGAAAATAATATTTTAAGTTTTCCCGGCAGAGAACGGGTAAACTAAAAAATAATGTTATGCAATTAAAAAGCTCTTATATACACCTACATACATTAATCATTACTATTTTCAAATAAATATTATAAGGTGTAGTCACCATACAAAGTGACAAATTTTAATACAAAAATAATTGTAATATTCTTGGTACTAAAACGCCTAATATAAAATACTAGGCTACGAGTCTTAAAATCTAGTAAGTTGTACCCATATAATAATTAATCATAACTTTCCAAAATATCAATGAAAAGTATAGGTACCCACCAAACAAAGTGTTAGTTTTGATACAAACGGGATCAATGATAAAACTGCAAAAAGACGATTGCTTAAAAAGATTAGCTTCATTACTTACACACAACTAAATGTTTTGTTATGAAAATTGGCTATGACCTATACATGACCGTATTTTGTGCTATAAAGTCATGTGCAGTCCACTGTACAATTTATTTTTATATACCTTTTGACTTTTTTTCGTATAGATTTTTTTTAAAAGTTTTATTTTTTTTGCATACATTAATGTTATTTATTATTTGTATTCCTTGACTTATAGGTTGGTATGAGGCTGACCACCCATGCTGTAGAAAATGGTTCACTTTGCCAATGTCACCCCTGTTTCAGGGAAGTTCGGCAAGAGTTGCAGGGTGTGTCTTCATTTGAGATTTGGTTCAAGTCCATGTTTAAGCGCGATCTCATACGTGTCTGCTGGTGAAAATGCATGTAATGTGAATCCTTAGGGTCTGTTGCACCAACCTCCAATCAATATTTAATTGAAACATCAAATTTGATTGCTTAGTTCTGGTAAGGACTTCGGTTAAATATTTCTCGAAAGTTGGTAAAAATGTGATGGAATTTGAACAGGAAATATGATTCACATCAGCTGACTTACGTATATGCAATCAATTGTTTGATTTAAAAGGGAGAAATCACATTTAATTTTGATTTTCGTCTGATTGGAGTTTGGTGCAACAGGCCCTTAAGAGCGCTCTCGAATATTTTTAATTTTAAAATCTGCGTTCGCTCAATACCTATCTATGCCACAACGGCGCGCTCGGAGCTCTTACTTTGTAGTTTTTGAAAGGTACGTATATTAACTTATAATATCTGTGGACTAGAAATTATTTTAACCAAAAAAGACATATATATATATATGTCTCAACTTACTTACGAAAATGGTCATTAGTAATAAAAATAACAAAGAACTTCACAGTTGCATTTCCATGTGTACAAAAAACTCGGCACAACGAAAAAAAAATCTTGAATGTTGGTGCCATTTCAAATAACGGCTGCCGACTAGACCGGAAATAACTAGAGTTGACAGATAACACACGTTATAAATATTGTGATTGCCAAAGTCGTGGCAATATTTCATATGTCATATTTTAACTTTATCACTCATTTCATTATAACCACTGCAACGTGTGACAGGAGAGAAACGCAAGTGGTAGCATGTCGCTGCCTTTGTTCTTGTTTGCCTTAGAGACCATTAAGCTAATTTTACATGAGCAATTTTTGCATGTGTACTGGACCAATGTGTCTTATGAAAACAGGAAATTGATTTCAAAAATATTTAAAACAACTCTCACATTGCGAATTTTACGCTTATTCTTAGCTCAGATTGTGAAGAATTTTATTCTTATGACAACTGCAGTATGTATCAAATCAGCACGTTAGTTTCCGCTCCTCTATGTTATTACTCATAGTAGCTTGCAGTACACTTTTTGGCAGCCATTTTTTTATGCCGGTCAGATAGACTCAACCTTTTCCATTCTTCAATATCAAAACTAAAAATGTTCAACAATAAATCAATAGTTTCGCAAATTATCTTTTTAGTAATAATAATATCAGGATGATTTTTGCGAGCGCTGTTTTTGTGTAAATCACACCCCAAGAGCCCCCAGCGAGCTTGGTCGTCGCTAAAGAAAGCGTCGATTCTCAATCAAGACCAAGTTGCTGTAGGGCTGGATGAACTTTGGTGACGGGTCTTGGTAATGGTTTGTGTATTTCCACTTTATTAATTCATTAGAACTTTGAAAAACATTAAATAAAAAAAAAAACAAGTTTTTAGTTACTCGTAAGCGTAACTACATAATATGTTATGGATATGTGAAGGTTCCAAGGAATTTTCTGAAAATAGTGGTCAATATAGTGCATACACGCAGTATTTCTTAGTAAATATTTAGTTTTTCACATACTGTAAAATTGCATTTACTTTCTCGCAATTTCGCTTTCTTGATGACTAGAATTATTTTATTTTTTGCGTAAGATCCGCAGGATGAAGAATGTCGACCGATTATTTCTAAAATAGTAATGATAAATTTCTAAGTTAAGTATCAAAGTCTTAATCTAAATTAAAGTTGCAAAGATATATATCATTTCAGATTCATATTAAATGCATTCCCACAAGCACACACATAGAAGTTGAGCATAAGCCCTGCAACTTTTGCCGACCTTCCCAGAAGCAGGGGTGACATTAGCAAAGTGAACCATCTTTGTACAGTATGGGTGGTCAGCTTCATACCAACCTATAAGTCAAGGAATACAAATAATAAATAACATTAATGTATGCAAAAAAAATAAAACTTTTAAAAAAAATCTATAAAATAAAACTTTTAAAAAAAGACTGCGGTTTTACCCCGGGAATCTCGCATTTAAAAGCCATTTGTAAAATAATGATAAATAAATTGCACAGAATCTGCACTCGACTTTCTTGCAAAAATTAACCCACTGTATGACGTATGTAAAGCTATAATCATCTACCAGCTTATGCAGTTTCAATGAAAATATAATATATCGATAATAAATCAATTTTATTCCACGGCGGTGTGTACCTGCATACCCGTGCGAGTATGGAAATAGCCATATAAATTCTTAAGTGAATAAAAAATATTTAGATGATTTATTTGGTGAGCGCCGTTTTGTGTGAATCACACCTCAAGAGTCCTCTGCGAGGTTGGTCTTCTCTGGAAAAAGCGCCAATTACACAAGAAAGATCCTCGACTCATAGGTTGGTATGAAGCTGATTTCTGTACTGTACTGTACTGTATCCTGCCACCGTTTCATTAGGGGTGGCCGGTACCTCCGCAGATGCGCCTCCACTTTTTGCTGTCATCACCTTTTTCATACATACTCTTCTCTTATTCTCACTCTGCAGGATCCATTCTTTCGCAATCTCACCTATTTGGTCTAATCATTCTTTCCTCAGCCTTCCCCTTCCACGCTTTCCTCTGACATTTCCTTTGTACACTTTCTGCATTAGTTGTTCATCATCCATTCTTTCAAGATGTCTGAACCATCTCATCGTACTTTTTTGTACTTTCATTCTCATATTCTCTTTTATACCACACTCGTTCATCACTCAAGCATTACGTACTCTATCACTCAGTGTCTTTCCAGCCATTGCTCTCAGGTAAGCCATTTCAACCGTACTTACATACTTTACTCAGCTCACATTCATTAAGCCTCACTTCCACCAACCAATATGCCATTGTGGACCGCCGATCTCATATTCTTCGTAAGTTTCCTATTCCTTGTAATGCTTCCAATCATTTCCATTACACTTCTTCCTCTACTAGCGCGCTTTTCCAATTATTTCGTCAATTTCGCATTCGACTCAAACTTGCTTCCCAGATAATCAAATTCTTTCACGACCTCCACTCTTTTTTCATTCAATCTTATCTCAATTTTCTCGCCTTTCTCAGTCCTCCTAAAGTGTAAAAAATAATTCACTTTGTTAATGTCACCCCTGTTTCAAGGAAGGTCGGCAAGAGTTGCAGGTTTTATGTTCATTTGAGATTTGGTTTTAATTTGTAAGTACCAATTCAGCATTCGTAAGCGCGAACTTACACGTACCTGTTTGTGGGCATGCATTTCATATTAGTTTTGAATGTTTATATTTCATTGCAACTTTATTCTAGATTATTATAGATGGTAATTGAACCCTTCTGTATGCAAACTAGGACTTTGTATGGTGGGTAAACTTATTAGTTATATTTTGAAAAAGTAACGACTGATTATTATTGGTATTTATAAAATTTTAAGAATGGCAGCCTTTTATCTATTTTTAACCCTTTGACTACCAAGAAAATTGCTAATACATTTTGTATGGAAAATTTTCACTTTGTATGGCGGCTATACTTTTGATTCACTTTTTGGAAAAAATAATGATGGCAATATATAGGTTATTATTATTGTTTTACATTTGCTCTACATTATTTTTTTATTAACCCTCTAACTGCCGAGAATTTTTCCATTATTTTTTTCTTTTATATGGCAACTCCCTAAACCGAGATTATGATGAAGAAATTATTATAATTATTAGATAGCACTATTATTTAAATGGATTCACAAAAAAATTAAGAAAAATCGTCGGAGCCGTTTTTGAGAAAATCGCATTTTAAATTTTCAGCTCTTCGGAAGCCATCTTGAATTTTCAAAAAAGTAAAAAAAAAATGATTACAAATTAAATAATTAAGCTTGTTCTTTCTAAAAAATTTAAAACAAATTTAAATATCTTGCATTTTAATAGGTTTTTGTAATATTTTCGATTTAAAATTTCAGGTCGTGTAAACGGTGCTTTATATTTATTTTTTCAAAAAAATTTTTTTGTTAATTTGTAGAAATTTATGTTGTCCATAATATTGTCTTGTCTTGTCTTGTCTTGTATCCTGCCGCCTTTCCTCTAGGGGTGGCCAGTACCTCCACACAAGTGCCTCCACTTGACTCTGTCCTTGCATACTTCTTTCATCTCATCTAATTTCATCACTCTTTTCATGCATGCTCTGTATTATGTACATATTGTAGATAATTATATTTTTGTTGACCCCTTAACTTTCGAGAAAATCACAATCGTTTGTTTTTTTCATATGGCAGCCCATAGACACAGATTAGTAAGAGTGTTGTTATAACTAATTTATTAAGTTAAAAATTAATTAGTGGCAACTCTGAAAATTTAAGAAAAATTCTTGGAGCCGTTTTTGAGAAAAGTGCTATTTTATGTTTTTTTTGTATCGCAGCCATCTTGAATTTTCAAGTTGGTGTAATGTCATGTTATTCATACTTAATACATGTCCAAAAAAGTTGATGTAGCCAAAATTTGGTATCTCTAGGTCTTATACTTTGGAAAGTGACACACACACATACATACATACATACATACATACATACATACATACATACATACATACATACAGACGGACGTTTTTGAAAGATAGTGTTTTTTGGCATGTCCTGCACCAGGACAACTCATTTCCGTGAAAACCTCGAAATTTTTTTTTCACACCAAATCATAACTTTCTTTTATAGCCTTCGGCTATAGCAAGAAAGTAAAAATAGATCTTATGAGATAAAAAATTTGAAAAAAATTAAAACTAAGCTCAAGATTATATTGTTCAATATTTGAAAATAACTGGGTACAAATAACCATTTTTTGAGATTTTATTCGAAGATACAATGTACACTTTTTTGTCAGTTTTTGCTTCTAGATTTTTTTTTTTAATTCAGTTTTCTTCATCTCAATCACATTTTAAATCACACCACCAACTAAAACAGGATATAAAGTATATTTGTATTTTTTTTTTCAGATTTCAAAATACCACCAATTTACAGAAAAACTGGTTCAAAAATTGTATGTTTTCCACTTACCGCAAGAAGGTGTTGGTAATTTTTATTTTTTCAAGTAATAAAAGCGTTTATAGACATATATTATTTGATGCACATTGCAAATGAAATGTTTAACTAACACTTAAAGTTATCAAAATTTTATATTTGTGCATATTTATTGAAAAAAAACCACGTCAAAAACTGTGTTTTCGAGAAATTTCCTAGCACCCTCTTAATGTTACATATCTTTGCAACTTTGATTAGATAATATTAGATTTGCGTTATACCGGCCCCTTTACCTGTGAAAATAAATAGGTTACACACGTCAAATGACACCTCTTTGTTGCTTTTGCGTTTGAAATAAAAAATCGGGATATATATATTTTTACTTTCTTGCTATAGCCGAAGGCTATAATTATAAAGAAAGTTATGATTTGGTGTGAAAAAAAAATTTCGAGGTTTTCACGGAAATGAGTTGTCCTGGTGCAGGACATGCCAAAAAACACTATATTTCAAAAACGTCCGTCTGTATGTATGTATGTATGTATGTATGTATGTGTGTGTGTCACTTTCCAAAGTATAAGACCTAGAGATACCAAATTTTGGCTACATCAACTTTTTTGGACATGTATTAAGTATGAATAACATGGCATTACACCAACTTGAAAATTCAAGATGGCTGCCATACAAAAAAAACATAAAATTGCACTTTTCTCATAAACGGCTCCAAGAATTTTTCTTAAATTTTCAGAGTTGCCACTAATTAATTTTTAACTTAATAAATTAGTTATGGCAACACTCTTACTAATCTGTGTCTATGGGCTGCGATATGAAAAAAACAAACGATTGTGATTTTCTCGAAAGTTAAGGGGTCAACAAAAATATAATGTTCTACAATATTATGGACAACATAAATTTGCACAAATTTACAAAAAATTTTTTTTGAAAAAATAAATATAAAGCACCGTTTACACGACCTGAAATTTTAAATCGAAAATATTACAAAAACCTATTAAAATGCAAGATATTTAAATTTGTTTTAGATTTGATAGAAAGAACAAGCTTATTACTTTAATTCGTAATCATTTTTTTTTTACTTTTTTGAAAATTCAAGATGGCTTCCGAAGAGCTGAAAATTTAAAATGCGATTTTCTCAAAAACGGCTCCGACGATTTTTCTTAAATTTTTTGTGAATCCATTTTTATAATAGTGCTATCTAATAATTATAATCATTTCTTCATCATAATCTCGGTTTAGGGAGTTGCCATATAAAAGAAAAAAATAATGGAAAAATTCTCGGCAGTTAGAGGGTTAATAAAAAAATAATGTAGAACAAATGTAAAACAATAATAATAACCTATATATTGCCATCATTATTTTTTCCAAAAAGTGAATCAAAAGTATAGCCGCCATACAAAGTGAAAATTTTCCATACAAAATGTATTAGCAATTTTCTTGGTAGTCAAAGGGTTAAAAATAGATAAAAGGCTGCGATTCTTAAAATTTTATAAATACCAATAATAATCAGTCGTTACTTTTTCAAAATATAACTAAAAAGTGTACCCACCATACAAAGTCCTAGTTTGCATACAGAAGGGTTTAATGACCATCTATAATAATCTAGAATATAAGTTGCAATGAAATATAAACATTCAAAACTAATATGAAATGCATGCCCACAAACAGGTACGTGTAAGTTCGCGGTTACGAATGCTGAATTTGTACTTACAAATTAAAACCAAATCTCAAATGAACATAAAACCTGCAACTCTTGCCGACCTTCCTTGAAACAGGGGTGACATTGACAAAGTGAATTATTTTTTACACTTTGGGAGGACTGAGAAATGCGAGAAAATTGAGATAAGACTGAATGAAAAACGAGTGGAGGTCGTGAAAGAATTTGATTATCTGGGAAGCAAGTTTGAGTCGAATGCGAAATTGACGAAATAATTGGAAAAGCGCGCTAGTAGAGGAAGAAGTGTAATGGAAACGATTGGAAGAATTGCAAGAAATAGGAAACTTACGAAGAATATGAGATCGGCGGTCCACAATGGCATATTGGTTGGTGGAAGTGAGGCTTAATGAATGTGAGCTGAGTAAAGTATGTAAGTACGGTTGAAATGGCTTACCTGAGAGCAATGGCTGGAAAGACACTGAGTGATAGAGTACGTAATGCTTGAGTGATGAACGAGTGTGGTATAAAAGAGAATATGAGAATGAAAGTACAAAAAAGTACGATGAGATGGTTCAGACATCTTGAAAGAAAGGATGATGAACAACTAACGAAGAAAGTGTACAAAGGAAATGTCAGAGGAAAGCGCGGAAGGGGAAGGCTGAGGAAAGAATGGTTAGACCAAATAGGTGAGATTGCGAAAGAATGGATTCTGCAGAGTGAGAATAAGAGAAGAGTTTGTATGAAAAAGGTGATGACAGCAAAAAGTGGAGGCGCATCTGCGGAGGTACCGGCCACCCCTAATGAAACGGTGGCAGGATACAGTCCAGTACAGTACAGTACAGAGGTCAGCTTCATACCAACCTATGAGTCGAGGATCTTTCTTGTGTAATTGGTACTTTTTCAAATAAATCAACAAAATATTTATATTCATTTAAGTATTTATATGCCTATATCCATATTGTACGAGTATGCAGGTACACACCGCGGTGGAATAAAATTGATTTATTATTGATATATTATATTTTTATTGAAACGGCATAAGCTGGTAGATGATTCTAGCTTTACATACGTCATACAGTGGTTTAATTTTTGCAAGAAAGTCGAGTACAGATTCTGTGCAATTTATTTTTGATTGGCATTTCGCTCCCCCAGTTCTTGTTTACCGTTTACGCCAATCTTGTCAAAGATGACTTTTCATGCAGTTGTCTTATGAATCAAATTTACACAATCTGAGCTAAAAAACCGTAAAACTCGATAATGTGAGCGTTCTTTTTAATATTTTAAAAATAAATTTCTTGTTTTCATAAGACACATTGGTCTAGTACACATGCAAACATTGCTCACGTAAAATTTTCTCAATGGCGTATACGATAAACAAGAACTAAGGCAGCGATTTATTGACCGGACAGAAATCAATGCCCAGACGAATCAAGTGACGGCATTTTTGTGGTGAAATGTCATAGCATGTATGTGGTAGGTACATGCTAAGTTAGTCCCAGTACGTGTCACGGCGGGACGCCATTGTTTGCTCTGACCCAGTTCAGTGTGTTTACCATTGTGTTATAACGTAGAGGAGCAGAAACTAACTAACTTCATGCATCACTCTGGAGGAAATGAAAGAAGTATGTAAGGGGCCGTCCATAAATTACGTCATCGATTTTAGCCGATTTTCGACCCCCCCCCCTTACAATCATCGTATAGTCATTATCTAATGACCCCCCCCCCCCTCTTGCTGTAATAATGGATGAGCTGAATAATTAACAATGTTAATGGTTAGCCTCTGATGATGAACCGAGCAGGTTCGACAGCGCTTAGGCATTATAACTAATATGTGAAAATCAAAACTATGTGTTTTTTAAATAAAAAAGTTTTTTAATTATTAAATTAAAAATGAATTTTCACTCGGTGAATGTGCAAACATTAGAAAATTTAATTAATAATGTTATATTACTTGCATACTATTTTGTATATTTTGTAGAAATTGGTATTCACAAGAACGATGCCACTTTTGATACTCGTACATCATTTGCCATCATCCGCAGACCAGACCCCCCCCCCCCTTAATGCGAATGACGTAATATATGGACAGCTCCTAAGGACAGAAAGAAATGGCGGTTGATCTGTAATGTTGGCGGCTAGGGTTTTTAAAATTAGAATTTGTTTTCTGTTTAGTTTTTGATGTCACTAGTCCATACATATTATTATTATTTTGATTTTAAAAATGTAATTTGTTGTGTATGTTAATTGACTTATAGGTTGGTATGCGGCTGACCACCCATGCTGTAGAAAATGATACACTTTTAGAATTTCACCCCAGTTTCAGGGAATGTCAGCAGGAGCTGCAGGGTGTATGTTCATTTGAGATTCGGAGTTCTATATCTTAGGTCCACATGCGGCATGTTTAAGCGCGGACTTATACGTGTCTGTTTTAAAAATACATATAATGTGAATCTTTAATGTTACAAATATTTGCAAATTAGATTAGATTATATTAGATAGGTAGTACTGTTAGGTTTTTGCTGGGTTCTCTTTTTAATTTAAAAAATGCCATAAGTTATTTATACAGAATTTATTTTTCACAACTTGACAGTCACTGTTTATTGATATTTCACAGCAAATTGCTCTGTGCGACTCTGCTCTCCGTACCATTTTGATCTCTTATATAAGGTACCAGAGGGCGGTTCTCGCATTCACTAGATCATTCTTTCACCAGCACGTTATTCCAATGCACTAATACAATCATGGACTACTAGATGTTTCTATCGTACGTGTATAGGTGTGCGTAGTCACTTTGATTTCATAGTCCGTCATATGATGTATGCGTGTATAAGCGCACGTATTTCAAGTTCATGACAATACGTACTATCGACCACATTTGTCTCAGTCCTGTCAAACATTGCAGTTGTATCGTCATACAAAACATGTTTTTACGTGTAAATTTTATGTTTTCTTGCTTTCTCCATTTTGTGTTTTGACACCCAATTATAACACACTCCATAAAGTCTTAAAATAATGCCCTTTTCCTTTAAAATTAGTCAATTTTATCGATCACAAGATTTATACCGCATGCGTCTATGTTCGGATTGCTCCGGGCATAGTACTCACGCGGCAATGCTGCCACCTTTCTAGAAACATTATCAAATTCGTCCGAGTTTTTTTGTACACATGGAAATGCAACTGTGAAGTTCTTTGTTCTCTTTCTTACTAATGACTTTTTTCGTAAGTAGGTTGAAACAGATATATAATGTCCATTTTCGTTAAAATAATTTTAGTCCACAGATATCATAAGTCAGTGGTTTACTTTGTCCACGGACGGTGCACGGTTCAATACTATATCCCGTATTTGTATTGGCGAATCGGCGTAGAGAATGTAGAATCTGGTATAAGAAAAATGATCCCTGATATTCGAATGATATTCAATATTAAAAAAAAGAACGCAACTAAGCTACACATATAAAATAACCTTTTTGTGACAAGTGTTATAGAATCAGTTCATCCTCAGCGTGCAAAAAGAGTTAGCTACGTCGGTAATGATACGTTGAGAATAATGTAAGTTGTCTTGGAACGGTTTGTTTAATATCCGTTTGATAATTTTTAACTGTATAAAAAAAAACGCCACTAACCTACACATATAGTGTAACTTCTTGCCTGCATTATCCCCGAAGAGGTCGCATGTGGCGATTCGGGACCTATTTATTTTTACGGGTAAGGGGGTTTCCCAGCTCCCGGGGGGGCTGGATCTCACTTCTTGTGAAGGTTGAGTAAACCTTTGAGATCGAACCCTTGCTCTCGGCATGGAATGCAAGCATTCTACCAATTGAACTATCGACCTTTTTACGAGCTTGATCGTCGTCGCTGCAAAGCGCCAATTCCCAAGCAAGACCCAGTTACTGTAAGGCTGGATGTACCTTTAGTTATGAATGGTTATTATTATTGCAAATATTGTCTATGCTAATTCATTATTACTGGAGTACCGATACTTTTATAGTTTTATTTCAAGAACTCTACTTACCAGAGTTTTTTACCCTTGCTGGTATTCAAGATTATCATGCGTTATCACATCTCTAAGTATGTTGATTTGGGTAGAAACAATATAGTCCCCAGCCATATTATAAGCCCCAGTTTTTCATATTTTTTGCAAAGGAATACACCCAATGGAACATGTGGAAAGACTGTTGAAATGAACTTCCTCAGAAGTATGATTGGGAAAAAACGGAGTGATAGGGTGAGGAATGATTTTGGAAGAGAAGAATGTGGTGCAAGAGAATGTGTGAAAGTAAAGATTAAAAGAAGTCTGTTTTTTTTAAGAAAGCCTGTGCGGGACACTCCCCAGATTCAAGACACCTAGGGGTCTATGACACTTGTTATAGCCGCAGAGGTGTTGGGGATGTGGCAGTTGTCCTTATCCGGTTGCAGGGTCGTTAGCTGCGCAGTGCTGTGGTGTGTTGCTTTGTTTTGAGACGCTGAGAGGAAATGGCGATTGATATTGGATTTGAAAAGCGAAAGATTTAATTGGGATGGAAACACAGATCCCGGTAACTGATTCCATAAGTGGGCAGTATGGCAAAGGAATGAGTCCTGAAAAGTCGTGTTGCCAGGGAAAAGATTAAAAGAAGATGGTTTGGACATATGGAGAGAATGAATGATCTATCTATAATCTAAGTTGCAAGGATATATTCATTTAAAGCTCTCAAATGATTACCCACAAACAAACACGTGTAGTTCGCGCTTACAAATGCTGAATGTGTACTTACAAATTAAATCCAAACCTCAAATGAACATAAGCCCTACAACTTTTGCCGACCTTCCCTGACACAGGGGTGACATTGGCAAAGTGAACAATTTTTTACAGTATGGGTGGTCAGCCTCATACCAACCTATAAGTCAAGGAATGATGAAAGACAAAAAAAAAGACTGACGAAGAAAGGATAGTACGAGTACCTACGTTGCAAAAATAGATGGATGTCGTGGTAGAGGAAGACCGAGAAAGGGATGGATGGATCAAATTTCTGAAATAGCGATTGAATGGGATATCCAAATTAGACCATACCTAGTATTATACAAGTCTGATATTTGGAAAAAGAACTGAATGAACCGTTGGTCGATTTTCTCTGCATGTACGGTATGCAACACGGCCGGGTTGCTAGGGAAAAGGCTTTTTTTTTTTGGTATCTAAGGACTGTAGTTTTAAACGAGTGTGAGAATAAAGTTGCGAATGAACAGTTGGTCAATTTTCCCATGATGTATCTACATATTTATGCAATAATTTGTGATATATTTTTTTTCTGGCGGTCCATGTTGTTTTTCTTTAATAAATAAATAATATGGTTGTGCACTGTGGCTACATTCGTGTCTATATTATACTAGTCGCTCTCTCGGGGTGGATAATGACGGCCAAAGGTCACTTCGGGGTTGACCTGTCCACAAAATATACGGTACACACCCCAGCTTCTTTTTCCTCTATGATGAAGTTTATTTTTAAGGTTACGCTATGTTACGGTTCACACACCACGTCACATGAGGTGTGACCATAGAGTAATAATAAATGGGTGTGACATAGTATTGTCGCGAACTTAAAATACTCGTACGTACGTGCGTTTATACATTCATACATCATATGACGGACTATGAAAAAGTGACTACGCATAACTATGCACGTACAATAGAACCATCAAGGAGTAGTCCATGATTGTATTAGTTGTTAATTTATTTTTCACAGTTTATTTCACCACTTGACAATCACTGTTCATAGATGTTACTCAGTGAATTGCTCTCTTGCGACTCTACTTTCCGTACCATTTTGATCTCTGTTATAAGGAACCAGAGGGGTGTTTATCGCATTTACTAGATCATTCCACCACCAGAACGTTATGTACACACACAAACACTAGAACGTCATTCCAAGGCACGAATACAATCATGGACTACTCCTACATGGTTCTTTAGTACGTGCATATGTGTGCGTTGTCACTTTGATTTCATAGTCCGTCATATGATGTATGCGTGTATAAGCGCACGTATTTCAAGTTCGCGACAGTATTGTTATGTAAATAACAAATACTATAAATGTTAGGTAGGTAGTTAGGTGTAATAGTTATAGCCGATATAAGTTGGAGTAATTATTATAGGTACCTAGGAAAGAGTCATTCAACTATGTACCTAATGGAAGCTTTAGGTTCTAGAAGGTTCCAGCAAAATTGGCTTCTAGCAACTACTGTCTTTAGGAGTATAAAGGGCTGCAAGCGGCTCGCAAGAGTTAGTCCATATACATCGCTCTGCTTTTGAACAAGAAAGTGAAGACCAACTGTGAAGTTAGTGTAAAGTGCTAAACCATAAATGTGAATTGTTAAATAAAATATAAATTGTTCAATAAATTTAAGTGTAAAATAAATATCCATGAAAGGAGACCAGTTTTTTTTTTAATTTAAAGACTTTTTTGAATCCTAAAAACACAACAGTAGGTACTATATTGTGTGAAAAGTGATGAATTTCGCGGTCCTGAAAGATGGTCGGGATTTTTTTTCAGACAAGATCATTTTTCTCAATGAACTTCATGTGCTGGACCCCGAGAGGGTATTTACTGCGGGCTTAGGGGGCGTGATAAAACTATTAATGACAGCAAAACGTAAAAAAAACACGTAGGAACTACTGGAATAGTGGACGAACAGCCTCTATACCAGGGGCTCCCAATATTTTTCGGTTTGTGGTTCTGTAAGTATTTTTTTTTATTGCATCAGATTTTTATTTTTATTAAAAAAATTATCATTCAAATTTGCTTTTTGCTGGGCTGAAGATTTCCTAAAGCTTTACCAAAGACCCGTCATCAAAAGATCCATCCAGCCTTGGGTCTTGCTTGAGAATTGGCGCTTTGTAGCGACAACTTAGCTCGTAAAAAGTCCGGTCGATAGCTCAGTTGCTCGTATGCTTGCATTCCATTCAGAGAGAGAGCAAGGGTTCGATCCCAAGGTGTACTCAGCCTTCACAAGAAATGAGAACCGACCCTCCGCGAGCTGGGATACCCCCACTTCAACTGAAAGTGGTTAGCGTGAGGCTGGCCCCCTTGCCCGTAAATATAAATAGGTCCGCCACATGTGACACCTTCGGGGCTAACGTAGGCAAGAATGAACACTATATGTGTAGCTTAGTAGCAAAAAATTGAATCACTCACTAGGCGCGCAGGTGTATCTATCATAAACTCTTGCTGAGGAAGTTATGCGACGTTTTATACTATCGGTGAATTTTTTGAGTATAGAGCCTACAACGGCCAACGAACCTGCAATGTATAAGATAAATGGAGAAAAATGATGCAAGAAAAAAATCTCCGACTTTATTTTATGGATAGTTCCATTGAGTAATAACAAAGAGGAGCAGAAACTAACTTACTGTTTTGATATATGCTATCTACCACTTTTGTCTTAGTCCTATCAAACGTAGCTGTTGTGTATTCATACAAAACGTGTTTTAACGTGTCAAATTTTATGTTTTCTTGCTTTCTCCATTTTGTGTTTTGATACACAATTACAACACATGCCATATGTTTTAAAATAATGCCTTGTTTTATAAAATTCGTCAATTTTATCGATCACAAGATTTATACCGCATGTGTCTATGTTCGGACTGCTCCGGGCATAGTACGCTCGCGGCAATGCTGCCACCTTTCTAGAAACATTTGTACATTCGCCCAAGTTTTATTTGTACACATGGAAATGCAACTGTGAAATTCATTGTTCTCTTTCTGATTAATGACCATTTTCATAAGTAGGTTGAAACATATATATTGTCTATTTTCGTTAAAAGAATTTCTAGTTAACAGATATCATAAGTCAATGGATAGTGCAGCCACTGAAATACTTCATACTTGTAGAGAACGTATAAAAACAATGAAGAATGATGATTTAGGAGAAAATCTTGACCTTTTTGTTAAGGTCCTTGCGTGGTTTTCTCGGAACAATACACATAGCAACCGGGTAGCCAGTACCTTACATATACTCCAAAAGAGTCTAGGGGTTTGGTGTAAAAAATATAAAGCGCTTTGTTTGAATCAAAAGCAATGGACTCCATTCATCGTATCGTTATTTACATGATTATTTTAAGTAATCAAAGTTACAAAGATATTATGTAACATCGGGGATTCACATAATATGCATTCTCACAGCAGACATAGACAAGTTCGCGCTTGCACATGCCGCAGGTGAACCTAAAATATAAAACCCAATCTCGAATGAACATAAGCCCTTCAAATCTGGCCCACCTTCCCTGAAACAGGGGTGACGTTGGCAAAGTGAACATTTTTTTACAGCATGGGTGGTCAGACGCATACCGACCTATAAGTCAAGAAACATGCATCAACAAATCTCCTCCTAATGGTTAGATTAGATTAGATATAAAAAAGTCTACGAGCGATGATTATATTCCGCTCATTACTTAAAAAGGTCAAAGTTATTATCTTAGAAATAAATAAGCATTGAAAGCTGAAGAAGGCGTAGCATATAGAAAGTACTTTAGTTTAGTTAAATGTCAATTGAGAAAAATAATGTTGTTTTTAGAAAAATAAAACACAAATAAGAAGAAAATTACATATGTATTTCTTTATGTCTTCCAACTCGGAAATTTTTTGAATAAGAAGTACGACTGCAGGTAAAATATTCAGTTGCCAACTTTCTTATAAGATTTGACATTTAAAAAAGTGGCAGAATATTTCCCTATTTTGTTTACGTTTGGAAGGAAACAGAGGTAAGGGACGACGACAAAAGTATGGAGTGATCAGATTGAGGAGATTGTAAAAGAATGGGATATACAAAGCGAGCGTAAACGTAGAAAATGCATGAAAAGGGTGATGGATATGAATGAATTAAAAGATGTATGTAAGGATAGGAAGAAATAGAGGCAGAAGCGCTATTCTGCTAATTTACGCGACGAGCTGGCGATTCGTGTCCAAAAATAAGGTGTACTGTGATTTTTTATCTATAAAGTTCTTTCGTAAGCGCTAACAATCTCCGGCTTGTATGGTTATCCAAAGTGCAAGGAATTTAGCAGAATAGCGCTTAGAGGCTCTGGCCACCCCTAGCGGATGGCGACAGAGTTACAGTTACGTTTATGTACTAAAGTTTACGCCTTGTGTTATGTTTTAAAAAAAAAAAATTGTGATATTACATGTGTAATAAAAAGACTGTACCTACAATATGTATGTTATCTTTGATATACAAGCACCTGAGTGTGCTCTCCCATTTCTAACACCCCAGTGTGTGAAAGTGAATGACAACCTTTTTGTCTTTACGCGGAGAAAAAAAATCTTACAGTAAAATGAACAGTAGTGAATAAAATGAACAAATGTAATTTGTCGTGTATGTTCCTTGACTTACAGATTGGTTTGCAGCTGACCACCCATGCTGTAAAAATGGTTCTCACCCCTGTCTCAGGGAAGGACGGTAAGAGTTGCAGGGTGTACATGCCCATTTAAAATTTGGTTTTTGTGTTGTAGGTTCACATGCGGCACGTGCAAGCGCGAACTTGTACGTGTATGGTTGTGAAAATGCATGTAATGTGAATCTCCAATGTAGTATATCTGTGCAACTTAGATTAGATTAGATTAGTTTGGTTAGTGTTGACTCACATGACTTAGGATTTGTACTTGTAGCCAGTTTCAACGAGTCGAACTAATTTTTGAGACTGGGTGCGTTTCCAAACCCTTTCCCCTTTCTGCGTCACTTGTTAATGGAGCAATTTTGTCACATTTATTTTTGCTAATCTAATCTAAGTTGCAAATATATGCAACATTGAAGATTCACATTATATGCATTGGCCCAAACAGACACGTATAATTTCGCGCTTAAACATGCCGCATGTGGACCTACAATATAAAAACCCGAATCTCAAATGAACATATACCCTGAAACTCCTGCTGACCTTCCGTGAAACAGGGGTGACATTGGAAAAGTGAAACATTTTTACAGAATTGGGGGGTCAGCCCCATACCAACCCATAAGTCAAGGACTTACACAACAAATTACATTTTAAAAATCAATAAATAATATGGTATGGACATCAAAAACTAACAGAAGATAAATTCTGATTTAAAAAACCCTAGTCGACAATATTACAGATCAACCGCTATTTTGTTCTGTCCTTACATACTTCTTTCATTTCCTCCAGAGTCATATTTGTGCTTTATAATGAAAGGTTTTCCTAATAATGTATTCCCCTTTCGTGTCATATTCTGACTAGTGAAGTCGTCTGTCCTCTTACTAAATCAAATTCCTCTCGAGCAGAGTGAATCAAAAGTCTGTAATAAAAGTTCTACATATCAAGCGAGAATCCAGTATTTTATTGAAGCCCAATACAAAATCAGTGACCGCCCGAATCCTGAACAACCTCCGTTATGCGAATTACTCGTTATGACAGGTGTTCGTTAAGGGAGGTTCCACTGTACTTTCCTGTTGTGTTTTGTCATTGTATTGTTTCGTATTTTTATGATGTATTTTTATTGTGATGTAATGTCATGTGCGGTACTATCACGTGTTGTTCTGTCATGTCGTGCAAAGTCATGCGATGTTGATGATGATGGATGATTTATTTCCGGTGGCGCCGTTTAATGATCATAGACCATCTCAAGGGCGCCGTGGCTCTTCGAAAACAGCATTTTCTTAAGTCCTCTTCTGAAGGTGATGGTGGGCTGGTCAGAGTGAAGTTCGACAGGCAGATTATTCCAGGCAACTGATCCAGCTACCCCAAAGCCAAAGATAATCTTCTTCTCCTGTTTCAATCCTAGGATTGGTTTGCAGCAATATCTTTTACTCTTGTTCTCCATTCCTCCCTGTCTTGTGCGGCTCTTTTTAGGTCTGCATATGTTGAGCAGCGCACGTCCACCAGCAGGTCCTCCAGGTACTCTTGGCGTGGGCGTCCCCTAGAGTTGGTCCCCTCGGTCATCCCCTCCATTATGGCATGCAAGATACCTTCTTGTCACATTACATGGCCGATCCATCTTGCACGCCTTTCGGACAAAGTCCTGAGGAGATGCCTTCCTCCTTCGATTCTCTGGAGAACCTCCTCATTTGTGGTGTGGTCTCTCCAGGAAATTCCTAGAAGCCTTCTATACGACCACATCTCGAATAAGTTCAAAGATAATAGGAATAATAATAAGACAATTAGTGCCAATAGTGCCGTTTTGTGATAAATCACTGCAAGGGAACTGTTCAACTGTAACATCTCCGAAACAAACATGTCTTCAATCCCGACTTAAATGCATTTGCACTCTCTATGGATCTTAGCTTGTGGGGTAGGGTATTACACAGCACAGGGTCGGCTATGCAAAAGGCACGATCCAAGTGTTTTGCTTTATTAGATCGTTTTGGAACTATTAGTTTATTCACAGCAGTACTACATGCAGATCTTAATGCCAGCCGCTAATACCATCCACTAAGCCCCTCCCACAAAGCTCTGAAATATACTGCGAGGCAACACACTGTGTCGATTTAAAGACAGTTAAACAGATTTTGTACTCAATCCTTTCTCCAATTTTAAGCCAGTGAAGCTTAATTTTTTTTGTGCACAACAGGTCACCCTTATTACAGTGCACCCTCACAGCTATCAACACGCTGGGAGGAACTCTATTGTAAGATTTTTAAATGTTAATAAATTACACTAAAAATGTCTATATTAGACTTATTTAAGAGCTTTATACTCCGAGTCACAGGGTGTTGCGCCACGACATCAGTACGGCTTTTCGGTACATGAAATAGATCATGTCCTCGACCTCGGGTGTAGTCGTCAGGCACATAGGTACAACCTGTAGCCCTCCAACAGGGGGGGACTGTCAATTAAGCCGTTGATGACCTTATGAGTGAGCACCATAAGGGACCTGTTGCGCCTCGTTTCCAGGCTTCTAATTCCAGTCTCCCGAAGTAGCTCCTCATGATGCATGAATTGTGGATAACTTCCACACCGCCTCATGAGGAGATACCTGAGAAACTTTTTTTGGACTTGTTCTATCCAACAGGGGGGGACTGTCAATTAAGCCGTTGATGACCTTATGAGTGAGCACCATAAGGGACCTGTTGCGCCTCGTTTCCAGGCTTCTAATTCCAGTCTCCCGAAGTAGCTCCTCATGATGCATGAATTGTGGATGAATTGTGGACTTGTTCTATCCAACAGGGGGGGACTGTCAATTAAGCCGTTGATGACCTTATGAGTGAGCACCATAAGGGACCTGTTGCGCCTCGTTTCCAGGCTTCTAATTCCAGTCTCCCGAAGTAGCTCCTCATGATGCATGAATTGTGGATAACTTCCACACCGCCTCATGAGGAGATACCTGAGAAACTTTTTTTGGACTTGTTCTATCATATCTATGTACTTCCGCTGGTAAGGAGTCCAAACCTCGACAGCGTACTCTAATTTGGATCGTATAACGCAGCTGAAGACGTCAACCCATCGCTCTGGGCTCAGTGAGTTGTTAGCTCACTCTGATTACTAATCCCAGCAGCTGGTAGCACTTAGGCTTGGTTTTTTCAACGTTAGCTTATGTGACTTTAAACTGATAACAAAACTACCCACACGATTGACATAAGTGCTTCCTTTTCATTCAGTATAAAGTCGCTATGCTAACGGTGAAAATACTGGGCCTTAGTCATCAGCTGCGTCAATGTAGGGGTAATGGAAGCACAAATTAAGAAAAAAAATGTAATGTCATGTGATGTTTTGTCATGTGATTTTTGTCATATGATGTTTTGTCATGTGATGTTTTGTCATGTGATGTTTTGTCACCGTGCTGTTATGCCATGTGATGTTTTGTCACCGTGCTGTTATGTCATGTGATGTTTTGTCACCGTGCTGTTATGTCATGTGATGTTTTGTCACCGTGCTGTTATGTCATGTGATGTTTTGTCACCGTGCTGTTATGTCATGTGATGTTTTGTCACCGTGCTGTTATGTCATGTGATGTTTTGTCACCGTGCTGTTATGTCATGTGATGTTTTGTCACCGTGCTGTTATGTCATGTGATGTTTTGTCACCGTGCTGTTATGTCATGTGATGTTTTGTCACCGTGCTGTTATGTCATGGAGTACCAACAGTGCAGCGTGGCTGTCTGAGGAAGTTCTGACAGCTCATCGGTAGAGCGGTCTTTACTCCCAGGCACTACAGAACATTCCTCGTACCTACGAACTCTGACATTTCGCTAATCACATTACTGCCGGGATGTTTTCTTTGGATTCACGTTCAATACAACACACGCCGAGTCTCGACTTAATCAAAATTTAGCTACGAGTATTGCAAAAGCTTCACCCTCACTAGTCTGGATTTTATGAAGCAAAGTATTGCGAAATGAAGTATGGATGGACCAAATATCCGAAATGGCGAATGAATGGAATATCCAGAGTCATAATAAAAGAAGAGCCTGTATGAAGAAGGTTATGACTCTGGAGGAAATGAAAGAAGTATGTACCTAAGGACAGAAATAAATGGCGGTTGGTCTGTAATGTTGGCGGCTAGGGTTTATTAAATTGGAATTTGGTTTCTGTTTGTTGTCCATAGATATTATTATTTTTGTGATGTATAAAATGTAATTTGTCGTGTATGTTCCTTGACTTATAGGTTGGTATGCGGCTGACCACCCATGCTGTAAAAATGGTTCACTTTGCCAATGTCACCCCTATCTCAGGGAAGGACGGCAAGAGTTGCAGGGTGTATGTCCATTTGAGATTTGGTTTTTATGTTGTAGGTTCACATGAGGCATGTGCAAGCGCGAACTTGTATGTGTCTGGTTGTGAGAATGCATGTTATGTGAATCTCCAATGTAACATATCTTTGCTACTTAGATTAGATTAGAAGAAGAAGAAAATGTAGCTGAAAATCCAGATAATTTGATAATGTAAATACAACCATAATTTAACAAATGAGATTGATGAGAGACAAAATTTCCTTGACTTATAGGTTGGTATGAGGCTGACCACCCATACTGTAAAAAATGGTTCACTTTGCCAATGTCACCCCTGTTTCAGGGAATGTCGGCAAGAGTTGGAGGGCTTATGTTCATTTGAGTTTGGATTTTATTTGTAAGTACACAATCAGCATTTGTAAGCGCGAACTACACGTGTTTGTTTGTGGGCATACATCTGAGAGCTTTGAATGAATATATCCTTGCAACTTAGATTATAGATAGAATGTAGATCTGTAGTTGTACAGGAGCTAGTTTAATATTATTATTGTGCTAGGAAATGTAGAGCTACTATGCTACACCTACTATCACTCCAATTTATCGATTTAGAGGAATCGATACTAATTTCCTTGATTAAATTTTGTCTCTTGTATTTTTTAGTCGCCAGGGTTGTCGAAACTTCTCAAACTCCATAAGTGAGTATTTTATAGCTCAGTTGGTAGAGTGCTTCCATTTTTAGCCTAGAAATGATTCCGCAAATGAAATCGCCGATTATCATGCAAGAACCAGTTGCTGTAAAGCTGTATGGTTTTTTTTTTGTCTTTGGTTTATGAATTTTTTCAACCCAGCGAAGAGCATAATTGAAAAAATTCATAAACCAATACCAAAGGCCCATACAGCTATTTGAAAATATAAACGGTGTATTTTTTGTGCTCCGTCGGTATTCTTACCCATAACATTCTATTTACTAGTCCGAAGCGCTGACCACTAGATTGCGCATAGGATTGTGGGCATGAATTTAATGTGAATCTTAAATGTAATGTATATTTGCAACTTAGATTAGATTAGATAATCGAAGGGAATGATAAATTACACGTTATGACAAAAGTCAGGTTTTAATTACTTCAAATGGGCGAGTACATTATAATGACTATTATTTATTATTTTGTTATTTATTTCATGGTCGTAGAAAAAGTATTGTATCTCACTGCATGTAATTAGCCTTTGAAACACTCTTGCTGTCTATTGCGCGACATCCTAACCTCTGTGGCACTTCAACAAGTGCCATTATCCTCTAGATTTTCTGAATTTTAGGATATCTGACTTTGAGTGTACCATTCTGCTACATCCCATATCGCGTACGCGCTTGAGAAAAAATAATACATTTGAAAACTACAAACCGCCTGGCGTCCGCCTGAGTTCCAAAGTCACGTCATTACAAGTCTAGACAAGTTAGTTCCTCAAGGGCAGGCTAACGGGGCTATTCTTAGACATTTTAGTCGTCGCTTAAGCTCACGCTTTGACAAACTAATGATACATTTGAATGAAGACCTGTCAATCCAAGATGGCCGCAAGTGAACAGCTGATTTGTCTTCACACAAATATTACAAAATTCGGTAGGTTAGAATGACCGTGCTGATGAAACTTCCAGCGCAGGCACCAATAGTTTGTCAAAGCGTGGGCTCAACCGACGACTAAAATGTCTAAGAATAGCCCCGTAAGTGTTCGGATGTTAGTTCGACGTATTTTTTCATACACACTCTTCAAAAGTCAGGGGTACGTACGTTGTGGTTTCGAAACCTGATTATTTCTGGCCTATTTCTCGGAAAGTAACCTGTACCCTTAGTACGAGTTGCAAAACTTGAGTAAAGTAAAGTTTATGGAAAGTATTAAAGAGTGATTTCACCCAAAATCTGCCGTTTTTGTTTGTTTAAACTTGATTTTCTTCATCACTGTAACTCTTTTGCTAAGACCATAAAGTGTAAGAAACAAAAAAGGCAGATTTTGTGGAAAATCACTCTTTCATACTTTCCGTAAACTTTAATTTTCTTAAGTTTTGCAACTCGTACTAAGGGTATTGAAGGCAGGGGGGTTAAAATGACAAAAATAAATTTAAAATGAGATCGCGGTTGTGTGATATTCCTATACTTTGACAACCCTGCTGTTTCAATAGAGCTGGCATATAAAGCCTCACGATAACTACAACTGGCAGTATACCTGAAGCTGTATATGACGTATAACCTGAAAGCTTCTTTTGAATCTAGATACCTTATCGTCCGGTCGATGGCTCAGTTGGTAGAGTGCTTGCATTCCTCGCATTCCATGCTGAGAGCTCGGGTTCGAATACCACCGAGGGTGTCAGAAGGGAGTAGGCGGTCCGTACTCTAGCGGTTTGGTGGTCCGTAGTCTAGTGGTTAAATCTTTTGACTCGTAAATGGAAGGTTGTGGGTTCGAACCCCGGCGGAGCACAAAAAATATACCCTGTATATTTTCAAATTGGCTCTTCGCTGGGTTGAAAAATTTATAAAACTCTACCAAAGACCGCTCATGAAAAGGTCCATCCAGCCTTACAGCAACTGGGTCTTGCTTGAGAATTGGCGCTTTCCATAGCGACGACCAAGCCTGTAAAAATTCCGTTCGATATCTCAGTTGGTAGAATGCTTGCATTCCATGCCGAGAGTAAGGGATCGATCCCAAGGTGTACTCCTTCACAAGAAATGTGAACCAGTGCCCCTGGGAGCTGGAAAACCCCTATTTCATCTGAAAGTAGTTGGTGTGAGGCTGGCTATCTTATTCGTAAAAATAAATAGGTCCCGAATTGTCACATGCGACCCCTTTGGAGATACACTATATGTGTAGCTTTGTTGCGTTCTCCTTTCGTTGCCTACTATTGCCTTTCTGGAGTGCTCGTTAGACGTTTGTAGATGTCCTAATATTCTCTCTCTACGTGTCCTCTATACATAGTGACTCTTTATTCAATTCCCTTTCTACATCATTCGTCCGCATGCCAATTTCCATTCTCCTCACATGCGACATTTCAGATCTCAGGGGATTCTCTGACGTCACTTGGAATATCATTTGAAAAGGTAGCCTTTTAAAATTGAAAATTGTTTTATATTCATGTGTGCGTATTTTAGGACTTGCGTCGATGGGGTACCATTCAAAAATATCTTGGAATGCATTAGAAGTTCGTTGACTAATAGGTTGGTATGAGGCTGACCACCCATTCTGTAAAAAAATAGTTCGCTTTGCCAACGTTTCAGGAAAAGTCCGAAAAACTTGCAGCGCTTGTGTTTGTTTGAGAGTTTTTGTTGTTGTTGTAAGCCCACATGCGGCATGTGCAAGCGCGAACTTATACGTTTCTGCTTGTGGGAATGCATGTAATATGAATAATAAATTATTATGTAATATGAATATTATTTCAGTATGGGTGGTCAGCCTCATACCAACCTTTAAGTCAAGGAATACGACGCAACTTAGCTACACATATAGTGTAACTTCTTGCCTGCGTTATCCCCAAGAGGTTTGCATGTGGCGATTCGGGACCTATTTATTTTTACAGGTATGGGAGCCGGCCTCACACCAACCACTTTCAGTTAAAATGGGGTTTCCCAGCTCCCGGGGGGTAGGTTCTCATTTCTTGTGAAGGCTGAGTAACCTTGAGATCGAACCCTTGCTCTCGGCATGGAATGCAAGCATTCTACCAATTGAGCTATTGACCTTTTTACGAGCTTGGTCGTCGTCGCTACAAAGCACCAATTCTCAAGCAAGACCCAGTTGCTGTAAGGCTGGATGGACCTTTGGGGAATACAAAAAAATGAATAAAAGTTAAGAATATTAAACAAACAATCACTAAGCAATCACCAGCAAACCAAAACAAGGGCTGACCGAGCAGGATTGTTTTTTAAATAGAAGACTTTAGCACCTGCAAGAAAAAAGAAAGTAGCACACACTGGCCTTAGATATATTTTTGTTGTTTGTCATTTCTCCTGGATCTTACTTAAATCAGAGCAGGAGAAAAGTGTACTGGCGAAGCCGGACTTTAAACTAGAATGCCGTAATCGTGCGTACCACGAGTAGAGAGGCTAGTAAAACTATAAAAGAGAATAAAAAAACTATAAAAGAAAACTATAATATATATAAGGTTCCTTGACTTATAGGTTGGTATGCGGCTGACCACCCATGCTGTAAAAATGGTTCACTTTGCCAATGTCACCCCTGTCTCAGGGAAGGACGGCAAGAGTTGCAGGGTGTATGTCCATTTGAGATTTAGTTT
This sequence comes from Agapetus fuscipes, assembly GCA_951799405.1. Taxonomy (NCBI): domain Eukaryota; kingdom Metazoa; phylum Arthropoda; class Insecta; order Trichoptera; family Glossosomatidae; genus Agapetus; species Agapetus fuscipes. Next base: position 3,329,552 of record OX637363.1, read on the forward strand.
TTATGTTGTAGGTTCACATGAGGCATGTGCAAGCGCGAACTTGTACGTGTCTGGTTGTGAGAATGCATGTAATGTGAATCTCCAATGTAACATATCTTTGCAACTTAGATTAGATTAGATTAGATAAAAAAACAAAAAAAAGCAATGTAAAAAAAAGTTATGGATTTAATTAATAAATTAATAAATGGAGATAATTCTTTCTGTATAAGTTTTAGTGTCTCACTATATAGTAATTGGGTCACCATTTGCCTTGTGTGTGAGTTTGCTAGTGAGGTTTTACAAGCGCTCTACTGGCTCACTCATTTGATTTGGATTCATTAAGTATGCAGGTAGGGTCTCAGCTGGGAGACGACGCAAAGTAACTTCGGGTTGACTTTTGCCCTTTGTAGAAATTCGCTTCCACCAAGGATACAATGTAGGACAACTTATGCATTTTTAGTTTATTTAATGTGCGCCAGTTGTTTGTGCTTATTAATCTGCATGTATTAATTATCCTTGACTTTGATTGAGGTTGGGTTGCTTGTGAAAATGTATGTAATGTGAATCCTTTGTTACATATCTTTGCAACTTAGATTAGATGTACAATTAAAATTAAAGTGCAGTACAGTTGAAGTTCAATCCTTGTAAAAGCATTTAAGACAGGTGCAAGTCTTTTTAGTTGTGGTTGAGGCTCAGGATTATTCGATTCTGAGACAACTAACGTTTCTCGAACACTTAAAGTGTTTATTCAATTATTAATTGGCTGATGCACCAAAAATTATGTCGAGTAATTTGAAACAATCATTGTCTACAATCTTGCATAGGGGTCCCTCAAGGCGCTATACTAGGCCCGCTTTTATTCAAGATATTCATGACTCGGCCCCTTTGATTGCCAGCCCGGAAGTCCTCTGTCTTCCCCTTGCACATTTACTTCCGGTCTAAGGCCTCCATTGTTACGTTGCGACTTTGAAGAATAAAGAGGTCGCTTCTTCGTTTCGTTGAAGACAGTGGCAGAATGATTGTTTCTGTAATCAAACCTTTTTTAATCAATTTGTCCATTTATTTTTTAATTGAATGCTTGTTTTCTTTTTTGACCAGTTATTTCAAGCATAAAGATTAACAATAATAATTTGTTTATAAAAATGATAATTGTCAATATATATTTGTAAACTGTTGTGTATGTTATAGGTTGGTATGTATCAGGCGCGTGCATAGGGTATAGGCAAATACATTTAAGAATACATATTTTAGCCCATTCTTTTAAAATAACTAATTTGAAATTGACTGAAGTCCTAACGATGGCTCCAATGAAACTTAAACTTTGAATTTGAAATCTGAATATCAAGCTTAAATGGAAGATAATTTATTTTGCCTTACAGCAATTAGATCTTGCTTGAGAATTGGCGCTTTGTAACGACGACCAAGCTCGTAAAACATCCGGTCAATAGCTCAATTGGTATAATGCTTGCATTCCATGACAAGAGCAAAGGTTTGATCCCGATGTGTACTCAGCCTTCAGAAGAAATAAGTACCAGCCGTCTCGAGAGCGGGGAAACCCCCATTTCAACTGAAAGTGACCACATGCGATATATGTGTAGCTTAGTAGCGTTTTTTTAAAACTATTTTTTTGCAATGGTTTTGCCTGGTTTTAGTTTCATGAATGAGGTTGGCGGACAGAAAGCCTCGCCAGCGGCGTTTCGCTCCATGAGTCTTGCCTGACGGTTCAACCGATGTCGTTCTGCATCAACTGCCATCACTGGTAGACGCATTACCCAACTCTCATTCAAACGTTTCGCCTTGCAACTTTAATTAATAACAAGACATTTCCTCTGCTAACAGGCTCATAGTCTGTAATTCTGTCACCATTCCGCTAGGGTAGCCAAAGCCTCTGCAGAGCGGCCTTGATTTCTTCCTATCCTTACATCTAATCTAATCTAATCTAAGTTGCAAAGATATGTTACATTAGAGATTCACATTACATGCATTCCCACAACCAGACACGTACAAGTACGCGCTTGCACATGCCTCATGTGAACCTACAACATAAAAACCAAATCTCAAATGGACATACACCCTGCAACTCTTGCCGTCCTTCCCTGAAACAGGGGTGACATTGGTAAAGTGAACCATTTTTACAGCATGGGTGGTCAGCCGCATACCAACCTATAAGTCAAGGAACATACACGACAAATTACATTTCATAAATAAATCAATAATAATATCATATCCATCACCTTTTTCATGCATTTTCTTCTTTTACGCTCACTTTGTATATCCCATTCTTTCCCAATCTCCTCAATCTGATCTCTCTATACTTTTCTTGGTCGTCCCTTACGTCTTATTCCTTTCACACTTCCTCTTTATATATACTTTGTCAGTCTATCATCATTCATTCTTTCCACATGCCCAAACCATCTCATCACATTATTTTGTACCTTAACTTTCACATCCTCTTTCAACTTACATTCTTTCTTTACCCAATCATTCCTAACTCTATCCTTCAGGGTGTTTGCTGTCATGCTTCTCAAAAACTTCATTTCAACGCAAGCTACTTTCCTCATTTCGCTATCATTCACTGTCCATGCTTCACTTCCATACATCAAAATTGGACAATTATTATTATTATTAAAGAATCAAAAACAGGGTTTATGTACATTTGAGGTTTGCGTCTTATTTTGTGCAGCATGTGTAGCTCCTTGACTTATAGGTTGGTATGCGGCTGACCACCCATGCTGTAGAAAATGGTTCACTTTGCCAATTTCACCCCTGTTTCAGGGAAGGTCGGCAGGAGTTGCAAGGTTTATGTTCATTTGAGATTCGGGTTTTTATATTGTAGGACTACATGCGGCATGTTTAAACGCGAACATAAACATGTCTGTTTTGTGAAAATGCTTATAATGTGAATCTCTAATGTCACTTATATTTTGCAACTTAGATTAGATTAGATTAGATGTGTTAGGGCGAACCAACACCTGTTTGCTTGTGGGCATGCATTGAATATGAATCTTATATAATAATCTTTGCAACTTAGATCATAGACTATTATTAAATATTTTTCCCCGAAAGGAAATGTCAAAACTTATTAATTAACATTGTTTGTCATACATGACCTCATCATAATATTAAAATTCTTTTTTAATGGTTATAGTTTTCAACAACAGAACCATTATGGAGATATAATTTGTATAAATACCACCCTTATTTTACATTACGTTAGAGGCATAATTGCGTTGTGTTCGGAAATAATTTGGATCATTTGTAAGGACTTAAAACACCTATGCGTGTTTTGTCTTACTTTTTTTTCAACATGCGATGGTTTTAGTTGATAGCAAAAATATTTCAATTCGGTATAATTGTCGAATAGATCGATTAGATGAGGCTGACCACTCACGCTGTAAAAAATTGTACACTTTTTGCCGATGCATAGGTACTGTTATGGGGCCGTCCATAAATTACGTCATTGATTTTGGCTGATTTTCGACCCCCCCGTCCCCCCTTACAATCATCCTATAGTCATTGTCTAATAACCCCCCCTCCTCTGTCTGTAATAATGGATGAGCTTAATAATTAATAATTTTATATTACTTACATAATATTTTGTATATTTTGTAGAAATTGGTATTTACAAGAACGTCGTCACTTTTGGTACTCTTACATCATTTGCCATCATCCGCAGACCAGACTCCTCCCCCCCCTTAATGCGAATGACGTAATATATGGACAGCCCCTATGTAAATAGTCAAAGTACAAATATTTTAGGTAGGTAGATAGGTATAGGAAATAATAACGTTGGCACTTGTAGTTTTTGAAATCTTCTGGATCATAATAAATATCTACCTACTGGAAGGTGATAGAACAGTCTAGCAAAAATATGTTCTCCATAGTTCTACCTCCCCCGTGTAAAAGGGCGCAAATCGTTTGCAACGTAGGAGTATTCCTTCTACCTCTTACCAATACAGTCAACAAATTATATCAGTGAACCAAAACCAGTAAAAATAAAGCCAAGTGTAGTGTGAGTTCTAGAAATAAATGAAAGTGTAAAAATTAATCTAATTGTGTAAATAAATAAGTAAAAAAAAGAATAGAGTTTCATTTGAAAAGTTTTCGAACCCCAAAAATCGTAACAATACATTTGCCAACTATTTCAGAAAACTATGTTGGTATGCGGCTGACCACCCATGCTGTAGAAAATGGTTCACTTTGCCAATGTCACCCCTGTTTCAGGGAAGGTCGGCAAGAGTTGCAGGGCGTATGTTCATTTGAGATTGGGTTTGCACATGCGGCATGTTTAAGCGCAAAATTATACATGTCTGCTTGTGGGAATGCGTTTAATATGAATCTTAAATGATATATATCTTTGCAGCTTAGATTTAGATTTAGATTTGTAACCGTCAAACAGCCGTAGGTATATTGATAATGTGAATACCTGTTTCTGGCCAGGTCAAAATAGAAAAAAAAAAAAAAATAGGTCATACTTGAATACGCGCACTTATACATGTACTATAGTGTAAAGTAGTGCATAGAACGGCGTCTGGTGTGAGCGAGCCATCGAATGATCTGGAATAGGCAATAAATATCTTTTTTATACCTATATAAAGGGATTGCAATGGTGCAAGAGTAGAGTAGTCGTCCGTGAAAGACCAATAAGCAGTGATTGTCAATTGTTGTAAATTGTGAAGCAAACAGTGTTAAATAAATAATTGCAGTTTAATTAAAAGAGAACCCCAGCTTAAATCATAATAATATAAACTGAAGACAGGTTCTGACTGAGAAAAACTTACAGGCGATTTTTGGACGGATTCATCGCAATTTTACCGATATGGTTACTTGCAAATAATCCAGCATGCATTCGCTATGTTTGTAGGAGAGCAAGCGGATGCAGTTCTCTGCAGTTTTTCGCTAAAAATAGCTCTCCGCTCAACGTTTGACAACAGAGTGCAGCTCTCAAAGTTGAACGGAGAGAAAATAAAAGGAGATGTAATGGAAACGAAAAGAAAAGGAGTGAAGCCGAATGCGAGTTGAATGTGCAGTTGCTTGAGAAGCGGATGCGAAATGGAAAATAATATATAGAGAAATGTTATTATATTTAGATGCGATGACGTCAGAACGCTGCATTGGCTGGATCGGTGATAGGATAGAACAGCACAGTGACAGAACAACACATGACAAAACATTAAATGACCACCCATGCTGTAGAAAATGGTTCACTTTGCCAATGTCACCTCCGTTTTAGGGAAGGTCGGCAGGAGTTGCAGGGTGTATGTCGCAAAACGCAACTAAGCTTCACATATAGTGTAACTTCTTGCCGCGTTATCCCCGAAGGGATCGCATGTGGCGAGTTGAACCTATTTATATTTACAGGTAAGGGGCCGGCCTTACGCCAACCACTTCAGTTGAAGTGGGGGTTCCCAGCTCCCTAGGGTACTGGTACTCATTTCTTGTGAAGGCTGACCTTGCCGGTATTTTTATTATGGGGTTTGAAATAAACACCGAAATAGGAAATCATTTCTGACACCCTCCTCGGTGGGATTCGAACCCGAGCTCTCGGGGTAGAATGCAAGCACTCTACCAACTGAGCTATCGACCGGACTATGGAATATGTCCATTTGAGATTTGGTTTTTGTGTTGTAGGTTCACATGCGGCATGCGCAAGCGCGAACTTGTACGTGTCTGCTTGTAAAAATGCATGTAATGTGAATCCCCAATGTTACATATTATCTTTCCAATTTAGATTAGATTAGACATCACAATGCTAGTACACCACAATGACAAAACAACACAGAAATACATCGCATAAGTTGTAAATTTACCCAAAATATTTGCTTTTGTACCATTTTCTTGTTCCTTTTGCTGATTTTGGTATTTTCTGTATTGTGTAATGTGATGTTTTTTTTCATACGCCCGCGCCGTTTAAAGTATTGTTACGTTTTCTACTGGATAATCTTTTGAATTAAAATACCAGAAATATTTTTTACAGAATTCATTTTTCACAATGAATTTTTCACAACTTGACAATCAGTGTTATGGATGTTACTCAACGAATTGCCTTCTTGCGACTCTCATGTCCGTACCATTTTGATCTCTTTTATAATGAACTATTGAAGTCTTTCTCGCATTTCCTAGATCATTCCACCACCAGAACGTTATGTACACACACGATCACTTGAACGTCATTCCAATGCACGACTTCTCCTAGATGGTTTTATAGTACGTGCATAGAGGTGCGTAGTCATTTTGATTTCATAGTCTGTCATATGATGTATTTCAAGTTCGTGACAGTATGTTTTTGTTTTAGTTGTGTGATGTTTTGTCTTGTGTTGTTTTGTCACGTGATGCACTACTGCGGAGATACTTGTCAACCCAAACAGAATAATACAGTTACATTAACAAGACCAGCCACCACAAGGGGTTGCCGGGTACAGCTAGTTACAGATAAAAACCTGAAAGAAGACATGAAAACAAAAACATGAAAAGTTACTCCAGGGGCCTGTATTTTCAATTAGGGAAGTATCACATATTTTTTTCATTGTATAAAATGGTAGAATACATTTTTAAAAATGCATCTGCGTTTTCAAAAGAAAATATCGTGCTTAGTTTTTAAACTACAGCTCTTTAAAATTAGCGTATTCTCGATTTCCGGAAAAAAGGTCATTTTGTTTATTTAGGTAGATATGACGCCGATGCATTTTCGGAGTGTAGGTATCGGGGGTATCGGCGGGCCCAGTGGCGAATCTTGACGTCATTTTGACGTCAAGATTCGCGAAGTCGAACGCGCTGCGTTTTGGCGCGACTAAAATTCACCGCATTTTATTTTTTTAAATTATCAATGTTATTTTTATTTTTACTACAAAAAAAAATATATGGTTGTGATCCTTGAAATGTACTCTACAGAACCATATTATTTTCAACCGTTTTCCCTACCACTGCAACTACCCTATTGTATCTCACAATTGTTAAAATTTGACAGATCTGAGGTAACTAGTGTATTTTGAAACTACAAGTACACAACTTGTAAAGTACAAGCTACAATTACAAGTCTACTATCCATAGACAACTTTTTTCACTTTATTGTAGAAAACGTAAAAAAAATGCCTAATCGAACAAGTGTATTACGAACATAAACGAAAGTCTTACAAAATTGTAAATTATTAGCTGTCAAAATTTAACAAGTCTACCTAGCTGTGGAGTTAGGTAGACTTGTAAACTTGCTTCAGTGACTTGCTTTGCATGCTTTGCACTGAGCTTTTGATGAGCCTTTATTGCATCATTTTGTTGTTTATTTTTCATATCCCTCTTTATTTTTATCGGAAGTTCGTTATATAGGGACTGTACAACATTTGAAAGAGCCCTTTTTCCAAACTTTGTCGATCGAAAACCTTTAGGTAATACGTATGTTTTCTGAGCTTCGAGTGCTATAATTATGAAAAACATTTTTATAATGGTACTCTAAATTTGTGTGAATTGAGGATTTCAGAATTTGAATAATTTTAGACAGTGATGTCGTACAATGGTAGTACCTTGAATGGAAGAACATTGCTCTGTCGATAAATAGCCTTCAAGATATCCCATGGTACCTATGCTAAGAATGTTCCTCAAAGCTCTGTTTTAGACAACTTGTAGCTCCGATATTTGTTTTTTTATGGCAGCCCCCCATATACAAGTTAGATACGAAAGGTAAGAATGGATCATGCCATAGTAAATAGCGACTAATGTTGACTTTTTAAGTAATCCCCTTAGTCTGTACAGAACGCCAGTAATTGGCACTTTCTTTGATTTAACATGGTCAATTTGGTAATTCCAAGAAAGTTGTTGATCAATATAATATAATCCAAGATATCTTACAAAGCTGACTACCAATATTATTCGATCCGATAGTAATGTTTAAGGACGTATTTCTTGATTTTCCAAACAGCATATATGACGTTTTCTTGACATTCAAACTTAATTTATTTAACCTTAACCAATTAGAAAGATGTGAAACGTCTCTTTGCATTAATTTTTCAAGTTCTTCTATCATTTGCGAATGATAAAATATGATGGTATCGTCTGCATATAGTTGTATCAAAACAATAACATAACCTCGAAATGTGCATATCATAGAGCAATGTTTTTTTTTTCGTAGAGATGTTACCAAAAATTGTAAAATCGATATTGCAGACTTGTAAAACGATGAGACTTGTAAAAAACAGAAGTAACCATGAAAATGCAACGTTAGAAATACACTAGTAATTGTAATTGTAAGCTACAAGGCTTGTTACTTGTAAATTGTAACTTGTCAACTTGTACGTTGAAAATACAGGCCCCTAGAGTTCTCCCCTTTCCACAGGTACCTGAAGTTATAGCAATCACTAGACAAGAGCAATAACTGCGCAACTGAAGCTTACCCAAAACTTCAAACTCAATTATCTCAAAATAACCATTTCTGAGATGTGTATTTTCCCAGAACGCAGACCATACGTACAAGTGCATTATTTATTTGAATGTGTATTTGTATTGATCGCTTTGAACATGTTTTTTTACTATCCATGTCATTGGGTCAGCCATGCATGATGGTAAGCCTATAATAATATATTAATGCCTCTATTTTTGATGCTTCGTTTCTCATAAAGTAATTTGCAAAGCTTTTCAATGAGGAACGACTGACGAAGAAAGTATACGCTGCAAGAATAGATGGATGTCGTGGTAGAGGAAGACCGAGAATGGTATGGATGGACCAAATATCCGAAATTGCGAATGAATGGAATATCCAGAGTCATAATAAAAGAAGAGCCTGTATGAAAAAGATTATGACTCTGGAGGAAATGAAAGAAGTATGTAATGACAGAAATAAATGGCGGTTGATCTGTAATGTTGGCAGCTAGGGTTTATTAAATTGGATTTTTTTCTGTTTAAGTTTTGATTTCCATAGATATTATTATTTATTGATTTATAAAATGTAATTTGTCATGTATGTTCCTTGACTTATAGGCTGGTATAAGGCTGACCACCCATACTGTAAAAATGGTTCGCTTTGCCAATGTCACCCCTGTGTCAGGGAAGATCGGCAAAAGTTGTAGGGCTTATGTTCATTTGAGGTTTGGATTTTATTTGTAAGTACACATTCAGAATTTGTAAGCGCAAACTACACGTGTTTGCTTGTGGGCACACATATGAGAGCTTTAAATGAATATATCTTTGCAACTTAGATTATAGATAGATTATAGATTATAGTGAAACAACCCGTGTAAAATAAATTCTGTTAAAATAAATAATTGTATCATTAATTGATGAGGCATTCACTTTGTAACCTTTCATTTTTAAAATATTTAAATTAAAAACACAAATTGTTTTTAATTTTTAATTTTAATATTTTAAATAATTGTAGTTTAATTAAAAGAGAACCCCGGAAAAATAGAAACAATATTTTGTTAAGTACAAAATATAGAGATATATTTTTTCTTTCTTTCTATTTCTATTTTTATTGGCCGCTGTATTTTAACACGACTTCATAAACAATTCATGCGAACTGGTAATTATCCGCTGTACCTACTGCAACACTGGAATATTAATATTTCAAAATTCATGAATTTTAAATGGCGCCATGGTTGACCTAGCCTTGTTAGAAAAGACAAAGGGGAGAACTATTCTTCTTCTTCTCCGTTTGCGATTTCTCACTCTGGGAGTTCCTTGACTTATAGGTTGGTATGCGGCTGACCACCCATACTGTAAAAAATGGTTCACTTTGCCAATGTCATCCCTGTTGTAGGGAAGGTCGGCAAGAGTTGCAGGGTGTATGTCCATTTGAGATTTGGGTTTTTATATTGTAGCCTCACATGCGGCATGCACAAGCGCGAACTTTTACATGTTTGCTTGTGAAAATGCATGTAATGTGAATCCCCAATGTTAAATATCTTTGCAACTTAGATTAGTTGATGTAAAAGTAAAGAATTGCAATTTTCAATTAGAATTACAGTCGTTGGACATTTTGTGTAGCCCACAAAAAACAGATTTTACGAACTGTGTTAAAGAGAAGAACGGATTTCTCAACGTTTCGTGAAAGTCGTATGCGACATCATCGGGAGATGTGCCTCTTCTTCGACGGAAAAGCACGAGATAAATTATCAGAAATGATTGTGGTCACTCATGATCGAAGATTGTAGGTCCAAGAGGAGATCGAAAGAGAGAAAGGAAAAATGTACTATTAAAAAAAACTATAAATCCAAATCTATTCAGGAAAGTGTAGTACCTATTTTTTTTTTCGAAGAAAAAATGCTTTACCAGATTTACAAAGCTGAAAACTTTAGGTTTTAGTTTTTCTTTGAAGTAATATTACTTGAAGGTAGAAATTGGGATCTTCCGAAAATTCCAGAAATCTTCCTTTCAAAGGAAATATACTCTGCAAGATTTTAACAGTATGGATGTGGGATTAGTCGCCTCACCTGTAAAAGTAAATATTACTCATAAATACTCATTCGAATCTAATCTAAGTTGCAAAGATGCCGCATGTGAACCTACAACATAAAAACCAAATCTCAAATGGACACGCAACTCCTGCCGACCTTCCCTTCTGGGGTGACAGGGGTGACATTGGCAAAGGGAACTCATTGCTTAATTTAATTGCTTCACAAGTGTAATTTTTTTCAGAATTTTTCTCTTTAATATTACCTACATGGTTCGTGACTCAGCAGGTATTTTTTTTTTAATGAAAATATTTATCTAAGTACATTGAGAAAGCACGCTATAATAGCCTTTATGATACGAGTGTATGAGGCTCACTTTTGTTGAACTTGTAACAATATGACTTCAGTATACAAACAATCTGAACGTAAAATAGTTTACTCGGTGTGCGAACACGTATATGAAACATTGAACCATTGAGTAATAGCAAAGAGGAGCAGAAACTAACTTCCTGCATTGATACATACTATAGCCCACATTTGTCTCAGTCCTGTCAAACGTTGCAGTTGTGTAGTCATACAAAACATGTATTTACATGTCAAATTTTATGTTTCCTTTCTTTCTCCATTTTGTGCTTGACACCCAATTATAACACATGCCATAATGTCTTAAAATAATGCATTTCTCCTTTAAAATTCGTCAATTTGATCGATTTAAAGATTTATACCGTATACGTCTATGTTCGGACTGCTCCGGGCATAGTACGCACGCGGCAATGTTGCAACCTTTCTACTAACATTTTTACATTCGCCCGAGTTTTTTTTGTGCACATGGAAATGCCACTGTGAAGTTCTTTGTTCTGTTTCTTACTCGTACTTATTACTATTTTCGTAAGTAGGTTGAAACAGTTGTATATTACTGTCTATTTTCGTTAAAATAATTTCTAGCCAACAGATAAAATATAGCATGTACAAAAAAAAACATCTATGTAAAAAAACGTGTTTTTTATTATGTATTTTTTTGTGGTGACACTTTTAAAGATATAACATATATTTTATTATCTAGGTTTTTAGCAGTTACTTCGTGAAAGTTCATTTTAATAGATTAAAATAAAAAAACTTATTTGTTACAATTCACATGAGTTTTTTATTTTAATCTATTAACATATATTTGTTAATCTTTATAATGTAGATAAATAATTTATAAAAACGTCTGATTTTTTTCATTACTGTCATTCTTTTACTCAGACCATAAAATTTAAGAAACAATCTAATCTAATCTAAGCTGCAAAGATATATATCATTTAAGATTTATATTAAATGCATTCCCACAAGCAGACATGTATAATTTCGCGCTAACACATGCCGCATGCGGACCTACAATATAAAAACCCAATTTATTGATTTATAAAATATAATTTGTCGTGTATGTTCCTTGACTTATAGGTTGGTATGCGGCTGACCACCCATACTGTAAAAAATGGTTCACTCTGCCAATGTCACCCCTGTTTCAGGGAAGGACGGCAAGAGTTGCAGGGCTTAAACAATAACGACAGGTTTAGGGTATATAGCGCTCTTAAATAATTAATTTTATTTTTTAACCAAACATGTACGTTTGATTTGGTTTACGAACAAACTTTTTTAAAGAATTTACTCTCGTATACCGAGGTAAAGACCACTGCAGCATGATTCATATTTGCCTTTATTTTTCATAATATTTGGTGTGGAACTAAAACAAAGTCTAACGCGGGGCTTAAAAATTCCTAAAATATTTAAAAATTCATAATTCAATTCCCCAAGCATGGACGAATAACCTAAAAATAGCTTCGTGCTCAAAAAAATATATTTCAACTTTTAGTTGCTTAGTTTTACTTCAAGGAAATAGACGTATTTTAATCTGAAAACTATAATCTATAATCTAAGTTGCAAGGATATATTAATTTAAAGCTCTCAGATGTATGCCCACAAACCAACACGTGTAGTTCGCGCTTACAAATGCTGAATGTGTACTTACAAATAAAATCCAAACTGCAAATGAACATAAGCCCCACAACTTTTGCCGACCTTCTCTGAAACAGGGGTGACATTGGCAAAGTGAACCAACTGTTTGTGTAAAAGAGGGTGTTAATCATGTATTGAAAAGCAATCAATTTTAATGGATTTACCACATTTGACATGGAAGATAAAATATATACATCACACGGCCGGGTTGCTTGGTCGAAGGATAATATTTTTCTTGCTAAAGTTTGCTAATAACCCTGGTTGTTACATGTGTGACGTTTGCCTAACTAATTTGGCGTAGGAGCCTGGAAAATACTTGCTTTGAAAATGATATTCCGTTCCGATAGTGGAAACCAAACGTCGGCAGATAAAAAAAAACTACAATTCAATGGAGCATGATCCAACCTGAAAGAATTTCAAAACAATTTGTGATCCATCGCCGACCATCATAGTAAAAGTGAATGTTTTTGTGTGTGTCACACCTCAAGAACGTTCTCCGATCACAGATAAGACTTTTTGAAAAGGTGTGTCTTGAGTGCTCCGCGAAATACACCCACAGATTTGGAGTTCTTCACTCCGGGTGGCAGTCTGTTCCATTCCACCGGACCCGCAACACGGAAAGCACGGCCCCCGAATTAGTACGGATCTGACGGTGCGGCTGAACCAAATTGATCGCACCACCGCCCGCAGATCTGGGTGTCTGCCTCCTCACACCCATCTCAATAGGCGAAATCATGTCAGTCAGATAAGGTGGAGCCAAGCCATTGATGGCTTTATATACCATCAGACAAACACGGTAGACCACCCTCCCCGGGGAACGAAGCCAATGTAGTTTTTTTAACAGCAGAGTGATGTGAGCGAATTTGGATATCCCGAATATGAGCCTTGCTGCCGAATTCCATACAGATTAAGGCATAGAAATTTCTTAAAGTTTCATTGTTTTGTACTTCGGAGTCTTCAAAATGATGATGGGTCGACTATGTCTTCTTCGGAATCCGAAGTATGTAGCCCTATTAGGTGAGAAACCCTTATTCATCCATCGTCATCTTGTAATATCCAGAGTCATAATTTATCCAGAGTCATAATTTATCCAGAGTCATAATTGTTCCTTGACTTATAGGTTGGTATGCGGCTGACCACCCATGCTGTAAAAATGGTTCACTTTGCCAATGTCACCCCTGTCTCAGGGAAGGACGGCAAGAGTTGCAACGTGTGTGTCCATTTGAGATTTGGTTTTTATGTTGTAGGTTCACATGAGGCATGTGCAAGCGCGAACTTGTATGTGTCTGGTTGTGAGAATGCATGTAATGTGAATCTCCAATGTTACATATCTTTGCAACTTAGATTAGATTAGATTAGATAATAAAAAGAGAGCCTGGATGAAGAAGGTTATGACTCTGGGTCTGGATGAAATGAAAGAAGTATGTAAGGACAGAAAGAAAAAGCGGTTGATCTGTAATGCTGGCGGCTAGGACAAGGGTTTTTAAAGTTTTGTATTCTGTATTTGTTTTGATGTTTATACATGTTATTATTTGTGATTTAAAAAAATGTAACTTGTGTATGTTGCTTGACTTATAGGTTCGTATGCGGCTGACCACCCATGCTGTAGAAAATGGTTCACTTTGCCAATGTCACCCCTGTTTCAGGGAAAGTCGGCAAGAGTACATTACATATCTTTGCAACTTAGATTAGATTAGATTAGCATACCTCTTTCAAGTCATTCATATCCATCACCTTTTCATTTATTTCCTTCTTTTTACATTCGCTTTGTATTATATATCCCATTCTTTTACAATTCCACCAACCTGCTGATCCAGCCATACTTTTTTCGCTCTTCACTTTCCTCTTTTCCCTTCCACTTTTCCTTTATATACACACTTTTTCAGTCTTTCAGCATCCATTCTTTCTAAATGCCAAAACCGTCTCATCAGATTCTTTTGTAACTTTTTTGTAAAGGGAAAACAAAAACATCTAGTCCTCGACACGTTATAATCATTCGACACCTTAAGAATGAAGCCATTGTTCGTGCATCAAAGCGTTCGTACAGTGAAACGTTCGTATACCAGCGCATGATACAGTGTTTTGTGAAAGGGCCTGTGGGGACTGGGGTCACATGAATTTTTAATTTCTAATTACGCCTGCAATGAGCAGGAGCAATTTCGTCCTTTTAAAGAGAAAAAAAAATACTTTCAAACCTGTTCCTTAGTCCAGTGCTTAAAGTATCCAACTAAAACCAAACTGCTGCTTCTTATAGCCCTGATCTAAATCTAAATCTAAGCTGCAAAGATATGTTTCATTTGAGATTCATATTAAATGCATTCCCACAAGCAGACACGCATAATTTCGCGCTCACACATGCCGCATGTGGACCTACAATATAAAAAACCCAATCTCAAATGAACATAAGCCCTGCAGCTCTTGCCGACCTTCTCTGAGACAGGGGTGACATTGGCAAAGTGAACCATTTTTTACAGTATGGGTGGTCAACCTCATACCAACCTATCAATCAAGGAATCAGTCAGATCATTGAGTAATAACATAGAGGAGCAGAAACTAACTTACTGCATTGATACACACTATAGCCCAACTTTGCCTCATTCCTGTCAAACTGATCAAAGAGGACAAGACCCACCCCGGGCTGTCGTGCCATTGATGTTGAAAATGATATCGCAACGCAATTAAGCTACACATATAGTGTAACTTCTAGCCGCGCTATCCCGAAGGGGTCGCATGAAGCAAATTAGACCTTTTTATTATTAAGGGGGGCGACCGTACGCCAACCACTTCAGTTGAAGTGTGGGTTTCCCAGCTCCCGAGAGGGCTGGTAATCATTTCTTGGGAAGGTTGAGTAAACCTTGCCGGTTTTTTTTTTTTGGTTTGAAATAAACACCGATACGGGAAATTATTTCTGAAACCCTCGGTGGGATTCGAACCCGAGCTCACGGCTACCAACTGAGCTATCGGCCTAATTTTATCTTGAGTACTCAATCAGAGCCCATAATCTAATCTAATCTAATCTAAGTTGCAAAATATAAGTGACATTAGAGATTCACATTATACGCATTCTCACAAAACAGACATGTTTAAGTTCGCGCTTAAACATGCCGCATGTAGTCCTACAATATAAAAACCCGAATCTCAAATGAACATACACCCTGCAACTCCTGCCGACCTTCCCTGAAACAGGGGTGACATTGGCAAGCAATAAGCAGTGTACAAACGTACTCCTTTCTCTTACGAATATAATGTGATCTGTGGATATCCAGTAAAACTTCAGCTTAGATTCTACTGTAACTGTAACTCTGTCGCCATTCCGCTAGGGGTGGCCAGAGCCTCTGCTGAGTTGCCTCCATTTTTTCCTATCCTTACGTACCTCTTTCAATTCATTCATATTCAGCAACTTTTTCATGCATTGTATTCTTTTACGCTAACTTTGTATATCCCATTCTTTCACAATCTCCTCAATATGATCACTCCATACTTTTCTCGGACGTCCCTTACCTCTTTTCCCTTTCACACTTCCTCTGTATATATACTTGATCAGTCTATCATGATTCATTTTTTAGACACGCCTAAATCATCTCATCACTTTATTTTGTACCTTAACTTTCACATCCTCTTTCAAGTTACATTATTTCTTTACCCATTCATTCCTAACTCTGTCCTCCAGAGTTTTTCCTGTCATGCTTCTCAAATGCTTCATTTCCACCGTACATACTTTACTAATTTCGCTATCATTTAGCTTACAAATAACGTATAGAAAACCCGGCAAAACGGTAATTGTTCTCATTGTTACTCCAACTTGTATAATCTTGTTTAATGCTTGATTAATAATTGAAAACAAGGCTTGATTATTCGGCTGTCAAATTTACTTTATCCGGCTGTCAAATTAATTTTATCCGGTTGTCAAATTTCGTGTTTTGTGTTAAAATCAACATATTGTGCTTTTCGCTTCCTTCATATTCTCATTGTAAAGCTTCCTGATAAGGCTACTTATTTATACTTTTGATTAATTATCCAAAGCATTTAGTACAATCTATTTATAATCTATAATCTAAGCTGCAAATATATGTTAACATTTAAAGCACATATTAAATGCATGCCCACAGACAGGCACATGTAGCTTCGCGCCTGTACATTCTGCATGTGTGCATACAAATAAACAAAACCTTACATGAAAATAAACCTTGCGCACATCCGCCGCCTTTCCCTGAAACGGGGTGGCATTGGCTAAAGTGAAACGATTCTTACAACACGGGTGGTCAATCTCATACTAACCTATCAGTCAAGGAGCAATACAAATCTGTACCTTAGAGCAGAGGTTCCCAAACTTTTTCAAGTCACGGCACCCTTTGAAATTTTGAGTTTTCTCACGGCACCCTAGTCATATAATATCGATCGATGTTTGTATTCATGTATGCACACAAGCTTCTGCTTTCGCATGAAGACATCTGGCCAGGCAAAATAGGTTGGTGAATTGCAATCCTCTTCACAATTTAACCACTTTGGGAACCTCTGCCTTAGAGCATAAACAACGGTAGTCACATTTAGTAAAATGTGCAGGAGACGAGTTTTAGTGAAAATGTGCACTTTTATAAAACCATCATAACTTCTGAACTAGACGAGATATTTTTGATCTGTAATCTTCTTTTATCAATATTTATTTAATGTGAAGTAATGTGAACACGTATGTGGAACTTCCGTGGTTTATGCTCGCACTTTTACGTGCATCCCATATTTATTACACTTGATATCTCAGTAACTATGAGTCCGAGGACTCCAATATTTTTACCACTTATAGAACAGCTAATTATAATAGTTTCTAAATCATTAACTCAAAAACGCAAAAAAGTGGACTTCCGTTGTTTATGCTCTAAGGTACAGAAATTATTCTGATTATATATATATATATATATTTTTTAAGAAATCCTGTGCGGGAGACTCCCTAGATTCTAGAGACTCTAGGGGTCTATATATTTGAACATAATAAGACTAAGCGTTACCACAAGACTACGCTTTGGACTCGTAAATGAAAGGTTGTGGGTTCGAATCCCGGCATAGCACAAAAAAAATATCATTTATATTTTCAAATATTCTCTTCGCTGGGTTGAAAATTTTATAAACCTTAATTACCAAAGATCGGTCACCAAAGTTAAATCCAGTCTTACAGAAATGGGGTCTTTCTTGAGAATTGGCGCTTTCTGTAGCGACGATCAAGCTCGCAGAGGGCTCTTGAGATTCACACAAAACAGCGCTCACCAAGATAATTTAATCTAATCTAAGTTGCAAAATATATGGAACATTAAAGATTCACATTATATGCACTTTCACAAACAGACATGCACAAGTTCGCGCTTAAACATGCGGCATGTGGTCCCACAATATAAAAACACGAATCTCACATGGACATACACCCCGCAACTCTTGCCGACCTTCCCTGAAAACAGGGGTGACATTGGCAAAGTGAACCATTTTCTACAGCATGGGTGGTCAGCCGCATACCAACCTATAAGTCAAGGAAATAATCCTCATATTATTTTTCGAGTTGTTATTCTCGATTAATTAATTATTAAAGTAGATACTCACAAAGATACGTATAGAAATTTCTTGACTAATAGGAGGTATGAGGCTGACCACCCATGATGTAAAAAATGGTTCACTTTGCCAATGTCACCCCTGTTTCAGGGAAGGTCGGCAAAAGTTTCAGTTTTTAATTTGTAAGTACACATTCAGCATTTTTAAGCGGGAAATTACACGTGTCTGTTTGTGGGTATGCATTTGATATGAGTTTTGAGTGTTAAGATGTATTTGCAACAAAGATTATAGATACTCCAGTGGGAACAGTATTCGAGTGATTTTGGCCCACCATTATCATCACTGCCTCTTTACAGTCTAAATTTAGTTTTGTTTTGAGGGAAAATTACTGTATATTTTTATATTTGGACCTTACAAATGACCTGATTATAATTTTGACACATGCTATCAGTACCCTTAGTACAAGTTGCAAAACTTGTGTCATGTAAAGTTTACGGCAATTATTAAAGAGTGATTTCCCCTAAAATCTGCCGTTTTTGTTTGTTTGAACTTGATTTTCTTCATCGCTGTAACTCTTTTGCTAAGACCACAAAGTGTAAGAAACAAAAACGGCAGATTTTGGAAGAAATCACTCTTTAATATTTTCCGTAAACTTTACTTTTCTCAAGTTTTGCAACTCGTACTAAGGGTACCGTAAAATGAAACGGGCAAGTATTCCATATATAGAACGGTATGCAACACAATGCGTGAAAATATAAAATACATATTTCTGGTCCTTAGTCCAGTGGTAACAATTCAGACTCGTAAATGGAAGGCGGCGGGTTGCGTGTTCCCATTCCACCACTCAACTCGAATGTTCACTCACACGCGCACGCGGGTTTCACTGTTACTAGTAAATATATTTTTGCTTTTCGAGAACATTTTCGTGCTGTTTTTGGTGAACTTTCGATTTTTTCAAATTGCTGATCCAATTTTATAAAGTTTTTAATACAATCTGCAGCGAATTCATTACATTGGGCTATAATTCAATTCTACCTCGATATCGAAACGAAATACCTTTAACTTATAAAGGTTTGTGCATTTACTTAGTGAAAATTCATCTTTATCTATTGATTTTCTTATAAAACGTAAGTATTTTTCTTTTTTTAATATTTGTTATTTTATCCTCGAGTACTTTCGACTGTCGTCATTTTCAAGAGTCATTTATATAGAAACTAAATAAAAAAAACTTCAACTTTTCATTAAATGTAATCCAGCTGTCTTATTTATCAATTTTCAACACTCATAACTGTGTATGTGCATTAAATTGCTTGTGTGCCAGTATATAGCTATTTGATAACAGTTGGTTTTCAGCTAGGTTCACTCATCTGCAATACTTCCGTGTGCATGTGTGAGTGAACATTCGAGTTGAGTGGTGGAATGGGAACACGCCGGCGGGTTCGCATCGCGGCGGAGCACAAAAAATATACAATACATATTTTCAAATTTCCTTTTCGCTGGGTTAAAATTCACAAACCTTTACCAAAGAACGGTCATCAAAATTTCCTAACATCCAGCCTTACAGCAACTGGGTCTTGCCAAGTCTTGACCAAGCTCGTAAAAAGTCAGGTCGATAGCTAGAATGCTTGCATTTTATGCCGTGAGCAAGGGTTCGATCTCCACCGATGGTGTCAGAAATGATTTCCCGTTTCGGTGTATTCAAACCCAAAATAAATACCGGCAAGGTGTACTCAGCCTTCACAAGAAATGAGAACCAGCTCCCCCGGAAGCTGGGAAACCCCCACTTCAACTGAGAGTGGCTGGTGTTAGGCCATACCCCTTACCTCTAAAAATAAATATGTCCCGAATCGCCACATGCGATGCCTTCGGGTACAACGCAGGCAAGAAGTTACACTCTATGTGTAGCTTAGTTGCTTTGCGTTGCGTAAAAAGTAAGACCCGAATCCCGATTGTAAAGCAAAGCCTTAATCGAACCTCGATTACGTTTATTTTTTTATATTTATTCACGTATACGGCTATATTTCTGGAGAGTGATTTAGTTTTCAATATTTTTTCGAGGTACGCAATTTTGATAACTTTTTTTAATTTTGTAGATTATCGCCTTTGATTCCACACCAGTCATATTTGCTTACGCACCTTGTGCAATTCGAGCCGCCTTTCTCTGAGCAGTGACGTCACACTGCCGCTGCATTTCCACGGTTTTGTCTGTAATAGTGATGCTCCATTTGCGTCATTTGAGACCGTTGACCGCAGCTTTTCAATTATGGATGCTTTCCCGGCTTTCCCAACCCTACCTACTATTATATATTGCAACAGTACCATTATGTTTTTATGGATAGGGTGCTTATTTTATTTATACTTCAATAAAAAAATATATAGATATACAATGTGTGTTGCACACTCTTGATCGACAAATAATTATTTTAAGGAATGAAAAAAAAACGGATTTTACTGACCGTGCAAAAGAGAAGAACGATTTTCTCTACGTTTCGTCGGAGTCATATCCGACGTCCTCAGGAGACGTGTGTCCTCTACAAAGAGGAACCACGAACTTTGATATTATTATAATTGATATTATATAACTATTGATAAAAATCGATATAATTTTTTGTAAAAGTTATTTACTTTAAAAGTGGGAGGCGTTTTATTTTATTAAATTGATTAAATCAATAATAAATTATATTGATTTTGAAAATGTAATCTGTTGTGTATGTTCCTTGACTTATAGGTTGGTATGCTGCTGACCACCCATTATGTAAAAAATGGTTCACTTTGCCAATGTCACCCCTGTGTCAGGGAAGGCCGGCAAGAGTTGCAGGGTGTATGTCCATTTGAGATATGGTTTTTATATTGAAGGTCCACATGCGGTATGTTTAAGCGTGAACTTATACGTGTCTACTTGTGAAAATGCATTTAATGTGAATCTTTAATGTTATGTATATTTGCAACTTAGATTACAGCAATAACGTCTTCGAAGGTTCATCCTAATATACTTAATTTTTCTCAACCTCCACCACAGAAGTACCGTTTTTGAACAGAAGCTGTATTTGATGTTCCAGGTTCCATCATGTTCCACGTCCGCCGCCGCCCAGCCGACTGCCAGCCCCGCAGGCGCAAGAAGAAGTCGGGCTCGCTGAGGAGTCCTGGCGGGGCGCCTCTTGGTCTGCTGCAGGAGCTGCAGATGGATGGCAGCGTGGCCGACAACGGGAGAACTGTGAGACTGGGCTCGGAAGTCGTCGAGGTAATTATACATCTTTTATAATTAAAGCTAAACAAAAAAGAAGATAGAAAATTTGTATACTTATAACTTTCGGTCCGTAGTCCAGTGGTACACTTCGGACTCGGTAAATGGAAGGTTGTGGGTTGAAATCCCGGCGGAGCACAATAAATGTACCATTTATAAAGGGTGTTTTTTTTAGAGGTATAGAACTTTAAGTTGGCAACACTGTTTTAACTGGCGGCCATTTTGTCAGCTGTTAAGTGATTTGTGTTTAGTTTAGTTTGGCATTTTAACATGAATAGACAACTCGTGCAACAATTGAAGCCACACAATCACCTAGCAAGGCGTAGATTCGGTGAATGGGTCCAAAACAAGATTGCCGTTGATCCCGATTTTCATAAGAGAATTTTGTTTAGCGATGAAGCTCACTTTTGGTCGAATGGCTACGTCAATAAAAAAAACTGCCGTATTTGCAGTGAAGATAATGCTCAAGTGTATGTTGAGACACCGTTACATCCAGAAAAACTGACTGTTTGGTGTGCTTTATGGGCCGGTGGAATCATAGGTCCGCACTTTTTTTAAAAAAGACGTTGGTCAGAACGTTACAGTCAATGGTGACCGCTATAGAGCCATGATTACTGACTTTTTCGTTCCTCAATTGAACAACCATGATGTGCAGGAGCTGTGGTTTCAACAAGACGGCGCAACATGTCACACAGCTCATGCCACAATTGATTTACTGAAGGAAACGTTTGGTAACCGCATAATTTCACGTTCCGGACCCGTGAATTGGCCTCCAAGATCGTGTGATTTAACACCACTAGATTATTTTCTGTGGAGATATGTGAAGTTGCTAGTCAACGCCGATAAGCCCGAAACGATTGACCACTCTGAGGACAACATTGGCCGCGTTATTGCCGAAATACGGCCACAAATGTTGGAAAAAGTTATTGAAAATTGGACCTCCAGATTAGATTACGTCCGAGCCAACCGTAGCGGTCATATGCCAGAAATCATATTTAAATTAAAATGCCAAAAGATTATCTTTCGAATAAAGTCAACTTCATGTCAATTTTAAAAATTCATCCTTGTTTTATTCCATTTCAAAGTTCTATACCTCCCACCCAAAAAACACCCTTTACTTTCAAATTTGCTCTTCGCTGGGTTGAAAAATTCATAAACCTTTACCAAAAAGACCTGTCATCAAAAGGCCAATCCAGCCTTACAGCAACTGGGTCTTGCTTGAGAATTGGCGCTTTGTAACGACGCCCAAGCTCGTATAAAGTCCGGTCGATAGTTAAGTTGGTAGAATGCTTGCATTCCATTCCGAGAGCAAGGATTCGATCCTCACTGAGGGTGTCAGAAATGATTTCTCGTTTCGGTGTCTATTTCAAACACAAATAAATACAGGCAAGGTGTACTCAGCCTGCGCAAAAAATGAGAACCAGCCCCCCCCCCTGGGAGCTGGGAAACTTCAACTGAAAGTGGTTGGTGTGAGGTCGGCCCCCTTACCTGTAAAAATAAATAAGTCCCGAATCGCCACATGCGAACCCTTCGGGCATAACGTACCCAAATAAAATCATAACAATACCTAAGCTGTAAATGTGAAATTACGTCTAATCTAATCTAATCTAATCTAAGTTGCAAAGATATGTAACATTGGGGATTCACATTACATGTATTCTCACAAGCATACACTTACAAGTTCGCGCTTGCGCATGCCGCATGTGAACCTACAGCATAAAACTCACAATTCAAATGAACATAGTACACCCTGCAACTCTTGCCGACCTACCCTGAAACGGGGGTGACATTGGCAAAGTGAACCATTTTCTACAGCACGGGTGGTCAGCCACATACCAGCCGCACATCTACTCTATTATTTATTAAATGTTGCTATTTTTAATTGCAGGTGGGATCGGCCAATGGAGTTGCGCTGCAGCTGTATGGCCCATCTATACAACCTCGGCACTGCGTCGTGGCTGCCATAGAGGGAGTAGTAACTCTGACTCCGTTACACGCTGACGCACATACATACGTCAATGGACAGAGAATCTACCATACCACCATCTTACAGGTATTTCTTTTGTAATGTCTTCATCATCTTTTGTTTTTGTCTAGCTGGGCTTTTACAAGTAGCCTATAAAGTCAGACTATCATGATGTTATGAAATATGAAATCAAAGTACTTATACGCACCTATACATGTACGATAGTGTGCGTAGAACCATCTGGGAGTAGTCCATGATGGTGGTGGTGCATAGAACGGCGTTCTGGTGAGAGCAAGAAATCAAAGAATGATCTGGAATGTGCGAGAAAGATCCCTTTTGTACCTATATATGGGGTCTGCTATGGTGCGGAGAGCAATTAGTCGCTCTATAACAATTTTTGTGATATTCGATCAATCTTTTTTTAACTGTGTAGTTATAATTGTTGTCAATACTTCATGAATAAGTCAGAAATGTCCGAAAAACAAGACCGGTTCCAGTGGTAATACTTCGGACTCGTAAATGGAAGGTTGTGGGTTCGAATCTTGGCAGAGCACAAAAAAAAAGTACCATTTACATTTTCAAATATTTCCTTCGCTGGGTTAAAAAATTCAAATACCTTTAGCAAAGACTGGTCACCAAAGGACCATCCGGCCTTACAGCAACTGGGTCTTACTTGAGAATTGGCGCTTTCTACAGCGATGACCAAGCACGTTGAGGGCTCTTGAGGTGTGATACACACAAAAACAGCACTCACTAAATAAATCAACCTAATATTATTATTATCATTAGTTACGCAATAGCCAAATAAAAACTGATTTATACGCTTTTTAGCGCCATTGGAGTTGATGGAAAACATAAAAAAAAAAAAACGCAACTAAGCTACACATATAGTGTAACTTCTTGCCGCGTTATCCCCGAAGGGGTCGCATGTGGCGAGTTGAACCTATTTATTTTTACAGGTAAGGGGGCCGGCCTTACGCCAACCACTTCAGATGAAGTGGGGGTTTCCGAGCTCCCGAGAGAACTGGTACTCATTTCTTGTGAAGGCTGAGTAAACCTTGCCGGCATTTTTATTTTGGGGTTTGAAACAAAACCGAAACGGGAAATCATTTCTGACACCCTCGCCTCGGCGGGATTCGAACCCGAGCTCACGGCATGGAATGCAAGCACTCTACCAACTGAGCTATCGACCGGTCAAATGGCGAAGATATATGAAACAAAGGTGCACAATTAGGTAGTTGTTGCTCTTCTGGTGAACTGTAGAAAGAGTCATCAAGAGGATACTCTACTTAAACAAGGAAATATATTGATTGTTCTTTGGATAAACATTCAAATGATACTTTTCCAGCATGGCTGCCTCATCAAGTTTGGCCGAATGTCTACCTTCCGCTTTGTGGATCCTGCCCAGGAGAACAACCTGAGCCGAACCCTGTCACAATCTCAGCACTTCGATTCCGGCTCAGTGTATGACAGGTCAGTGGAAATGAATATTACAACTCTTCAAACAATAGCTTACCACAACCCTGCTTTCAAAACAAATCATTTCTTCATTTTCAATCATCAGTCAGTTTCGAAATTAAAAAGCCAGTTTTACAAATATTTCTAAGAACCAGAAAATTTGAACCGGTCCGTAGTCCAGTGGCAACACTTCAGACTCGTATATGGAAGGTTATGGATTCGGATCCCGGCGGAGCACAAAAATATATCATTTATATTTCCAAATATGCTCTTCGCTGGGTTGAAAAAAATCATAAAGATCGGTCGCTAAAGGTCCATCCAGCCTAACAGCAACTGGGTATTGCTCGAGTATTTCGGAGGTCGTCGATTTCAATATAAAAAAAAAAACTATTGGAACTCAACTTTTATTTAGAGTACTTGCTTACTTTAGGAATCCAGAACCACCTATGGCAGGTATCTTCAGTGAATAGCAGCATCCACTGCATTGTCGTTTGCTAGAAGTAGGCCCGGTCCGTCAGTGTGCATTTTTCACCAACGAGGTTCCTTGATTTATAGGTTGGTATGAGGCTGACCACCCATTTTGTAAAAAAATGTTTCACTTTGCCAATGTCACCAATGAATTTTAAATGTTGAAACTTCAACTTCTGTTGAATTTTCAACTGCACACACGGTAAGCCACATTAAAATCATCAGGCCTATAGAGAACAAGCGCAGTTACAAGGGTTTTGGTTTCCTCTATCGGCAGGCACTTCCTCAATAGTCCTAACCCGTCTGATTTGGAACACTCCTGCTCTCACTGTCTTTGTAATTTGTGTGTCCATGGAGAGTGCACAGTTAATATGAATTCCAAGGAATTTTATTACAGAGGATGGCTTAATGTCCCTTCCATCAATACACATTGTCTCAGTATCACCAAGATGTTGTCTGCGTGGTGAAGTTACCCACATTATCTCTGTTGTTTAATCAACCAATCAAATAACCTAATCACTTATAACTTAACTTAACCTTGACTTATAGGTTGGTATGAGGCTGACCGCCCATACTGTAAAAAATGGTTCACTTTGCCAATGTCACCCCTGTTTCAGGGAAGGTCGGCAAGAGTTGCAAGGGCTTATGTTCTTTTGAGATTGGATTTTTTATACTGTAGGTCCACATGCGGCATGTGTGAGCGCGAAATAATGCGTGTCTGCTTGTGGGAATGCATTTAATATGAATCTCAAATGATACATATCTTTGCAGCTTAGATTTAGATTTAGATTTTAGACTTATCATCTTAGTAAGTAAGAATCCCCCATTCTGATCAACGCTTCGTCTCACTGTTTTAATTGCAAGCTTATTTACATTCTGCATGTGTTTTTTTTTGTTTCACGTGACGTCTCCCTGCTGCACCATTGCCAACATGAAAAAAAAAAACAATCATGTGCATTTCCCCGAAAACCCAACAACCTGACACATTGCACGCCCTGTTTTTATTTTGGTTTTACCCATCATTGTGATGTTCGCTTTTCATTCTGTTTAAAAAAACTGGAATTCTCCGGAACACACATCAATCAACATTGGAAAACAATGCGTCAACTTGGAATAATCATTAACCAATTTGGAATCACAAATCTATTTCATGTAATGTCAATCAATTTGGAATACTATTCGCTTGGAATATTGATCTGTGGATTTGGAATATGAATCAATACAAATGCTGATCAATCAATTGGAATCACAAACTATCAATTTACATGTTGTCATTGTATTGGGGATACTAATCTACGAATTCGGAATCAACTTGGAATACTGATTGAATATTGATCCATCTTATAAATCACCAACTGAATATCAATGGAAATCTTATCAACTTTGAATATCAACCATCTTTGAATTTCAACAAATGAATCTATTGGAATGTAATTTAATCAACTTTGGAAACATACTAATCAATTGGAATACTAACTAATGGGATCATATTTTGGAATGCAATGTTATACTTTGGAATGCATTTATGATTTAATTTTGGGATTTAAAAACCAGATCGCCGACATCGCCGATCCCGGATGGATCAAACGGAATGCTTTCACCGATGTCCCAAATGATGATGGATGGAATGCAAAGCACCTTGGATCCCAACGGAATAAACACAACCTCGGGAAGTGAATTCCAGCGGGCAATGAGTCCAATCTTAAACACAGACAAGATGGGATCACAAGACAACTTTGTGTCGCCGTACGGGAAAAATTTGGACAATTCCGATGCCATTTCTGGGTTTCATAACAATAATAATACCATGAAAATGGACGGGGAATCTCTGATTCTTTCCCAACAGCTGGCAAACTCAAAAGCAGATCTGCTTCAAGAGAACCATTTCGCTTCACCCTACAATGGAGTGGCCAGTCCACAGAATATGAAGGATCCCCTAAATTCAGGGAATAAGAATATCCCAGGAGGGCAGTATAAAGATAATTATGAGACTACGTTTGACTTGGATGGAAACGTGGAGACAAAAAGTATCTGCAGCGCCAAGAGTGGAGGATCTGGACACGACAACAGGTATTATTGCACATTTTGTTCTATGTTTTGTATCATTTTGCAATCTTGTTTAGATGTAAGTATTAGCATTTTGTGTTAGTTTGTTAATTATTTTTATCCAAAAGTAGCTGACCAGACAGCTGTTATCCTATCCAAATAAACAAATCAGTGATGTTCCTATGAATCAGTTGTATGAAAACGCTGTAAGAAAATGAATAGAGAACATATTTCAGAGAGACAATATTCCATGAGAGCACAGAATGCTCTGAAAATAAAAAGATTCAGAAAAATAATAAAAGTCTGGAGCTGGGTGAGACAAAACAACGGAAGTTGCAAGTCCACCACTCCAGGAATCAAAAATGTCAGCGGAGATATCCTGAGAATACAGAAGATGTAAAAAAGAGGTAGAAAGAATATTGTAATGAAATTACAAGCTCTCCTTTTATTATGCCTCTAGATATCTACGTCTTCATTGAAATGTATGGTAGTTTTTATTTATTTATTTATTAACGGCACTTAGTGCCTTTTACATTAAATCATGCATTAAATAGATACAGAGTTTCAAAAATAATACAAATACAAAAAAATACCAAAAAGAAAAACATGTATTAAATTACAGTGAATAAAAAAGATATGCTAGTGCAAAATGATAATATGAGAATTTACAATAGGTAGGTAAAACTTAAGTATAGTAAGGTAATAAGGTAATAACTTATATCAGAAATATTAAATAATAGTTGTCAGGTATAGATTTGTAAATGCTCTGTCTTGGTTTGTAGGATATCCCGAGGGCAGGAGGCCATCCTGCCTGCCGTGTTGGAGTTCCCGGAGCACTGCCAGCAGATGTTCCTGCAGAGCGTCATCACAGGACTGGACGTCAACTCTCCCGCCTTCAAACTGGCCCCCGTCTATACACTATACTTGTGCGCAAGGTGTGTATCGTACTTCATTCTTATTGTCAGACCGGCCCGTAGTCTAGTGGTTTGCACTGCTGACTCGTTAATGGAAGGTTGTGGGCTTGAATCCCGGCGGAGCATAAAAAATATACCATTTATATTTTCAAATTTGCTCTTCGCTGGCTTGAAAAATTCATAAATCTAATCCAATCTAATCTAATCTAAGTTGCAAAGATATGTTACATTGGAGATTCACATTACATGCATTCTCACAACCAGATACGTACAAGTTCGCGCTTGCACATGCCTCATGTGAACCTACAACAAAAAAACCAAATCTAAAATGGACATACACTAATCTAATCTAATCTAAGTTGCAAAGATATGTTACATTGGAGATTCACATTACATGCATTCTCACAACCAGACACGTACAAGTTCGCGCTTGCACATGCCTACACCCTGCAACATAAACCTTTACCAAAAACCGGTCATCAAAAGGTCCATCCAGCCTTACAGAAACTGGGTCTTGCTTGAGAATTGGTGCTTTGTAGCGACGACCAAGCTCGTAAAAAGTCCGATCGATAGCTCAGTTGGGAGAATGCTTGCATTTCATGCCGAGAGCAAGAGTTCGATCCCAAGGTGCACTCAGCCTTCACAAGAAATGAGAACTGGCCCTCAGCGAGCTGGGAAACTTCGACTTCAACTGAAGTAGTTGGCGTAAGGCCGACCCCCTGTGAAAATAATTAGGTTCAACTCGCCACATGCGACCCCTTCGGGGATAATGCGGCAAAAAGCTACACTATATGTGTAGCTTAGTTGCGTTTTTTATGCCTTATTAAGACTACATAGTCTTTTCGGCACTCCAAAGCACTCTCATCCCCTGTTTGTTTATTTTATATTAATCAGTGCATTCAACATTACTTAATTTCATGCATTGCCTTATGGTTTGCAGGTACAGAGCCTCCACCCACTACAGGCCTGAGCTGTCCCCCACGGAGAGAGCTCACAAGCTGACAGCTCTGCTGCACCACATAGCCACCCTCATACAGAACACAGTGCAGGTAACTGCAGCAGCAGAATGCTCTCTTCTTCACTGCACTAGCTTTCCCCATATAATACTGGCAGATAATAATAATAATCAGAAAGTATTTATATTGCCGTTATGTGATAAATCACTGCAAGTTTTTTTTTTTTAAATAGATTTGCGGAAAGGAATGCAATCCACCAACCTATTTGCAATCTGGCCAGTTGTCTTCATGTGAAAGCAGAATCTTGTGTGCATGCAACGGCATCTGTTGAACCATGGTTGAAGTTATGGTCAAGTGGTCCTGGTTCTGACCGGCTGCCTGGATTATTTATAAAGAAATGCTCCTCAGTGTTGTGTAAGCCGTTGGCCATCATAAATAGTCGATCAATTAGGGAAGGTTGTTTTCCATTACTGTGGAAAAAAACCCAGATATGTCCAATTTTTAAAAGTGGTGATAAATGCTGTATAGAGAATTATCGGCCTATCGCAAAGCTTCCTATTCTGGGCAAAATATTTGAAAAGATAATAATGGACCAAATAAACCCTATTCTAAACATAATAATTATTCCTAGCCAGCATGGCTTTCGCCAAAAGAAATCTGTAGACACAAATTTATTAGAATTTACTCAGGTTGTAACCAATTCCATTCATAGTGGCTATCAGGTAGACACTGTTTATAGTGATTTCTCCAAGGCGTTTGACAAGATAAGTCATAATATATTGTTGAGTAAGCTCTGGCACATCGGTATAAGGGGGGATCTCTTAAGGTGGTTTGTATCCTATCTTAAAAATAGATCCCAAGCAGTGGCACTTCACGGCTATGAGTCAGTATATAGATGTATTTACTCTGGTGTACCTCAGGGATCCCACCTGGGGCCTCTTTTATTTACTGTTTACATTAATGATATTATTCACTCAATAAAGTACTCTAATATTCTGTTGTTTGCCGACGATGCTAAAATATTTAAACAAATTAATACCATCGAGGATTGTATAGAATTGCAGTCTGATCTTAACTCGATTCTTTCTTACTCTAATGCCAACCAGTTATATCTTAATATTGACAAATGTAATGTCATTACTTACACTAGAAATCGTAGTAAAATTCTTTTTGACTACAGTTTTGGTGTTGATGGCCTCAGAAGAAAATCAGTGGTCAATGATTTGGGTGTATTGTTGGACGAGAGACTGAGTTTTATCAACCATTATGAGCATATTACTGAAAGAGCGATGAAGACGTTACATTTTATTGTTAGGAATACTAAACTTTTCAGGAATCCCCAAGTATTGCCCTTCTTGTTCAATTCATATATTAGAAGTGTACTTGAGTTTTGTTCGACTGTTTGGAACCCCAATTATGTTGTCCATATTAATGCTATTGAAATGGTCCAAAAAAAACTTATCAAGCAACTGAACTTTCGCAATAGACAACATTTCAATAGTTATTCCCAAGCATTGGAGCATTATGGTATACGATCTTTGGAGGCAAGGAGAAATATGCTTGACATCAGCTTCATATATAAAATAGTTAATAACAAAATCGATAGTGCACCTCTCACAAGCCTCCTTCCATTTCATTGTCCAATCAGAACTCATCGAGACAAATCCTTATTTTATGTGGGTGCAGCCAGGACAAATTATAAGCAAAATTCTTTTATAAGTAGAGCCTGCGTTGCAGTAAATAGTGTCCAAAGGACTGATCCTAAGTTGGACATTTTCTTTCTGTCTGCACAGTCATTGAAAAAGAGGATTTTGAATCTTGCAGGATTTGAATTTCATTTTTGAATCTCATTTCTAATTTCTTTAATCATTCTCAATTCCTATTTTGTTTTTGTTGCTTATTAATCATCATTGACGTGTTTGGTGTGCGCATTGTTTTTCTACTCCCTTCCCTTTCTCCTGACCTTTCTTTCCTTATCCCATCATGAGGACGAGATTTATTTTTTATTTATTTTTTATTTTTATTTTTATTCTCTTTTGATTTGTGTACTTCTTTTTTTTTGGTTTTGGATGCTGCTTCTTTTTGTTTTTCTTTACTTTTTATTTATTTACCTGGCATGATTTGTAATTTAAAATATTAATTTGTAGAATACAGTAATAGGCGACATGAATTGTAAAAAATATCTTATATATAAATACAAAATTATATTCAATGCTGTTGTATTCTTGTTTAAACAATAAAAAAAAAAAAAAAAAAAAAAAAAAAAAAAGTGGGGTAGACGCATGATTCGAACCAACGTTATCCGGTTCCAAATACCGCGCCTCTACCCCTCGGCCATAACACCGACTTTTAATTGTAACATCTCTGAAACAAACATGTTTTCAATCTAAATCTAAGCTGCAAATATATATTACATTTAAGATTCATATTAAATGCAATCCCACAAGCAGACACATATAAGTTTACGATTACACATGACGTATGCAGATTTACAACATAAAAACCCAATCTCAAATGAACGTAAGCCCTGCAACTCTTGCTGACCTTCCCTGAAACAGGGGTGACATTGGCAAAGTGAACCATTTTTTTTTACATTACCTATGGGTGGTCAGCCACATACCAACCTATAAGTCAAGGAATAAAAAATCATAAGAATCTGTTGGCTGTAGTGACACTGAATGAGAATTAAATTTGAATGTGGTGTTTTCAGGAGAAGTACGCAGACGCCGCTGTCCAGGCCTTCTGGATGGCCAACACCTCGGAGCTTCTTCACTTCCTCAAGTGTGACAGACACATAGCGGCCTTCTCGCTGCAGGCGCAGGACATCCTGGCTCACACCGTGCAAAACGCATTCAGGTACACAATCATTACATAGACTTCAAGTAGCATTAAACAATACGGACTTGACCAATCAGAAAATAGTGAGGATTATTCTTCTTATCTTTGAAGAAAATACTTTCAAGAAATTAGAATGACCAACAAGAATTGACCGGTCCGTAGTATAGTGTTCAACAAGTGTGTAACACTTCTGACTCGTGAATGGAAGGTTGTGGCTTCGAATCCCGTCAGAGCACAAAAAAATATACTGTTAAGTTTTCTGCTGGATTCTCTTTTTAATTAAAATGCCATAATTTATCTTTACAGAATTTATTTTTCACAATTTATTTCATAACTTGACAATTACTGTTTATTGGTGTTACTCAGCGAATTTCTTCCTTGCGACTCACCTGTCGGTACCATTTTGATCTCTTTTATAAGGAACCAGAGGGGACTTTCTCGCATTTACTAGATCATTCCGATCATTCCGATCATTCCGAACGTTATGTACATACAACCACTAGAATGTCATTCTAAGGCATCATAAGCGCACCTACTACAAGTTCGTGACAATACCATTTATATTTTCAAATATGCTCTTCAGTGGGTGAAAAATTCACATACCCTTACCAAAGACCGGTCACTAAAGGTTCATCCAGCCTTACAGCAACTGGGTCTTGCTTAAGAATTGGTGCTTTCTATAGCGACGACCAAGCTTTGCAGAGGGCTCTTGAGGTGTGATACATACAAAAACCGCTCAGCAAATAAATCATCCTAATATTATTATATTATTCCAGTAACCTGGTGGGCTGCTTCCACGTGGAACTGTCCCAAGTGCTGGGCCCCTTCCTGGAGGAGCAGCAGAGCCCGGAGTCTGCGGGGGCCCTGGTGCTGGGGGCGCTGGGGGGCGCCATGGCCCTGCTGAGGAAGTGCCGGGTCAACGCTGCCCTCACCATCCAGCTCTTCTCACAGCTCTTCCACTACATTAATGTGTGGTGCTTCAACAAGGTAATGCCACGCTTCCTTTTGCCAAGCTGCATCCACAGCGGATCAGTAATCCTGTCCTTAGACTTATATTATTATTTTGTATTATGTATATCATTCTTCACGCTACTCGTGATCTAGCAACAATCAACTAGATTTTTAATTTAAAACTTAGGTCCTCTCTAAAATGTTTAATTTCATTCAAAAACGGTCAAGCTGTTATTCCTACGAAAATACTAAAATTGTGATTAAAACCTAAAAAGTGATTAGGAATGTGAAAATTTCCGATCGTACGTATGTTTTCTAATCTAAATCTAAATCTAAGCTGAAAATATATGTAACATTAAAGATTCACATTATATGCATTTTCACAGACACGTATAAGTTTGTTCTTAAACATGCCGCATGTGGACTTACAATATAAAAACCCCGAATCTCAAATGGACATACACCCTGCAACTCCTGCCGACCTTCCCTCAAACAGGGGTGACATTGGCAAAGTGAACCATTTTCTACAGCATGGGTGGTCAGCCGCATACCAACCTATAAGTCAAGGAACATACACCACAAATTACATTTTTACTAAAATGACTAAATTGATTGTTTTCAGGTGGTGACCTCTCCGCACATGTGGTGCCGCGTCTGGGGTGTCATCCTGTCTTCCCGCCTGGCGCCCATAGCCGCGTGGGCAGAGAGACAGGGCCTGGAGCTGGCGGCTGACTGCCACCTGGCCCTCATACAGCAGTGTGCGCATCTGCTGCAGGTAGCTACTTTGGAAACCTATATATACGGCTGCAAAGTCCTGCCACATCACTCCTCACCTTCAAGCTCTGCATTGGCTGAAAATCCCTGGGGATCACCTTCAAAGCACTGCGTGGGAGTGCTCCGGGATACCTGATGGAGCTGGTGTCTCCAGCAACTAAAACCTCGCGCGGACAAACACTGAGGTCAGCTGCATCAAGAAGCAGCTGCCTGAACATCCCTGCAAGAAGGCCCCGCACTTCAAGGCAGCCACTCCAATGACTTGGAATACTATTCCCGCCTCAATGAGGGAACTGGATTTGGAGAGACTGTTTAAAAGAAGTCTCAAGACTCACCTCTTCGTACAATCATATGGACAAGCGCCTTTGGAGTGACACACTGTCATAAAAGGCGCTATATAAATTTTGTATTAATATTAATAATAAACCTATTACCTCGGAAGTTATTAGAATACATGTACAGACAAGTGGGATGAATTATCTTTGGATGTGCAAATCATGTAAATCTATATCATGCCGCTGTTCCTCTAGGGGTGGCCGGTACCTTTGCAGATGCGTCTCCACTTTTTTCTCTCCTTGCATACCTCTTTCATCTCTTCAACATTTATCACTTTCTTCATACATACTCTTCTCTTTTTCTCACTCTGCAGGTTCCATTCTTTCGCAATCTTACCTACTTATTTGGTCTATCCATTCCTTCCTCAGTCTTGTCCTTCCACGCTTTCCTCTGACATTTTGTCTGTACATTTTCTTTGTTCTGCTCACTTTCTTCGTGAGTCGTTCATCATCCATTCTTTCAAGGTGTCCAAACCATCTAATTGGGCTTTTTTGTACTTTCATTCTTAAATTCTCTTTTATACCACACTCGTTCATGACCCAATCATTGCGGACTCTATCACAGTCACATGTATTAGTTATTCAAGAACAAAAATCACAAGAGTTTAGCACATACCTATTTCCACTTGCAGACTTTTGAATTCCTGAACAATGTCAGGGATAAGTGTAAAGTTGGATGTCGTCTATGATAGACAGCCGCACTGTATGCAAGTTTACACTTGACGCCTATGCGTGTCACCCGTAGTTGAAGGGTTAAGGATCATATGTTAAAGTATTTGTTGTAATAATTCCAGGCCCCCAAGCACACAGCTGACGACATATCCTCTCTGACCTCGGCCTGCTTTAAGCTGAACTCCCTGCAGCTGCGTTGCTTGCTGGGAGGCTACAGCGAGGATCCCTCAGGCAGGTCAGGAGGCCCGGGGCCCGCCAGGCTGCCCCAGGAGCTGGTGGAGGCTGCAGTCAAGCATGCACAGGGGGTGGCCGATGAACTACATCGCGCTGATGGGAGAGAGGTAAGCTGACAAATTCAATAGGATTGTTATCACTGATTGAAGTGTCTTGCTTTCATGTATGACATTTCTGACTTATTCATGATGTGTTGTAAGAACAGAAAGAAATGGCGGTTGATCTAGGGCTAGGGTTTTGATGTTTATACATATTATTATTTGTCTATTTAAAAAAATGTAATTTGTTGTGGATGTTCCTTGACTTATAGGTTGATATGCGGCTGACCACCCATGCTGTAAAAATGGTTCACTTTGCCAATGTCACCCCTGTCTCAGGTAGGACGGCAAGAGTTGCGGGGTTTATGCCCATTTGAGATTTGGTTTTTATGTTGTAGGTTCACATGCGGCATGTGCAAGCGCGAACTTGTACGTGTCTGCTTGTGAAAATGCATGTTATGTGAATCTCCAATGTAACATATCTTTGCAACTTATATTAGATTAGATTTGATTAAATAGATATCCGTCCCTTTTTAATCACAGGAAGGTCATCTGCACTAGAAGAAATTATAGCTTGGACGAGCACTCATTTCTTCTTCAACCTTAAATAAAACTGATTATTGATATTCCAGATAACTCTAGAAGAGAGCAGCACCCTCCCGCTGTCCCTGATGATCCCAGAGGATGGTTTCAGCGCAGACGTCGTCCTGGGTCTCCCCAGTGGCCTGTCCGAGTTCCTCCTGCCCCTGCAGAGGGCCTGCCTGTGCCGACTAGCTCCACAACCCCACTCACAGGGTCACTGGACAGTTTACATGACTGGTAAATTCAAAATGTATCAAATTGAGATCTTCAGTTTTGTAGTGGACTTTGAACCGATTTCGTAGATGGCAAAATTGCAACATCCCGCAGCCGGGTTGCCAGGGCAAAAGCCATTGAGTAATAGAGAAGCAGAAACTAACTTACTGTATTGATACATACTATAGCCAATCTTACAGCAACTCGGTCTTGCTTGAGAATTGGCACTTTCTACAGCGACGACCAAGCTTGCAGAGGGCTCTTGAGGGGCTTGACAAAAACAGCGCTCACCAAATAAATAATCCTAATATTATTATATTATTATAAGCGCCTTGATGCTTACATGATTAATTAATTTCAGGATATCACGGAGGTGGGATGACGGTGCGGCCTCCTCAGCAGCCGGTGGTTCAGGTCATCAAGCTGCAGAAGAACTCCAACGGCATGGGACTCAGTATTGTTGCTGCCAAGGTAAACCATTGCATCAATATCAGACATCTTCTCATCTTCTTGAAAATCAAAAAAATATTACATTTCAGATGAGTAGTTACCTTCAATCTGAAGCCTGTTGCTGCACAATTCTTCCCTGATGAAGATACAATGAGATACAAAAGACAATATTTCTCATTGTTGATTTAGGTTGGAATTACGTTCGTTTAACATATTTAACATGTTCGTTTAACCAACCAGAGACAGGTCGTAAGTCCTGTGACTCCCATCTCATCCTGACTCCGTGCGGCGGGCCTGAGTTTGGGTCTTGGATTTTCAAAATTAGAGACCTGACTCGGTGAGACCGTGGATGCTCAGCTATTTCACAAATTAATAACTACACAGTTAAACTTTATGAATCGGATATTAGACGAACCGTTTATAAAGGAACTTACATTATTCTCGACGTTTCGTTAGCGGCGTTAGGTTAAGAGGATGAAATGATTCAGTTCTCTCTTTTTGTTATGACTCTGGATATCCAAGGTCAAATGGTCACAAGGTCTTGATAAGCAGCGAAATAAAGGCTAAATAAAAAAATCAGTATTATAATTATTTGCTTCAATCGCTAGGGTGCTGGACAGAGCCGTCTCGGTATCTACATCAAGTCCGTGGTAGCCGGGGGCGCCGCGGCTGCTGACCAGCGTCTGCAGGCCGGAGACCAGCTGCTGTCCGTGGACGGCCACTCCCTGGTGGGCATCACCCAGGAGAGAGCGGCCGAACACCTGGTGAGGACCGGGCCGACTGTCACACTGGAGGTGGCCAAACAGGGGGCCGTCCTGCATGGGCTGGCGACACTCTTACGGCAACCAAGTCCGCAAAGCACTAGAGGTAGGAAAATGTCTTTTTATCATGCCTTTGGTTGTTTTAATGTTTGGATTTCAGATGTAAATATCATCAAATGCATCTTGGAGACGTGGGAGTTAAGGATCTTGGTTTACATCCTCCCTTATTCGGAAGTATTCAGTAAAAACCTGGATTGGAAAACATAGTTTCGATGGATATTTTTGACTATGACATCACTGGCTTGCTGTGTTGGCTGTACAATGAATTTTGTATCCTGTTCTTTGTATGGATCATTGGGTTTTTAGTAACAAATAATTTGATACAATTATTGTCATTGATTGTAGAGGTATCCACTTTTTAACCTTTCATCTTACATGATAAAAAATAAAACAATTGTTGTTTTCGATTACTATGAGTCCCGTACCTCACAGTAATCAAGTGTGATTATTCTTATATCCGTAATTAATTCCATTCTTCATTCTATTCTTCATCATTCTAAACTTTACTACATGATGTCATCATTAACTTAGCTATCATAACATTTGCTTTACCATTCTAACATTTATTCTATGATCCCATTAACAAACTTATTACTAACAGAAGGCCGCAGGTCTCCGATATTCACAAACCCCCATCCCACCTACCTGAGGAGAACCCGTCCTGATAGCGAGCTGATAACGGCCAACATCCACCCTGCAGAGAACTCATACGCCATTAGGAGGTCGCTCGTTAGCGCTGATGACGTTGATCGCTACCAGCAACAAGGTGAAGGAGGACACAACCTTATTATACTAGCAAAAACTACTCATATTTTCTAACGAGTCAAACTTTGCAGTCCAGGGCTGGAAGTCTCATCACCACGGTAATTCTTACCTACCGAATATCGGTAATATTTGTATAAAGGCTTATCAGCTGTTCACTTGTGGCCATCTTGGATTGACAGGTCTTTATATAAATATTACCGATATTTGGTAGGTAAGAATTACCGTTGTGATGAGACTTCCAGCCCTGGGTGAGAAATCTCATCTTTTCTAGGGATCGTGTTGGTAGATAACAAGCGAGAAAACATGGTCAAATGATCTCCATACAAATTGTATGGACCACCAGATTGGCTGTTCAAGGGTGGCCTGTTTTCTTGTAGATATTAAGATTTCTATCGGTGGATAAAAAGCCAGAAAATATGGCTATGCATGAATAGCTGATCAGCAGTACATACACTTTGTGTGAAGAACATTTGACTGCCTGATCAGCTGTAGGCGAACTGCCATATTTTGTCGCTTGCTATTTACCGATAAGATTGATAGATAAATGAGGACTTCGAGGGGCAGGTATATCTGTTCGGACTCATAAATCAGAAAATCTATACAAATTGGCTTAACTTTTACATTATAATCTATAATCTGAGTCACAAAGATATATTCACATGTAAGATTAATAAATAATTAATGCATGCATACTATCTCATTGACAGTAACATAAACTTCAGGAAAAAAACGTTTACATCCCAAGTAAACGATACTAAAAAGATATTTTTTTCTAACAGGCTGCTCGTATTCCGTGCGGAACTCAGATCAAAGGAACATGATCTTCATGCAAGAAGACACTTCGGATTCTTCAAGCTCCGACGAAAGCATAGAAGCCACTTATCCCATCATACCCCGTGTGGTCGTTGATTTTGATCCAGAACCTTACAGTTACTCCACAAATTACACTAAAAACCAGCAAGATAACAAAATAACACCTACGTTTAGTTTTACAGATTACGACGAAATCTGTTCTAACGAAATGAGAAACGCTTGTGAAAGTTATGCCGCATTTGAAGACGCTAAAAGAAACCCTGTTTGTCATCGTGAACAATCTGTAGACTCCAGTAATCAGTCTTGCGATTCAGACTGCAGTTTTTCTGGAGATGACAATCTGGTCACGCGTGAAAAAGATGGCTGCAAGATAAATTTTGATGTGTCGAATGATCAGCGATTGTGTCGATCTTTTGAGATAATAAATGAAAGTTTAAAGGATACTATTAATCACTCAAATTCGTTGGATTCCACGAGGTTTTTAGAAGATTCGGATGAGATTCCCTACATTGATGATATAGATTCTGAACCGATTATTTTTGAACATAAAAGCTGTTCAAAAGAAAACATATTTCAAGATAATAGCGTAGCCGATGTCACCGTTAGAACATTGTTTCCAAAAAATGTAGAAAAAGCTGATTCTTTGAAGAAAAAAGACAAAGCAGGTGCTGTGAACTTTGATAAATTGAATTTGAATGAGTGTTCGAAAGTAATTTCATCAAGAAGTGGTGCAAAACAAGTGAAGAATGACGTAAATGATTACGAAGGTGACAAAAAGTTACACGGGAATTTTTTAGATCAAAATTCCACAGATCAAAACTTTTTTTCAAAAGTTTCATCACAAAAAAGCAATAAAACCATAGTCAATATTAAGAATGTAAGAAATAGTGAATTTAACAATAACATTATGTCAAATTTTAATAATAAAGGTACAAATGTAAATAGTAACATAAACAAGAGAGTATATTATAAAGAAGACGAGGATAAATGTGTGAAGGCAGATGCCTACAATTTCAAAGATATTATTGAATGTAATAAGAGAGAAAGTTCATGTGATTATGAGTTGCCTTTCAACGTTAAAGATAATTTTAATGTTCAATTAAAAATGGATATCTACACAGCTGAAAACATTGATTCAAACAGTTCCACCGAATCTATAATAAAAGCCTTGGATAAGTCTCTTTCTAGAAGCAGTGAGCTACTTTCTGAAAAGGTCAAACCATGGAAAAGCCCGGGTGAACTACGTTTGGGAAATGGAAAAGTCAAAGCGCTAGCAGAACATTTCAACAACATGAATCTAACGTATCAGTCCAAATCTTATGCTAGAAATTGCCAGTCCAGTCCAAATTTGATGCACGCTTCAAAATGCACAGATTTTGTTATAAATCCAATATGGAGTGCAAGCTTATTTGATGTTTCCTCAAAAGATAATGACGATAGAGTTGGAAATAAGTATACAGACGAAGAAAAGGAAAGAATCTTAAGTCAACTAGAAGACTGGTCTAAATTTGGTACGAAAGGTACTGTAAGTAATCTAGAGATAAACTCTAAAATTAGAGAGAGTTTGAACCTTAAAAAGAGTGAGTCAAATGTTACATCGAGTGTAAAATTAAGAGAAATTCCTTTGAATAAGACGATAACAAAGGATGAAAAAGTGTTGAAGAAAAGAGAAAAATTTGTGAGAAAAGATGAATTTAAATCCCCGTTGAATAAGAAGTACGGAAGCTTGGAGCGGTTGACCGGATCCACGGTTCCTAGGGTTATAGAAATGATTCCGAGAAAGACATTATCGTCTCCGAATGTAAATAAAGAAGTGAAGACAATTGATAAACCAGCGATAGAGAAAAAGAAGCTGATTCTACCCAAAAAGAAGTTTCCGCAATCTTACATTGTATGTAAAAAATCAAAACATAATGAGAGTTATGACATAGCGCAGAGCTGCCCAAATTTGTCAAAGGATGAGAGGAAAACCATGAGAAGAGCTTCAAAGAAGTTTTTTGTCAGCTGTCCGAATTTGACGCAGAGTAAATTGAATATTTACGACATGTTGAACCCGTCTTATATGAAGATATGTCAAATTAATAACCCCGCAAACGATTTTAAGAGCAAGTATGCCAAAAGATACGCATGGATACAGTACGGGAATACGTTAGTGGGACCGAAGAGCATTTCTTATGAAAATATTTGTAAGCAAGACCAGTAAAAAGATACATTTTTATTACTATTTTGTAGTTGAGTTCTGACATTTGATTTTACGTTTAGATGGATAACATTGTTATGCAAATTTGTTTGGTAAAATATCCATTCAAATGTGATACTTTTAACGTAATTTCATTCAATATAATTTCATTAGTCCGGTCGATGGCTCAGTTGTTAGAGTGCTTGCATTCCATGCCGTGAGCTCGGTTTCGAATCCCGCCGAGGGTGTCAGAAATGATTTCCCGTTTCGGTGTTTATTTCAATAAAATACCGTCAAGGTTTACTCAGCCTTCACAAGAGATGAGTACCAGCCCCCTCGAGAGCTGGGAAAAACCCACTTCAAATGAAGTGGTTGGCGTAAGGCCGGCCCTCTTAGCTTTAAAAATGCGAAACCCCTCAGGGATAAGGCAGCAAGAAGTTACACTATATGCGTAGCTTAGTTGCGTTTTTTTTTACCTACTTCACCACTGATGATTGACCAGTTGTAGTATATTGATGAACACAACAGACTGTTAGTCAGAAGATAGTGGGTTAAATTCCCAGGGTACATAAAAATATAGGTAATTTAATTTTCGATTTTTATTTATTTTATGATGTCCTTTGTTGAAAGTAATCTTAAATGTCATGCCTAGTTGTTTCACTTTTCTGTCTTAGGATAAAATGCATTTTTGAATGTTTTTTTATATTTTTTATTTTTTCAGGGCACATGTTTTAATATTTTTTTCTTTGCAGAAATTGTAAAATGTCAAGTCTTTAATGTATATTTGTTTATTGCTTCCATTATTTAATTCTTTACATTCTTATGTTGGTTCTGTGTAAAATCAAAACACCTTTCAAACATAACCTCAAAAAATTTTGCATCACCGTAATTTTGAAATACTTGGAAAATTTTTGCAGATTTCAACCATACAAGGACAACAGGTCCGTAGTCCAGTGGTAATACTTTGGACTCGTAAATGGAAAGTTGTGGGTTCGAATTCCGGCGGAGCACAAAAAATATACCATTTATATTTTCAAATATGCTCTTCGCTGGGTTGAAAAATTCGTAAACCTTTACCAAAGACCGGTCATCAAAAGGTGCATCCAGCCTCACGGCAACTGGGTCTTGCTTGAGAATTGGCGCTTTCTACAGCGACGACCAAGCTCGCAGAGGGCTCTTGAGGTGTGATACACACAAAAACAGCGCTCACCAAATAAATCAGCCTAATTTATTTTTTTATTTTAATTTTAACCTTCATACTAAATTTCCTCAAATTCTCTGGTGGTTGAGTATTTTTTTTATATAAGTGGAGGGGCAAGGTGTAACTTTTGCCCCTCAGGGGGTATATAAATACAAAAAAACAACAAATGGAGAAACTGCAACGTATTCTCCAATGCGAGATATGAAATACATAGATCTAGTGCCTATGGTATTTTCTCTCTCAAACAAAAGCCAACCTTCAATAGGTGGCTTTCAATGTTGGACGACTTTCCCGTACCAAAGAAGCGAAAATTAAAGAACCGCACTCACCTCAATCGTGCTGCTGGTTCAAGATGATGCTCGTTTTCTCAGGATCCTGTGGTGCTGAGCTCTGTTCACAAACTGCCACACTTGCAAGTTATATGTAAAACAATCACACTCACTCACAGATTTTTACGGTTAAATTTCAAATCGGTCGAGAGACATATAAAAACGTGTCTGCTTGCGAACACGACGGAAACGAAAGTCTTCAATCCATTGCTAGTTTCACGTCGCTCAGTCAAAAAGTTGATATTGCCATCTTGCGATTTATTTGCACCTTTATTTCAGTTTGTAACAGACCAACATGACAATTCGCTTCTTAGACTAATTAATTAAAATAAAAATAGATGACGCTATTCATGCGTCACCAATAAGTGTATTGATTTTACATAGAATTGGTCCTTATCTTTTCAGAGCACAACTTATATGGTTTATTTTTTAATGTTTTTTTTTTGTACAATTCTCATTGTTGTATTGATTATTATTTTTTTGTTATAATATTTTTTTCTGTTTCAGCAATATTCTACAATCTATTTTACATTTATGTTTACAAGTAAATGATACTAACTCCACACCTCTGTACATGTATAATTTTCGATCTGTATTTAAAAACACAATGAATGTCAGAAATGCCTTGTTCAATAAATAAATTTAATCTTATTATCAATGAACAAATTGAAAAAAATATTTTGGCATGCCATATTATAAAGATTTGATAAAAAAAAGTAAGCCCTGTATTTAGAAAAGATGCTGGTAGTCCATAGTTGATTTAACCTTCCCCTTTCTGTGCTAAAAAAATTACACGCGCAACGGTGTTGTGTAGTGACTACACGCTCATAAAAGTCGGATTTATGATCGTTAAATGATGTATATTAATAGCTAATCGCTTAAATTAAGTATAATTGAAGTCTAATGAAGAAGTAAATGACAATAATTAGTATTTAAATGCTGAAAACATAAAAAATCATCGGCCGATGCCTATAAAGCGGACGAAGAGTCCACTCTGAGTGAGCGCCTGACAGTGACTGACGCTAGTTGTCACGTGATATGGAAAATGCGACGGGCGGCGGCTAGCTAGGGAATTTAATTTTACAACGGTAGCGACGGAGATGCGCTATTTCGTGTGCTCCAATCCTAGCAAAATATGTGAGAGTGAGATGTGAATAGCGTCGCACTCACCGCGCACACTTTACATGCATGTCGCGAGCTACGGACAGCCTGTGTGATTGTATTGGTGCCATTTGTTTTATTGTATTGGTGAATTTATTTCCGACTTTTACAAAACAGCTCTGCTGCCCCTTATTAGTGTGGATTATTAAAAATATATTTTTTAATTAAATTCGTAAATGTATGAGGGAGGAATACCTAGAATCTGAGCTCCATGTAAATTATATTTATAGAGA
Organism: Agapetus fuscipes; assembly: GCA_951799405.1. Classification (NCBI taxonomy): domain Eukaryota; kingdom Metazoa; phylum Arthropoda; class Insecta; order Trichoptera; family Glossosomatidae; genus Agapetus; species Agapetus fuscipes. The sequence continues at coordinate 3,373,084 of OX637363.1, forward strand.
TATTAAAGATTATAACAAGCAAGTGTACTGCTTACACTTCACAGGGAAGGGAAGGTTAAGAAGTAAGTTTGTCAAAAAAACTTACTGTATGAACTAGCACAAAAAAAATAGACATAAATTGACAGCATTTTTAAACAAAATCAATATTCTTAATTTCATTGATTGTAGAGGCATTAACTTTGTAATCTTTCATCTCAGTACATAAAACATACATAAAACCACTTTGTTTTTTTTTTTTTTTATTAATTTTGGGTATAATATAATATCCAAAGCCAATTTCGTACACATACCATATGAAAGCAGAATTATAACATACAGCATTATTTGGACCACCTGATGATGCAAACTGTATGTTCATAATTTGTATGCAGGTGTGGACAGCCATTAGTTTATAATTTTAATTTGCAACTTTTCTAAATGTCATTGTATGTTCACTTTTCAATGCATGTTTTTATGCACAGTTCTAATATAAAGTACTTAAATATGTTTTGCCTTTATTTTCTGCCATTTTATGAATCAAGTTTGCATACATTTTTTGTACAAATTTTTTTTGACATTATTTTTATGAAAGCAGAAGCTTGTGTGCATGCAACGGCATCTGTTGAACCAGGGTCGAAGTTATGGTCAAATGGGCTAGACGCAAGATTCGAACCAACGTTATTCGGTTCCAAATACGCTAGTCAAACATGCGCCTCTACCCCTCGGCCATAACGCCGACTGCTGAATGTGTACTTACAAATTAAATCCAAACCTCAAATGAACGTAAAACCTTCAACTTTTACCGACCTTCCCTGAAACAGGGGTGACATTGGCAAAGTGAACCATCTTTTTACAGTATGGGTGGTCAAGATTTGTTAGCTATTTTAACTAAATAAAGTTTGTTACAAGTAACGGCTCTGCAGAGCAAAATTGATGAGTACCCATAACCAATTTGGACTGTATTTTAATTTTCCGTGTTTAAAATCTGTTTAGTCATCAAATTTTGTATGAAAACTTGGTTCTCCCAAATGTGAGTCCAATCATTCAAATTGTGGTTGTTTTTCAGCTCCGAGACGAATGTCGGAGAGAGATCTCCCGGGGAAGTTGGAGATGGAGCAGACCTCACATCCCGGCCACCCCATCATGAGCACCGTCAAGTCCTCGAAGAGTGTACCTGCGCTGCACGAGCATACTAAACATGAAGTGTTCAACCCGGGATATTCAAGGTATGGCTTTGTCGGTAATAACATAGAGCAGAAGAACTAACTAACTGCATCGATACATACTATCTACCACTTTTGCCTCAGTGCTGTCAAACATTGCAGTTGTGTAGTCATACAAAACATGTTTTTACGTGTCAAATTTTGTTTTCTTTTGCCTGGAAGAGAAATTAGTTAAAATCCAAAGGGACGTAGGGCAGAGGGAAGACCAAGGCCTGGAGGGATTGGTGGCGGGACTGACATGCAGCAGGAGTATGCGACTGTGGGGAGAAGACGTTGGATAGACAGGAGCTTATGGAAGAGGCCAATCCTCACCCGGATTGCCATGAAAGTGATGATGACTAAGAATGAATGTCATGAGTATTGTTGGTATGTTTGCAGGACGTCTTCCAACACCAGCATTCCAGCCATGGCGGGTCTGAAGTCCAAGAGCAGCCACAGCCTGCCCCAGCAGACACAGCACCAGGCGCAGCAGACACAGCACCAGGCGCAGCAGGGCGAGCAGAACAACTTCTACCAGAACCTCAGCGTCTACAGGAACTCCGGACTCGGAGACAGGTAAACAACAGTACTACATATTTTTATGATTTTGCTGGGTTTTCTTTTAATTAACTGCAATCATTTATTTAAACAAAATTTATTTTACACAGTTTGGTTTACAATTTACAACAATTGATTCACTGATTTCTAGCTCTTGCTTTCGACTTCACGGCTCAATGTTTTAATTGACACTCTGACCTATACACAATTTCGGCTTGCATTTATGTACGTTCATACGGACATTTCTCGACTGTCATTGATTTCTCGAGCATAGAAGATTATTCCAGAGCGTTGTTCTACCTGCGTGATTAGAATCATGTATGCACTAATACTACCATACGCTCATGACAATATGATAAACAATACCTAATAATAGACACACTTTTAAATTTGACTTAAAAACATTTGCACTCTCCAAAATCCTCAGCTCGTAATAAGCAAGGCAAGGCATACTTGTAATGCAAAAAATGTAATCCACATAATTGGCAGTGTTGCAAAAGTTTGCCATCCTCTTTTATGTAAAAGCTCTTGATGCTGTATGACCCTCCTGCAGACCAATTTGCCATTGCTGAGAGAACTGCACTGGCTGAGGATCCGAGAGAGGGTAGAGTGTAAGTTGTGTCTCACTCTACATAGGGCCCTGAACGGCACGGCACCCCCATGTCTCGCTGAGCTAATTTGAAGACTAATCTGTCGATTAGTCTTCAAAATGACCACTACGCTCTGCCCTCATTGCTATCAACAAGGTCATAGTGCCCAAAAGAGCGAATACATCAAATTTTGCAGACAGGAGCTTTGCGGTGGCCGGGCCGGTTGCCTGGAACAATTTGCCCATCGGTGTTCGCGCAAACCAGCCTACCACCACCTTCAGAAAGCGACTGAATACACTGCTTTTTTCTAGGAGCCCTTGAGACGGTCCTGGACCATTAAATGGCGCCACAGAAAAAAAATCATCCATCATCATCACTTGTTAAAAGCTTGTGCTCAATCAGTATAATTGTCTCTGCAGGTCTTCCACATTGCGCAACTCCCAGAACAGTCTCCAGCTGCACGCGCCGCACATGAAGGGTGGAGAGCCGTCCCCGGCGTCTGCTGCCGAGCGCCTGCAGGTCCTCAACACCACCGCCTCCCCGGGCCTGCAGCAGAGGCCGCAGTCAGCGTACTATCCTCAGCAGCCCGCCCAGAGCCCCGCCAATGGGATGAGGACGGCACACAGCACCAAGGACTTAGTGTACACCACCGATGGACAAGGAAACCAGCAGGTATTTAATCTAGACAAAATAAATATGACATGTGTTCAAGACTCTGCGTGGGACTGCACCAAAATATCTCATAAACCTGATAGCACCGGCAACAACAAGCAACAGGACCTCAACACTTCCATCAGCCGCATCATGCCGCAGCCAAATAGAGTTTCTAAGGAGAAATATCAAGACGGTCTTTAGAGATCGAGCCTTCAATGTGGCTGCTCCAACCAGATAAACTTCAGAGAGTCAGAGAGCTCATTCAGAAGCGGACTAAAGACCCCCCTGTTTGCCTTACCTTACCTTACCTTAATCAGCCACTTCTTGTCCACTGCTGGACATAGGCCTCCCTCATATCTCTCCAGGCGTCTATATGAGGGGATTTTGGCATTACAACGCCACGCTTGCCGTGCGGGTTGACGAGGTCGTCCTTTCCACGTTAGCCTATGTGTCAACATTATCCATCGAGGTTAGTCACTCGATGTCTAATATATCGCATAGTTTCCAGGGGAGACCGAAGTCGAGGAGGTGTGGAAAGGTACTTGGGATCAAACCTATCTCTGGAGGGGTAGAAGCCTCGTCAAGTGGCGCCGCTGCATCCCCATACAGAGGGCCAGTATGCTCCCCCTTAATCCCCTGTTTGCACGTTTATATAAATCAGCATGCCCCTTTGAGATGACCAAGAGTCATGAAAAGGCGCCGTACAAATATTGAATTTATTATTATTCGTCTATGAGTCTGTATCCGTGGTTCATGTCTGCGATGAGCTTCTTCAGCGTAATGACGATGTGATGTGATAATAGTTTCATCAACATCTACATCAGCTTTAGTTCAGATAGTACACTGTAACAGATCATATAATAACTCTCAAGTGTCAGTTTTGTAAACCTAAAACTCCTAATAATTAGCTTTTTCAATTCCTCAGTATAAAACATCATGTCTTGACTGTATTCTTATACATCTTAACCCTTTGACTGCGGGCGACACGCATAGGCGTCAAGTGTAAACTTGCATACAGTGCGGCTCTCAATCATAGACGTCATCCAACTTTGAACCTATCCCTGACATCTGTATTAAAGAATTCAAAAGTCTTCAAGTGAAATGAGCTAAACCTTTGTGATTTTTGTTCTTGAATTACTAATACATGTGACCAGTAGCGAAGGGTGCTATACAAGCCGATTCCCATCGGTTTCGGATAATAAAGTAGACTGCATGTTTTCAATGGGAAAAAAAAAACGTATTGTTTCTTCGGTTTTAAATGTATTTTTTTACTTTGTGCCTTTATTTTTTAACTACTTTGTTACATCATTTTAAAAGGGAAGCCAATGGGAATCGAGTTGTATGGTACCCTTCGCCACTGATGTAATTATAATTACAAATATCTAAATACAATAAATACTCCCCAAAGTAAGCATTGCTTGTGTTTCAGGGAGGAATGTACTGTACTAATATGTGTACTAATCTAATTGCTTTTTCAAACAGGTCCGAGGTCCGTACCCGAGCATGCCAAATGTCAACCAAGGCTACAACACCAACCTCAACAGCGCGCCGAGCCAATCCTACAGTCAGATGCCGGGAAACTATCCACAGACCAACTACAGCAGGGCGCCAATGTCACCAAACCAATACAGCAACCAAAACATGGGACAACCGGCACAATACAACACACAATATGCCGGACAAAACATGGGACCAGGTGGAAATATGGGGCCAGGTGGAAATATGGGGCCAGGTGGAAATATGGGACAAGGGGGAAATATAGGGCAAGGAAATTTAGGACAAGGAAATATGGGACAGTATGTGTCGGGAAGTAATCCCAATTTAAGGGGACAAGCCAAGATGGCAGAGATGTCTGAAGAAGTTACCAGAAGACAGCAGAGGGGACCTCTGAGTCCTCAAAACGAACAGAATCCCATTTCACCAATGCAGAATAATAGGTAATCTACTTTTACTTAACAGCCCTTACCCTACCTTAACAGCCCCTACCCTACCTTAACAGCCCCTTATTAAAAATTATGTAAAAAAACATTGGGTTTTTTTTCAAAATATTTTGTAGAATCACGGATTTGTGGCGTAAAATGTATGGGACAGACGAAAATTCTCCGAAAACGTTTGTTAGCTTCGGCTGACCTTGAAACACTAAAAGTGATAACGCAGGAACAAACTTGATGCATATGAACGTTTAAAATCCGTTCGTGGGTTTTCGAAAACAGGCATTTTTTTGCATGAACGTACGTGATACGGCTTGTTGCGTTTGGGTGACAATATAGCAAACGTATCACGTACGTTCGTATGGGTAGGGCGGTTAAACATGCATTTGTAATTTGTGAAATAGTACTCATATGGATGAGATTGGTCATTGGTCAACGTCCAACCTCATAATTGTCTGTGAAATTAAAGATATAGTAAGCTGAGAGACCATGTCTCAATCGTGAACCATGGTCTTTCACACTTGAGCTCAGCTGTTTAATGTGTAGTTGGAAGACCTCATTGAATGTACACAACTAAGCTACTCATATAGTGTAACTTCTTGCCTGCGTTGTCCCCAAGGGGGTTGCATGTGGCAATTCGGGAGCTATTTATTTTTACGGGTAAGGGGGCAGGCCTCACACTAACCACTTTCAGTTGAAGTGGGGCGTTCCCAGCTCCCGGGGGGATTAAATTAGGCTGTTTTTTTTGGTGAGCGCTGTTTTTGTGTGTATCACACCTCAAGAGTGCTCTGCGAGCTTGGTCGTCGCTGTAGAAAGCGCCAATTCTCAAGCAAGACCCAGTTGTTGTAAGGCTGGATGGACCTTTTGATGACCGGTCAAACGACCGGGATGGTTCTCATATCTTGTGAAGGCTGAGTACACCTTGCCAATATTTATTTTGGGTTTGAAATAGACACCGAAACGGGTAATCATTTCTGACACCTTCAGTGGGGATTGAATCCTTGCTCTAGGCATGGAATGCAAGCATTCTACCAACTGAGCTATAGACCGGATTTTTACGAGCTTGGTCGTCGCTACAAAGAGCAATTCTCAAGCAAGAGCCAGTTGCTGTAAGGCTGGATGGATCTTTGGTGACCGGTCATTGGTAAAGGTGTATGAATTTTTCAACCCAGCGAAGGGCAAATTTGAAAATACAAATGGTAAATTTTTTGTGCTCCGCCAGGATTGGAACCCACAACCTTCCAATTACTAGTGAGAAGTGTTAACCACTAGACTACGGACCGGTTAGAATGTAAGACATCTCAATGCAATGTTTTTTTTTACAGATTCCAGTACGGATCAGAGAGTTATGGACTCAACAATGGACCAATGTCACCCACTAAGCTGCAGCCTCCTGTAGCTCCAAAACCACAGGTACGTTACCTTTATTTCAATCCAATATAAGGTGGTTCTGAAGCCTCAAGTCAGCATATTGTGACGCTTTGAAATGCTGGTTCTGTGTGAGAAGTCTGATGGCACACAGCATACATTTTTCCAAACACTCATGTATTACTAATGTGTCCAAAGATCTGGAGAATCGCCTTTTGGAAAATGATTGTAGAAGCTTCTGATTGTATTAATTTGCCACATTTGAACGTAATGCATCATTTATTGAACAAACCCATGCTTTTTAATGGATTTGTTAATTGTACATTGAAATGCTTCGTCGCGTTCTCGGACCTGTATTTGAAGGTGACAGGTGGCGTATCCGGACCAACGCGAAGCTGATGTCCGTGTTTCAAGATGCAAATATAGTGTCGGTAATGAAATCAAGAAGACTCCAGTGGGTCGGACATGTAGCACGTGCAGAGGACTCCAGGATCATCAGAACAGTCTTGGATGGTGCCTGCTCAGGTGTTAGACCATTCGGACGTACCATGATGCGGTGGGCAGACAACATCGAAGCCGACGCCGAAGTTCTGGGAGTGAGGGGACCATGGAGGGAAGCAGCACAAGACAGAGAGTCCTGGAGGATTGTGATGCGGGAGGCCCGGAGCCTTCAAGGCTTCTTATTTGTTAATTGAATTGTGGTTTTACTTTCCAGGGTATGAAGCGAGGTGTATCGGGAGAGCTGCCTTCCCAGGATGTGGTAGAGGGCCCCCCACTCCCCCCCACCGCCACGCATCCACTCTACCATCAACAACCAAATGATGAAGGTAGGCAAATACATATTATGAGCTGGCAAGCGACTCAGCACAAGTTTAAATTTAAAATTAATGTGACTATGATCCTTAGCAAACAATTACAAAATAGGACATAAATCCATCCGGTCGTGAGAGCCTCAGTACACTTACTTTGTGGACACGCCTCTTATGATATTGTTGACAATATAAGCTTTAGGCTTTCACGGCCATCGAGCGAAATGTCTGGATGCTCCAACTGTGATAGCCCAAGGCAACATATCCCAGAAAGCAACTCAGCTTTGTTGACAGTATCTTAGCTGATTGATGATCCTATTCTCACAGCCAACCTACATTCTCTTGAGCACAGAAGGAAAGTCGGAATGATCAGTCTCTTCTATAGGTACTGTAAAGGCGTCTGTTCTGATGAAAATATCCTCACTTATACCCCTTCCTCTCGTCACAGCAAGGGAAACTCGTAGAACGGCTCACATCCAACCATTTGCAGTCGATATCAAAACTATGAGAACTTGGTGTTTTCACGACTCATTCCTTTGCGCCAAACTGCTCGCTTATGGAATGAGTTACCGGTATCTGTGTTTCCATCCAAATTTAACCTAACCCTTTTCAAATCCAATATCAATTGCCATTTCCTCTCAGTGTCAAAATAAAGCAACGCAATACACACCACAGCACTGCGCAGCTAACGACCCTGCAACCGGATAAGGACAACTGCCACATCACCAACACCTTTGCGGCACTATAACGAGTGTCATAGACCCCTAGATTCTGTTGAATCTAAGGAGTCTCCCACACAGGCTTCCTTAAAAAAAAAAGTTGTAGTCAGGTTGCATGCACTGTATTTTCCACATTGTTGCAGATGTTGGGTACTCAGCCAGCAGCTCTGATCCCCCGGCGGGTTCCTACTACACCACACAGAGAGCAGCGCAGTCCTCGCAGGCTGCGGTGCCTCCCAATCCATGGGACAGAGAGGAACGCGAGAAGGTAAGCAATATGTCACATCAATAAATAAATAAACTTCATAATTATGTATTACATATCACCTTTTCAAACATTTTGCACATTTAAACCGGTCCATAGTCTAGTGGTTTTATCATAGGCTTTTTGCACAGCACCGGTGGCCTGGAACGCGCTGCCCGCATACCTGAGGGAGTCCCCGACAGAAGCGGGATTCAGAAGAAGCCTCAAGACACACATATTGCCAGGATCATACCATGCCTCTTAGGAGAAAACCCCAATCTGTTACGCACGAAGCGCCTTTGAAGTGACTATAGTCACGAAAAGGCACTATAGAAAAATTATACATTTGATTTGATTTGATTTGGTTGACACTTCTGGCTCGCAAATGGAAGGTTGTGGGGTTGAACCCCGGCGGAGCACAAAAAATATATACTATTTATATTTTCAAATATGCTCTTCGCAGGGTGAAAAATTAATATACCTACCTTTACCAAAGACCGGTCACTAAAGGTCCATCCAGCCTTACAGCAACTGGGTCTTGCTTGAGAATTGGCGCTTTCTACAGCGACGAGCAAGCTCGCAGAGGGCTCTTGAGGTGTGATACACACAAAAACTGCGCTCACCAAATAAATCATCCTAATATTATATTATTATTATAGTTTTAAGTGTCTCGCTCAGACTTCTCAGACAAATAGTATTGAAATGTAGAATTGTTGACTACATTCCTCTTCAAAATACCATGATTTTTCACCAGGAATTGGAAGCACGTAGACTGGCAGCGAATGCCTGGCGAGACAAGCTGATCAATGGGCTTCAAGCCATGGGAGAAGACAGGCGCAGTGTGCAGCAAGAACAGCAGCTGCGAGCGCTCACGCTGGAGAGGGACTTCCAGAGGCGAGCTCAGGAGGCGCAGATAGAAGAAGAGGACAAGGTAAAGCAGGAAAACATCAAAACTGTGCAAGAAGTATGATAGATACAATCATTGAGTAATAACATAGAGGAGCAGAAACTAACTTACTGCATTGATACATACTATCTACCAGGAGCGTGCATAGGGTATAGGCAAATACATTTCAGATTAAAGATATTCTCCCACTCCATTAAGATAACTCATCTGAAATTGACAAGTGCTAACGATGGCTCCAACCGAACTTAAATTTTGAATTTAAAATCTGAATATCAAGCTTAAATGTTTTTTTTTAACATATATTGCCTATCTATTAGGAGCATGTGCCTATATGGGATGCACGCCACTGCTATCTACCAGTCTTGTCTCAGTCCTGTCAAACGTTGCAGTTGTGTAGTCTTACAAAACATGATTTTACCTGTTTACAATAATTATAACTACGCAGTTAAAATTTATTTATTGGATATTAGATGAACCGTTATAAGAGAACTTACATTATTCTCAATGTTTCATTAGCGACATAGCTAATGTCTTCAGGAGACACCCTCTCTGCACGACGACTGAGGATGAACACTATAACAATTGTCACAAAATGATTTTACGTGCCAAATTTTGTTTTCTTGCTTTCTCTATTATGTGTATTGACACCCAATTACAACACATGCCATAATGTCTTAAAATAATGCCTTTTTCCTTTAAAATTCGTCAATATCATAAGTCAATGGACTCAATCTTACAGAAATTAGATATTGTCTAAGTCGTGCTGACTAACAATGACCAATAGTATTTTGAGCCCTTGAAGTGGGATTTCACAAAAACAACTCTCATGTATTTAACTAGCTTTAGTTTTGTGGCCGGCCATAACATGACCGGTCCGTAGCTCAGTGGTAACACTGCGGACTCTGAATGGGAAGGTTGTGGGTTCAAATCCCGGCAGAGCACAAAAAATATACCATTTATGTTTTCAAATTTGCTCTTCGCTGGGTTGAAAAATTCAAAAACCTTTATTAATGACCGGTCACCAGAGGTCCATCCAGCCTTACAGCAACTGGGTCTTGCTTGAGTATTGGTGCTTTGTAGCGACGACCAAGCTCGTACACCTCTTCGGCACTGCAACAAGTGTCATAGACCCCTAGAGTCTTCAGAATCTAGGGAGTCTCCCGCACGGGATTTCTTAAAAACAAATAAAAAAAATGAAGGTATCCTGTCCAGCAGACTCCCCAAATTTCAGAGATCCTGTAGGTCTATTATAATTGTTGGAGCACTTTAGAGGTGTAGGTTTTGGTGAGACTGTTGATATCCTGATCCCTTGTAGCAGGAGTATTAGCTGTGCAGTGTTGTGCTGTATGTTGTGTTGCCTTTGTTTTGAAACAATTGCTGATTTTAAATAGACCAGGGCTGGAAGTCTCATCACCACGATAATTCTTATCTATCGAATATCGTAATATTTGTATGAAGACCTGTCAATCCAAGATGGCCGCAAGTGAACAGTTGATTAGTCTTCATACAAATATTACCGATATTCGGTAGTTAAGATTTACCGTGGTGATGAGACTTCCAGCCCTGGATTAAATCGGAGTGCGAACATAGGTACCGGTTACTTATTCCTTTAAATAAAAACCAGGTATGTTTTAATAAATCTTACTTATTTTGTCGCCAGGACACTGATGGTCGGGGCTCAGCAGTGTCTTCCGGATTGCTACGTGTTGCCAACAACAATAATAATCCCATCAACCCTCAGGATCTGAACCTTGTTCCTGTGTCTAGCAACATTGTGAGCAGCATACAGCCTATTTCTGTTGCAACTAGCAACACCAATGGTGGAGAACAGGTAATAATTATTTTTACATGAAAATAGAGCGCTCTTTAGATATTCACATTCTACACTCATGAAAACATTTATTTCTGTATCAAAGAAATTGATTAAAATTGCAGTGCGGTAGTTTCTGAAACAAAATAATATACAATCTAAATCTAAATCTAAGCTGCAAAGATATGTTTCATTTGAGATTCATATTAAATGCATTCCCACAAGCAGACATGCATAATTTCGCGCTTACACATGCTGCATGTGGACCTACAATATAAAAACCCCAATCTCAAATGAACATAAGCCCTGCAACTCTTGCGGACCTTCCCTGAAGCAGGGGTGACATTGGCAAAGTGAACCATTTTTTACAGTATGGGTGGTCAGCCGCATACCAACCTATCAGTCAAGGAGAGCTTAACTACAATAACTTAAATAAATACAAAAAGGAATGTATGAACACTACTGCTCACTTCCAATTCAAAAAATTTGATGGGGTCTACTAAAATTTTATAAAAATGTAATTTGTTATGTATGTTCCTTGACTATAGGTTGGTATGCGGCTGACCACCCATGCTGGATAAAATGGTTCACTTTGCCAATGTCACCCCTGTTTCAGGGATGGTCGGCAGGAGTCAAAAGACAGCCAGGATTTAACAACATTGTAAAATATATGCCAGTGATAGGTTTGCTAAATGCAGTGCATAGTTGTGCTAAATGATATTGTGTGAAATGCAGTACTACTGCACTTCAATCTCAATAAGTGATATTGCATTGGAGTAACAACTGTTTGTGCTGCTTTTGTCCTGGCCTAATCATGTCATATTTTTCCCGCACTGCAAATGTGCAGTTCATTTTCCATGAGTCAAATTCATTCACAGCACACTTTACATCAATAATTTTATTTGAATGTAGAACTTGGAATGTAAATTGCATAGGTTGGTATTCATACTTTATCTTCATTGTGTCAAATTCATTCACAGCTCACTTCAAATCATTAATTTTATTTGAATTTAGAATTTGGCACGTAAACTGCATAGTTTGGCATTCATACTTTACCTTCATTGTCTTTTATCTCTATGAAGCAACTGTTATTCTTATTTTACATTATTTCATTATTTTTTATCTCTTTTTTAGCAACTCGACCCAGAAATACGAGCACCGAGTACGCTTCCGCCACCCCCACCAGTCCAACCAAAATCCATCTTGAAATCAAACCTCAGACTCGACGCATTGAACTCAAACTCGCCACAATCACCAAGCAAGACACAGAAAAACACCAGCTTTAGCACCAACCTCACCCCTCAAAGCTTAAAGTTCGACACGACACCAAAATATGACGCTAACTCTAAATACGATCACAATGTAAACAGCAAATATGACGTCAACGCAATGTCGACACAGCAAACTAAATACCCAGAACAAATGAATGTCATCACAGGGAAGTATGACCAGAATTTTGCGTACAATATGAATAATTCTCCGTCTACCCCAAACGTGACAAAATATGAATCTGGCTTGTCACAAAACATGACAAACATGAATCTAAATCAAGATAGGTTTGATTACAACAGTCCTGCTCCGCCACCACCTGAAAGAGGGTCGTCATTTGCGGTTATGTCACAGCAACAGGCGTTGAGGTCAAATGTGTCGACATCGAGTCAGATGTCAATGATGACGCAAAATTCTGCCGCCATGAATCAGGCGATGAAAGACAAGAGAGTCAGCTTTCATGACAATGATCAGAATGCTTCCACAGTGGATGGACAGGAGAATGATATGGAGCCTATCAGGGAAGATCCAGATGTAAGTACCGTTGAATATTTTGTTATTGTAGATCATGAGTGTTGTGAAAAATTTCTAGTCTGGCGCCTTTGTTCCTATATGATTCATTTGACAGTTGAGGAAATACATGTCAAAAACTTGCAACCCTTTCTACTGCCTTATTCCAATAAGTTTAAGACTGATAGGTTGTTACGAGGCTGACCACCCGTGCTGTAAAAATCGGTTCACTTTTGCCAATGCCACCCCGGTTCAGGGAACGGTGGCAGGAGTTGCAAGGTTTATGTCCATGTGAGGTTTTCTTTATTTGTATGCACACATGCAGAATGTGTAGGCGCGAACCTACATGTGCCTGTCTGTAGGCATGCATTTCATATGAGCCTTAAATGATTACATATCCTTGCAGCTTAGATTATAGATTATATATTATAGATAGATTAAGAGTTGGTATTACTGTCTATGTCGCAAGCATTGAAAATTCAAATTACAAATACCTAAGTGTACCTCCTGTTTCAACAAGTATATTGTGTCATCCGTATTGTTTATGAGCCTGCAAGTGCCTGTGTATTGAAGGTCAATGACTCTTCCGACATTTCTAAATACGCCTGTAGTTTTAATGGAGTTTTAGAGTTTTGAAAAATACTTTTTTTTCAGAAATTCCATACTGTTAATAATATTCTATGCGCAATCTATAATAATCTATAATCTAAGTTGCAAGGATATATTCATTTAAAGCTCTCAGATGTATGCCCACAAACCAACAAGTGTAGTTCGCGCTTACAAATGCTGAATGTGTACTTACAAATAAAATCCAAACCTCAAATGAACATAAGCCCCACAACTTTTGCCGACCTTCCCTGAAACAGGGGTGACATTGGCAAAGTGAACCATTTTTTACAGTATGGGTGGTCAGCCTCATACGTGTTAATTTGATTAATGTTATTTTGTTTGATTACTTGCAGCGTTTTATAATGGAAGCCGAGACCATGTTGCAGAGCCCAACCACGCCTACAGGACCCAATATCACACACACACCAGGAGTTATTGGGGCTCAGGAAGTGTACAGGTGTGTATTGTAATCCATAACCTGTTGTTTAAACATCATCTTTTCAAAGCATTTTCTCAAAAAACATCATCTTTTCAAAGTATCAGGATAAATTTTTAATATAATTTAAGTTTCAGAGATATATGAACATAACTTAGATTATAGATTATTATTATAATGACTGTAATTCTAACAAAATTGTTGAATTTATTGTCATAGGGATCCTCGCCAACGTCGTCTAGCAGAGCAGCAAAAAGCGCAGCAAGCCGGCAGTCTACCCATTCCCGAGAAACTCACATTCAAAGAGAAGATGAAGCTGTTTGCTCTGGAGTCCGGGGAGAGCAACACTCCTAAAGACAAAGTAAAGATATCCAGGGCGCAGAGAGACATTGATGCTGTGCATTAAAGCAGGAAGAAAGCAACATAAAAAGCAATAAAGGATGCTGAAAATCAAGAAATAAAGTAATGAAGGATATCCAGGATTGGTGTAGAAAGTAATCAAGGAAGTTGAGAATTAATATTGAAGGTGATAAAAGGATGTCAGGATTCAGAAAAGAAGGATTAAAATCATTGGTACAAAGAAGATCAATGTAATCAAGTAGAAAATGACATTGGAATGCATTACAAATGTATTAATGAAGTATAAAGAAGATTAGTTATCAAGATGTAAAGTGTTGAAATGACAGAAACTTGGAAATCAAGTTTGGAACATGTAAATGAAATCATGAATGTGGCTTTTCAGATAAATTAAGTACAAAAAAGTGAAATAAATGGCTCGGAAATTACGAAAGAAAGTGTGACCAAGTTTTTAAAAGCTACAGGTTAAAGATAATAAAGAAATAAAAGATGTGTAAAATAAACAGCTGTTAATTTTTTATGTTAAGAAAGAAACTGAAAAAAATAGACCAAGATAAGATGCCCTGTACATTTCAAATATATTGAGAATGAAAGAAGTTTATATCAATAAAAATTAATATGAATTTTGATGACAGATATAGTTCTAACCTAGAAAGAACCTATTTTTTATGACCTTACTGGCTAGTTCTTTAATTGAACTGAAGTATGAACTTATCGCTTATGAGTGATGATCAAGAATAAAGCAATAACCTACAAATTATATGATTTAAAGCAGCCATTGCTTTTTTCATTACAGATCTAGTTATATTCGATTTAACCAGTTGACAAACTTGAGAAAATAAAACCATTGGTTGAATAATGATATATCTTAACTTTTCCCGCATGGCGAAATGTATTTTTAATGATGAAAACAAAATGGTGACCAATTTGAACTTTTTAAAAAATAACAAAGCCATCAAAAATGTAATATTATGCTATACATTTAATTTTAATTTTTTGAGTATGACATTATTACCCTTAGTTACAAAGGTCAATAAATATATTAGTTTAAAATTTATTCCTAAGTTTGATTTTCTATAGAAAATATTAAATATATTTGAAGCATCTTCCATAATTAATATTTAAAAAATATGCTTTTATTCTACTTCACTCTTTGTAAATGAAAAAAATATTTTAAGTTTTGAAGCAAATTTAAGAAACACTTTTTTTTTGGAAAATCAATGCTCCAATTTTCTCTCAAATTTGCTTTGAAATTAAAAATATTATTCAAAATATCCTATTGTACATTTATTGTTTAAATGTTAAATCATTATTCTTTTTAATTTAAATGTTTAATTTGGAAGAAAAATATTTTTGTATTGATTTAGTTTATTTAAAAAAAACATTTTTTAAATTAACATTAAAAGCATTCCTTTGATTTCTTTTGTAAATATACCTAACTAAAAATTTTTGCCAACTGGCAGCCCGTCCTTTCAAACATCCACACTATTGTCTATGATCAAAATTCTTTTTTTGAATTTTGAATGAAACGTCCTAATGTCAATGATAGAATCTAAAAATAAATGCTCTGTAGACAAGAAGTACCTACCTATATTCTAAAAAAAAATATTATACAAATAAATTATGTGGAATAAATGATTTTGTGGGCAGTACATTTAAACATGTATTTCTCGCTCATTAGAAGTTGCACAAAACAAAACTATTTTGTATTTTTAAATTTGTTATTTGCAAAGAAAATCTGGGTTATGAGGAACAATTTGAATTATCACTTTAAAATTGTCTAAAAAATATGTACCATTTAGAATTAATAGAGAGTAACGACCAATTAAAGGGATTAGATGTAACAATCGTAAATATTAATTTATGTAAAATTCCCGTCCTTTTTATATAGATGTAGGTCCTTGTTATCTTTTTTTATAAAATCTTATTTCCATCCTTGAAGTATATTCACGTAAATTTTCAATCATAAAATAAATGGATTTGACTTGACTCCATTTTTTACTTTCAAAGCAAACTTCTAATGAATGAATGAACAAATTTGAAAAAGGTTTTTATTTCGGGGGCAAACGTTACACCTCTTAAGTAACCAGAGTCCTTAGCTATGAATAAAAACATATTTGTTTACCGTTTCCCTAGCAACCCGGCTGTCTGATGTCACAATTTTGTTGTCTTTGTGATTTTCTTCAGTCTATTTTCTCTTTAACTTTTGCTGCCATTCCGTAGTGTAGGGCTGATTAAAGCAAAATGCAGTATTAATGTTTTTTAAGGTTAACTTCACACGCGTCTAAATGATTTTTTTTATTAACATTGGCAAGAAATGGACTTGGAACGAATTCCATAGACAAAAAAAATTGCAACTTCACACAAGTTGCTAGGCAAAGGCGATTTAATATTTTGGTGACGTTTTCCCGCAGAGAAAAAAAAACAGATTACAAATTTTGTGGCATGTGTTCATATTAAAAACTTAACATTGCCTGTCATTTGTCAAAAAAAATGTGAGTAAATGGAGTTAAGACATTTTGTTTTATGGCAGCTATTATTACAATACATATTTATTTTTTGTTATGTTAGTATGTATATTATTGATTTTATTCTTGAAGCACCATTTGAATTATAGAACAAACTATGTATTTAAGTCACTGTAAAGCATATTATTATCTATTACAGTGGAGCCGCTGAGAGAATGAATTTCTGACAGTTAAAAAAATATGTTTTCTAATTTATTTAATTTTCCATTTGACCCAAAATTATAGCAAATATTTCCATTTGACATGATGATTTTTTTTAAAGATAATTGTTGAAAATTATTGTAAATTCTTCAAAGTTACATCGTTCATATCATTCCGACCTGTCAGAAATTCATTCTCTCAGCGGCTCCACTGTAAAATAGCCAACATTCTATATGATGAAAATGCCAGAAAGCTACAAAAAGAGTTATGAATGCAGCTAAAATTTCTGGAAATATCATAGAAGCAGCTAGTTAGATTCAGATTAATAGTCATGTAGAACCAAAGGTGGCAAATTGTTTTTTTTTTTAAATGAATGGTTGGTTGACAAGGCACTTAATAAGTATCCAATTATTTATTTTTGAACAAAGCATGGAGTTTGATTCCGTATGTAAAGACAAATAACTTAAATACGGGCTTAAGTCTCTAAAAATCATGTGTGTCAAAAAGCAGTGGTTTACCCAGCAGTGGCGAAGGTAGCTATACAAGCTGATTCCCATCGGTTTTCCGTTTAAAATGAGGCAAAAATGATAATAAAGTAGACTGCATGGTTTCAATGGGGAAAAAATATGTAAGTATTGTTTCTTTGGTTTTAAATGTATTTTTTTACTTTGTGCCTATATTTTTTAACTACTTCGTTACATCATTTTAAAAGGAAAGCCGATGGGAACCGGCTTGTATGGCACCCTTCGCCACTGTTACCCAGAGTTTGACTTTGAAAATGACAAGATTGTTGGACAATATATGGTGGAAAAGAGAGACTCAAATAAATAGTCCCATAAATAAAGTGCACAAACAAGTTACTCTGTTGAGTTTAGAATAAAAACCAAACGATGATGATGATGAGTTGATGTTTCTTTATAGCGCCGTTTCGTGATGTAGTCACTCCAAGGGCGCTGGTGCAAACGATGCCAGAAAAACCTTTTCATATACACTTTTATTGTTTTTCTGAGTTTGACTACTAAATCTAAATCTACGTTGCAAAGATATGTATCATTTGAGATTCATATTAAATGCATTCCCACAAGCAGACACGCATAATTTTGCACTCACACATGCCGCATGTGCACCTACAATATAAAACCCCAATCTCAAATGAACATAAGCCCTGCAACTCTTGCCGACCTTCCCTGTAACAGGGGTGAAATTGGCATTTTTTACAGTATGGGTGGTCAGCCTCATACCAACCTATAAGTCAAGGAATACAAGCATGTTTCTTAATGTGTTTTTAAAATCAACAATGAGGTTGGAACTTTTTTTAATTCAGAACTTTTTCCTCGGCCAGCTAACGTCAGTCTTATATGGGACTGCCGTCCTTAGCAACCAATTTTTATTGTTGTATGCCTTTCAATCAACCCGACCGGTCGACGACACAATATTGTCTATGCAAATTCACGTTACGACCTCATTCAGTTATGTGGAAATGTAGAGAATGTCTGTAATTTTCTGTAATTTGTATGGAAATTCAATTTTAAAGTTTCATAGATAATGGTAAACTATCTTATTTAGCTAAAATTAGAAATAATAGCTTTCATTTCAACGACTTATTGAGCTAAAAATAGTTAACGAGCAAAGTAATTAGACTGAACCCCTAAATGCCTTCCCTCCAATACTTTCTTGTGATGAAATTTGTTAAGAGATAATTAAGAGATGATGTCGCACGCTTAATAATAAAGAGCAATAACTCAAAAATTGGGAAAATCAAGATTTTGTAATAAAACGCAAGAACAATGCGAGAAGAATAGGTAGAATGCGACAGCCGTTCAATTTGGACGAATATGACCGAGATAAAACATTGGTCGCCCTTATCATCCCATACAAGTTGCACTGGTTGTCTGAACTTCAAACATGATTTCCCAACATTATTATTTTTTGAGTTATTGCTCTTTATTATTGTTTATTGAGCGTGCGATGTGTATTCATTTTGTTTAAAATATTTAGAAAAGTATTATGCATTCATTTGTAATATAATTGCTTCCCAGTTAGGTAATTTAACTTTTCGGTAATCAGACAAACCGTACATTATTCTCGATGGGTCACTAGCTACGTCGAGAATGATGTAAGTACAACGGTTCATCCAATATACAAAAAGTTGACTTATCTAACTGCCTAGTAATTATTTTTGTTAATATGTTAAACGACCGTAAATTCCAACTTCAACCTAACAATCATGTATCCATGTTGGAGATGCAATGGATGCGTGGGAATTAAAAAAAAATATACAACAAGACAAATATCTTAAACAACTGATTAAAATAATTTTTAAAGAAAACCAAGTTTCTTTTTCACATCAATTGGTAGATGGAGCAGTAGAAATATAGATAGGTTGGAATTTGCAGTGTCAAAAATAGGTATATGTTGCTTTAACCCAGAGAGGTTCTCTCTTAATAACAGTGTTTGGCGCATTGACTTATAATATCTGTGGACTAGAAATTATTTTAACGAAAATAGACATATGTATATATCTGTCTCAACTTACTAACGAAAATGGTCATTAGTTAGAAAGAGAACAAAGAACTTCACAGTTGCATTTCCATATGTACAAAAAACTCGGCAAAATGAAAAAAAAAACTTGAATGTTGGTACCATTGCAAATAATGGCTGCCGATTAGACCGGAAATAGCTAGAGTTGACAGATAACACGCGTTATAAATATTGTGATCGCCAAAATTGGTGTCAATATTTCATATTTTCAAGGTGTATATTCATATTTTAATTTTATCACTCATTTCATTAAAACTATTGTGATATTTAATGCGTCATATTTGTAATTGTTGCCGCCGTACATTGGGGGCACCACTGCAACGTTTGACAGAGGAACGCAAGTGGGAACAAATATGTATCAATTCAGTATGTTAGTTTCCGCTCCCCTATGTTATAACTCAATGGTTTGGCCAATCCACCATCCGTTTCATCTCTATTTATCATTTTTATTTAAACATATCATACAAACAAAACAGACCAATTTATAGCAAATAATGATGTCCAGTCTAAAGTGTGAATATCTTTATTTTATTGGCAAATAATTTTCAACTTCTTGTTTTTCTTTGATAATGATGTAGTGAGATATTTAATTAGAGCTTCATACAGCATGTTGTATTAACAATCTAGATTGAGTTGGACTTTGTTTTCTCAAAGGTAGATTTTAAACGGTGAGAAGACTAGTGTAAAGCATTGCTTGCCTGTGCATCTAGTATAAAGCATTCCATAAAACTCACCTTGATAGCGTAAATAAAATAAAAATATGAAAACTAAATCACCCACTAGTTCTTTATTCTATACATTTTTTATTTACGCAATCGAGGTGGGTTTTATGCAATGTCTTATACTGGAGACACTGTGTCATTCCCCGTTTCAATACCATTTATAGCGCCTGAACAAGTAAACAGCTCCTTTTTAATTCCGGCAATTAACCAAAACTGTCTTGTGTACACGTCTTAAATCCACCTTGCTTTTGTCAGTTGATATGCTTGTACTAAGCTCTATTCATTGTCATCATAAATGAAAATCATTGAAAGTGTTTGCCAGCTCAATGACGATATAACGCAGATATACATTTAACTTTAAATCAAATAACTAGACCAATTTTTACTGTACCTAATATATTAATATTTACATCAGGATCTCTTGTATCATTGGTGTTCTGGGAGAAAATCAGAAGTACAATTATTGTTGTTACAGGACATCTTTGATGTATAAACTCCAGACCAATATATTGTTTTTATTTTATCTCGTGGCCTTTTAGATTGTAGAATTTAAGGCCCAAACAGATTTGTATAGTTTGTGTGTGAGCATATACAGACCCTACCTTAATAAAGGAAATTAACTTTACTGCCAGCTTCTGAATCGGGGTTTTAGAAATTATAAAAATAGACCCAAATTCCTGCTAGTAGTGTAGCTTGCTTTGCTGACTAGCAATTGACAGAAGTCACATGTTTGATATTTCCCGATAACCTTGAGGTTGTTAGGGTGCACTAAGCCTTATTAGCACGTCCTGCTAAAATAGTTCTTATAGCAATAAAATTAGACACTATAAGCACCAACAGATTAATGAAACTCATTTTATTTTTAGCTTGCTGTCAATTTCTTGTAACTGTTATTGTGCAGGAAGAAATATACTATTGAGATTGTTGTTGATAACTGCGCTATAGCTCCAACTAACTACTAGGAGCATTGCTTTACACCTTAGGCCTTTTTTTTGGAATGAAAAAAACGGATGTTACTGACTGTGGAAAGAGGTGTGTGTCTTCTACAAGGAAGAAACACCAACTGTTGAATTATTGTTGTTTGCTCGAGGTCGAAGGTTGTAGGTACAATTATTGACATTCGGTGATGCATTCATAGATGTCGCAATAGCTCCACTTGTACAGAAGGACGATATAATGTCATCTTGTGAAACCGTCCGATTAATGAAAGGATGGGTCATAGAAGTTAGTACTGGCCTCCATATACTGGAAAGTTTGTAGCTGTCGTCTCACAAACATCTGTTTTTTTCATTTAAAAAAGTGTCTAACGACCGTAATCTTAATTTCAAATCTTTTACTTTAGGCCCTGTATTTTCAACGTAGGCATAGCGATTTTTTACTGCAAGAAAAGGACACTGTCAATCGTTGATTCTTTTTTTTTATCGGTTTAAAGTCACATGTGCTGTCAACAAGGTTATAGTGCCCAATAGAGCAAACACATCAAACTTTGCAGACAGAAGCTTTGCGGTGGCCGGGCCGGTGGCCTGGAACAATTTACCCATCGGTGTTCGCGCGAACCAGCCTACCACCACCTTCAGAAAGGAACTGAAGACACTACTTTTCTCCAGAAGCCATGGCGCCCTTGAGATGGTCCTGGACCATTAAATGGCGCCACAGGAAAGAAATCATCCATCATCATCATCATGTGCTAACTTTGCAAATACCGGGCTAAGTTTTTTTGCTTCTATACTAAACTCTGCAAGTTAACTCTCCTCACAATGTTACACAAATGTTTTGAAAGTCAGGAAGAGGAAAATATGTGAATTTATTTATGAAAACTATACTTACTTTTCAATCTACTTCTTTTCTTGTAAATTCTTATGTAAATATAGCAATCTTTTGTTGAAAATTTCTAATCAAGTTTGTTGATCACCTCCTCCTTGAAATTTTGTTATGTCTATTTAAGATTCAATCGGATAAGTAAAAAAACAAAACACATTGAATATATTTTATATTGTTATTAGTTGGTACGCATATAAATAGTTATCATAATTACACTTATATGTATTTAAAATTATTACTTTTAAGTTTACAGTATCAAAAAAATCAAATATTCTAGTTTTATATAGTTTAAATGAAGAAAATATGTTTCGTTTATGGAAATCCAAGTGTCATTCTTTAATCACATAATAAAAAAACATTACCTTAAATTTAAATCTGTGTTTTATACAAAAAATCTACACCTACCGACTTAGTCCTAGATAGCTGTCTGTAAAAGTGATTATAAACAACCCATGACTTACGGGCACTTCTCTTTATGGTGTTGACCATCTAAGACCCTCCGCACACTAGACGACAGGCGATAGCGACAGCTCAATGACTAGTCGCGGCGACTGGCTGCGGCCGACAGTTTTCATATATTTTGTTCAAAGCTCCCGCACACTTGTCGCCAAGTCGCGCCGACAAGTCGCTGTCGCCTGTCGTTTAGTGTGCGGAGGGTCTAAGTTACAATGAACATGATTTAGGCAGAGCAAATCCATAGAGCATTCGTCGCCATAAGTGAATTTTCAGGACAAAATAAGATGATCCTTGGTTATCTATGAATTCGATTTTGTGAACAACACTGCACAATACTAATGGAGATTATTCTTCCAGAAAGAGAGATCAGTACCCTGAGTATTAACCATCTGGTAAATCTCACCTCTATAATCTAAGTTGCAAAGATATATTAACATGCAAAGCTCATATCAAATGCATGCCCACAAACACGTATAAGTTCACGCTTACAAATGCTGAATGTGTACTTACAAATTAAAATCCAAACCTCAAATGAACATAAACCCTGCATTGGCAAAGTGAACCATTTTTTACAGTATGGGTCGTCAGCCTCATACCAACCTATAAGTCAAGGAATTATCTCGATGGCGTAAATAAATAAAAAATGTATGAAATATATGACAGCACTTCTAGAGAGCAATTTAGTTTTCACATTTTTTTAGATTAATGCAATCAAGGTGAGTTAACGCAATGCTTTGTACCCACCTTTTACATTAAGCTTTTTTTATTATGGCCACTCTTCTCCGCCTCACAAAATGAATGGTGTTGCCAGTAACTATGGTGCATGACTTGGGCGACACCTTTGCAGGCATATTCTCTACGAGCGATGTTTTCTCGTCATTTGGAATATCGTTGGAAGCTACAACAGGTGGACTAACTCCATTACAAGAATTCTGAACAATTCTGGTCTCAACAGAAAGACTTTTAGTATCGTCGTCATTTTTTTCAACAGAAATGGGAGAATTCCCAGGTGAACAATTTTGTTTTTTACTTTTATCCCGCTCATCATTTTTATCATCAGCAACTTGAGCATTCAATTCTTTCAAATCACTTTGAACAAAAATTTCTGTTCTTCCTTCCAAATTGTCTTCCTTATTTTCAGTTCTTATTTCCTCATTACTCCTTACATTTTCAACACCACTCGTAAGTGAATTACCAACCTCAACTTCTTCATTTGGAGACATTTTAAAACCGTCCAGTTTCTGAGATTCACAAGCCATTTCTTTAAATGTTTCACAAATTCCACTTTCATTCTTGTAACTAATTTTATCTTTGACACTTTCTTCGCTTAATACTTTTCTTTCATCAATTTTTCTCAAGGTTTCCGTACCTTGAATATAAACATCATTAAAATTCGTCGTTACACTAACTTCTTTAATATTTTCATCACTTTGAATTACATCATTTTCAATACCTTTCTCATTGCTATTCTTCAATATCATACCATCCTCAGTGTCACCACACATCTTTTCATTCGCTTCTCCTTTATCTTCTGCAATTAAACCGGCTTTTTTCTTTTTATATGTATCGAAGGATACTCGCTTCCGTTTCATAGCATCATTTTCAATTTCTTTTTTTTTTCGACTCTGCAAAGAATGGTCATTCAAAACAGAATTTGTTGTGTGAACTAAATCAAGTGTTTTAGGTCTCATTTTAAAACTTTCCTCTGGTGTTTTTAGCCCAGTGACTCTAGAGATCCTTTGCTTGGGAGTATGCGGTCCAGGGATTGTGTTGAAAAGTCTTACAGCTTCATTTCTTTCTGGTGTATTAGGCTGTTGTATTATATCTTGACCAGGAGAAAACAACCTCTCAAAATCTGTGGATTCATTCATACTTAAGTCTGTATCATCGTCCATTTTTTGTTCTAACTTTTGACAGTCCTTTTTGATCTTTTCGTGGAACAAAACAATATTTTTATATTCGTCAGATTGTCTTTTCAACAATCTAGGCGGTTCGTTGTGTTTCTCGTCTAGTTCCTCTTCGTACTTGATCCATTCCTCATTAAATTCATTGCTTAATGCATTCTCTAAGCTAGTTGACTCTGCATGTCTCTGAAATATTTTGACTTGGTTTCTTTCATTATCAGCCTTCATGAAACTTTCATAGTTGTTATGTTTTCTTTGTTGATATCTTTCTTTTTTACGTTGAATCTTTCTTTCCAATCTTGACATTTTCACGCTAGAATTACGCACAATTCCATTATGATTCAACGAGTTAAATCTACAATTTTCATTTTTGAATTCACGATCCAAAAGAGAGTTTCTAAGACCGCATCCTTGAGACTTTCCATCATTTTTAAATCTATAATTTGTATTCTTACTTTCCAATCTTCCTCTAATATTTTTATCCCGAATATCTCCCCATTCTAATCTCTTCAGATCAAATTGTTTATTTCTTTTGTCTCTTCCGTTCATAGTTTCCTGAAATTCTCTACCTTTTGATCTATTTTGATCAAAATGTTTACTTCCTTTATCTCTAGATTCTCGACTTTTTGACCTAAGCTGATCAAAACGTCTACTTTCAACGACCATTCCACTTCTTGTATCATTAGATTCTCTACTTTCTGATCTATTTTCCTCGAAATACCTCTTGTCTCTAGAATCTCTACTCTTCGATCTATTCTGATCAAAAGGTCTATTTCCGAAATCTCTATCTGCAGATCTTTTCAAGGATCCTTGTTTTTCATCTTTGAACTCTCTACTTTTATGTTTATTTGGTATCATTTCACTACTTGAGTCTCTTATCAAATTCTCCCTACAATCTTTTTTTGATTTAGTGTCTCGACTCCTAGATCTATGCCTTTTCTTTGTCGTTTTGCCAATACCTTCATTTATCATAAACTCATTCTCATTTCTCACATTCTTCTTACTTTTAGAACTTCTCTCTTTATTCTCAGAATGCATTTCTTTTGTCTCTCTTGTTTTAGATCTACATTCTCTATTTCCACTACTTCTTTCATTTTTCTTCCCAACTGTCAAAGTTCTACCATCATCTTCAATCTTTTTACGTGCAGTCATTTTATTCACATCACAATCATCTTTCTCTTCATTTCTTTCATCTTTCCAGTCTCTTATATCACTTTCAACTTCTCTACTTTTTGACTTAATTACTCTACTACAAGGCATTTTTTTGTGAACATTTACTTCTTTTACAATATCTTTTTTGTTTATCTCTTCTTCTTCACTTTCCGACGCCAATTCTCCGTCTTCCACTTCTGAATATTTTTTATCTGCAGGTTCAAAGTCGCTCCTAAAACACACAAACTCAATTTAATACAGATTGGTTATTTTTTTTATTACCTTCAAGTATAATTTCATATTCACAATCCATTGATAATTTAAAGCTGTCATACCTCGAAGGTATGCCGTGATTTGTGACAAGTGTTTTAGAAAAAATCAGTTCATCTTTAGTCGTTGTGCAGAGAGGGTGTCTCCTGAAGACGTAAGCTACGTCGCTAACGAAACGTCGAGAATAATGTAAGTTATCTTATAACCGTTCGTCTAATATCCAATTAATAAATTATAACTGTGTAGTTATTATTATTGTAAATATGTCAAACTACGGTAATTCTAATCTAAACCTAACAATTATACAGTGATTAAAAATTAATGAATATAAATGGTTTTCCATACCTTTTAATGCAGTCATCAATCCATTCCTTGGATTCCTCCTTGATTGGAGACTCCATTTCATCATCACTGTATACTTTGACTTGATTGCACATTAAATTCTTCATAGTGTCATCAAATTCATCATCCATTTTAGATTCCAATACTTGGTCATATTTACGTAATTTTGGTTCAGAAATTACATCAATGCATTCATCTTTCTTAACTACACTGTTTCTAGATGACAAACTTGCCATTTCATTATTGGCAATCAATGCATGAGCGGAATAAATATCTCTCATATCGCATACTTCATTCTTTTGCATAACATACTCTTTATTGCATTCATTGTATTCTTTTACTGTATCTTTTTTCATTCTTTCGCTTGTTTTCCGTACATCTTCTCGAAACATTCTATCATCAGTCATTTTATAGTATTTATTCCTCTTGCTTCTTTCATGATTTTTCTTCACCGCATTCCTTCCAGAAAAGCAACATTCCCCGTTTCTCTCACCCACTTTAATTTTACCTTTTTCCGATACACACGCATCATTTTCTTTGCTAGATTTCTTCCTTGAAACAATTCCATCATCACTATTATCTCTTTTGTTTACTAAATAACTTCCACCATTTCTTCCACTTTCTTTCATGTTATCTTTTACTGGTACAAAGCCATTATTCTTATTAACATATTCATTAGTCTTGTTTCGTTTGGTTACATACTTCTCATTCATATTGTCTCTTCGCAACATATTTCTATCACCATTTACTTTCATTTTATCTCTTTCAAAGATGGAATTTTCATAATTTGCTGCATGATTATTCTCTGATCTTCTATCTCCAGCTTTTCTTGAATCCGACCATTGTGAAGGCAGATGCTCAGTGCTACCATAACCAGGTAATGCCCTCCTACTTTCATTGTATCTTCTCTCGGTAAACATGTTGCGATTGTGTTGATTGAATAAAGCATCTTTTGTGTTGCCAGATTGAGAATTATTACCGACTGATGTGAACTCTTTTTTGAAATTGACAGAATGCGGCACAGAGGTTTTGTTTTCATTCCCTCGACGGAAAATTAGATTGTCCAAGCTAGAATAAGAAAAAAATTAAATGGACTTCATTTATTCAAAATTTCCCTCGGCTGGTTGACATCATAGATTAAATAAAATAAATTAGGCAGATTTATTCGGTGAGCGCTGTTTTTGTGTATCACATCTCAAGAGCCCTCTGCGAGCTTGGTCTTCGCTGTAAAAAGCGCCAATTCTCAAGCAAGACCCAGTTGTTGTTAGGCTGGATGTACCTTTTGATGACCAGTCTTTGGTAAAGGTTTACGAATTTTTCAACCCAGCGAAGAGAAAATTTGAAAATATAAATGGTGTATTTTTTGTGCTCCGCCGGGATTCAAAACCACAACCTTCCATTTACGAGTCCGAAGTGTTACCACTGGACTACGGACTGGTTATTTTTACCAAGTCAGATTGTTACCTATTTACCAAAAGTGTAAAACATTGTGTAAATTTCCCTTGATTGTGTAAATAGAAAAATGTATGAAAAGTAAGCCATTCAATAGGTGTTGTTGTATTTGCAATATATTTCTCTGTTAACTTGATTCCTTGACTTATAGGTAGGGACTGGAAAATTTCGCGATTGCGATAAAACGAATTTATTCGCGAATTTTGATGTTTTTACGCGAATAACGCGAAATTTCAGGTTTTACGTAAATATCGCGAATTTTCGTACTTTTGGTAGAAATTGTGCGAATTAAGTTGTCATGTATCGCTTTTGCAACGCAACGATTTTGTGGGAAAGAAAAAAATCCTGCGAAAACCCTTTGCAAGGTGCAAAGCACAGAAAAATTGGTCTCTTTCAACGTTTAAACACGCTAGAACGCTAGACGCGGGGTTCGATCCCCACCTGGGTCATTTGACCATAAATTTGACCCTGGTTCAACAGATGTAATTGGGTAATTAAAAATGAATAATTCATTAAAATAAACAATAATGAATTATTAATTAATGATATTAATAACTGTATCTGGCCAGGCAGAGTAGTTGGTGAATTTCATTCCTATTCACAAATCTATTTTATTAAAAAAAAATAATGATAAGCAGAACTGTCCTGGATCATCCAAGCAGACTTGAATCGTGACATCAATGAAGGAAAATACTTCAAGGAGTGAAGCTGTTGCTGGATTAGCCAAGAGCACAACTTGAAGCTTTCATAAAAGCCAACATCCCTTGAAAAATGAGATAACCCTCATCTAGAGACTAAATGCACAAAAATTGAATATTTTAAAAGGATATTTGCAGGGTATTCGGAGTGTCATTGAAATATTAATACTTTTTTCAATCAATGGTTTTTTGTAAAAAAAGATTATTTAAATAAAAAAAAATTTTTTTTTAAGAAACTAAAATTAAAAAACATTGTTTTGTACCACTTGAGTATTTTTTATTGCAAAAACGTTTTCGGTGGGTACTTCCACCATCTTCGGTTGCAGATACTCGTATTGATTCAGATTTTGTTTATTCATTATTTTTGAAGGTGCATTTTGTTGTTTATATAATAAATTGTAAATATTAGTAATATATTTTGTTTTGCAATTATATAAACCTTTATTTTGATCTAATCAACCCTAAAAATTACACCGAATCTCCCCGTTTATCATGAAAAATAACGCGAATTTCCCTGTTTTTGATCAAAAATAACGCGAATTTCACAAAAAAATAACGCGAATTTCCTAAAAAATAACACCACTATTTTCCAGTCCCTACTTATAGGTTGATATGAGGCTGACCACCCATAATGTAAAAAATGGTTCACTTTGCCAATGTCACCCCTGTGTCAGGAATGGTCCGCAAAAGTTGTAGGGTTTATGTTCATTTGAGGTTTGGATTTTATTTGTAGCCTTAACTACATGTGTTTGTGGGCATGCATTTGATATGAGCTTTAAATGTTGCTATTTCTTTGTAACTTAGATTATAGATTATAGTGGAGTTTACAAGATATTTTATACTCGGGGTACAGGTTAGAGTTGCAGCTAGTACTCGCTAGTACTAAGCACACATGCAGCATGTGTAAGGCGAACTTAAGATGTGTTTGCTTGTGGACTTGCAACTTAAGATTATAGACAGATCATCATCATCTTCTTAAGGCAGTGCCTTGTTACCTTACCGGCCACCAAAAGCTCATCCAGCCTTACAACAAATGGGTATTGCTTGAGGATCGGCACTTTCCATAGGGATGACCAAGCTCGCAGAGGGCTTTTGAAGTGTGATTCACACAAAAACAGCGCTCACCAAATAAATCATCCTAATAATAATAATATTAGGATGATTTACGAGTCGGAAGTGTTTACCACTAGACTACGGACCGGTCGTATAGGAGGCAAAATTTGTGAGCCGCTACAAAGCCTGGAAGCGTGAAGTTTTTAAGCGACAATGAAAAATAAGTAACCGTAAACTTACACCATCTTGAGATCTTGTATGGTTCTATCTTTTCTGGAGAGTTCCAATTTTGTTGTCTTATAAAGAGATGAAATGTTGGTCAATAGCTTTTCCTTTAGCTTCTCTTTGACAGGCAGTTGCTGGAAAATATAAAGAAAGGAAGTGTAGGTACAACAAATGAATTGAAAGTAGAAAAACTAGTTTTTTTTAATTACACCGAGAAATTTAGGGAAGGGCAAATGACAGATGACAAAAATAATAGGCTAACCAATCTATAATCTAAGCTACAAAGATATGTTAACATTTAAGGCTCATATAAAATGCATGCCCACAGACAGGCACATGTAGGTTCCCGCCTACACATTCTGCATGTGTGCATACAAATAAACAAAACTCACATGAACATAAACCTTGCAACTCTTGCCGCCTTTCCATGAAACTGCGGTGACATTGGCAAAATTGAACCAATTTTTACAGCACGGGGGGCATCAGTCGAGGAGCAATACCTCAAGTTATTGGATGTCAAGTACTCTAATACATAGAGCTGTGATGTATGCCTGCTGAGAAAAAATCTAATTTTGAATTTTGTGCAGAGTTGATTCGCCTTGCTACTTTTTTTTTTTAAAGTGATTTGTGAAGAGGAATGCAATTCACCAACCTATTCTGCCTGGCCAGAAACAGGTATTAATATCATCAATTAATAATTAATTATTGTTTATTTCAATGAATTATAATTAAATAATTAACCAATAACATCTGTTGAACCAGGGTCAAAAGATATGGTCAAATGACCCAAGCGGGGATCGAACCAACGTTTTTCGATTCCAAATACGTTAGAAAGATCAGCCCGCTTGGCCCCCTCGGCCATAACACCCACAATTTGTAAGTAGGTAATATACTTATATTAGTTAGCAAATTAGATTAAAGATGTCAATACCTCTAACAATGCATTATGTTCCATCATCAAGACGCGGAGTTCTTCAGACAGTACATTATTTTCTTCAGTCAACTATAAGCAAAAAAAGTACAAAATTTTAGGTTAGGTTGGGTTGGTAAATTTTAAATATGAACTGAATCAAAATCTAGAGCAGAAATCACTCCCAATAATACAATATAC
Organism: Agapetus fuscipes; assembly: GCA_951799405.1. Taxonomy (NCBI): domain Eukaryota; kingdom Metazoa; phylum Arthropoda; class Insecta; order Trichoptera; family Glossosomatidae; genus Agapetus; species Agapetus fuscipes. The sequence continues at coordinate 3,403,452 of OX637363.1, forward strand.
ATTTATTGATCTTGATATTAAGTTGTTTGATCAATAATTACACGCAAATGTAACTAAATTGATAAAAGAAAAAAACTCACAGCTGCCATTTCCTTTCCAAAATCAAACTCTTCCAAATCTTGGTAAACTTCGCCCGACATCTTTGCAGTATTTTTGTTACAATATTCACAAACAAATATCTTATTCTATAATAAATACGTAATATCAACTCATGAAAAATATAAATAATGAAAATAATAATTTTAGTACGTCATTGAAAGTGATGTGACATATAAAAATGCTACAATCCCGCTAAAAATGTAAACGTCAAATTTAAATGAAAAAAAACCTAATGTTTTCTTTTTTTGTACCTGCGGGAAAAGTGTCGATGGTGTCCGACGGAATTGAAATTAATAAGATGGTATCACTGGTTGAGTAGAGAAATTGCGTTTGACGTTTCTTTGGTTTGTTGTGTTCTAAAAAACAAAATTGTTGATTTTTCATAATTGATTCGAATTTAACATGTCTTCAAGAAATAAGGAGCGTGATGGGGGTATTTACGACGATCTGAAAACGTTTGATTTCAGTAAAGAGCTGCAGAATGTGATTATTTTTACTTTATAAAAAACATAACCTCCATGTCGACTAGATTTTCTTTTATTTATTTTTTTCGTTTGTTTCAGCTGAAAGATGACAACAAATCTCTAAAATCAAAGCTGAAGGAGCTGAAGGAACAAAACCTTCGCCTGATACAAGTAAGTGTGTCATAATTATTGTGTATACAGGCTTATCAAAATGTTACCTTAACTGTAATTGTAACTCTGTCGCCATTCCGCTAGGGGTAGCCAGAGCCTCTGCAGAGCTGCCTCCATTTCTTGCTATCCTTACATACCTCTTTCAGTTCATTCATATCCATCACCTTTTTCATGCATATTCTTCTTTTACGCTCACTTCATAGGTATATCCCATTCTTTCACAATCTCCTCAATCTGATCATTCCATACTTTTGGCAAGAGTTAAAGGGAAGATGTCAAGAGAGTCAAAGATGTCAAAGAGGAAGTTGTGAAGTCAGGACACATAGTTGCTGCGGCGATTGCGAAGTGATGTTTTTTCCCAAAAATTTGCCAAATCAAAGCAAAAGTCAATGCTAGATTTTCTTGTCTCAAAGTGAATTTTTTGTTTTGAATGACGATCGAAGATTGCTTACTTAAATAAATAAAACACAAAAAAATCCCAATTTTTTATTTTTTACCTCCATAGACTTTGTCCCATAGATACTATAATCTGAGCAGCCCGTTATTTCGAACCCTCCTTTGTTTTCGGATTAAAGAGGCTATGCTGTATTTTTAAATTCTTTTGTATCTTTCAGAGATCCCGTGCCGTGGAAGAACAGAATCTAAATTTACAGAATAACATATCATCCCTGTTCAAGACGGCAACTGCGGAAATCGACAGGAAAAATAGAATGATTAAGGAATTGCAAGAACAGTAAGTATTTAAAATTTTGAATACCATATCCTGGACTCTGATTTAGTTAGATTTCATGCAAGTTAGAGCCCGTTCCCACTTGTCGGGTGTCGGATCCGTATATTAATTGGAGGTTCCAGTGGCAGAACATTAAGTATGGAGCTATTCACACTTATCGGAAACCGATTTTGTCCGAAATGTTCTGCAACTGGAACCTCCGATGAATATACAGATTCGACACCTGACAAGTGGGAACGGGCTCTTAGTGTCAACATGACAATTCATGGAGGCGCATTGTTTACACATAGAAGTCATAAATGCCTAAGACCTTCATTAACTTTTTCGCTTTTGAAAATTCTGGCTATATGAATGCAGTACAGTATACTTTTTTAAGTACAATTTGTATTAAACTTATTGATTTCCTACCTTCATTGATCGACGACACTTAAAACTATGTGAACAGTCACATGTATTAGTTATTCAAGAACAAAAATCACATGGGTGTCGCACACACTTCCACTAGCAGACTTTTGAATTCTTAAACAATTTCAGAGATAAGTTCAAAATTGGATGATGTCTATGATTGACAGCCGCACTGTATGCAAGTTTACACTTGACGACTACGTGTGTCACCCGCAGTTGAAGGGTTAAGGCCTGATATTTTCAATGTTAGCACATGTGACTTTAAACTGACAAAAAAAAACTACCCATACAATTGACATAAGTGCGTCCTTTTTATTCAGTGTAAAGTCGCTATGCTCACGATGAAAATACTGGGCCTTACCGGATGTAGAGTTGAGTAGAGTAGCAAGCAAGTTGGGTGTAAAGCAATGCTCCTAGTAGTTGGAGCTGTAGCAACCTCATCATCATCATCGGCACGACAACCCGGGGTGGGTCTTGGCCTCCCTCAGCAACCGCCGCCAGCGCTGTCTATCCAGAACGCCTCTTCCAACTCATGCTGCGATTTTGCCACAATGTCTAGATCATGGATCTCCAAACTACGGCCCGCGGGCCGCATTTGGCCCGCGAAAGGATTTGGTACGGCCCATAGACGCCAAAGAAAAGCGTGAACTAGCAATGTACTTACTTTAATTTTAATTTATTTGTAAAAATAGACTGGAAATGCTTAAAAACACTGTTTCCAAGTGTCCAATTTTCAAAATTCTCCACCCAGGGGGACAAGTCACCCAGCCCTGTTGGCCCGTCATACCACCTCGAAATTTCGATACGGCCCTTGTGTAAAATAGTTTGGAGATCCCTGGTCTAGATCATCGACATATCCCAAGATCTGCACTGGGCTGGTAAAATATAGTGCCATTTGTTTGAATCCTAGATTCTCTTATGACCTTTTCTAGGGCAATGTTAAATATGAGCATGCCAGTGCGTCTCCTTGTCTAAGACCGTTGTCTGTTGTGAATGAGTTTAGAGGTCGTTCTGTATCTTTACACGACTCTGTACACAGCGCATGGTGAGCATCGTCAATTCAACCAGCTTTGTAGGTATACCAAGCTCCCTCATAGCTGAGTATAGTTGTTTTCTGTCAATGCTGCTTTGAAGTCTACAAACAAGTGGCGACCTCAGCAACAGCTATATCAACAGATTATTCTTCCCACATGCACACATGGCTTACTGGTTCCATTAATATTTGTATCTTACTTCCAGGGTTGACAGCATGAAAATGAAGCGAATGCCTCGAACAAATCCCGCCACTGAAGGTTCACAAAATGAAGGCTCAACTTGAATATATAAGAACTTCTGTTAATCTTGATTCATTCAATTGTATGTAATAATTTTAAATGTAAAATATAATAAGTACCTTCTCTATATTTTGTTGTGTTTTTGAAATGTCAATTGTGTCATTGTAGTTTTACTATCATCCTCCTTGGCTGGAAGTCTCAGCACCACAGTAATTCTTACCCACTAATATTATCAATATTCGGTAGGTAAGAATTACCGTGGGGATGAGACTTCCAGCCCTGGGGTCAAAAACCATTTCGGATAAGTAAGAATCAAATCCATTTAGTTCTTCATTAAGTCCAGCAACAATTTTGAGGGGCGAAAGTCCTAGGAATTTCTATCTAAAGAGTTCAAAGTTAAAACCACAAATCAGTCTCAGGTTGGTTTGAAGCTTTTGGTAATGCCACCCCTGTTTCAGAGAAAGGCGGCAGGAGTTACAAGGTTTATGTTCCTGTGAAGTTTTGTTTATTTGTCTTCACACATGCACAATGTGTGGGCGCGGACCTACATGTGCCTGTCTGTGGACATGCATTTAATACGAGCCTTACATGCTAACACATCTTTCTTCTTCTTCTTTTTGTGTCACTTCTAATGAAGATCCGCGATCATCATGGTTATTTTGACTTTGGATGCTGCGGCTCGAAACAGGGACTTGGTGCTTCTGTAGAACCACTGTCGCAGGTTTTCAGCCACAATGTCCTTCGGTGTCCCTGAGATCTTCTCCCCTCAATCTTACCCTGTATGATAAGATGAAGGAGACGGTACTTCTCATTTCTCAAAATGTGACCGAAGTACACCAGTTTTCTCTGTTTATTAGTTGCCAGAAGCTCCTTTGTAGTGCGCATTCGTTGGAGGTCTTCTTCATTGTTGACTCGGTCACGCCACGAGAACCGAAGCATTTTTCGGTAGAGACCACAGTATGGTAGAGACATCTTTGCAGCTTAGATTATAGATAGATTATAGTTGGTGTTGGGGTTAAATTGAAACATTTGTTGTGTGGGCAATGTGTTTATTTCTCGGGCAGCCATATCTGCAGGTCGGCCTGCAGCTCCTCCCTCATGGCGTCCATCAGCTCCTGGTCATCGGCCTCTGGCAGCCGCCTCTCCACGGCTCGGGCGGCCTTGCTGTATCTGGCAACACTGCCGACGCACGCGCGCATGTCACCAATACTAGTCTGTGAACAAAATTAACATTTTATTTATATAGATTTGTGGAAAGGAATGCAATTCACCAACATATTTTGCCTGGCCAGTTGTCTTCATGCGAAAGCAGAAGTTTGTGTGCATGTAATGGCATCTGTTGAATCAGGGTCGAAGTTATGGTCAAGTGGGCCAGACCCAGATTCGAACCAACGTTATTCTGTTCCAAATACGCTAGTCGAAAGGTGGCAGCATTGCCGCGTGCGTACTATGCCCGGAGCAATCCGAACATAGTCGCATGCGATACAAATCTTGTGATCGATAAATTCATGAATTTTAAATGAAAAAGGCATTATTTTAAGACATCATGGCATGTGTTGCAATTGGGTGTCAAAACACAAAATGGAGAAAGCAAGCAAACATAAAATTTGACACGTAAAAACATGTTTTGTATGACTACACCACTGCAATGTTTAATAGGACTGAGACAAATGTGGGCTATAGTATGTATCAATGCAGTAATTTTGTTTCTGCTCCTCTGTTACTACTCAATGCTTGTCACCTTGTGCAGTATCTGCGTGGGGAAGAGCTTGATCCAGCCGCCCGCCTCCCCCGGGGCATTGCTCCAGTCCCTGCCGTTGCCCCACAGCAGGGCCGCGGGCTGCCTGCTGGTATGGGAGCGCCGCGCCCTCCTGTCCTTCCTCGCGGGGGCCGGCGGAGTGCTGAACCGGCTGTAGGACGACTCTTCTGCTAGCGGCCGCTGACACTAGAATTATCATTGCAATTTGACATTAAAAAAAAAAGGCTGATTTATTTGGTGAGCGCCGTTTTAGTGCACATCACACCTCAAGAGCCATCTGCGAGGTTGGTCATTGCTGTAGAAAGAGCCAATTCTCAAGCAAGACCCAGTTGCTGTAAGGCTGGATGGATCTTTTGATGACCGGTCTTTAGTAAAGGTTTATAAATTTTTCAACCCAGCGAAGAGCAAATTTGAAAATATAAATGGTATATTTTTTGTGCTCCACCGGGATTCGAACCCACAACCTTCCATTTACGAGTCCAAAGTGTTACCATTGGACTACGGACCGGTCGAGATTGACTTTATGTTGGTATAATTTTGCTTAGCTTTCACAAATAAGGAAAACCTGGGCTGGAAGTCTCATCACCATCACCACAGCACTAGATCAGAAGTTCAACAATGAAGAGCTAATGAAGCGTGCTAGAGCGGCGCCTTCTATCCAACGAGGCGTTAGGATAGTCAAGGGGATACGGCGTTGGCGCTCATATTTGCGTAATTAACACTAACTCTGGTTCAAACCCCACCTGGGCTGGAAGTCTCATCACCATGCTAATTCTTACCTACCGAATATCGGTAATATTTGTATGAAGACCTGTCAATCCAAGATGGCTGCAAGTGAACAGCTGATAAGTCTTCATACATAATATATTACCGATATTCGGTCGGTAAGAATTACCGTGGTGATGAGACTTCCAGCCCAGGTATCTTAGGCTCTTGTACACTCACATGTGTGTTATCGCCTGGTATCTTGTTGGAGGTGGGGAAGCTTAGGGTGATGGCGGGCAGAGGTCTCCCCTGTGCCTGCTTGCTGGGCTGCCTCTCCCTCACCACACCCGCAGCTGTCTTGTTTCTCACCGGTGTCGTGGCTCCAGATAGGGGATGTGGCATGCCCAGGGTGCGACGAGACCGGACCTGAAAATTAAAACTTGACAATGAAAGTCTATTACAGTGGAGGGCAAACTTCCTTAATGGGGGGCCAGTAAGTTTAAGAAATTTCAGATGGGGCCAGAATTGTAGGAAAAATGCATCTTGTGTTGAAACTTTATATCTTATAAAAACATTACAGCATTACACACTTCACAAATGTTAAAAGTTACAAAATAAATTTTATTTGAAGGCCCCCTGCCATGGTACGCATGTGAGACATATGAATTTTCTTTTGATTTGCTGTAATATTTTCGAATGCAGGTTCGAGCTGTGACAAAGTAACTTTCAGCAGCGTGAAAAGGTGTTCATCAGTAAGTCGGTTGCTGATGGAGTTTTTCCGCAATTTCATGGTCGAATCATGAACTATGCAGCTAGTCTAGTTGGCTCCGTTACCTATGCATCTATTCACTATTGTTATACTAAGTATAATCTACTTTATACTTCTGGATTGTCAAAACATAATTATCGCGGGCAATATACTATTGATGTCGAAAACCGTTGGCGGGCCGGATTAAATGCTTTCGCAGGCCGTATTTTGCCCATCACTGGTCTAGTAGGTCAAGACATCCCATCAACAACATCATCATCATCTCAGTCTTCTCTTGTCCACTGCTGGACCTAGATCTCACCCAAGATTTTTATGAAAATATGCCATATTTCCTGATTCAAAATCCTGAGGGATGAGATATAGACAGTAAATCTCATATAAAGTTTGTTGACAATTCGCTGCCTTAGTTCTTGTTTATCGTATACGCCATTGAGAAAATTTCACATGAGCAATGTTTGCATGTGTACTGGGCCAATGTGTCTTATGAAAACAAGAAATTTATTTAAAAAATATTTAAAAGAACTCTCATATTATTGTTTACGGTTTTTCTTAGCTCAGATTGTGTAGAATTTGATTCATAAGACAACTGCATGAAAAAGTCATATTTGACAAGATTGGCGTAGGTATACGATAAACAAGAACTGGGGGAGCGAATTGTTACTTGTTTGCATGTACCATGATCATAGTTGACCATACAATCATAACACTACTCAAAGTGTCTGAGTAAAGGGTTAAACAGCTGATTTATATGTCATTCAGGCGTGGACCAGTTGGTGCATTTTTTATGTGTTTTGTTTGTTTGTAATAATCTCATAATCTTTAGATTATCTTACCTCTGGCTTACGTCTATTCCTCCATCTTGCAGCCGCTCTCAAGGCACTCAGCGATTCTACAGGACTTTCAGCTTCCTCTTCTTCTGAACATGACCTGGAAATCAAATGCAAGTTCTGTTAGTCAATCCACCGGGTTGTTAGAGTGAAGGCTAACTTTTATTTATAATCTATCTATAATCTAAGTTGCAAGGATATATTCATTCAAAGCTCTCAGATGTATGCCCACAAACAAACACGTGTAGTTCGCGCTTATAAATGCTGATTGTGTACTTACAAATAAAATCCAAACCTCAAATGAACATAAGCCCTGCAACTCTTGCCGACATTCCCTGAAACAGGGGTGACATTGGCAAAGTGAACTATTTTTTACAGTATGGGTGGTCAGCCTCATACCAACCTATAAGTCAAGGAATACGAGTAATAAATAACATTTAAGTATAAGAAAACAACAAAACCTTAAAAATAAATCTATACAAAAAAAGTAAAAAATGTCTTATGCAAAAAATGTAGCAAGCCAATAAACCAACATTAAAAATCAGCATTGCAGATTAGCCGCCACTTCTTCCTGTCCTTGCATACTTCTTTCATTTCATCCAGAGTCATAACTTTTTTCATACAAGCTCTCCTTTTATTATGACTCTGGATATCCCATTCACTCGCTATTTCGAAAATTTGGTCCATCCATACCTTTCTCGGTCTTCCTCTTCCACGACATCCATCAATTCTTGCAGCATATACTTTCTTCGTCATTCTTTCCTCATTCATTCTCTCCAAATGTCCAAACCATCTAAGTATACTTCTTTTAATCTTTACTTTCACACTTTCTCTTACACCGCATTCCTCTCTAACAAAATCATTCCTCACCCTATCACTCCGTCTTTTTCCAATCATACTTCTTAAGTAATCCATTTCTACCGTATGGACTTTACTAATCTCACTTTCACTCACCGTCCAGGCTTCACTTCCATACATCAGAGTGGGCACTAGTATACCACCGTGCACCGCCAGTCGAACATTTTTTGAAAGATTCTGGTTTTTGGCGATGCTAGCGGTAGCACCCAGTACGAACCTGCCTTTCATTATTCTTCTTTCAAATTCACCGGTCATTCTTCCATCTTTTTCAAACTTACTTCCCAGGTATACAAACTCATTTACGACATCAACATTCATTCCATTAATTTTAAATTCATAATTCATATTTTCATCATCTCTTTCAAAAATCAATACTTTCGTCTTACTTGCATTCAACTTCAAATGGTTACCTAACAAAGCTTCATTCAATCTAGAGAGCATTGTTTGCAATTCTACTGCAGAATCAGATACAAGAACTGCATCATCTGCATACAGTAGAACACTCACTTTGCTCTCTCCTATCATCAATCCACAATCATTAAGTCTAGCATCCCTGACACACTTGTCCATAACTATGTTAAATAGCCATTTCATTGTCGATTAAAACTTTCACGCTCGGTAGTTGACATAATACATTTTTTCAAGCTGTGTAGCCCGGGTCTCGGTTGGTAAGTTTATCCTTAACTGTTTTTAGGCTTTCACGGCCGGATCTAGATGCTTGCCCGGAACCAGAAAATCAAGCATCCTTAACTATTTCACCCATTACTTCGATGAGCATTTTCAACAGTGAGCCCAGGCGCTTCAACCTTCTCAGAAGCACTGGAGTACCTACTCGAACCGGGCGAACAGTTTGAAAGCAGGCCGCCATTGATCCTTCGCCCATCCTCCAAATGCCCATCGAAGTTAATGTGTGAAACTGTTTGGGTTAAGCTTATCAATAGAGACCACTGCCACACTGCCTGAAAAATGGTATAAATATATTGTTATTGGCCAGTAAGGACCATAGCCATGTAGACCTGTGACATTTGCCCAATGAGAAAAAAATCTTTTGTTGTGTTCATTTGGAACATCCGTGTTGAAAACGTTCAAAAAGTAAAATTTTAAAGCAAAAAAGATCACAACAACCCTCAATAGTCAATGTTTTGATAGTTATTTTGACAAAATAGTCAATACTTTGACAGATGCTTTGACAAAAAGATCACAGCAACACTCAATAGTCAATGCTTTGACAGATGCTTTGACAAAAAGATCACAGCAACACTCGATAGTCAATGCTTTGACAGTTGCTTTAAGAAAATACTTAGTCAACGCTTTGACAAAAGGATCACAACACTCAATAGTCAATGCTTTGATAGCATTGTTTGACCGTTGCTTTGACAAAATAGTCAATGCTTTGACCAAAAGTTGGATTTAAAAAAAAAAAGATTTCAACAACATTGAATAGTCAAAGCTTTGACAGCCATTGTTGACAGCAAACGACTTTGCTTACCCTGAAGCGCTGTTTTCCTTGGAAGTGTCCTTGGACCAGATGGTGAACAAAGAAAGCCCCGTGTGCCTCATGGGGAGACCAAGGAGATCAAACAGGTCATGGAGCAGGGGCTTCTTTACCATGGTGTCTGCATCACAGTCATTTGCCAAGGCTGGACTCAAATTTACCTAAAAACATACATTTGGTATGATTTTACTGGGGTTATCTTTTAATTTTATTTTAACAGAATTTATTTTGCATGAGATTTTTTGTACCCATGGAAAAGTAACTGTGAAGTTCTATGTTCTCTTTCTTACTAATGACCATTTTCGTAAGTAAGTAAGTTGAAACAGATATACTTATAATGTCTATTTTTGTTAAAATAATTTCTAGTCCACATATATCATAAGTCAATGGTCTCTACCCAGGCGCGTGCATAGGGTTTAGGTAAATACATTTCAGAATAAATATTTTCTCCCGTTCCTTTAAAATAACTTATTGGAAATTGACTGAAGTGAAATTGACTTACGATGGCTCCAATCGAACCTAAATTTTGAATTTTAAATGTCAATATCAAGTTAAAATGCATTTTTTACCATATATTGCCTACCTATTAGACGCAAGTGCCTGTATGAGATGCACGCCCCTGTCTCTACCCAGTGCACGCGCGAAGTGTTTTGTTTCTAAAATACAAGACTTACCTCTAGAAGCCAAGGTCGTAGGTCAGCGTCGACCAGCACATCGAACCCGAAGAACTCAAAGCAATTCTGTGCGGGTGGCACTCCTGCAGCCTGCGCCAGCGCTGTGAGCACCACCAGCGCGGCGATGCGCTGCCACAGGCCCCAGTCAGGCAGGCGCAGGCCGTGCAGGTGGCGGCGCAGCTGACGCAGCGTCCACTTGCAACCTGGCAACATATGATTTGTTGATATCGGCAGCAATGCTCATATTCCGGATATCCAAATTCGCTCACATCACTCCGCTGTTAAAAAAACTCCATTGGCTTCATTTCCCGGAGAGGGTGGTCGACCGTGTTTGTGTGATGGTTAATATAAAGCCATCAATGGCTTGGCTCCACTTATATGACTGGCATGATTTTGCCTGTTCCGATCCAGATCCGATCAAATTAAAATCAATTGACATTTTGGTTATTTGACGGACCATTCTAAGAGTACATATTATATACTTTATTCTTAACATTTTTATGGTTTCGTAGCTAATGTCTCAGGACTTACTGTGTGACAACCATTAATCGAGAGTTCATCATTACTTGTCGCATCATACTGATCTCAAAATGCAATACCAAAATAATATTTCCTCCAGTGTTTACCTGATCCAATTCTGTCCTTGCATTCTGCATACTTGGGCCCAAACTTGTTCAAGGAGCTGTTGGTGAGATGTCTAAACGGGTTATGGAGATCAGTCAGGGAAAATTTATCAGTACCTGGAAAAGAAAAAACAACAACTTAGTAACATTTTCTTCATTTTCATTGAATTTTTGCTGCAAAATTCTCCGTTATAGAATGTATATTCTAACACACATATTCTAGTAAGTTGAGTATGTGCTAGAAAGCTCCAGACACCCAGACACTCTCGTAGGTACTCATTCACCGACAATAATAATCATATACGTATATTTCAACTGTTAATACCTCATCATTATGATCACCATTGGCGCTACAACGCAATGTGGGTTTTGGCTTCGTCAAGGAGTTGCTTCAGCGTCTCCCTCTCCATCACCTCCCGTCACCAATTGGTCACGCTCAGAACTTGTAAGTCCTTTTTCACCCTATCGCTTTCCCTTCTCTTAAAATCTTCTAGCTAATAGTCAAGCTGTCCCAGTTATTCATATAATAATCCTGTTGACACTTAACTGCGCCATCTTTCTAAATATAAAAAAATACAATTAGTAGAAGGAAACGATAGCCAGTCAGTATCTTCCAATTGTATACCAGAGATGGCAGTGTCATTTTTTTGACACGCTCTGTCAGACAGACAGACTGATGTATATCCGGTCTGAAGTGATATAAATATGGGGAAATGACTTCTGTTTTTGGCCCGATCTGTGAAAGGACTACCTTGGAGGATTATTGTTAAATCCTTCTGAATCTTTTTAATTCTACTGCATCCAAAAATGACACTGCCATCTCTGGTATATTGGAAGATACTGATCGTTTCCTTTTACTAAATGTATTTTTATTATATTAAGAAAGATGGCGTTATTAAGCGTCAACCAATCCTAATAGTTATATTACTTTCATGATAGAACGACACAATTATTTTAGGAATATAATGAAAGTGAACCACTAACTGAATCTAGCGAGTCCTTCTTTGTAGAGGTATACGGTGAGAGGGTGGTATGTGGGTATGCACACATACAGACGCAGATCAAACTTGTAGCCCCCGATCAGCAGGGGGCGCTCTATGTAGCGTTGCACCACGGAGTTACTGTCGTACGTCAGGTCACTTAGGCGCTGGAACAATGCAAATCAACATCAATATCAGGGAAAAGCAATTACCAGGGATTGTAAGCTCAAGCTTTTTCCATCTGAGGCAGATAAGACACATTCGCAGCTGCCTACCTGTTGATGCAGCAAGAACTCTGGTGAATGCATTGGTGGTCTCAAGGTTGGACTACGCAACAGCCTGATGCTTGGCCTCCCGAATGTAGAATTGTCTAGGTTACAGGTTGTTTTCAATGCCACAGCAAAAATCATTTTTGGAGGACGTAAAACTGATCATGTCACTCCTCTATTGCAGCGTCTTCCGTGGCTGCGTGTCCCAGAGAGATTGGAGTATAAAGTGTGCCTTATGGTATTTAATTCTCTCAGAGTAGTGGCCCCTTCTTATTTGACTTAACTGTGTGAGGTTGAGGAGATTGTTAGTAAGCGGTGCACCCTTCGCTCAGCGAGAGGTGATGCCACCTAGACAGAGAAGAACGGAAACGAATACCACTGGACTACGGACCGCAAGTGAAACTTTAAACAAGTAAATTAGTGGGGTTTGTGAATAAGGGGTAAGTATTTTACTCTGAACAGGTAGATGCCTCTGCCCTGGCTCTGTCCCACAGGCTTGGAGATCCAGATCTGCTGTTCCCTCAGCCCCAGCTCACTGTTCTCATCCGGGTCTTCCCCGCGAGGGTTGTAGCTTTTGCTTCTTCCCTTTGAGCACTCTGCAGCAAGCTTGGCGTATTCCAGCGGCAGATGGAAGCCAGGAGGACTGGAAGAAACAAAAAACAACATATAAACTCCTAATGGATGGAATGAGGGCGGGAGAAAGAGTGATGATTGTCTTAAGGTCTATATAGATTCTGCACTTTCACTGGAAATCCAAACATCAAAAACAGTGAGTGCTGGAATGTTCCAGATCAGATTGATCAGGAGCATCAGGAGATGCCTGCCAGTCGAGGAAACCAAGGTTCTTGTTGCTGCATTTGTGCTCTCCCGGCCTTATTACTGTAATGGGATATACAGTGGCTTGCCACTCGTACAGTTGGGCAGACTTCAATCTGTGCTTAATGCTGCGGCACGATTGCATGTCTGCAATTTAAAAATTACTGAGCACATCACACCCTCACTCCGGGATCAGCTTCATTGGCTGAAAATAAAGGAGAGGGTGGAGTACAAGGTCTGCTTAACTGTATTTAAGTCCTCGCAGAACATTGCGCCACTGTATGTCTCAGAGCTATTTGAAATCTGCATGCAGCACTGCTGTGAATAGACTCAGGGTTCCCTGCAGAGCAACATGGCCAATTATTTAGATCGTGCCTTTTGCATTGCCGGCCCTCTGCTGTGGAATGCCTTACCACACGAGCTGAGAGCTGTGGAGAGTGCAAATGCTTTAAAGTCAGGATTGAAGACATGTCTGTTCATGAGGGGCTATGGCTCTGCAGTGCCCTTGCGGTGAACTCACAAAACAGCACTAAAAATATTGTCAAATTATTATTATTATTAAGATACGCCATTCAAGACCGTTTCAGTGGCCTCTTGGTCATACAAGTCCCAAATAATAAAAATAGATTCAAGACACCTTTTTACAATTTCCATGATTTATTTTAAGAGGGGTTTATGGTTTAGGGGTTTTTGTTCTTATACTTTATGTAGTGAAAAAAATCAAGCTTGTTTATATTTTTTCTAAATTATAACGGTGAAAAAAAATATGTACCTACCTAACTTATAAAATGTCGCCACAAAAAAATAATTTAAAAAACTCTTTTTTTTTACATGTTTTTCATATAATATGCTATATTTTGGAATTTTTTTTTCTTTTAAACTACCTACAGAAGTATACATTGTTTATCATCCTATAGTATAGGCCATTTTTTAGAACGTCACGAGAGTTTTTAAGAAAACAGGGAAAAAGTAAAAATACTTAATTCATTAAATTTTAATTGAATAAAATATAACAGGACGGGATGAATCATTAAAAAAATGATAGTAACTTTATTCAAAATATTATATTTCTAGAGATAAAATGAACTTATTCAAAATATGTGCATAAAAAAAAAAACTTTCGCTAACGATCAATAGATGGCATTCATGTCGTTATTCTTCATATTACTTAGTACTTAGGTTTGTTTTTGTTCACTAAATCTAAATCTAAGCTGCAAAGATATGTATCATTTGAGATTCATATTAAATGCATTCCCACAAGCAGACATGCATAATTTCGCGCTTACACATGCTGCATGTGGACCTACAATATAAAAAAAACCCAACTCTCAAATGAACATAAGCACTGCAACTCTTGCCGACCTTCCCTGAAGCAGGGGTGACATTGGCAAAGTGAACCATTTTTTACAGTATGGGTGGTCAGCCGCATACCAACCTATCAGTCAAGGAATTAATAAGTAATAAGTAAAAAAAAAAATGTGCGAGGGGGGGGGGGGGGGGGAGGGGGTCCTGCCTCTAGATATAGTATTTCATGTCATAAATTCATTACATTTCGAAGGACAAAAATAAACCGTTTCGAAGACTGATCATTAGACGCAAGATACCACAAATAGAATTAGCTTGAACAAGGTTAATCCACAGAGCATCGCAACAATTTGCTTCAAGTTTTAATGTCATTAAGCTGCGGTATTGTGGCATCTAGATAAATTAGGGCTCATTATTATATTACCTCTTTTAGACTAAATAATGTAGCGTGACATGTTTTTGTGGATCAGAAACCATCAGCAGAAAAATGGAGTCCTGAATTTAAATTTTTTTCCCGGCTAGGGCTAGGGTTAGGGTTTGTCTAATTAAAAAATAAATAAATTATAATTTTATTTTTTGTATTTGTTTTAAACGTTTATACATATTATTATTTGTTTATTTCAAAAATGTGATTTGTTGTGTATATTTCTTGACTTATAGGTTGGTATGCAGCTGACCCGCATGAAATAAAAAAAAACGAAATTCCCGAATATAAAATTTTCAACTTTTACCTACTTCGCCTGAAATAAGGGTGCAAAGTGAAGTATTTTGAACAGTATGGTTGGTCAGCTTCATACCAACCTATATGTCAATGAACCAATTATTAAAAATAAGAGCAATCTGTACAAAATAATGTGATGAGATGGTTGGGCATGTTGAAAGAATGAATGATTCTAGACCGACAAGAACTCAAAAATTGGGAAAATCGAGATTTTGTAATAAAACGCAAGAACAATGCGAGAATAATAGGTAGAATGCGACAGCCGTTCAATTTGGACGAATATGACAGAGATAAAACATCGGTCGCCTTTTTCATCCCATACAAGTTGTAGGTTGTCTGAACTTCAAACGTGATTTCCCAACATTTTTATTTTTTGAGTTATTGCTCTTTATGATTAAGCGTGCGATATATGTACACAGAGGAAATGTAAAAGGAAAAAGAGGTTAGGGACGACTGAGAAATGTATGGAGTGATCATGACGAGATTGTAAAATAATGGGATGTACAAAGTGAGCGCGTTTTAAAGAAGAAAATGCATGAAAAAGGTGATGAAAATGAATGAATTGAAAGAGGTATGTCAGGATACAAAGAAATGAAGGCAGCTCTGCAGAGGCTTTGGTCATCCCTAGCGGAATGGCGACAGAGCTACAGTTACATTACAGTCTGATAGCTTAAAAAAATATGGTACACAATAAAAAAAAATATTTTACTGCAACAAACGATACTTTTGCGTATCCTCTTTTCATGATATCTCTAAATTGATATGCTCTGTATGGTAGATCGCGTGTTCGGGCCGAAGTTGCGTGGAAATCTGAAATTCGGCAAATCACGTCATCCGACGAACGGAAAACCAGTATATATAGCGGCGAAAACAAAATATACAAATCATTTGTTAATTGATTGGGTATGAATACATCCTGCGGATAAAATAATGTATTACCCATAAAAAGGAAGTAGTACCTCAGTATAGGTAACAAAAAATGAATGTTTTTGTAAGGTTTTTTCGTTTATCTTAGTGTCATCTTTGATTTACGAGAGTCGACTAAATGCTGTAAGCTAGCAAATTTTCCCTGATAATCGGGAATTTATTATAGGTGAAGTAACATAGCTTAGGAATATTTTGAAAGTTGCGGACCTCATTGATAGAATTACACCGACCGGTTCGTAGTCCAGTGGTAAAAATTCGGACTCGTAAATGGAAGGTTGTGGGTTCGAATTCCGGCGGAGCACAAAAACACCATTTAAATATTTTAAAATTTGCTCTTCGCTGGGTTGAAAAATTCATAAACCTTTACCAAAGACCGGTCATCAAAAGGTCCATCCAGCCCCACAGCAACTGGGTCTTGCTTGAGAATTGGCACATTATAGCGACGAATTAGCTCGCAAAAAGTCTGGTCACAGCTCAGTTGGAATGCTTGCATTCCATGCCGAGAGCAAAGGTTCGATCCCCACCGAGGGTGTCTATTTCAAACCCAAAATAAATACCGGCAAGGTGTACTCAGCCTTCACAAGAAATGAGAACCAGCCCCCCCGGGAGCTGGGAGGTTCCCACTTCAACTGAAAGTGGTTGGTGTGAGGCCGGCCCGCATACCCGTAAAAATAAATAGGTCCCGAATCGCCACATGTGACCCCTTCGTGGATAACGCTGGCAAGAAGTTACACTATTTGTTAAACATGCCGCATGTGAATCTACAATAAAAAACTCAATCTCAAATGAACGTAAGCCCTGCAACTCTATGCAAAATGTATGGAAGAGATAACAGCACCCCTAGGAAGTGATTTAGTTTCCATACACATTTTCTATTTACAAAATGGTAAAGAAGTTACGCAATCTATAATCTAAGTTGCAAGAATATATTAACATTCAAAGCTCATATCAAATGCATGCCCGCAAACAAACGCGTGTAAGTTCGCGCTTACAAATGCTGAATGTGTAGTATCTCAAATGTACCTACAAAGGCCTGCAACTTTTGCCGACCTTTCCTGGAACAGGGGCGACATTGTCAAAGCGAACCATTTTTTACAGTAGGTATGGGTGGTCAGCCTCATACCAACCTATATGTCAAGGAAAATTGGGATGAAATAATTGTGACAAAACATCGGATATAATAGTCGGTGTAATAGCCGCGGGGATAAAGACAGGTTATTTGGAACCGGATAACGCTGGTTCGAATCCCGCGACGATAACTTCGACCCTGGTTCAACAGATGCCGTTGCATGCACACAAGCTTCTACTTTCGAATGAAGACAACTGGCCAGGTAAAATAGGTTGGTGGATTGCATTCCTTTCCACAAATCTATTTTTTTTTTAAATATTACAAAAATATATAAATATAACATTAACTATGAATCGTCCAACTGTCTCATGATGGTTCAGAAAGGTTCGCTCTTTCTTTCTTTCAGCAACGCAACGCAACTCGCAACTAAGCTACACATAAAGTGTAACTTCTTCCCTGCGTTATCCCTGAAGGGTTCGCATGTGGCGCTTCGGGACCTATTTATTTTTACAGGTAAGGGGGCCGGCGTCACACCAACCATTTTCAGTTGAAGTGGGGGTAAGCAAATGGGTAAGTTTGCAAACGTACGTATAAGGAATCATTCATATATTGAGGTAAGTATATGGTAATGTAGGTATAAAAGGAAACCGTGTTATCGGCCCATAACAAAATTCTGTTTGTTTTTATTTACGATTCATGTATTTTTGAATATTGATTTTTTTATTGTTTGTAAATGATACATTTTTAGTCGTGTGGGACCAAAGGCGGCATTTTAAGATTTTGCTCGAAAATCGGATAAATATTAGAGAGCACAAGAAATAATTTGCTAATACCACAAACGCAACTAAGCTACACATACGTGTAACTTCTTGCCGCGTTATCCCCGAAGGGGTCGAATGTGGCGAGTTGAACCTATTTATTTTTACAGGTCGGCCTAACGCCAACCACTTCAGTTGAAGTGGGGGTTTCCCAGCTCCCGAGAGGGATGATACTCATTTCTTGTGAAGGCTGAGTAAACTTTGCCGGTATTTTATTTTGGGGTTTGAAATAAACACCGAAATGGGAAATTATTTCTGACACCCTTGGCGGGACTCGAACCCGAGCTTATGGCATGGAATGCAAGCACTCTACCAACTGAGCTATTGACCGGACCATTTATAATATACCTAATCATTTATATTATTTATTTAATTTTCTAAAAAAAAAAACTAAATTGACGTCTTTGATTTTGTAAAGATACATATTATTATATAATCAAAATTTCGCAACATGAAGCTCTCGTACTCATGACAAAATATCCATTGACAGAATGCCCATGCGACAAAATGTCCACCGACATAATGTCAAAAAATGAACGAAAAAATAATGTATTAATTTCAACCAACCTTTACACATGGCAGTTGATATTTGATTAATGTTTGATGTATCCTTTTCTCGTTATTTTCTAGTAAAATATCGCGTGGAAAATAGTCAATATTCAGCGAAAAAGACAAAAATAAAGTCGGCGAACAAAACAATCATGGCGGACACTTGTAGCGGAAAACTTTTGAACTGACAACTTTTGCAAGTTGGCCAAACTGTAATGCGATACGCCTAAATCACTCTTCAGCCAGGTAAATGCTTTCTACCTATGGCTCTTAAACTTTTTCATACCAGGTTCAAGTTGGTTTTAACACTTGAACTCCTGCTTTCAACTTTTCTAATATAAATTTAAGTTGCAAAGATATACATCATTTGAGATTCATTTTAAATGTATTCCCACAAGCAGGCACGTGTAAGTTCGCGCTAACACATGTCGCATATGGACCTACAATATAAAAACCCAATCTCAAATGAACATAAGCCCTGCAACTCTTGACGACCTTTCCTGAAACAAGGGTGACGATGGTAAAGTGAAACATTTTTTATCAATGCTAAAAATGACCCCCAAATTGAAATCGTCGGTGGGGGTGGAAAAACTCAAAATCTCCAGTTGCACGCAATAGATTCGGCACAACTTTCGCCCTTGGAGTGACAATCTTCACGAAACGGCGCTATTTTAAATCTTTATCATCATCATCATCATAGATTTTTTCTCGTCGGGCAAGCGTTACATTAATTGTATAGCACTACGATTCTTAGCAACAATATATATATTTTTTCCTTTTTCTCTAACAACCCGGCCGTGTGACGTAACAATTTTTTTCCATATCAATTCTTGTGCGGACCTCATTCGTCTAGCTCTGACAATAAATACCCGTGATATTTTAGCCTGACCTTGCCGCGGACCACTGGTTCAGAACCGACGCTTTATTCCTACCGCAATATAACCAAGGTTTTAAAATGATACTATTTTATGATTTTAATAGATATTGTTATTGGAGGTAATTTAGTTTTTCTAGTCAATTTAGTTACTTTAAGGTAATTTTACATTAGTTTAATAATTTTGAAAAACTTTCTTCATGCCATTTTACGCTCAATTTAATATGTTAAATTCTCATAAAACGAATGAAGTCCGTTAATTTTATGACCGGTCCGTAGTCTAGTGGTTAACACTTCTGACTCGTAAATGGAAGGTTGTGGGTTCGAATCCCGGCGGAGCACAAAAAAATATTCCAGTTATATTTTCTAATACGCTCTTCGCTGGGTGAAAAATTCATATTAATTTACCAAAGACCGGTCACTAAAGTCCATTTAGTCTTACAGCAATTGTGTCTTGCTTGAGTATTGGCGCTTTTAAGCTACGGCCAAGCTCGTAAACACCTCTGTGGCACTACAACAAGTGTCATAGACCCATAGAGTCTCTGGAATCTAGGGAGTCACCCGCACAGAATTTCTTAAAAAAAAATCGACAGCATATACCTACGTGAAAAAAGGGGTGCCATTAGCAAAGTGAAGCATTTTTTGCAGTATGGGTGTTTTTGCAGTCTCATACCAACCTATTAGTCAAGGAAAGTCCTTGAGTATAAAGAAATTATAAAAACAACTTATTGAATTATAGCATCGGGTAGGTATAGGTACATATTTTTATTAACTCGTTTAGAAAAGGGGAACCTACCTCAGATAATTAATTTTGCATGGCAACAATTATTTTTACGACGTTGACAGCAGTGCGGTTCTAATTTCAAAATGGTTTTAATTTGAATTTCATTCCATATTCAAACAAAACGCGAGCCGTTTATTAAATTCGATATCAAGGTTTTTTTTAATGACTCTATCTATTTTGCATTTTAATCTTTTGTTTCAAAATTATATTAGGGCGATTTATTTGGTGAGCGCTGTTTTTGTGTTAATCAAACCTCAAGAGCTCTCTGCTAGCTTGGTCGCCAATTCTCAAACCAGACCCAGTTGCTGTAAGGCTGGATGGACCTTTTGATGACCGGGCTTTGGTAAAGGTGGACTACGGACCGGCTTGTGCCAATGCCACCCCGGTTTCAAGAAAAGGCTGCAGGAGTTGCAAAGTTTATGCTCATAGGGGCTGTCCATATATTACGTCATTCGCATTAAGGGGGGGGAGGTCTGGTCTGCGGATGATGGCAAATGATGTACGAGTACCAAAAGTGACGTCGTTCTTGTAAATACCAATTTCTACAAAATATACAAAATATTATGTAAGTAATATAACATTATTAATTATTAAGCTCACCCATTATTACAGCAAGAGGGGGGGAGGGGGTCATTAGATAATGACTATAATAAATCTTATCCGTGATTTGAGAGGGCCCTTGAGGTGTGACACACACAAAAACGGCGCTCTTTTATTATGTGTAGGTACCTTATAAATAAATTATCCTTTTATATTATATATATATATATATATATATATATATATATATATATATATATATATGATGATTGTAAGGGGAGGAGGGGTCGAAAATCGGCCAAAATCGATGACGTAATTTTGGACGGCCCACTATGAGGTTTCGTTTATTATCTAGGAACACATGTATAAACATGCATAAGTATAAGCCTTAAATGTCAAAATATCATTGCAACTTAGAATATAGATTATAGACTAGGGATGGGGTAAGGTTGATTGTTCTTTTCCTCGCCATCGATTATATTAGTTTACTTACAAAAGTGAGCACGCATTGATTATCGTGCGGTCACCATGACAGGCGGTAAACAAAACCCACAATCGTACCATGTGCAGCCGCTGCTGGGTGGGCAGCTGCAGGGAATACCGGGGAACAATGGAAATTATTGGGATTGACGAATTCGGAAATGACTGGAATTGAGGAACCTGGGAATGACTGCAAGTGAGAGAAATGGAAATTACCCGAAGTAAAAAAAAACGCAACTAATCTACACGTATAGTGTAACTTCTTGCCTGCGTTATCCCCGAAGGAGTCGCATTTGGCGATTCGGGACCTATTTATTTTTACGGGTAAGGGGGCTTGCCTCACACTAAGCATGTTCAGTTGATGTGGGTGTTTCCCAGCTCCCGAGGGGGCTGGTTTTCATTACTTGTGAAGGCTGTGTAAAATTTGCCGGTATTTTTATTTTGGATTTGAAATAAACACCGAAACGGGAAATCATTTCTGACACCCTCGATAGGAATCGAACCCGAGCTCTCTCTACCACTCTACCAACCGAGCCGGTAGGAATCGAACCCGAGCTCTCTCTACCACTCTACCAATCGGCCAATGTCGAACTTTATACTTATATAATTTGATAAAGGGTTATAGTAAAACACTCCAAAAATAGAAGCTAAAAGCTCCAGCTCCCATAGACCACGGCAACAGATGGAAAACATCTCCAGCATCATCAGCCGGCCGTGAAAGTCTAAACTCATTCATTATAATACTAGTTATATAGATTAAAATAAAAAACTTATTTGTTACAATTCACATGAGCTTTTATTATTTTTTAAACACTACCGGTTTCGGGAGAAGCAATACCTCCCATCTTCAGGTGTAAATATAAACTAACATACAAATACAATACATTATGACGTGAGGATTTGAATTACTGAGGGGGAGGGGGGGGAGTGTTATGTGGGCGGGGTGTAGTAGGAAACATAGAAAGTAGGGGAGAAGTGTTAGGAAATATAATACTATTTAAGAGGTTATTTACTGAATTAATATTTTTTTGGATTTCGTCATAATGTATTGTATTTGTATGTTAGTTTATATTTACACCTGAAGATGGGAGGTATTGCTTCTCCCGAAACCGGTAGTGTTTAAAAAATAATAAAAGCTCATGTGAATTGTAACAAATAAGTTTTTTATTTTAATCTATTAAAATGAACTTTCACGAAGTAACTGCCAAAAACCTAGATAATATACTAGTTATATAGTTCACTTACAAAATCCGGGATTCGTACTGTGCAATCCTATCTTATATTATATTACACATCTCTATTTCTGAAACCCTTATGGATAGAAATAACCGAAATATAATATTGGTAGTCTATAGAAGGGTTTGTAAATTATTGTTGTGAAGACTGGGGGAACCTTTGGATACCTTTATTGTGGGGGAAATGAATGAAGGGAAGCCTGCCAATAAACGGCGGTTTCAATCGCATGCAGCCTTATAAAAATATTACGAAACGTCGATAAAAGAACTTAATTTTATTTCGTTATGCTATTTATAGATTATTTTATGTTTTATAAATAGCTACTACGGCCATCAAAAGGTCCATCCAGCCTTACAGCAACTGGGTCTTGCTTAAAAATTGGCGCTTTGTAGCGACGAACAAAGTCCGGTCGATAGCTTAGTTGGTAGAATGCTTGCATTCCATGCTGAGAGCAAGGGTTCGATCCCCACCGAGGGTGTCAGAAATGATTTCCCGTTTTGGTGTATATTTCAAACCCAAAATAAATACCGGCAAGGTATACTCAACCTTCACAAGAAATGAGAATCAGCCACCCCGGGAGCTGGGAAAAGCCCCACTGCAACTGAAAGTTGTTGGTGGGGGCCGGTCCCCTTACCTGTAAAAATAAATAGGTCCAGAATCCCCACATGCGAACCCTTCGGGGATAACGCAGACAAGAAGTTACACTATATGTGTAGCTTGGTTCATTTTTATTTTCATAGGTAAAGAGGCCGGCCTCACACCGACCACTTTTAGTTGAAGTAGGGGTTTCCCAGCTCCCATGGGGGGAGGGGGTTGGTTCTCATTTCTAGTCAAGGCTGCGTACACCTTGGGATCGAACCCTTGCTCTTGGCATGGATGGAATGCAAACATTCTACCAACTGAACTATCGACCTGACTTTTTACGAGCTTGGTCGTCGCTACAAAGCGCCAATTCTAAAACAAGACCCAGCTGCTGTAAGGCTAGATGGACCTTTTGATGACCGGGCTTTTGTACAGGTTTATGAATTTTTCAACCCAGCGAAGAGCATATTTGAAAATATAAATGGTATATTTTTTATGCTCCGCCGGGATTCGAACAGACAACCTTCCATTCACAAGTCAGAAGTGTTACCACTGGAATACGGACCGGTCCGTTGGACACAATATTTGGAGAAAATAGGACACCTTGCATACCTGAAATCGTAGATGGCTCCATACACCTTCTTCATACACTTGAGATGCCTCGCTAGGTTGTCCTTTTTGCAAATGGAAGATCCCTTGGGTATGTGATTGATGAACTGAAACGAAAAACAATCATCACTGAAATAGCGAATGAATAGGATATCCATCTAATCTAATCTAAGTTGCAAGGTTGCAAGGGTATATGCTGAGGCTGACAAGGATACACCACTGAGACTGAAATGCTAAAGCTCACAACAGGGATTTGATGCTTTTGTTAAGCCGTTAGCATAGGTTTTTCAGCCACAACGCATTCTTCATCTCCACGCTGTTCCTTGACTAATAGGTTGGTATGCGGCTGACCACCCATGCTGTAAAAATGGTTCACTTTGCCAATGTCACCCCTGTTTCAGGGAAGGACGGCAAGAGTTGCAGGGTGTATGTCCATTTGAAATTTAGTTTTTAAGTTGTAGGTTTACATGAGGCATGTGCAAGCGCGAATTTGTACGTGTCTGGTTGTGAGAATGCATGTAATGTGAATCTCCAATGTAACATATCTTTGCAACTTAGATTAGATTAGATTAGACGCTGTCATCCGTTTCTATTTTTTATTTTCTTACATGTTTATTCGATCAATGTTGTTGTTTATATGGCTGGTCACGTATTGCACCCTTTGCGTGCTTTTTTTTATGTTCTAATATTCGTACAAATATTTTCTTGTCATTTTTATTCACAGTCTTTAGATTTTCTTGTATGGTGATGTAAGCAGGAAGAGACAATAGAAAAGAATCAAACACAAGTAAAAATTACATAAAATCTACATGGGCTGTGTTGACACGAATTTCTTATGAAAGTAAATTGCGCACTACCATGCAATTCAGCGATTTTTAAAATACGATACCTACTCGAATTACACTTGTAAGGAGTTTTTGTTGTTGTTGTCTTTTTCCCAATGTTTATGGACAGTTCTTATTATGTATGAGGAAGAATAAGCTTTTGATATAGTTGTCGATGAAGGGTACTTTAGTACCTAAAGGGGCTATTTTTAGACATTTTAGTCGTCGGTTGAGCCCACGCTTTGACAAACTATTTTTACGATTTTTGGTTCGGATACTTTCAAATAAAACACTACTCTTCTTTTTACTTATTTATTTTACACGTTTATATTTATTTTTACAAAGACACTTTCATTTATTTCATTACACTTGGTTTTAGTTCACTGGTCGAATTCGTTTATTGTATTGGAGCTCACAGATAAGACTGTATGTGTGAGAGCTTGAAGACCAACTGCCAACTGCCCAGTGCAAGCAATTTGCACCCTTTTTATACTAAGAAGGTGGAACTGTCGAGAACACATTTTTGCTAGACTGTTCTCGAAGCACATATGTAATCTAGTGACTTTTCTATTTACTCATAATCATCAATTCTACCCACCAATACAATAAAGAATTCCTATTAGCTATAACTAATACGTATACTTATTTTAATATTTATATTGCATATTTACATAACACTATTGATGTATGGGCTGAAAGTCTCATCACCATGGTAATTCTAACCTACCGAATTTCGGTAATCATTGTATGAAAACTAATCAGCTGTTCACTTGCGGCCATCATGGATTGACAGGTCTTCATACAAATGCATTATTATTTTGTCAAAGCGTGGGCTCAACCGACGACTAAAATGTCTAAGAATAGCCCTGTATGTTTTTTTGGTATTATACTAAACTCTACATTAGCTCTTGGTAGAAGTTTAAATCTAAATTTTACTTTAAATTTTGTGTTTATAGGGAAAGTAGGGAGGTGTTCAGAGCTGCTCGGGGTGGTGTTTGATAATAGTGTTACGAACTTGGAGTACTTGCGTGCGATTGCACATGCTGTATGCATGTACAGTCGCGTACATAGTGTGTAGAATAATCTAGTACTAGTACGATGGTGATAGTGTTTCGAACTACGAGCTTCCAAGTAGCTAGGTACGCCTGTACAGGTACAATAGTGTTATATATAATCGTCTGCTATAATCTAGGATTATCTAGAACAGAAATCGAATAATCTGGAACACGCAAGAAGGATCTCTGTTGTACCTATATAAATGGACTGCAATGGGGCAGCAGCAGAGTAGTCGCTCGGAGCATTTTGCCGTGAAGACCAATTAGCAGAGATGATGAACTGTTGTAAATTGTGAACCAAGCCGTGTAAAATAAATTCTTTGAAAATAAATAATTGCAGTTTAATTAAAAGAGAATCCCAACTAAAATCGTAACGATACCATACATCTGCCGCCTCCATCACTTCTTTCATGATGTATTTCATGCAACCACTGAAAGTTGAGGGGAATTTTTCTTGCTTTACATAATTTAGCAGATACGACGTTTCCGGCGACATTTTGCATCATTTGGAGTAAATATTTGATTTGAATACAAAATCGCTGTCATCAAAATCATATTAGCCCAGTTTCGTTATTGTAGCTAAATTAGGAATCAGGGATGCCAAATTATGTCATCTAGGCTATAAATATATCAAAATTTCGTTTACCCCGCATGCTGTAAGGTTTAGACTTTTTACAATACTTTGAGCTTGCATCAAAGGGGCTTGTAGAATTGTTATTTCCGGGACGTGCATCCCATACAGGCAGATGCATCTAAGAGGTAGGCAATCTAAATCTAAGCTGCAAAGATATATATCATTTAAGAAGCAGACATGTATAAGTTCGCGCTAACACATGCCGCATGTGGACCTACAGTATAAAAACCCAATCTCAAATGAACATAAGACGTGCAACTCTTGCCGTCCTTCCCTGGAACAGGGGTGAAATTTGTAAAGTAAGCCATTTTCTACAGCAAAGGAGGTCAGCCGGATACCAATCTATAAGTCAAGGAAAATACACAACAAATTACATTTTTAAAATCAACAAATAAAAATATGTGTGGACATCAAAACTAAAACATAATAGAAAATTATAATTTAAAAAACCCTAGTCTAAGCCGCCAACATTACAGATCAACCGCCATTTCTTTCTGTCCTTACATACATTATTAATTTCATCCAGAGTCATTACCTTCTTCATACAAGCTTTCCTTTTATTATGACTCTGGATATCCGCTCCGCCGGGAATCGGAACCTCAATAGAGACTATTCGCTGCCTTAGTGCTTGTTTACTGTAAACGCCATTGAGCTAATTTTACAGGAGCAATGTTTTTGTGTTTTGTTATTGTAATTGACAAAATCGTAATTCAATTGCCTATTTTACCGAAAGTACTGCAGGTCTGGCACTATAATAATCGGTAAAAATCATAATAATGTTACGTTTAAAACTAAAAAAAAGGCGTTTTAAAATGGATATACGTCAAAGATGCGCAACGGAAATTTCGTAAAGTGGATATACAGTAAAACGATCTTGAGATTGACCGGACGCTCGCAACAATCTTTTAGTGCTTGTTTACTCTATGCGCCAAATCACATATAAAGGGTGTTCCAGTCACTTCTTCACCGCACATTATATTTGTTGTACTTATTTAATTCATATTACACAGTAGGCTATTGAACTTTCATTTGACTTTTATTTATTTCTTTACTTCCTTCCTTTCCTATTAATACTCTAGTGTTACCAAAGAGATGGAAGAGAGAAGTTTATTATCAAAATATTTTTTTATTTTCTTTAAGGTTTTTTTTTGTTTTTTACTTTCTTGCTCTAGCTGAAGACTAAAAATTTCATTTTTTTCACGAAATGGTGCTATAAAGAAATCATCAACTCATCATCATCATAAAGAAAGTATTGATTTGGTGTGAAATTTTTTTTTCGAGGTTTTCACGGAAATGAGTTGTCCTGGTGCAGGACATGCCAAAAAACACTATCTTTCAAAAACGTCCGTCTGTATGTGTGTGTGTGTGTGTGCGTGTGTATGTGTGTCACTTTCCAAAGTATTAGACTTAGAGATACCAAATTTTGGCTACATCAACTCTTTTGAACATGTTTTAAATATGAATTACACGGCATTACACCAACTTGAAAATTCAAGATGGCTGCCATACAAAAAAAAACATAAAATTTCAGATGGCAACCCATAGACCCAGGTTTGCAAGAGTGTTGCCATACCTAATTTTTTTAGTAAAAATTTGAGCAACGACCACACTGCAAAAAAATAATCTTGGAGCCGTTTTTGAGAAAAGTGCAATTTTATGTTTTTTTTTGTATGGCAGCCATCTTGAATTTTCAGGGTGATCCCATGCCGGTCGGCTCATCAAAATTTGTGGTTGTCAATTCTCTAAATCTAAAAATTGGTGTCTCTGTGATTAGTAGTATCGGCTGGGACATACACACATACGGACGGACAGGTTCGACAAATTAGGTTTTTTTGCACGTCCTGGCGCAAGACAACTCATTTCCGTTGAAACCTCAATTTTTTTTTCGGACGAATACAATACTTTATAGCTCCTTCTGACTGCTATAAAGTAAAAATATATTGAAAAGTTCTCAGCAGTTAGAGTGTTAATAAAAAAATACTTTTTAGAAAATTTAAGACAATAATGATAACTTATATGATGTCATTATTATATTTTCCAAAAAGTGAATCACATACAAAGTGAGAAATTTCCAGACAAAATGTTTGGTAATAATCAGAGGGTTAAAATTAGATAAAAGGCTGCGATTCTTAAAATTTTCTAAATAGCAATAATAATCAGTCGTTACTTTTTCAAAACATGACAAAAAAGTTTACCCACCATACAAAGTCCAAGTTTGCATACAAAAGCGTTCAATGACCATCTATGTACATATGTATAATAATCGAGAATCGTAGTTGCAACGAAATATTAACATTCAAAACTCAGATCAATTGCATGCCCACAAACAGAAACTTGTAAGTTCGCGCTTGCAAATGCTGAGTGTGTACTTACAAATTGAAACCAAATCTCAAATGAACATTAAGCCTGCAACTCTGACATTGACAAAGTGAATTATTTTTTACACTATGGGTGGTCAGCTTTATACCAATCTATAAATCAAGGTTCTTTCTTGTGTAATTGGCGTTTTTTTCAGAGACGACCAACCTCGCAGAGGGCTCTTGAGGTGTGATTCACACAAAACGGCGCTCACCAAATAATCTTTTTTTTCTTCTTGAAACAGCATAAACTGGCAAATGATTCTAGCTTTAAATTCGTCATACAGTGAGTTAATTTATGCAAGAAAGTCGAGTGCAGATTCTGTGCATTTTTTTTTATTATTTTGAAGAAAACATCAATTATATATCAGAAAATATGTTTTTTTAGGACAAAAGTTGTAGCTTTCTATCTCTTGTGTAAAATGTTTACGAAAGTAAGTCTGTTTTTATTTTGAATTTCCAAATAGTGCGTGAACTACGTTATTGAAAGATGGAACATTTTTATACGTTTCAATGTTTTGATGTTTGCTAATGATGCTCCTTGCCTGATAGGTTGGTATGAGGCTGACCCCCCATGCTGAAAAAATAGGTTCGCTTTTGCTTACGCCACCCTGATTTTACGGATATGTGACAGGAGTTGCAAGGTTTATGTTCATGTGAGATTTTGTTGATTTTAATTTTAAATTTAACGTCAATTTCAATTTTCAGTAAGGATAGGCAGAATAAGAAGAAATGGAGGCAGCTCTGCAGAGGCTCTGGCCACCCCTAGCGGAATGGCGACAGAATTACAGTTACAGTTACATATATACATAAATACTTGTTCAGATTATATTAAATTTTTATGAAAATAGAATATGATCTGTAATTTCGGCTGGTACATGCATACATACATATACGGACGGACGGGACATTATGTCTTGGGACATTTATCGGTGGGCATTTTGTCGTGGTACCAAAAATATACTGTAAGTTATCCACGTACGTGTCTAATTAAGCATTTTGTAATCTCGTATGGCAATTATTGTCTATTAATAATTACCTACTGTTTCACGAACTAAAAATGTAGCAACCTGTATGTTAAAATGCCATTACGTTCATTTCAACATATAATCGACTAACCGTTCACATTGAACAATGCAATGGCAGAAATTGTTTTTGCAGATGGTCGGGAGATGTTTTTCTTCCTATGAACTATAATTTTTAAAGGATTTATCTCAGGAATCCCTTGAAAACTTAAATATTCATCTCAAAATTCCGAGCGGGCTACGGTTAAAAAACGATGTTTAGGTGTGACGTCACACCCACGCGCGTCTGTGATTGGCAGATACGGCAGCCACTCGTCAGCCACGCATGCGCATCAGCGTTTGTGGCGTATCCAGTAAACAAGCACTGAGTTGAAATTTCGAACACAGAATATCGTCTGTGAAAATGTTGAATAACTCGCACATTTGAAGACAAATACGTATTTTTTTTAGCTCAGATTGTGTAGAATTTTATTCTTAAGACAACTGCATCAAAAAGTCATATTTGACAAGATTGGCGTATACAGTAAACAAGAACTGGGGGAGCGTATTGTTATAATTTCACGGGGTTCTGCTGATTTCTAGCTCTTGTTTTCAATTTCACGGGTCAATGTTTTAATCGACACCCTGCTGATGCCCCATTGCAGTCCCTTTACATAGGTTTAAAAGAGATCTTTCTTGTATATTCCAGATCATTCGATCTTTCATTCATATATATACCAGACCGCCGTTCATGTGCCTTACTACTACCATCATGGATCATACAGGACTGTTCTATGCACACTATTGTACCTGTACAGGCGCGCTTAGCTACTCCAAGTTCGTAATAGTATAATTTAATGTAAATGAAAGAGTTTGTTAGACTTTTTTTCATACCTGCCAGGGATGCAAGGCTCTTCTGTGGGTGGAAGGAAGAGCAGCTCGCCACCAGAGATTCCAGCTTTCTGCTTCTTCAGAGCGATATCCTCTCCAGCCGCGCTCCAAGCAAACCTGAGGACACAGGGTGATGAGGACGTGCCTCCAGGGCTGGAAGTCTCATCACCACAGTCATTCTTACCTACCGAATATCGGTAATATTTGTATAAAGACCTGTCAATCCAAGATGGCCGCAAGTGAAAAGCTGATCTTCTTCGTACAAAAATTACCGATATTCGGAAGGTAAGAATTGCCGTGACGACGAGACTTCCAGCCAAGAAAGAGCCACGATAGACTCACTCATACCATAATTATGAGATGACAATTGGGCAACGCAACTAAGCAACACATATTGTGGAACTTCTTGGCGCGTTATCCCTGAAGGGGTTGCATGTGGTGATTCTGAATCTATTTATTTTTTACGGGTACGGGGGCTGGCCTAACACTAACCACTTTCAGCTGAAGTGGGGGTTTTCCAGCTTCTGAGGGGTCTGGTTCTCATTTCTTGTGAAGACTGAGTACACCTTGGGATCCAAACCTTGCTCTCGGCATGGAATGCAACCATTTTACCAACTGAGCTACCGACCGGACTTTTTACGAGCTTGGTAGTCACTACAAAGCACCAATTTTCAAGCAAGACTCAGTTGCTGCAAAGCTAAATGGACCTTTTTATGACCGGTCCTTGGTATAGGTTTATGAATTTTTCAACCCAGCGAAGAACAAATTTGAAAATATAAATGGTATATTTTTTGTGCTCCGCCGGGATTCGATTCCACAACCTTCCATTCACGAGTCCGAAGTGTTACCACTGGACTACAGACCGCTCAGTATATGCAACAATTCGATAAGAATTTATTCTATCTGTTCTGCTAGTTGTGTTAGCATTTATTTGAATATGGGGAGTCTGTTTGCCTTCCCTTGGCTCTATGGAGTATTCCCGTCAATGAAGAGTACATTCCAGTGGTGTTGGGTAAACACTAAACACCATTGACTCATGACATCTGTGGACTAGAAATTATTTTAACGAAGATACACATCATAATTCGCACGTTTAATAATAAAGAGAAATAACTCGAAAATTGGGAAAATCGAGATTTTGTGATAAAACGCAAGAACAATGCGAGAAGAATAGGTAGAATGCGACAGCCGTTCAATTTGGACGAATATGACCGAGATAAAACATCGGCCGCCTTGTTCATCCCATACAAGTTGTACTGGTTGTCTGAACTTCAAACGTGATTTCCCAACATGCATATTTTTTGAGTTATTGCTCTTTATTATTAAACGTGCGATATATCCGTTTTAACTTTCTTACGAAAATAGTCATTAGTGAGAAAGAGAACAAAGAACTTCACAGTTGCATTTCAATGTTTACAAAAAAACTCGGGTGGATGTAAAAATGTTTCTAGAAAGTTGGTACTATTGCGAATAATAATGGCTGCCAGTAAAGTTGACAGATAACACGCGTTATAAATATTGTGATCGCTTAAATTGATAAAGGTTAAATGAAGAAAAATGCATTATTTTAAGGCATTATGGCATGTGTTATTGGGTGTCGAAACACTGAATGGATTTGTACAAAATGGCCTTATTACGTATGACTACACCACTGCAACGTTTGATAGGACTGAGACAAAATGTGAACTATTGAGTGAATCAATGCAGTAAGTTAGTTTCTGCTCTTCTATGTTATTACTCAATGCTAAACACCATATCAGCTTGTGGTGTCTGTAGTGATGTACAGGTTTATTTGGCGCTTTTAGGTAATTCTGGTTAACCGCTCTAGGTAACAGCACTAGATCAGAAGTTAAACAAGGAGGAGCTAATGAACCGTGCTAGAGCGGCGCCTTCTATCAAACAAGACGCTAAGATAGTCAAGGGGTGCGGCGTTGGCGCTCAAACTCGCGTTATTGACACTAACGCTGGTTCGAACCCCACCTGCGTCATGTTCTATCGACCATAACTTCAATTGTTAGGTTTAGGTTGGAATTACGGTCTTTTGACATATTTACTATAACAATAACTACACAGTTAAAAATTATTAATCGGATATTAGACAAACTGTAATAAGAGAACTTACATTATTCTCGACGTTTCGTTAGCAAGCTAACGTCTTCAGAAGACACCTTCTCTGCATAACGAGATTTCATCCTCATTCGTCGTGCAAAGAGGGTGTCTCCTGAAGACGATAGCTACGTCGCTAACGAAACGTCGAGAATAATGTGAGTTCTCTTATAACGGTTCGTCTAATATCCAATTAATAAAATGTAACTGAGAAGTTAATGTTTGTAAATAATTTCAACCCTGATTCAACAGATGTCATTGGATAGTATTAATTAATAATTCATTCATTGAAAATATGAAATAATGAATTATTCATGGATAACATTGAAAAAAATCCTGATTATCAAGTAAAATTATTTTTGAAGGAACAGTGCGATCCTCAAATTATTGTTTACCTTGTCATACAAAACGTATTTCGTTTAAAATGAAATATTTTGATAGTTATTGAGTTATTTTCAAACAGTAAAGCCATGGCTCATCCGCAGCCTACGTGAATTTTCTATACAAAAAATTGTGGGCCTAATACTGACCTATTAAGCAAGGCATACAAAAATTAATTATCATTAAATATACGGAAAGTGTTAAATATCTAGGTATTAAAATAGATTCCAGAATTAGATGGAAGGAGCATGTAGAAACAACTATTGAAAGACTAAGGAAAATTTACTATGTATTCCGCAAAATTAGAGATATTCTAGAGGTAAAAACTTTGAAGTCTACCTATTTTGCGCTTGGACAGTCATTGATGCAGTATGGAATGGTCGGATGGGGCGGCACATTTAAAACAACACTCGAGCCTCTTAGGGTGGTGCAGAGAATGGTTATCAAAATAATGTTAAAGAAGCCTTTCGACTATTCCACATTGCAATTATATCATGACTTTCCGGTGCTAACAATTGACCAATTGTATAAGAGAGCGGCTCTCTACCAAGTTCATAAGGATTACTTTATCCACGGATATAATCCGGGGGATATTGTAATCCCGAGTGGTAGATCGCGTAGAGAGTCGCTTCTAATCAAAGTTCCTAGAAAGAATACAGCAACCGGCCAACATCACTACGATTATTTGGGTGTAAGGTGGTACAATGCACTTTTTTCCAGGTATGAGCATGATAAGCACGCAGATCCTAGGGCCATTAAGTACATGATCAGCAAATATTTGAAAGAGGTGTAAATAGTTGAGTGTTTATATTTGATTGGTTTTTTGTATATTATTCTTATCATTATTATTTTTGTTATTTTTTTCATATATCTACATGTGTGTATATATGTATAATTCCTATTTCTGTATTTTCTATTTAAACATGTTACCTCTTTATGTTATTTTATTTTATTTTTTGTCTTTCTGTTTTTTGCTGAGTAAATGACTAAATGGTGTATATATTATTTTTGTTTTTTATGATTTTTATCTATTAAGTGATTAATTTTAAGTTAAGATAAGTTGGAATCCTCCCCAAAACACAAGCTATGCTTACTTTGGGGAGTATTTATTGTAATTAGATTTTTAAAATTTATTTTTATTGTAATACTTTGTACATATTGATAAAAAACAATAAAGACCTTATGAATTATTATGAATTATATACCAATACCTTAAAAACGAATCTTTTTTAAAAAGTGATAAGTACGTTAATCCACAATAACGTATATTTTCCAAGTGAAGAGAGAGATTTTTCAGTTGAGAAATACCGACTCCTTCATATTATCATACAGGGAAAGATTGAGGGGAGAAGATTTCAGGGACGCCGAAGGACATCGTGGCTGAAGAACCTGCGACAGTGGTTCGGCAGTCGGCAGTAGCACCAAGTACTTGTTTCGAGCCGCAGCATCTTAAGTCAAAATAGCCATGGTGATCGCCGATCTTCGATAGAAGTGGCACAAAAAGAAGACGAAGATTTTCATGTCATGGATAGGTTTCCAGCAAAACGACGAAGTCAAGACTTGAATATAAAATATGTCAAAGGTATATTTTAGGGCAAACGATTTTACTTTACTTGAAAATATCACATTTTTCAGGCAACTTGCCTATCTCTGTTACCATTTCGCGTAGTTACTACTAGAGAGACCTACTATAATAGCAGGTATCGACTGAAACCGATGTTTACTTTAAAGCCTTATGAAGCCACAGCTTACACACGGAGTCTTCACTTTCGAACTGTTTAAATATTATTTGGCAAAAAAATGGTCAATATAATATTTGCAAAAAGGTATAGACGAGATTTTGTATACTTACGGGGCTATTCTTAGACATTTTAGTCGTCGGTTGAGCCCACGCATTGACAAACTAATAATGCATTTATATGAAAACCTGTCAATCCAAGATGGCCGCAAGTGAACAGCTGATTTGTCTTCATACAAATATTACCAATTTCGGTTGGTAAGAATGACCGTGGTGATGAGACTTTCAGGCCAGGCATCATTAGTTTGTCAAAGCGTGGGCTCAACCGACGACTAAAATGTCTTAGTATAGCCCCGTTAGATGTTATTTTATGAAAATACTAATTTGTGTCCGGTCCGACGGATAGCTCAGTTGGTAGAGTGCTTGCATTCCGTGCTGAGAGCTCAGAAGCGCTATTCTGCTAAATTCCTTACGACCTTAAAGTGACGAGCTGGCAATTCGTGTCCAAAAATAAGGTGTACTATGATTTTTTTTATCTATGGAGTTCTTTCGCAAGCGTTAGCGCTCCCGACTTGTATGGATATCCAAAGTGTAAGGAATTAGTAGAAAAGCGCATCATGCTCCAATGCAACCGAGGGTGCCAGAAACGATTTCCCGTTTTCGTGTTTATTTCAAATATAAAATAAAATACCGGCATGGTTAACTCTGCCTTCACAATAAATGAGTATCCACCCCCTCAGGAGCTGGGAAGGATGTGGTTGGCGGGGTATCCCGACCCCTTTACCTGTAAAAGAAATAAGTTCCACTCGCCCCATGCGACGCCTTGGGGGAAAACGCGGCATGAAGTGCACTATATGTGTAGCTTAGTTACGTTCTCAGCAGGCGCGTGCATAGAGTATAGGCAAATACATTTCAGAATAAATATTTTCTCACATTCCTTTAGAATAACGCATTTTTAATTGACTGAATTGCAATCGAATTTAAATTTTCTATTTTAAATCTGAAAATCAAGTTTAAATGTTTTTTACCATATATTGCCTACCTATTAGGCGCATGTGCCTGTATGGGATGCACGCCCCTGGTTGTAAGAATACGTTTCATGTAGTTTCCATTTACCTGTATAAGTAATCCAGGTCCTGTTCCATTCTCGTTTATCCTGAAGATGAAGGGGCCGTCCTGGAAGCCTGCAGATCCGCCATTGTCCATTCTGTCATCTGGGAGAGAACACTTGTATTGAAATATAAAACAAACAAGACGTTTGTACTGTTACTGTATCCTGCCACCATTCCACTAGGGGTGGCCGGTACCTCCGCAAATGCGTCTCCACTTTTTTCTGTCCTTGTTTCATCTCTTCAACATTCATCGCTTTCTTCATACATACTCTTCTCTTATTTCCGTAGGTATGTACCTATAAAGTTTATAATAGAATTTGCAAAAATTTATTAACGTTTAAGATTCATATTATATTTTAATACATGCCCACTATACGTGTAGGTTCACGCTCACAAATGCTGCATGTGTACTTACAATTCAAAAACCTAACCTCAAATGAATATAAGCCCTGCAATTTTTGCGCGATCTTCCCTGAAACAGAGGTGACATTGGTAACATTGGTGGGATTACGGACGAAATTATCCCTTGACTTATAGGTTGATATGAGGCCGACCACCCATGCTGTAAAAAAATATTCACTTTGCCAATGCCCCTGTTTCAGGAAAATTCAACAAGAGTTGCAGGGCGTATGTTCATTTGAGATGTGGATTTAATTTTTAAGTGCATTAAGCCCACATGCGGCATGTTTAAGCGCGAACTTATACGCGTCTGCTTGTAAACAAGCATATAATTTTTCCCTCACCAAGCACAAGAGCTTGTCTTTTTTATTAGTGAGGTATAGCGTTATGTTTAATATTGTAACTTTATTATATCATAAGTTTTTGTAATTGTGCTGTAAAAGAAATACGAAATAAATATATTACTAAAAAAAAAAGTGAATCCTTAATGTTACATATTTTTTTTTTTTTTTTTAAGAAATCCTGTGCGGGAGACTCCCTAGATTCTAAAGACTCTAGGGGTCTATGACACTTGTTGTAGTGCCGCAGAGGTGTACGAGCTTGGTCGTCGCTACAAAGCGCCAATACTCAAGCAAGACCCAGTTGCTGTAAGGCTGGATAGACTTTTGGTGACCGGTCATTGGTAAAAGTTTATGAATTTTTCAACCCAGCGAAGAGCACATTCGAAATATTAATGGTATATTTTTGTGCTCCGCCGGGATCCGAATCCACAACTTTCCATTAACGAGTCCGAAGTGTTGCCACTACGGACTACGGACCGGTCCAAGATGCCAACGACACGCGGTGTACCTGAGCGGTTACCCATCCAAGCACTGACCGCGCCCAATGTTGCTTAACTTCGGTGATCTATGGGAACCGGTGCTTTCAACATGGCTAACGTCGTTGACAAGCAACTTAGATTAGATATAATTATGTTTTGATAATGTTAGAAGTAGAAAAGATGCACGACGAAATTAAAAAATAAATAACACGCAGGTAACAGCAGCTTGCATTGTTGCAATCTTTCAAGGAATCCATTTTATTCAAGCTCACTTAACAAAATTACCATTCAAATTTATTCTCCAATCTCAGAATAAGATAGTTAACTTTAAGTTAGTTAGTAAAAGCATTACTAACTTACTGACTACGTGAGAACTGTTTAACAGGAAACGAAAGTTAAAAGTTCTGGAGCTTTCTAAATGTCAAATTTTCTTATAAAAACATGTATTGAATGGTGAGAAGTTATTTTTGGAATATTTTATTTATTAATAATGTATAATCTAAGCTGCAAGTACCTAAAGCTATTTTGAGTTCTATAAAAGCAAGCCTCGAACGTGTATGTAGGTATGATGGATGTTTACTACTTACAAAAGAAAATCCAAACATCATATTATGAACCAAATCATTATATTTTTTCTTGAACTGAAGTATACCTAGAAACAGGCATACTTAAGAAAATTTTGCAGAAATTAAAATCTTCCTTGACTTATAGGTTGGTATGAGACTGACCACCCTTACTGTAAAAATGGTTCACTTTGCCAAGTTCCCCCCCTGTATCAGGAAAGATATAATCTAATCTAAGTTGCAAAGATATGTTACATTGGTGATTCCATTAAATGCATTCTCACAACCAGACACGTACAAGTTCGCGCTTGCACATGCCTCACGTGAACCTACAACATAAAAACCAAATCTCAAATGGACATACACCCTGCAACTCTTGCCGTCCTTCCCTGAAACAGGGGTGATATTGGCAAAGTGAACTATTTTTACAGCATGGGTGGTCAGCCGCATACCAACCTATAAGTCAAGGGACAAAGATCGGCGAAAGTTAGTGAGGTTGAGTATGTTTATTAGAGGCTTGGATTTTAATTTGTAAGTACACATGCAACATTTGTAAGCCCGAACTTACACATGCCTGTTTGCAGGCATGCATTTAAGATGAATTTTAAATGTTTATACATCCTTGCAACTAAGATTATAGAATTTAAATGTAGATTGAAGAAACCTTTTTTTACATTATGGGCTGTCAGCTTGAAACAAAGCTACGTACATATTTGTTTAAATAAAATAATCTATAATCTAAGTTGAAAATATTTCATTAAAATTTTTGTTTCAAATCCGATGTTCACCCACAAGCGAACACTAATAATACTAAATTAAATTAAATAAACACATGAGTACTTACGAAAGCATGTTTTATTTTCATGAGTTTTATACTTCTTCTGTATATTCACAATGTTTAAATATTCTCTTTATATGTTTCTAAAATTATTTAAAAAAAATTAAGAAGCACCGAATTGATTGATTAATTTTTGCATTCTTATTTTTAGTTTAATAAAATATCGATGTTTGTATTTAGAAATGGGATAAAGCTTCACTGCGACGTCCTGTCTCGAAGACTGCCGAAACAGTCTGGCTGAAGAATGCTTCGTGCTTTCAAATTTATAGGCTTGTTGACTCTAGAGACGGATTTACAGTTGTCAAAATGAAAACACGCACAGCATGGTGACAGTGCATTTTATTAGTACTGCCGGTTGATAGCTCAGTTGGAAGAGTGCTTGCATTCCATGCCGTGAGCTCGGGCTCGAATCCCACCGAGGGTGTCAGAAATCATTTCCCGTTTCGGTGTTTATTTCAAACCCTGAAATAAAACACAGGCAAGGTTTACTCAGCCTTCACAAGAAATGAGTACCAGCCCTCTTGAAAGCTGGGAAACCCCACTTCAACTGAAGTGGTTAGCGTAAGGCCGGCCCGCTTACCTGTAAAAATAAATAGGTTCAACTCGCCACATGCGACCCCTTCGGGAATAACGCGGCAAGAAGTTACATTATATGTTTAGCTAAGTTGCAGTTGAAGTTGCATGTGATCACTATTATGAAATGAATATTTTTTTCTGATCTATAGCTTAGTTGTTAGAGTGCTTGCATTAAAAAGCAAAAGGCTGGGGTTCTAGTCCCGCTACGGTTGTCTGATTTGTTTCCTTTTTAGCTATCTCAATAATTTATGACCTGCTTCCATAGAAACATGCTCTCATCTAATCTAAGTTGCAAATATATGTAACATTAAGGATTCATATTATGTGCATTTTCACAAGCAGACACGTATAAGTTTGCGCTTAAACATGCCGCATGTGGACTTACAATATAAAAACCCAAAATTTCAAATGAACATACACCCTGCAACTCTTGCCTACTTTCCCTGAAAAAGGGGTGACATTGGCAAAGTAAACCATTTTCTACAGCATGGGGGGTCAGACACATACCAACCTATCAGTGGAGGAACATACACAACAAATTTCATTTTTTAAAATAGAAAAATCATAAGAGTTTTAGGATTACACGGCCGGCTAATGATGCTGGAGTGATGTTTTCCGGGATCTGTTGCCGTGGTCTGTGGGAGCTGGAGCTTCCGGACGTTTCGCCCATTTCTACGATGGGCTTCTTCAGCGTGAAGTATGATGATGAAGATGATCGTGATGAGAACCGTGACTTCACAGGAAAAAGTACCTGAATTAGCCATAAACTTTTTTTCCAAGTTTTCTGTAATTTTAGGAATCGTATGTAAAGTATTTTTTGGATGTAATGTTGACGTTTTTAACATTGTACATTCTTCTTAAAGGGGTTGTATTATAATTGTATTCAAAATATTTAAATCCACAAATAATACCTGTACATATCATATGCATATTATGTAAAATTAGTTTCCTTTGTTGAAACTACTTATGAACTTTCTTTTGTAAGGGGGTACAAACATTAATGGTTGCTGACAAAGTTGCGACGTCACACGGCCGGGTAGCTAGGGAAAAGGAAAACTTAATTTTGTTATTGGTTCCCAAAAACTTAGTAATGTAGACCATATAACAACTGGGTTCTGCTTTAGAATTGGCGCTTTGTAGTGACATCCAAGCATGCAAAAAGTTCGGTCGATAGCTTGTTGGCAGAATGCTTGCATTCCATGCCGAGAGCAAGAGTTCAATCCCCACTGAGGGTGTCAGAAATGATTTCCCGTTTCGGTGTTTATCTCAAACCAAAAATAAATACCTACCGTCCAAGCATACTCAGCCTTCCAAAGAAATGAGAACCAGCCCTCTCGAGAGCTGGGAAGTCCCCTCTTCAATTAAAGTGATTGCGAAAGTCTGGCCCCCTTACCAGTAAAAATAAATATGCCCCACTCGCCACATGCAACCCTTCTAAGAAAACTCGGCAAGAAGTTACATTTTATGTTTAACTTGATGATGATGATTTCATTATAGCGCCGTTTCGTGATGTAGTCACTCCAAGGGCGCTTGTGCAAATGATGCCAGAAATTTGCTTGTCTTCAGTGGATTCCACGGAACTTTCCATGGTCCTCTAGCTCTCTCACATGATGTGGCAGGTGGTTCCAGGCCAGAGAATCACCAACTGCAAATGCACGCTCTCCAAACATTGTGCTAACTTACACAGCCTAAACAGCTTAGTATTAAATTGGGAATTAAAGATAAAATATTAGAGATTCTATAATCTTTAATAATAATTAATCTATAATCTAAGTTGCAGAGATTTAATAACTTTAAGACTCTTAAATGCAGGCCCACAAACAAACACGTGTAGTTCGCGCTTACAAATGCTAAATGTGTACTTACAAATAAAATCCAAACCTCAAACGAACATAAGCCCTGCAACTTTTGCCGACCTTCTACATTGGCAAAGTGAACCATTTTTTACAGTATGGGTGGTCAGCCTCATACCAACCTATAAGTCAACATTGGGCGCGGTCAGTGCTTGGATGGGTAACCGCTCAGGTACACCGCGTGTCGTTGGCATCTTGGACCGGTCCGTAGTCCGTAGTGGCAACACTTCGGACTCATAAATGGAAGGTTGTGGATTCGGATCCCGGCGGAGCACAAAAATATACCATTTATATTTCGAATGTGCTCTTCGCTGGGTTGAAAAATTCATAAACCTTTACCAATGACCGGTCACCAAAAGTCCATCCAGCCTTACAGCAACTGGGTCTTACTTGAGTAATGACGCTTTGTAGCGACGACCAAGCTCGTACACCCCTGCGGCACTACAACAAGTGTCATAGACCCCTAGAGTCTTTAGAATCTAGGGAGTCTCCCGCACAGGATTTCTTAAAAAAAAAAAAACCTATAAGTCAAGGAATCGTGACACAATTCTCTGGCTTTACTGTCAACTTTTCCTTGAACAATCGATTGCTCTATGGCCACATTTAGAACCAAAGTCCATAAAATTGGTGTACAAAGTTTTTTATGCAAATGTCCGACCTTGGTGATAGCGATCCTAATGCAGCCGGGTTGGATTTTTGCAAGTTGGTGTAATTGCGGCTTCAGACACGCGACTTGCATTTCCTACTGCAAAGATACAAGCTGGGTTATATTATAATATGGTGTAACCATTATTGGAGTAATTCTAAAAGTTGCAATATTTAACAAAATTTAAAAAATAACATGAAAGACTGACGAAGAAAGTATATGCTGCAAGAATAGATGGATGTCGTGGTAGAGGTAGACCGAGATAGGTATGGATGGATCAAATTTTTTAAATGGCGAATGAATGGGATATCCAGAGTCATAATAAAAAGAGAGCTTGTATGAAAAAGGGTATGACTTTGGATGACATGAAAGAAGTATGTAAGGACAGAAAGAAATGGCGGTTGATCTGTAATCGTGGCGGTTAGGACTAAAGTTTTTTAAATTATAATTTTGTATTATGTTTTAGTTTTGATGTCCATACATAATATTATTGTTTGTTGATTTAAAAATTGAAATTTTTGTTTGCATGTTTCTTGACTTAGATATAGGTTGGTATGTGGCTGACCACCCATGCTGTAGAAAATGGTTCACTTTGCCAATGTCACTCCTCTTTCAGGGAAGGTCGACAAGAGTTGCAGGGTGTACCTATGTCCTGTGAGATTTGGGTTTTTATGTTGTAGATTCACATGCGGCATGTGCAAGCGCGAGCTTGTACGTGTCTGCTTGTGAGAATGCATATAATGTGAATCCCTAATTTTACATATCTGTGCAACTTGGATAAGATTAGATTAGATTAATGCTACCTGAACCATCTGTACCTTTAGTACGAGTTGCAAAACTTGAGTAATGTAAAGTTTACGGCAATTATTAAAGAGTGATTTCCCCCAAAATCTGCCGTTTTTGTTTGTTTGAACTTGATTTTCTTCATCACTGTAACTCTTTTGCTAAGACCATAAAGTGTAAGAAACAAAAACGGCAGATTTTGGGAGAAATCCCTCTTTAATATTTTCCGTAAACTTTACTTTTCTCAAGTTTTGCAACTCGTACTAAGGGTACTGAAGACTGAACCCATGTTAAAGCACCGCATCGTTTGTTGAAAATGTTTGAGAGTATTTGGTTGCGAATTTCCCAGTGCATGTCTTTGTTTCTGTGTTAGCTAACAAAATACAGTAAATAGACAAAGCTGGCGGGCACGATGCTACTGGTGACCTTCCGATTATAATAAATACTTGCTGCACTTTTAACGGCTAAATACTTGTAAACTCACTTGTTAAAACGTCATCCTCGTTGTCACGACAACCCTGTGTGCGTCCTGACCTGGAAGGCTCATCACCACGGTAATTTTTGCCTACCGAATATCGGTTACACTTTGGACTCGTAAATGGAAGGTTGTAACCATCGCCTTCCTCCTCCAGTCCCATACTCCTTCTGCAACGTAATCTGGGTCTTCCCACTGCCCTGCGTTCCTTTGCATCTATCATTACAACTATCTTTTCCAGACTCCGATGCTCCATTCACTGAATGAGACCCAACCAATGCAGTCTGCTGACTTATATGACCACATAAACGTCTTGGGATAGGTCGTCTGGTGCAGAGTATCTTCTTCGTCATATCGCTCCCCCAGTTTTTGTTTGCTGTATAGACCAATTATGTCAAATGTAACTTTTTAATGCAGTTGTCTTAAGAATCAAATTCTACACAATCTGAGCTAAGAAAAAACGTACAACTCGATAATGTAAGAGTTGTTTTAAATATTTTTTAAATCAATTTCCTGTTTTCATCAGACACATTGGTCCAGTACACATGCAAACATTGCTCATGTAAAATTAGCTTAATGGTCTATACGGCAAACAAGAACTAAGGCAGCGATATGTTCCACTTCTTTATTGGGCCGTGGAGCAATAATTAATAACAAAATATTAGTTTAGTGACGCGGCTGTGTGATGTGTTATTTTTTTGTGTCCCATAATATAGTCCATCGGTCCTGACGTAAGCCTTCACAAGCAATTTTAACTTCACCTGAAACCAGATTGCTGGTTCTAGAATGTGTGTAC
Source organism: Agapetus fuscipes (assembly GCA_951799405.1). Classification (NCBI taxonomy): domain Eukaryota; kingdom Metazoa; phylum Arthropoda; class Insecta; order Trichoptera; family Glossosomatidae; genus Agapetus; species Agapetus fuscipes. The sequence continues at coordinate 3,446,715 of OX637363.1, forward strand.
GTATATTTGTAAGGCCAGTCGCATCACCACGGTAATTCTTACCTACCTACCGAATATCGGTAATATTTGTATGAAGACCTGTCAAACCAAGATGGCTGCAAGTGAACAGATGATTAGTCTTCACATAAATATTACCGATATTCGGTAGGTAAGAATTACCGTGGTGATGAGACTTCCTCACCTGCTTCGTCAACACCTTTTTTCTCAATTCCAAACTCAATGTGCACGTCCAGGCATCTCAAACGGGTAGGTAGGTCTTTTTACTGAAAATGAGGATCTGTACTATAACTGTAACTGTTACTCTGTCGCCATTACGCTATAAGTGGCCAGAGCCTGTGCAGAGCTGCCTTTATTTCTCCTATCCTGACATACCTCTTTCAATTCATTCATATCCATCACCTTTTTCATGCATTTTCTTCTTGTACGCTCACTTTGTGTATCCCATTATTTCACAATCTCTTCAATCTGATCACTCCATACTTTTCTCGGTCGTCCCTTCCCTCTTTTTCCTTTCACACTTTCTTTGTATACATACTTTGTCAGTCTATCATCATTCATTCTTTCCACATGCCCAAACCATCTCATCACATTATTTTGTACCTTAACTTTCACAAACTCTTTTAACTACATTCTTTCTTTATCTATTCATTCCTAACTCTATCCTTCAGAGTTTTTCCTCTCATGCTTCTCAAATGCTTCATTTACACCGGACATACTTTACTCATTTTGCGAGAACACTATAAAAAAACATCAATTATTTTATTACTATAAATTTTAATTAAAAAACTTTTATCAACTGGGTAATAAAAGGAACCTTTCACAAAAGCAATTTCCCTGTTTTTTTTAATGGCTGCGCTCATTTGCTTTATTTAAAAATGTCACTGAAAAAGGCGCGCAAAAAATGATTCGCCAACCTAATTTACAAAGTTGAAATAAAACCAGCATAAACATACGTTTTCTAAAATTGCAAAAAAGTTTTAAACAAACAATTATTCATATGCATTAGATCAGTATAATACTTCTATTCGATATAAGTCTTTGGTCGAATTTCAAAGAAGGATTCCTTGACTTATAAGTTGGTATGAGGCTGACCACCCATACTGTAAAAAAATCACTTTGCCAATGTTACCCCTGTTACAGGGAAGGTCACCAAAAGCTGCAGGGTTAATGTTCACTTGAGGTTTGGATTTCATTTGTAAGTACACATTCAGCATTAACTTTTTATGTGGTCTTGCAGTGACCAATTTTCGTCTCATAAGATAGGGTGTGAGTGAGTCTATCATGACTAATTCTGAAGACATGGTTTCATCTTACTTGCCCTCTATTTCACTGACTTTTATGCGGTCTTTTAGCTCGACGTTGACCAACCGTTGTCTCTATCATATTTCCTTAATTTTAAGTCAAGGGCTGCGTATTTTTGAGTACCTAGTAGTATAAAGGCAGACTTCCCTTTCCCATGCATTTTAGAAAGGGAAACTCGTAGTACGACTCTCATTCATCCCTTTGCAGTCGATCTCACAACTATGAGAACTTGGCGTTTTCATGACTCATTCCTTTGCCAAACTGCCCGTTTATGGAATGATCTATCTGTATCTGTGTTCCGTACCCAATTTAATCCGTTTTTATTCAAAACTAACATCAATCACCACTTCCTTGCAGCGCCTCGCGACTGAAGCAGCAACACAAGCAACACCTCTGCGGCACCCTACCAGGGTGACATAGACCCTCAAGGCTTTCAAGAATTGGGGAGCCTCTCACACCGGATTCTTAACAAAAAAGACGTATTTCAAAGCCCGTTCTCATATTAAGGTACTACAGTACAATGTTTTTTAAGGCCGCATGATATGTTTGTGTGTTTTTGTCATCATTTCACTAAATGTTTAAAGTTAAAAACTTTAATAATTAGTAGTGAAAATATTCGTGCATTATCTATGAGACACATGCACTTTTTAGAACATGCAATCCTTTGAGAAAAAACTGTTATTTAAAGTTTATGCAAATTTCGTTTTTAATGAAAGGGGCTGTTCATATATTACGTCATTCGCATTAAGGGGGGGGGGGAGTCTGGTCTGCGAATGGTGGCAAATGATGTACGAGTACCAAAAGTGACGTCGTTCTTGTAAATACCAATTTCTACAAAATATACAAAATATTATGTAAGTAATATAACTTTATTAATTATTAAGCTCATCCATTATTACAGCAAGAGGGGGGGAGGGGTCATTAGATAATGACTATGGCTGGTTTTAGTGTCGCGCTGACAGCATGCTGACCGTCAGCGCTGACAGCCAAATATATGAACTTGTCGGGCTGACAGCTACGCGCTATTCTAAAACGCTTCCTACAAGTTCATATATTTTGAACGGTCAGCGCTGGCGGTCAGCGCGTTGTCAGCGCTAAAACCAGCCTATAGGATGATTGTAGGGGGGGGGGTCGAAAATCGGCCAAAATCGATGACGTAATTTATGGACGGCCCCAAACCCAATTAGTCGTACCAAAAATATAGTTTCAACATTTTAATGTATTTATCTCTTCTGCACAATTCCATATTTTGAAGATCAGGATCGATCCTCATTATGAATTTTAATCGAAACCCTTTAAGTGCTTCGGTAGCATTGATATTTTTCATTTAGAGACGGCGCACTTTCGCAAAGCGGTGGGTGCTTCACTCAGGGAGAAATGATTTCCTTTATTTTTAAAATTACATCATATTCTGTTTTGAGAGCAGTATTTTTTTCTTGTAATTAGTCACTTGTAATTAACATCTTGTAATTCTTTCCAGCTTCCTAAACTTGATATCCGTGGCAACATATAATTGCCCATGTTTTTTGTAATTGCTATTATTATATTTCTTATGTAACGCTGTTTGTTGTCCTATTAAAATAAAATAAACATCCTGAACTTATGAGCAACCCAAAAAATCCGGCTTTATTCAAAACACGCCAATTACTCTCAGGGCCTGTGGCACCAAACTCCCATCAGACAAAAATCATAAATTGGTGCGATTTCTCCCAATAAAAAAAAAATTGGTTGCATAAACGTAAATCACTTGATGGCGCCTCCCCTTTCACACTGTTCATTCGGCGACCAGGCAAAGTGGACGTACAAAGGCGCCAACCGGTCTGAAATCTGAAAAAATAAATGTACACTCTCGTAAAATACACTCTTAAATAAATAAATAGATATACACTTTTGAAGTTATTTTTATTTTGAAGTATAGTAGATTTTCAAAATGACAATGTACACCAATTTTATTAGTTTATCATACAATTAGTTTTTAAAGATTTAAGTTTTTTTTTTAATTTATCTACAATTACAAGGAATCAGTATGTTTATATATTTAGCTAATACTGCATTACATATTTACATGAATAATTTAGAAATATATAATAGTACATAATTTAAATACATTTTATATATTACCTGTAAAATATATTTTTTGTACTGGCAAAAATGTATAACTTATTTTTAATGTTAAAAATGTAAATACATAAAAAAAATGTAAGGACGATTTATAGAGTGTTAACAAGATAAAACTCAGCTCAATTTAGATTGTGTTTAAAATATACAAAATCTGAATTTAATTCTACACAAAACATTGCGCCACTATATACCACTATCTCCAAGATATGTGTGGTGGGCGCGGTAGGGGGTAGGCGGGGATCTCAGAGGTCTGCACGCAACGCTACCGCGAATAGGCTGAGATTTGTCACAGGTGTAATAAATCACGCCTTTTGCATTACTGGTCCTCTGTTGTGAAATATTTACAAGACGAGCTGAGAGTGGAAATGCTTTTTGGTCCAATTTCAAAGCGGATCTGTTTAAGAGATGCTATTTCTCTGCAGTACCCTTCTTGTGAATTCGCATAAGGGAATAATATGAAAAAAATGCAGTATTATTATTAAACGAGGCTGACAATCAATATTGTAAAAATTGATTCACTCTACCAATGCCACCCTGTTTCGGGGAATGGCTGTGAAAGTTGCCAGGTTTATTTTCATTTGAGAATTGGTTTTTATTTTGTACCTACGCATACAGCATGTGTAAGCGTATACTTGCACATGCCTGTTATATGGGAATGCATTTTACATCAATTTATATGTTAGTGCAACTTAAGATTATAGATTAACATGCCGCATACGGTTTGTAAGCTAGCAAGCTCGTAGAGGGCTCTTGAGGTGTGATTCACACAAAAACAGCGCTCACCAAATAAACCGTCCTTATATTATTCTTCATTTAACTGAATAAGTACCGTACTACTTAATAAACACCGTAAATTAAAATATTGCCAATTTTTGCGAGTACAAAAAATAATTATAAATAATATAGTAAATCTATGTATCTAAATTCTAACAGGTACAATATTTCACTAATTAAATAAACAACCAAATAAAAGTCTGTGAAATAGAGGACATAGTAAGATGTGAGACCATGTCTCCAGAATGAGCCATGATAGACTCACTCACACCGTAGCTTATGGGATGACAATTGGTCAACGTCCAGCTGGAAGACCAAATGAAAGTCTGTGGAATAGAGGGCCATAGTAAGATCAGAGACCATGTCTCCAGAATGAGCCATGATAGACTCACTCACACTACAGCTTAAGAGATGAAAATTGGTCAACGTCCAGCTGGAAGACCACATAAAAGTCTGTAAAATAGAGGGCATGGTAAGATGAGAGACCACGTCTCCAGAACGAGCCATGATAGACTCACTCACACCGCAGCTTATGAGATGACAATTGGTCAACGTCCAGCTGGAAGACCACATAAAATCCTCTGGAAAAGAGTTAATGGCAAGATTAAATGCCATACTCAGTACCCTGAGTACGACTTGCAGAACTTGAATAAAGTAAAGTTTACGGAAAGTATTAAAGGGTGGTTTTCCCCAAAATCTGCCGTTTTTGTTTGTTTGAACTTGATTTTCTTCATCACTGTAACTCTTTTGCTATGACCATAAAGTGTAAGAAACAAAAACGGCCGATTTTGGGGAAAATCACTCTTTAATACTTTCCGTAAACTTTACTTTACTCAAGTTTTGCAATTCGTACTAAGGGTACAGCTGATATAAAAATGGCAGAGAACCCAGGGCTGGAAGTCTCATCACCACAATAATTCTTACCTACCGAATACCTATCGGTAATATTTATGTGAAGAACAATCAGCTGTTCACTTGCGGCCATCTTGAATTGACAGAGGTCTTCATACAAATATTACCGATATTCGGTAGGTAAGAATTACCGTGGGGATGACACTTCCAGCCCAGGACTTTTTTATGGAACATATTTTTTTTCAATCAAATGAATAAATAAGTACAATACATAGGTAATATTAGGAACATAGTTAGTTCGATAGTGTTATAGTTTTACATATACGATGTTATTCACACACAGCAAATCCATGGCTCAACCGCCACCTAACGTGATTTTTCCATACAAAAAAAAACGATAATCCATGAGCCAGCTGTGTATTAAATGTGATGTGAATAACCCTGATAGAGATCCTATTGATTTTGAGCATTATTTAGGTGAGTTTTGAATAGAAATGTACATTTTAGGAATAATAAATATATTTTTAATACCTAGATGGTTTCTTACTGGACTCGACACAAAATTCGGGATGAGAATTTTTCTCAGCAAGCAAGCGTCATAGGTCTGTGACTAGGGTCCTTAGCAACCAATAAAATAAATAGTTTGCCTTTTCCCTGTCAATCTGGTCGTGTGACGTCATTTTTTTGTCTATGGAATTTGTGCCTAGTCCAATATTCCATTAAATATAGTGCTGTTTGAATGACTCCAAAGAAAATCATCCTTAAAAAAAATTGTTTTATTCTGACAGATTTTTTTTTGTCATTGTAAATGTTAAAAAAACGAGTATATAAAAAACCATTAGTGAATTTTAGGAAACAAATATATTTTATATTTTGAATTTAAAATAAAATATTTTGTTCAAAACGTAGTTTTATTTTCACAACAATTTTATCTACCTCAAGCACTTTCGACCTTCAAGATTCAGGTCATTATCAGCTTGATAATGACCTGAATCTTGAAAGTCGAAAGTGCTTGAGGTAGATAAAATTGTTGTGAAAATAAAACTACGTTTTGAACAAAATATTTTATTTTAAATTAAAATGAATTTTCACTGTGTGAATACACAAACCCTACAAAGTCTTTTTTAAGTTAGTTCTTTAATTTAACTGATATTTGTTTCACAAATCCTTTTAAACAATCATTACCAAACTAGTGGTTTCGCAATATACGAGTATTTACTTGTATGCAATGATTGCGGCTGTAAACAATAAGTAAGTGCATTTTTATATTACTAAACATCTTTCTTAATGTAGAAATACCCGTATAGTATCTTAACTCTAGGTACACAATGATATAATTTAGTTTCCTTATGGTTGTGCCATATTTGCCTTCACCATGGAGGCAGCTCTGCAGAGGCTCTGGCTACCCCTAGCGGAATGGTGACAGAGCTAGAATTACAGTTACCAGAACGAAGTGAGGTGCCAGGGCTGGAAGTCTCATCACCACGGTAATTCTTACCTACCGAATATGGGTAATTTATGTTTGAAGACTAATCAGCTTTAATAATAATAATAATAATAACAGGCTGATTTATTTTAAATTACACATGATAAGAGAGCGCCGTTTTTGTGTGTGTCACACCTCAAGGGCCCTCTCCGATCATGGATAAGACTTTCTAAACAAGTGTGCCTTGAGTGCTCCTCGAAATACACCCACAGATTTGGAGTTCTTCACTCCGGGTGGCAGTCTGTTCCACTCCACCGGCCCCGCAACACGGAAAGCGCGGTCTCCGAAGTTTGTACGAATCTGACGGCGCGGCTGAACCAAATTGACTACTCCATCACCCGCAGATCTGAGTGTCTGCCTCCTAACACCCATTTCAACAGGTGAAATCATATCAGCCAGATAAGGTGGGGCCAAGCCATTGATGGCTTTATATACCATTAAACAAACACGGAAGACCACCCTCTCCGGGAAACGAAGCCAATGAAGTTTTTTTAACAGCGGGGTGATGTGAGCGAATTTGGGAATCCCGAATATGAGTCTTGCTGCCGAATTCAACACAGATTGAAAGCGATTAAACTGTTTCTTCGGCTGACCACTATAAAGCGTCGAGCAATAGTCAATCCGAGACATCACAAACGCACTCACCAGGGTCTTAACCGCATCTGACGGCAGACATTTTCTTATTGCCTTTATTTGGCGAAGCGAAAAAAAAGAAGAAGCTATTGTGGCATCTATTTGCCTATCCAGTGTCAGGTTACGATCCAGTAAGACTCCTAGAAGTCTTACCGAATCAGAAGGCTGGATTAGCTTACCTCCTATGGAGAGTGGTACTCTATTCACCAGAAGGTGGTCACGCCTCGATGTGGCTGCCCAGAGTATCTCTCTAGCTTTGCCGCTATCTTGGATTGACAGGTCTACATACAAATATTACCGATATTCGATTACCGTGGTGATGAGACTTCCAGCCCAGGTTAAAAAATAAAATATTGTGTCACAGACCGTATAAGAATAAGAGTTTAAGAGTCTAGAAAACAGATAAAGGACTCACCAATAATCCCCTGTGGTTTCTGAATAAATTAATCCAATTTCACTTCCGCTTCGAGCGCGTTGTTTCAAAAGCTTTTTAACAGTTTGCATCCTTCAGCTGACAAGTTTGGCAATGAACTGAGGTAGGTGCTTCTTGTTGTTACGCGAACACTTGATCATAGGTATAAAAAAACGCAACCAAGCTACACATAAATTGTAACTTCTTGCCTGAGTTATCCCCGAAGTGGTCGCATGTAGTGATTCGGGACCTATTTATTTTTACGGGTGAGGGGGTCGGTCTCACACCAACAGTTGAAGTGGGGGGGTCCCAGGAGCTGGTTCTCATTTCTTGTGAAGGCTGAGTACAACCTGCCGGTATTTATTTTGGGTTTGAAATACACACCGAAACGGGAAATCATTTCTGACACCCTCACCTCGATGGGATTCGAACCCGAGCTCTCGGCATGAAATGCAAGCAACAATTAGACTAGAAATAATCTTATGTCTCCATCACACATGTTATTTCTATGACAAAACCACATCTAGTGTCCCTTTCTAGCCGAAATATCGTCTAAATACAAGATAAAAACTGAAGATGCTTTGACCCCCTCTAGTGGAATTACCACAGTCACTGTTACAGCATTTACATCCAAACTTTTTTAAATCAAAAGATCAAAGAGAACACACATTATTTTGTCATTTTTTTGAGGAAGTAGGAATTTTTTAAAATTTACATATATTTTCTAATTAGTTGTAGTATCCATAAGAATAGGTGGTATATTTTTTTTTATAGATAGTAACATTATTTTGTACCTTAATAAATATGATTTTAGAATGTGCAGTATCTAGATTCTACAAAAATATATGTCATTATCCTTAAAGGTGTTTCTAAATTATGTCTAATAATTTTTTGAAGAGTATCTTTCCTATAGAACTAAAAATATCTACCTATCTATGCATCTAACAAATCTTTTACAAATTTAAAGATAAATTTAAAGCAAAAAGGGCGTTAAATTTTTTACCTTCAGACGAAATAAACATCCAAAAGATTTAATTGAAAAAAAAAAATGTTATTTTAAAAACTTCGGGGCTATTCTTAGACATTTTAGTCGTCGGTTGAGCCCACGTTTTGACAAACTAATGATGCATTTGTATGAAGACCTGTCAATCCAAGATGGCCGCAAGTGAATAGATGATTTTTCTTCATAAAAATATTAAAAAATTCGGTAGGTAATAATGACCGTGCTGATGAAACTTCCAGCGCAGGCACCATTAGTTGGTCAAAGCGTGGGCTCAACCGACGACTAAAATGTCTAAGAATAGCCCCGAAAGTAAGTACAAGATTTTTTCTCGGTGAGGTAACATCACAGGTCTATGTAACTACCTGTTATCTAATCTAATCTAAGTTGCAAAGATATGTTACATTGGAGATTCACATTACATGCATTCCCACAACCAGACACGTACAAGTTCGCGCTTGCACATGCCTCATGTGAACCCACAACATAAATGTTTCACCAAAACAATTTGAAAAGTTATAAAAACCTAATCTCAAATGGACATACACCCTGCAACTCTTGCCGTCCTTCCCTGTAACAGGGGTGACATTGGCAAAGTGAACTATTTTTACAGCATGGGTGGTCAGCCGCATACCAACCTTTAAGTCAAGGAATTTATTAGCAGTCAAAAACGAAATATTAGTAAATTTTCGCAGAAAAACCCAGCCAAGTGACGTCAATTTTTTTTAGCGAGTCTTTTAATGAATAGACAGTGGTCTAAAGTAACTTTTAATGATTGAGTCGGATATTTTTCATTTACCTTGGATGGTTTGACGTCATATGTCCAGGTGATTAGGGTTCTTAGGAACCAAAAGCAAAAATGTGTGAAGAGCCTTGAGGTCTTATTTAAGGTTCATGTATTTTTTTTTAAGGCTTTTAAAAATATCAAATCAGAAAAAAAACATTTTGCCAAAAACTATTTTCCCTTAAACATAGGGAAAAATTTACAACTCACCATCCTAGATTAATTTAAATAAGGAACATTTAAAAAATCTAAATATGTAAGTATTTATAATTTTTTAAATTCTGTTTTTCTTAATCCTATGTTTGGCGTTTAATTTTTCATCATTTAAATTCACAATTTATTTTTACATTCACTATAACATTTTATTTGGCAAATAACCAATTTTTATTTATTATTGAATTAATTTATTTTCATTTGATTTATCCTATTCTCAGTCTTTAATCACAATTTAAATTTTCCCACCAAATTAATGATTAAATGTTTTCACTTTTTTTATCACCATTTTGAAGCACTGGATTAGGTAACTTTTTGTTTTAATTATTTAATTTATTAACATTCTTTAAATATATGTAATTTATAGTTCATATATTTTATAATTATCATAAGTTTTATTATTTTGATTTAGTTATGTATTTTTTTTTTTTGCCAAAACGAATGATAAATATTCATATATTTCCATAAACAAAAAACTTTAACCTTCTTCGATCATTATAAAGAGATGGTGTTCCTTAGTTTATTTCCATAATTAATGCACGTGCCATAGAATAATATAGGTATACAAAAAAAAAAACATTTATCATCGTGATACGCTACTTAAAGAGACACAACGACGATACCATGTTGAAAGCACCGGTTCTCATCGGATGCTACCTGGATGAGTGACCGCTCAGGTACACCGCGTGTTGTTGGCATTTCTTGTACCAGTCCGTAGTCCAGTGGCAACACTTCGGACTCGTAAATGGAAGGTTGTGGATTCGAATCCCGGCGGATCACAAAAAATACACCATTTATATTTCCAAATGTGCTCTTCGCTGGGTTGAAAAATTCATAAACCTTTACCAAAGACCGGTCACTGAAAGGTCCATTCAACCTTACAACAATTGGCGCTTTCTACAGCGACGACCAAGTTCGCAGAGGGCTCTTGAGGTGTGATACACACTAAAAGAGCACTCACCAAATAAATCATCCTTATATTATTATTATAAGATTCGTTGACCGGTGCTTGGAAACTGATTACAGCAAGACCTCACTGACGCCCTAAGAATAAGCGCCAAATGTTCTGACGTCCCATCTATTTATTTTGTTTTGATTGAAGACTAAATGATGTTAACTATAAATTTATTTTTTTAATCTTTCTATATAAAAATGCATAAAAATATGCCAGTTAACCAGAAACATAAAAGTCGTCAAAAAATTGTAGATCTGTTAAAAATGAGCTAAGTAGAAAATTCATATTTTTAAAAAATCTAAAAAATAAATAAATTGTTGTACTTGTTTAATTCAGTAGAGAATTGAAAAGTCTAAGTTTTCTTGGCAGTAGATTTTTGAGTGACATTTATTTTTCAAGAATGTGAGAACTTTATTTTGTGATAAAACAAGGAATGCTTCAAGGGAAAAAATCATTTAAGGATAAATGAGACATTTGATTTAAAAGACAAATTATTTAAAAAAAAACAGCGTAATGGCCGAGCGGACAAGGTGGTGGCAATATTCATGTGCCCTCTTGACGATGGTTTTGATTTCACTTATGCCATTGGAATATAATTAATTAATTTATAATCTGTAATCTAAGTTGCAAATATGTATTGACAATTAAGACCCATGTATAATGCATGCACACAAGCAGGCATATGTTAGTTCGCGCTAACACATGCTGCGTGTGTACATACAAAATAAACCAAATCTCAATTGATCATAAATTTTGTAACTCCTGAAGCCTTTCCCTTAAACCAGAGTGGCATTGGCAAAAGTGAACCAAGTTTTTACATCATGGGGGGCCAGCCTCACATCCACCTATAAAATATAATACCCACCTGTCTCGGCAAAAATATGTAAGGGAATTGAATTCCTCATAAAAATATGGATACATATGTGTATAAACATGTAACTACATAAAGATATAAAAGATTTTTGAAGAACCATCTTATGGCATCTTAAACAAAGGTTTTCCTCATGGGAAGTTTGATGAGGATTTCAGCATGATTATCCATAGACAAAGACTCCTCGTACCTGATCGAAGAAATCGGCAAAATGGTTGGATTGCTTGAACTGGACACGACAGCATTGTAACTGCTGTCAGAGGCATCCTGCCGATCAATGTTCCCTTGGGAGAGCGTCTTGTAGATCTTGATACAGTTATCTGGTTTCCCTGTATCCACACTCGATTGGTTTTGAGGCGAATCGATTTGAGAGTCGAGGTCTGTGGACATTTGCGATCCGGCAAAATGCTGCGGATCAACCATGTCGCCGGAAATTTTAAAACAACTATCAAAATTTTTGGAAAAGCTCGAATCGGATGTTGACGGCATCGAAGACGGATGGATAAACGCCGTCTTTTTGGGTGTAGCTTGCAGGTTTGTGGATTGGTGATATGGTTTTTGAGAGCTATTGAAGGGTGCTCTGGTTGATGTCTCAAAGCAAAACTCTGATGTCATTGAGTTCTGCTTTGTGTTGTGTTGTTCGTTGGGAATGTAAGTGCATTGGTACGTGTTGTGGTGCTGGTAGTTGTAGTCGTAATTTGGGTTTGTTTCATAGTGCGGAGTTTTTGGGGTCGAGGGTCTGATTGGGTTGAATGGCTCAACCATTTGAATGTACTCAGGTGGCAGCATCTGCCTTGGATAGTAAACAGCACCGCGAGAGCTTTGTCCACCGCCATCGATGGAACTCATGTAATTTTCCGAAGCAAATATATCACTAGAGAGAGACACATCAGAGAAGGAAGTCTGCATCGCCATGTCAGCATTCTTAACATCAGACACGTTTGTGTTGCTTGCTATATTGGGTGGAGAGAAAACACTCTTAGAAATTTCCGACTCTGTTTGCTTCGCAAGGGAAGTGGGGGTGTAAGAATGGAACGATTGATTCAAAGGGTAGAATCTATTTTGTTGCGCTTCGTTAACTTTAAATGTCTTGCCCTGCATCATCGTATTATCTCGATCAGAATTTTGGTTCTGGTTCCCTGTATTGAATTGTTCGTTTTGGTTTTGCTTATTACTGTTACTATCACTCTTCTTCAAGTTCTCGTTGCTCCTTGCGTCTTCACTGAATTGTTTCGGGGGTTGCACATTGTTTTGGATCAAGTCACTTTCCATCTTGTCGCACTCTTGGTTCAGGGTTTTGTTTGAGAGGGACACGTGCGGGTTTTGCTGGAACCTGACTGTGTACTCGTTGCTCTGGGCTTCCATCAGCAGGTTCTGCGTAGACAGGGAGGTCTGCTTGTACTGGAGCATGAGGTTATCGGTCGTGTGACCGGCGTTCAGCTATCCAGCGCCCCCGCCGGCCGTGCTGTCAGGAGATGAGCCGTGCTGGGTCGTTGTGACATTTTCTCCACCTTGGGAACCGCCCCATGGCTCCATCATCATATCTGAGTCTCCCTGGAAAAATAAAATAAAACGATTAGCACAATTCGAAAGTGTGTTTAGCTTGGAGTATTGTTTCCAAATTCAATACTGTTATGATTTTACTGGGTTCTCTTTTAATTAAACTGCAATTATTTTACACGATTTGGTTTACAATTTACAACAATTGATTTCTAGATCTGACTTTCAACTTCACGGCTCAATGGTTTAATTGACACTCTCTGATGCCCCATTGCAGTCCCTTTATAAAGGTATAAAAATGATATTTTTTGGATATTCCAGACCATTCGATCTCTGTTCTAGATTACACTGGACAGCTGTTCATGTACCTTACTACTACCGTCATGGATCATACTGGACTATTCTACACACACTATTGTACCTGTACCTACAGGCGCACGTAGGTACTTTGAAGTTCGTAGTTCGTAACACTATCATTATCATACTAGTGCCAGACTGTTATATGTATGCATGTACAGTCGCACGTAGGTAGCTACTCCAAGTTCGTAACAATACGAATATTTGTGATGCTTTCGGCAGCAGAACAATAGAGTGTTTTTAAGGCTGACATGGAAAAATACTTTTTCATCTGTCAAACCAATTTTTTTGCCAATTGGTTTTCATTTTCCGGAAAAGAATTAAGAGAATTCTAAACAACACCAAAGCGTGAACATGTCAGATACATAAAAGTGGTTAATTGCATTACCAGCTACGTTTTCACCGTTGAATGTCAGGCGCTCATACAACGCGTAGGGAAACCTCCAAATGCGCAGGACGTCGAAATGTTGTTCAATTCATGCATGTAGAAGAATTCTCTAAGCGACGTATCTATGAATGATTAAATTGGTAAGGTTAAAGATTTTAAATTATGATTACGGTCGTTAGACATTTTATAGAATGAAAAAAAAAAAAACGGATTTTACTGACCGTGCAAAAGCGAAGAACGATTTTCTCTACGTTTCGTCGGAGTCACATCCGACGTCCTCAGGAGCGTGTCTCTTCTACAAAGAAGAACCACGAACTGTTGAATTATTGTTGTTTGATCGTGGCCGAAGGTTGTAGGTACTTTTATTAACCTTCAGTGATGCATTCATAGATGTCGCAATCAGTTGTACAGAAGGACGATATTATGTCTTCTTGTGAAGTCGTCCGATTTAATGAAAGGGTGGATCATAGAAGTTAATATCATAGATAATAGAACATTATATCGTCCTTCTGTACAACTGGGGCTATTGCGACCATGGAGGTCCTTATAAATCCATGATTGCGACATCTATGAATGCATCACCGAAGTAAATAAAAGTACCTACAACCTTCGGCCACGATCAAACAACAATAATTCAACAGTTCATGGTTCTTCTTTGTAGAAGAGACACTTCTCCTGAGGACGTCGGATATGACTCCGACGAAACGTAGAGAAAATCGTTCTTATCTTTTGCACGGTCAGTAAAATCCGTTTTTTTTTTCATTCTATAAATTGGTACGGGTTCTCTTAGTCTTATCTAATCTAATCTAAGTTGCACAGATATGTTACATTGGGGATTCACATTACATGCATTCTCATAAGCAGACCAGTACAAGTTCGCGCTTGCGCATGCCGCATGTTAACCTGCAACATAAAAACTAAATCTCAAATGGACATACACCCTGCAGCTCCTGCCGACCTTTCCTGAAACAGGGGTGACATTTGCATAGTGAAAAATTTTCTACAGCATACGTGGTCAGCCGCATACCAAAGTCGACTGAGAATTTTGTTAATTACCACTTTTTTCTTTTTCCCACTCAGAAAATGGGACATTTTAGTTTTGGCAACCGATATTCCTAAATGCTATTTTTTATATAATTGTATCAAGAGTCTATTCGAAATATCATACCTAGAGTTGCTGTTTAGAACGTTCAATATTTGATTGACACATCACATTTTACTTAATTCTGGTAAGGACCTCGGTTAAATATTTCTCGGAATTGGGTATTAATATGATGGAGTTTTAATAGAAAAATTGATGTACATCAGCTGATTTACGTACACGAAACCAAATTTTTGATTTGATGAGAGAAATCCCACACAATTTAGATTTTTGTCTGATTGGAGTTTGGTGCAACAGGCTCTTATTGTTTCAATACTGACTAGAGTGACTATATAGGATATATATATTTTTTTTGTTACCACAACTGGGACGAATTCCGAACGGATTATCGCACACCGAGGTACCACTGTATGTTATATCTGCACATTCATACATATTCATTCATTTTAGTCGAGCGTTGAGTGTATGAAGACTGGCGAGAATTGAAAATCATAAAAAACATGGGATTTATTTGAGCGGGCTCGGGCAGTGCGAAATGGCGGCTTAAAATGAGGACCAGCAGAGAAATATTAATATCGTCCAATGTTTTAAGCATTCCAAAAATTTTCAGCTATAATATCAAAATGGAAAAACTAAGCTACCCATATAGTGTAATTTCTCGCCTGCGTTATCTCCGAAAGGGGTCGGATGTGGCGATTCGGGACCAATGTATTTTTACAGGTAAGGGGGCCGGCTTAAGTCAAACACTCCCGTTGAAGTGGAGGTTTCTTAGTTCCCGAAGGCTGGTACTCATTTCTTTTGAAGACTCGCCGGTATTTATTTTGGGGTTGAAATAAATACCGAAACAGGAAATCATGAAACCTTTGGTGGTCCTGGTTTACCCTTGATCGAACCCTTGCTCTTGGCATGGAATGCGAGCATTCTACCTACTAAGCTATCGACCGGAGCTTTAACGAGCTTGGTCGTCGCTACAAAGCGCCAATTATCAAGCAAGATCTAGTTGCTGTTAGTCTGAATGAACCGTTGATGACCAGTCTTTGTATATCTTTGCATCGTAGACTAGAGATTGTGGTTTAAGGTTATACTAATTTTCACCAAGGCGATGAGATAGTTTGGGCATGTAGAAAGAATGAATGATGACAAACTGACAAAGTATACATAAAAAGAGGTAAGGGACGACCGAAAAAAGTATAGTGATCATATTGACGAGATTGTGAAAGAATGTGATAAACAAATTGAGCGTCAAAGAATAAAACGCATGAAAAAGTTGATGGATATGAATGAATTGCAAAAAGGCATGTAAGGATAGGAAGAAATTGAGACAGCTCTGCAGAGGCTCTGACCACCCCTAACGTAATGGCAACAGAGTTGCAGTTAGAGCCCGTTCCCACTTGTTGGGTGTTGGGTCCGTATATTTATCGGAGATTCCAGTGGCATAGCATTTAGAACCAAATCGGGTTCCGACAAGTGTGAATAGCTCCATACATAATGTTCTGCCACTGGAACCTCCGATTAATATACGGACCCAACACCCGACAAGTGGGAACGGGCTCTTACACTTTTTTCTTCTACATTGCCGTACTTATTTAAAGTGACCGTTTGTTTTCTGTGCCGCATAACAAGTGAAACGATTCCGCTCGCACCCCGAGTGAGCCACTCACCACACTGGCGGGCAATGGGAGAATTGGAAAACTTGCGAGCGGGATTGACAGTGCAGAAACTTTGTGCTAAACAGGGACGATTACCGGGAGGTCACTCTAAGAGGGTTTTAATGGAACTCCTCGTGGAATGGCGACAAAGTTAAATTGAATGTGTTTTTGTTTTCAAAAAAAAAAAACCTACCCAAGTTTAATCACTACTATTTTTCCTTCCTTGGCTTAATAGGTTGGTATGAGGCTGACCACCCATACTGTAAAAAATAGTTCAGTTACAGGGAAGATCGGCAAAAGCTGCAGGGTTACAGTTCATTTTCCGGTTCATTTTATTTTATAAGTACACATGCAGTAATTTTAAGCGCGAACTCACACGTGTCTGCTTGATTTTCTGGTTCCGGGTTTCACACGTGTCTGTTGGTAGGTATGCATAACACCGATTTAAAATTGCCAAAATTTGGAGAATATTGATATTCTCAGTCAGTTATTTGAGAGAACTTAGGGCCAATTGCACCAAACTCCAATCAGACAAAAATCAGAATTAAGTGTGTGATTTCTCCCAACCAATCAAAAATTTGGTTGCATATTCCTGTACGTAAACCAGCTGATCTACATGATCTTTCCTGTTCAAATTCCATCATAATTTTACCCACTTCCAAGAAATATTTAACCGAGGTCTTTACCAGATTTTAGCCATCAAATTTTATGTGTCAATCAAACATTGATTGGAGGCTGGTGCAACAGGTCCTTAGTAAATTCTTACATATTCAAGGTACAATTGCTTAAAAAGTGTGCAGTGCTAATTTGTGGATACAAAAAGTGACCAAGAGCTTTTACACACCGAACGAATTGTGCACAATTTGTCTATGTTTTTTTTTTTCTATCCAGAGACGGATTGAAAGTCTATTAATGTATGAGTATATGTGAATAGTATGACATGGTTTGTCTGGAGATCCCATCCAAAACCATAGACAAACCGGACAGAATTCGTGCAGTGTGAAAACGACGTGCGTGAATCCAGTACCCTTAGTAGGAGTTGCAATACTTGAGAAAAGTAAAGTTTACGGAAAATATTGAAGAGTGATTTCTCCCAAAATCTGTCGTTTTTGTTTCTTACAATTTATGGTCTTAGCAAAAGAGTTACAGTGATAAAGAAAATCAAGTTCAAACAAACAAAAACGGCAGATTTTGGGGGAAATCACTCTTCAATAATTGCCGTAAACTTTACATTACTCAAGTTTTGCAACTCGTACTAAGGTTACAGTTGGAAATTGCTTTGCTAGTGTGTAAACGTGCCGAGGTATTCTATAGTTGTGCTTGGACTACAGCTACTTTCTCGATTTACATGCATGTGTATCCTTAGCTCAAGTGTCAGATGCCTTGCTGGTGCAGAGATGGAGAGATGGAGAGGAGCTCTCTTGGTCGCTAGACACTCACAGATAGGAGGTAATTACCAGCATAGTGTGGGGGTGGGCGGGCAGCGCCGGGGGCGGCGGGCAGGGCGGGGGCTCTGGGCTGCAGCTCTGCGGCTCGTACGCCGGCTCTCCTAGGGGCGACGCCGCTGCAACATATTGAAATATCAACTTATGAATGGCAGGCTACCACTGCACAGGCGCGGCACGACAAAATGCCCACCGGCACAATGTCCATCGACAAAATCCCCACCGACATAATCTCATTTTGTAGCGTGGACATTTGTCAAGCGAACATTATGTCATGGAATATTCGTCAACGACTTTACCATGTTGAAAGCACCGGTTCCCATCAGATCACCGAAGTTAAGCAACATCGGGCGCGGATGCTACTTGGATGGGTTACCACTCAGGTACGCCGCGTATCGTTGGCATCTTGGACCGGTCCGTAGTCCAGTGGAAACACTTCGGACTAGTAAATGGAAGGCTGTGGATTCGGATCCCGGCGGAGCACAAAAAATATATACATAGATACCTACTATTTATAGTTCCAAATGTGCTCTTCGCTGGGTTGAATAATTCATACATCTTTACCAAAGACCGGTCACTGAAAGGTCCATCCAACATACAAACTGGGTCTTGCTTGAGAATTGGCGCTTTCTGCAGCGACGACCAAGCTCTCAGAGGGCTCTTGAGGTGTGATACGCACAAAACCAGCGCTCACCAAATATATCATCCTAATATTATTATTATAATAACCGTACACAAGACTTGGTTGTGCCGTCGGGCAAACGTGGCCAAAATGGGCCAATTATGAGTGGTTTAATAATAATAACTGGCCAATTTTTATATGGCGACGTTTAGTGGCACTAGCCACCCCAAGGGCGCTTTTATGTGTTGAAGCTTCTCACTTGGGAAGTGTATAGCTTCACGGTAGGGCCTTCTGCCACTCGCATCTCACATAAATTTTGCATGCGAGTCCTGTGACACATCCCCGGATGGGATGGATATACAGGGCGTGGGTCAGTGGAGGGGGGACTGACCCTGAGAGAAGGTGTTGTAAAACTAATGTGTCTTAAGCAACTTTCTGAAACTGCCAACACTGGTCTCTGTTCTCAACCCCAGAGGTAGACTGTTCCAGCAGGATGGACCAGCCGAACTAAAAGCCCTGTCTCCGAAACCGGTTCTGTTCCTTGGAAGTGGCAGTTGAAGCCTGTTTACGGCGTCACTCTGTGCAGAACGAAGAGTGCGTCGTTTCGTTTTATACCCGAAATGTACCGTTTTTGTTTCTTAGGCTTTATGGTCTTAGTAAAAGAGTGACAGTAACTTTAAAAATCATGCATGTTTATTAATTATTATCTAAAGTATAAAGGTTAAACGAAATATGTAACTAAAAATTGTCACAAAAAAAAACACGTTTTTTTCACATTTTTACACTTTTTTTCGTATGAAACCTCAGATGTCAAGTTTGATTATCGTACGTCAATTCAGCAAGTCACAAAATTATCAAAAACATACCTCATTCACTCTTATTTTAAAATCTCTTACAATAATGAACTCAAAATTGAAATTATGGTTATTTTTTCTATGCGGGCAAACGTCACACTTCTACGGTACCTACTATGTCTCTTAGCAACTGATAACAAAATATTTATTTGCAAAGCAATAGAAAAATACCTAACAAACTTGGTAGCATGACGTCACAATTTTTTGTGCAACGCAACGCAAAAAAACGCAATGTATGTGTAGCTTAGCTACACATATAGTGTAACTTATTGCCGCGTTATCTCCGAAGGGGTCGCATGTGGCGAGTTGAACCTATTTATTTTTACAGGTAAGAGGCCGGCCTTACGCTAACCACTTCAGTTGAAGTGGGGGTTTCCCAGCTCCCGAGGGGGCTGGTACTCATTTCTTGTGAAGGCTGAGTAAACCTTGCCGGTATTTTTATTATGGGGTTTGAAATAAACACCGAAATAGGAAATCATTTCTGACACCCTCCTCGGTGGGATTCGAACCCGAGCTCACGTGGTAGAATGCAAGCACTCTACCAACTGAGCTATCAACCGGACTATATTTATGCCTATATTTATGTGCGGACCTCATTGTCAATTCAAAGGAAAGCGATGCCTATAATATTACCTCTCACTTCCCCGATATTGCTTTATTGGCGCGTACGCTGAAACCTAAAACCCCGGAAATCTTGTTTTATTTTCGCGCGTCAAATCAACGAAACAAAAAATCACCAGAAATAGGAACAAGAGCAGGGGTGTCCAACATAATATTGTGGAGGGCCATCAGGCGTAGTATTTTTGTAACCGTGGCGGGCTAAAGGAAATGATCAATATCGAAAGTTTAACTAAGCATTCTCCCAGTTAGCTATTAAAATATAATAATGAAAATAAAATACATTTGGTATTTTTCATTTTACATCCTGTTTGATTTATTACAAAACAAAGCCTCTATCAAATATTTTGACATGTGTTTAAAATGAACACATTGCCATCTATGTAGATTTCAAGTAACCTCCTCGTTGGCATTTAAGTGTTAGGTAAAGACCAATATATTTTATGTTTCTACAAGTTGGTATTTTTGTCACTTTTGGATTTATTAAGTTTTTATGTTTTTTTTGACACTTCCTTCCTTGCTCTTGACGGTGAAACATTAAAACATCACATAATATAGTTTTGTATCGTAAAAATCTAAATAAATCTTCCATTAAAATATACATCTGGAGTTTATTAACCAACCAACCTTCGAGAAACCAGCTAAGCAGATCTTTAACAAGAATCATCTAAGCCACAGACAGGACTCTTGACATGATCTACCAAGCGGATCCACAATATTTGACAGCCTCGGTTCTACAAAAAAAAAAAAAAACTTAGCTTAGTTAAAACCTAATGTGATGACTGACATCTTTTGTTGCTTGCACAGTGCATCTATACCTATATGTATATATACACAAGGATAATTTATTTATAAGGTACACATAACTAAAGAGCGCCGTTTTTGTGTGTCATATCTCAGGGGCCCTCTCAAATCACGGATAAGACTTTTTGTAAATATGCGTCTTTAGTGCTCCTTTAAAGACACCAACAGTTTCGGCCTTCCTCTATGTCAGCTTATATTATATCTCTATATTCCTTGACTTATAGGTTGGTATGAGGCTGACCACCCATACTGTAAAAAATGGTTCACTTTGCCAATGTCACCCCTGTTTCAGGGAAGGTCGGCAAAAGTTGTGGGGCTTATGTTCATTTGAGGTTTGGATTTTATTTGAAAGTACAAATTCAGCATTGTTAAGCGCGAACTACACGTGTTTGTTTGTGGACATTTTAGAGCTTGAAATGAATATATCCTTGCAACTTAGATTATATATTATGTCAGCTTGTATTTTAGAAGTGGCTATGCGCAGAATGCCTGTAAGATGGCTGTCTGTGAAAGATGATCTCGTTTTTGATTTATTATGTTTTATGCGTGGAAAAAGCTGTTCGCTGTTTGTTTTTTTTTTTTAACTATTCGCGTGATATCTATTGCTGTTGTCGCGGGCCGAATGAAAGACTTATGCGGGCCACATTGTGGCCCGGGGGCCGTATGTTGGGCAGGCCTGTTCTAAAGCCTCCTGTGGGAGACGTGTATTTCATTTTATCCCCGCAATATTGAGGAGAGCCTTCCACGCTTCTCCTTCAGTTAACCCTTGTTTTTCCGCAGTTCCAGTGGGCGCCTACTCGCGGAGAATATTTTCGGTCCATGTCCCGAATTCCCTCGCACGTTCTAACTTAATAAAGTGGCGGTTGGTACAAGGGTCGGTATAACTCCGAGCATAAATACATCGCGTAAACTCCCTTCGGTGGCGTAAATAGAAAAAAATGTATGGAAATTGCAAACAAAACCCTCAGGCAAGTGATTTAGTGTTTTTACACTTTTTATTTATTTAAGAGTGTTATAAGAAACCAGAAAACTGTCGTGTTTTTTAAGCCTTCATGGTTACCTCTGTTTCAGGGAAAATCAGCAAAAGTTTCAGAGCTTACGTTCATTTGAGGTTTGGATTTTAATTTGTAAGCACACATTCAGCATTGGAAGCTCTTAATTGTAGTAGAGTAAATTTATATTTCTATTTTACTTTTGTTTATTTTGCTTTAATTTGTTTTTAATTTTTTTGAGTAACTAAGTCTATTCGTATTAGAATCAGGATTTAAGATAATAGTATAAGAATATGAATACATGTAGAAATAATTGTTTAGGTACATAATATTGTGTAGAATTTCTCCACGCCTGAGACACAGGAGTTTCCTAGTTCAGGCACATGTAGATATTATTTTCTTGTTAAGTTAAATGTGTACAAATGTAATGTAATATAATGTTAAGATGTGCTTTGGTGTACATTTTTGTAGTAATTTTTGTAAAATTATTTGTTGTATATTTTTAATGAATAAAATTATTATTATTATTATATAATTTTTTTTTTTTTATTATTTTTTTTATTTGTAAACGCGAAATACACGTGTCTGGTGTCTGTTTGTGGGCATGCATTTGGTATGAGCTTTCAATGTTTATATCATTCCAACTTACGCCCTATCGCAAGTCTGACCGACCGACGCGAACTCATGTCAGATACCTATGGTGGAATCTAAACCTTAAACCCCTGGATTTGTACGCAAGCGTTCTACGAAATGACCTACATATTGACCGGATGATAAATATGATTTAAATAAAATGTTACTTATTGTACACGTTCCTTGACGTATAGGATGGTCTGTGGCTGACCACCCATGCTGTAAAAAATGGTTCACTTTGCCAATGTCACCCCATTTCAGGGAAGGTTGGCAAGAGTTGATAGGACTATGTTCATTTGAGATTTGTTTTTTGTTGTTGTTGTAGGTTCACATGCGGTATGTACCTACAACCGCGAACTTATACGTATTCGCTTGTTAGAATGCATATAATGTGAATCTCCAATGTGACATATCTTTGCAACTTAGATTAGATTAGATTACATATGTAGGTAAACAAATATTTTATGCACACCAACTTCATAGAGCGTATGGCTTAGAATAAAATGTTATTTGTCTTGATATTGAGGGAATATTAGGTACAAGTATTCTCAAACCCTCCTCGTACCCGTCCTGTATGTATGTGTCAGAAGGACCCACAGCACATGGACGCTCATATGTAAAAAGCTATGTATTTTGTCAAGTGGCGAAAGGCCTTCCCGTGAAGTAAAAGCAACGGCACGACAAAACAAGAACCTCTAGGTCAGAGGCGTGCCCATGACCCTAAAAGTAAATGATTCGATGTTACTGAAGCTAATAGCATACCTCGGGTGGCACTCCTTGTGGGATTGTTGCTGCCTAAAATAGCTTCTCGTTGCGTGAGAGATTAAGGTAAG
Source organism: Agapetus fuscipes (assembly GCA_951799405.1). NCBI lineage: Eukaryota > Metazoa > Arthropoda > Insecta > Trichoptera > Glossosomatidae > Agapetus > Agapetus fuscipes. Next base: position 3,469,915 of record OX637363.1, read on the forward strand.
GCAGAGGGTAAGGGGCTACCTGGTTTTTAGGAGATCAGACCAGACGCTGACAAAGGATCCCCCTCAATATTAGAAACCGAGCCCATACATAACGAGCCAACTATTCCACCCTGATTCAGACGACTGAAATAATGTGGACAGTGAAATAGGCGAGTAGGATGTAGTTCAACTAATCTCATTGGATTTACAGAGAAATATTTTTGATATAGGAACACTCTTATGTATTGCAGTTGCAATTGCAATTCTTTCAAATACTTGGGTACCCTCATAAATGACAAGAACATCCTAACCTCAGAATTACATGCCCGAATTCACTCCGGCAATCATGCTTGTTCTATATATCGATGTTCTATATATCGATGTTCTATATATCGATGTTATATATATCGATGCCGGCAATAATGCTTTTTTTGGCCTTAGAGGGCTATTGTGTTCAAAATGTCTATCCCGCTCCACAAAATTCAAGATGTACACTTACATTGTTCTGCCAGTTGAAGTGTACGGATGCAAAGCCTGAAGTCTGACTCAGAAACAAGAGAAATCTCTCCAAATCCTTGGGAACAAAATGCTTCGCCGCATTCTCGAACCTGTATTTGAAGATGACAGGTGACGTATCCGGACCAACGCGGAGCTGATGTCCGTGTTTCAAGACCCAAACATAGCGTCGGTAATGAAACCAAGAATACTCCAGTGAGCAGGACATGTAGCACGTGCAGAGGACTCCAGGATCATCAGAACTGTCTGGTGGCCCCTCAGGTGCTAGACCACTCCGACGTCCCAGGATGCGGTGGGCAGACAACGTTGAAGCCGACGCCAAAGCTCTGGGAGTGATCTTGATGAAAACTGTGTGTACACTCGGGGTTTTTCATATTAGTTTCCACATATAAACCCCGAGTGTACACACACTTGCATCACAGTTCTCATCAAGATAATCTTCATCATCATACTTCACGCTGAAGAAGCCCATCGTAGAAATGAGTCGTAAAACTGCAAACGCCGTCATAATTTATGATTTTTGAGATAATGATTGAATTTGATTCTGCGCAGTGTAGCAAATCGTTTGCTGTGTGCGATATAACGTAAACCTCACTTAATCCTTTGTAATTTTAATTAAAAAAGTATGATTTCGTGCAAACGCCGTCATCTCCAACTGGTGTTGTCGTTTTACAAGTTTACAAGTTTATTTTTCTCAAAATCATCGCGTAAGGAGTTGACGGCGTTTGCATTTATATGTACGACTCAAATGAAAGCTCCAGCTCCCACAGACCACGGCAACAGATCCCGGAAAACATCACTGGACAGCAATACTAATAATGTAGCAAAACAACACAATTACTAGCCATAATCACTAGGCAATCTTCTGCACCAGTGTGTACGAAACTTCGCCCCAGTGTAAAATTTCAGCGTAGAGCCGCGGTGGTTCATTAGGGCGCCAAAATTGCTGGCAACTTCGTCGTTGTACGTCAACCCTCTCGCTCTATCGTTCCCTCTCTCCCTCCAGCACCACAAGCGTAAAGGTCTACGCTCCAACTGCACCGATAATGTATGAAAACTGAAACGCTCGCCTGTTGCGCTTTTGTAATAAACTTTGTAAGCGCTGTTTTTGTGCAAATAGAGCCCTCTTCAAGCTTGATCGTCGCTATTGAAAGCACCAAGAAAAACCCTAGTTGGATGAACCTTAGGTGACCGGTCTTTGGTAAAGTATAATCTAATCTAATCTAACCTAAGTTGCAAAATATAAGTGACATTAGACATTATATGCATTTTCACAAAACAAACATGTTTAAGTTTGCGCTTAAACATGCCGCATGTGGACCTACAATATAAAAACCCGAATCTCAAATGAACATACACCCTGCAACTCCTGCCGACCTTTCCTGAAACAGTGATGACATTGGCAAAGTGAACCATTTTCTACAGCATGGGTGGTCAGCCGCGTACCTTCCTATAAGTCAAGGAGCATACACGACAAATTCTCCCCTCTTAAAACTTGTGGACCCCCATTTTTATGTCACGTCGATGTAGACCCCATCGAGTAGCCCGTAGACCTCCAAGGGTCTATATCGACCGCTTTGGGAATCACTGGGCTAGATGGACCTTTGGTGACCGGTCTTTTTTAAATGTATATGAATATTTCAACCCAGCGATAACCACATTTGAAAATATACTTACATGATGTATCATTTGTTCTCCTCCGGGATTCAAGCCCACAACCTTCGATTTACAAGTCGTAGAAGTGTTACCACTAGACCGCGAACCGGACAATTGTAGTTTCCATAGTTGGTTTGGTGTTTAAGCGTAAAGTTGCATATGTAGTTGGGCTACACAACAATGCTAATTTGAGTTGACGTTGAGTTTGCGGGACTCGCCTTACATACTCGTACTATTTGGATTTCGTACAGTTTTGAAAATGGCTCTCGACTTTTTGGGCCACGTAATAGACTAGGGTTAAGCTAGACATACCTACATAAATGGGGATTGTTTTGAACACCTGAAGATATATTTCGTGAGCTGCCCGTAGTCTAGTGATTAGCGCTTCGGACTTGTAAATGGAAGGTAGTGAGTTCGAATTCCGGTGCAGCTCTAAAAATATACTGTTACGAACTATGAAATCAAAGTACCTACGCGCACCTATACTTTTACGATAGTGTGAAGAACAATCTGGGAGTACTTAGTCTATGATGGTGGTAGTACATAGAACGGCGTTCTGGTGTGAGCGAGAAATCGAAGAATGATCTGGAACATGCGAGAAATATCCCTTTTATGCCTATATAGAACTGCAATGGTACGGAGAGGGAGTAGTCGCTCCAAGTATTTTGCCGTGAAGATCAATATACGGAGAGATTATCAATTATTGTAAATTGTGAACCAAACTGAGTAAAATAAATTCTGTTAAAACAAATAATTGCAATTACATTAAAAGAGAGCCCCAACTAAAATCGTAGCAATACCATTATATTTTCAAATATGCTCTCCGCTGGGTGAAAAATTCATATGCCTTCACCAAAGACCGGTCACCAGAGGTCCATTCAGCCTTACAGTAACTGGGTCTTACTTGAGAGTTGACGCTCAAGTTTCTGTTTTGACGTTTTGGTGAGAAATGAGTAATGAATGAAGAGAGTGTACGCTGCAACTATGAATGGAAGCCGTGGTAGGGGAAGACCGAGAAAAGTATGGATGAATCAAATTTCCGAAATAGCGAATGAATGGGATATTCAGAGTCATAACAAAAGGAGAGAGTGCATGAAAAAGATTATGACTCTGAATGAAATGAAAGAAGTATGTAAGGACCGAAAGGAATGGCGGTTGATTTGCAACAATGGCGGCTAGGGCATTAATTCTAAGTGTAATATTAAGTTTAATTTTAATTTTACTTTATTTTAATTTTAATTTGTAATGTGTCTCATTATGAATTTCTGTAAAATATTTATAATTTTTTGTGCTCCTTGACTGATAGGTTGGTACGAGGCTGACCACCCGTGCTGTAAAAATCGGTTCACTTTTGCTAATGCCACCCCGGTTCAGGGAACGGCGGCAGGAGTTGCAAGGTTTATGTCCATGTGAGGTTTTCTTTATTTGTATGCACACATGCAGAATGTGTAGGCGCGAACCTACATGTGCCTGTCTGTAGGCATGCATTTCATATGAGCCTTAAATGCTTACATATCCTTGCAGCTTAGATTATAGATAAATATAGATAGAATGCTATCCTACTTAAAAAATTATGCTCTTTCTAATGCGCCCACTCCCATGGCTCTACAATGACTTTTATTACCGTTTATGCCCAAGCAAAAAAAACTGCGTTTTCGAAGTATGATTTTGGTGTAGCCGACGAAATTTCTGGCCTTTTTTGTCCTAAAGGCGCTTGTGACACAAAACCTTGTAAAACAACGTGCAACCAAATTAATAGAAATGCCCTTATTTTTTAAATTATAGAACATTATTCATTTTAACGGTATGATAACAAATTTTAAAAATATGTTAATTTTTCTGCAATCTCAAACATTAAGTTGCTCTCCTGAAAAATGTAGTTGTTTTCGCTTATGCTGCTTGCTCGATGGTTAACATGCTTGAACGTTGAATGTTGAGCAATCATTTGTGCGGCATCACCTGTAATGGAGAGTACCCTTAGTACGAGTTGTAAAACTTGAGAAAAGTAAAGTTTACGGAAAGTATTAGAGAGTGATTTCTCCAAAAATCTGCCGTTTTTGTTTCTTACACTTTATGGTCAGAAGAGTTACAGTGATGAAGAAAATCAAGTTCAAACAAATAAAAACGATAGATTTTGGGGGAAATCACTCTTTAATAATTGCCGTAAACTTTACATTACTCAAGTTTTGCAACTCGTACTAAGGGTACTGAAAGCTTTTCGGAATCAGTGGACACGTATCTCATATGAGCTGACCCCTCCTGCATAATATTATTTCTCTCCATGAAATGATTCTGGTATTTCGGCCATCTCGGCGACACCGCCATATATCTCACAGGCCGGGGCCGCTCTCTCCGTCTGGTACGGGCCAGAGCTTTATTGCACGGCTTATCCTGCAGACGACTCGGTCCACACGCAGCGAATATTCGCACGAACATTTGTCGCAATTTTTTGTTAACCGTTCGGTTAAATTAAAAAAATCGACCGAAGTTCGGTTCAATTACGACGGACTTTCTCGTAAGTGACATGTCGTATTTCTAGTTAATGTTTTTTGTAAGAAGAGTAGGTACTAAGTTTATTTCATTTTTGTTTCAATCTGATATCTATGTAATGGAGTAGAGGAAGATTTTTATTTTATCAAATTTTAAGTTAATGTTCACTTGTTTCTACTAAAATAAAGGACCATGAGTGAATATAATATACTCAAAATAAGGCCTTTATAATAAAAAAGAAATGGCAGTTGAGCTGTAGGTAATGTTGGCGGCTAGGACTAGAGTTATTTAAATTAGAATTTAGAATTCTGTACTTGTTTTGACGTTTATTCATATTATTATTGTTTGTTCCTTGACTTATAGGTTGGTATGCGGCTGACCGCCCGTGCTATAGAAAATGGTTCAATTTGCCAATGCCACCCCTGTTTCAGGTAAGGTCGGCAAGAGTTGCAAGGTGTATGTTCATTTGAGATTTAGAATTTTATATTTTAAGTCCACATACGGCATGTTAAAGCACGAACTTATACGTGTCTGCTTATGAAAATGCATATATTGCGAATCCTTAATGTAACATATCTTTGCAACATAGATTAGATTAGAATAATTTATTTGGTGAGCGCTGTTTTAGTGTGAATCACACCTCAGAGCCCTCTGCAAGCTTGGTCATCGCTATAAAAAGCGCCAATTCAAAAGCAAGACCTAGTTGCTTTTAGGCTGGATGGAATTTAATACATGAACTTTTCAACCCAGTGAAGAAAATATTTAAAAACGAAAATGGTATTTTTTGTGCTCCGCCGGGATTCAAACCCGTGACCATTGATGATCTTCTAGCTCATCAACTAATTCGGCAAACATTCGTGCAAATGTCAGCGACGAATATTCGCGCTGTGTGTACGCAGCACCTGAGCACGAACCTACCTAATGGCGGCCATTCATAAACCAGTGGCGGCTTGCGGGGAGATTTCCAGGCGCACACGACCCTCTCTCCGAAACCTCCACTCTCGTCAGTCTTGGCTTTCGTATGTATTCATATAAAAACATACGGTGTTTAGTCCAGTCCATCCGGTCCATAGTCCAGTGTTAACACTTCGGACTCGTAAATGGAAGGTTGTGGGTTCGAATCGTGGCGGAGCACAAAAAACATAACATTTATATTTTCAAATCCAGTCACCATAGGTCCATCCAGCCTTTCAGCAACTGGGTCTTGCTTAAGAATTGGCGCTTTCTAGCGATGATCAAGCTCGTAAAAAGTCCGGTCGATAGCTCAGTTGGTGGAATGCTTGCCTTCTATACTGAGAGCAAGGGTTCGATCACCACCGAGGGTGTCAGACATAATTTCCCGTTACGGTGTTTATTTCACATAACGCAGGCAAGAAGTTACACTATGTGTGCAGCTTAGTTGAATTACGTTTGTTTTACGGAGAAGAGATCAAAAACAAAAAAAAAACAACTAAGTGAAAACATTGTAATTCCAAATAGACACGGTACAAATTCCATAAGCAAAGAAATTGTGACGCCACACGCACGGGTTGCTAAAGGAAAAAGCAATGCAAAAAGTTTTTTTCTTATTTTTATATTGATTGTGAATGAGTCTAGTCACATAGACCAGCCATGTTCAGTTAATCCTCTGCCTGCAGTTCCCTTGATGTCGTCCAGCTACCTCAGTGTTGCGGTCTCCCCACTCCCCGCTTGGACATTCTGGACCGCCACTGGACGATCCTTTTCGGCCACCTGCCATGGTCCTGCCTTGCGATGTGACCAGTGCAGCACCACTTTAAACAGGCCACTCGCTGTATGACATCAGTGACACCAGTGTGTCTACGGATCTCCTGGTTTGGAACCATGTCTCTGTAGCTAATTCCCATATCCTCCTTTCAATGGCTCTTTGGCACGTCCTCAGTCTGTTGATGCTATACTGAGTAAGCCCAAGCCATAGGTGGATACTGGAAGCACGCATGACGTTGATTGATAGTGTTATGATTTTACTGGGTTCTCTTTTAATTAAACTGCAATTATTTATTTTAACAGAATTTGGCCGAACTTAGCCATTCTGTATGTTAGGTGCTGGGTTTTGGAGGAATCATCCAAATAATGTCGGCAACACTGTTTTACCATTGTTCATCATATTTTTTCAACAAATTAAGTCACAATTAGCACACGATTACAGTTTATTGATTGTTTGTTGATTAGAGTTCAAGAGAGAGAGGCCGGAAATTGGGTAGCTGTCAAAAACACTGATATGAAGTTGGCAGCAAAAACCACCATAGACAAGAATACAAACGCATCTTGGTAGGTATGTTAAATTATTTAATGTTAAATAATGTTAAATTCTCAACAGAATTTATTTTACCCGTTTTGGTTCACAATTTACAGCAATTGATAATCCTTGCTTATTGATCTTCACGGCAAAATGCTTGGAGCGACTAATCTCCTCTCCGCACCATTGCAGCTCCTTTATATAGGCACAAAAGAGATCTTTCTCGCATATTCCAGATCATTCATCAATTTCTCGCTCACACCAGAACGCCGTTCTATGCGTTACTCCCACACTATCGTACATGTATAGGCTATCGTAACAATAGATGGATTATTGATACATAATTTACTTTTCTTTTGATCGGTTCACGGCCCACTTGATGGCCAGATACCGAGGTGCCGCGGTAATCTGTGCATGCCGTGAGTACGCCGGAGCACGTGCGGCATTTGCGCGCAGGAGATGTGCACATCAGTGTGTTTTTATTCCTTTTATTTCACCCATATCACCAGCTCGCGTGATTTCAGCACCAGCGAATCTGTATCGCATTTCATATTGAATGTATATTTCCAGAAAAAAACGAAAAATATTAAAAATAAAGAAATAAATGCACGTCCAAGTACTTTAAGTTTCAAAGATAGATAAACAAAATCATTAAATGTAATATTTATATTCCATACGTTTCTATGTTGAATTTCAGGAGAATTGATGGTGGTGGAGGAATGAAGAGTTTACCTGCGGCCGTGAGCGACAGCACCCACCGGCTCCACTGCACGCAGCAGCCGCAGCACAGCTGCACGGCGGCGCGCCTCAGCGCGTGGTGCAGGCACAGGAACAGCAGCGGGTTCACGAACGCGTGTACGTACGAGATGTGCAGGGTGATCTGCAACAGGGGCACAAAAGTTAAGAGGAGACGAGATGTGCAGGGTGATCTGCAACAGGGGCACAACAGTTAAGAGGAGACGAGATGTGCAGGGTGATCTGCAACAGGGACACAACAGTTCAGGAGAGACGAGATGTGCAGGGTGATCTGCAACAGGGGCACAACAGTCAAGGAGAGACGAGATGTGCAGGGTGATCTGCAACAGGGGCACAACAGTCAAGGAGAGACGAGATGTGCAGGGTGATCTGCAACAGGGGCACAACAGTCAGGGAGAGACGAGATGTGCAGGGTGATCTGCAACAGGGGCACAACAGTCAAGGAGAGACGAGATGTGCAGGGTGATCTGCAACAGGGGCACAACAGTCAGGGAGAGACGAGATGTGCAGGGTGATCTGCAACAGGGGCACAACAGTCAAGGAGAGACGAGATGTGCAGGGTGATCTGCAACAGGACCACAACAGTCAGGGAGAGACGAGATGTGCAGGGTGATCTGCAACAGGGGAACAACAGTCAAGGAGAGACGAGATGTGCAGGGTGATCTGCAACAGGGGCACAACAGTCAAGGAGAGACGAGATGTGCAGGGTGATCTGCAACAGGGGCACAACAGTCAAGGAGAGACGAGATGTGCAGGGTGATCTGCAACAGGGGCACAACAGTCAGGGACAGACGAGATGTGCAGGGTGATCTGGAACAAGGATACAATAGTCATGCAGCAGTCTCACAACAGTCAAGGACAGACGAGATGTGGAGGGTGATTTGGAACAGTGTGCTGTGCAGTTGCCCAAAATCAGATGAACCTCTAAACCACTACCACTCAACCGACTTTGCTCAAATATCAAGAACACATCATGATAATGCAGGAAACACCTCGTGTAAAATAATAATAAAAACATTAGGTCATGAATAGTTTCCATGTGACGAATCTGTACTGTACCAGTAACCTATACTAGTAGGTAACCCTATCTAAGCGCTGCATGGAATGTACATTGCAAAAAATAAAACATAACCTTTATGGTGAATATTACTAAGGCAGGAACTATTTTGTGACAGTTCGAGCTTGACAGAACCTTAAAATAGAATATTATGTGGCAGAATTCTCGCAAATATTCCAGGTGGTGACAACGCGTTGCAGATAGGACGCTGTGACAGGCCAACACCTGCCTTTTTGTACTTGTAATATGTTTGTAATTACTTATTAATATTAATTTCGAATATTTCATATTTTGGTTTTTTTCTGTTATCACATTTGTATTTATAATATAATAACTTAATGTATCAAAACTGTTTTGAAATAAAATTTATTAAAAACAAAAAAAACACTTCGTTTCTGATAGTGCATGCATTCTGATTTGTAACTTTTATTTTACAAGAATTCTTCAAATTTTTAAAGGACTTATGAAGATGGCGTATGCAAGTTGGCCTTGAATAGAGAAGATAGGGTCTCAAAAGAGTTTTGGTTCGAGTTGTTCTTAGCGCTTTCGTCCAGGCACCATTTCGATGGTTCTCAACCAGTGGCTCGCAAGATAACCCCTTGAAAGTGGTCCGTGAGAAAGTCTTGCTAAAATAGCGCTTGTAATTAAGTTGGCAAACAATTATTGATGCGCAACCGTAGATTGTGTGTATATCTACGACATTGCAGGACGATTTCCTCAGCATCATCTACATCACTTTACTTTCACACTGTAGAAGCCCATCGCAGACAGACTACGGCAAAAGATCCCGGAAATCAACTAGTATAACTATATATGATAGAGCTAGGAATGAATGGGTAAAAAAAGAATGTAATTTGAAAGAGGATGTGAAAGTTAAGGTACAAAAGAATGTGATGAGATGGTTTGGGCATGTGGAAAGAATGAATGATGATAGACTGACAAAGTATGTATACAAAGAAAGTGTGAAAGGAAAAAGAGGGAAGGGACGACCGAGAAAAGTATGGAGTGATCAGATTGAGGAGATTGTGAAAGAATGGGATATACAAAGTGAGCGTAAAAGAAGAAAATGCATGAAAAAGGTGATGGATATGAATGAATTCAAAGAGGTATGTAAAGATAGGAAAAAATGGAGGCAACTCTGCAGAGGCTCTGACCACCCCTAGCGGAATGGCGACAGAGTTACAGTTACAGTTTACAGTATAACAACCACTGTTCCAAAATGCTCTCATAAGGTCATCAACGGGTTAATAGACAGTCGCACTCTGTTGGAGGGTTTCAGATTGTACGACGTACGTACCCATGACTAAAATCGGAGGCAAGGTCATGATTTATTTCATGTACCGATGAGTCGCACTGACGTCTTGGCGCAACATCCCTTAACTCGAAGTGTTAAACTCATTAACGAATCAAAGATTGACATATTGAAATATTAAGACACCTTTAAATCCATGGTGATAGAGCTCCTTTTAGCTTGTTGATGGCTGAGAGGGTGCACTGTAATAAGGGTAACCTGTTGTGCCCCATAAAAAAAAAAACGTTCTCCATGCTGCGATCATATGAACCAATCCCGAGTTTCTCTAGATCTCGTGGCTCACCGGTAGTTAAAGACCACGGCTGTAGGCTTTGGAGAAAGAAACAAAAGTAAGAAGACGGTGATACCTCATACGCCACCTGGTTCCCCAGCGCCGGATGGTGCGCCAGGGTCACGAAGAACAGCGGCCCCCAGAACAGGACGTACGCCGCCGTGATGATGAGGAACATGCGGACACGCTGCACGCCCTCCCGCTCCACGCGCTGCAGGTAGGTGCGCATGCGCCGGTGCTCTTCCACGGCGCTCTGCTGGAACAAACCAACACTCTTTATGAATCTGATCGAAGAAAAGACTATAAGGATCGAAGGACCATTCTTTCTCAATCGCTCTATATGAATAAAAACAAACTAACACTCTTTATGAATCTGATCGAAAAAAAGACTATCCGGATCGGAGGACCATTATTTTTCAATCACGCTACAGCCTAATTCAAGCCTTGGTATCCGCCTGTCCTCGAATCTACTGTCCAGTTCGTAACTTGTAAAAGCTCAGCCGCATTTTTTCCTCAGTCAGGGCAAGACAATCCGGTTCGAAGGAACATTTATTTATGAGGATTAGTTAATAATATCTAATCTATTTTTCCATTGTTTTAAAAGGGCTTCAGTGTGAAAATACATAAGCTCGATCTAAAACCGTTTTATATTGATTGAACAATATTTGCACAAGATAGTTTGCTTAAATATAGAACTAATAAAGGCTTTTGAAAGCCAGATGCTACCGGATGACCTAGTTTAATAGAAACTTATCGACATACAGATTACCAGTGTATATTATGTATCTTTCTTGAAGTAGATATATTATTTATTCGAGAATATGTCTTATAACTCTTGCTTACCAAACGGACGATATCTTATGAGATATCGACGGGATGTATTAAAATAATGGAATGGGAATGGAAGTGTTAAATTTGTTTTTTTTCGGCGGACGAATGTCACAGCTGTATGTGACTAGAATTCTTAGTAAACAATAACTGTACCTGTAACTCTGTCATCATTCCGCTAGGGGTGGCCAGACCCTCTGCAGATTTGATTATTTTTTTTATCTATTCTTGCATACCTCTTTCGATTCATTCATATCCATCACCTTTTTCATAAATTTCGTTATTTTTTTTTTATTTGTACAACTTATTTGCTAATAGCTGTTTGTGTGTAAATCAAACCTCAAGAGCCCTCGTCTTGTTCGTCGTTAAAGAAAATGACAATTCTCTAGCAAGACCCAATTGGTGTAAGGCAGGATTAATGGTTCACGGTAATCGGTCTCTGGTAAAGGCAGATTAATTTTTCAACCCAGCGACGAGCGTATTTGAAAACTTAAATATTATTCACATTAGGTCGCTTTCTCCTTAGCAACGTGGCCGGCTAACGTCTCATTGTTTTGTCTATGTCATTTGTGCCGGCTCCATTACCACTATTTTATTCATTACAAAAAGGACATGAAAGAGTCATTTTTCACAAAAAAACACGGACCTAATCGGTTTTCACAGAATGGCGAAGAAGTACATTGTTATTATGATAATATATTCAAGTACCGCTTAATGTCTTTTTCCAGACTTTTCTTACGGGAAAAATATTACAACCTTTTGAACCGTATTAACATGAAAGAAAGAACTTTCTTTTCGTGGACGAAAACAAAGAATAAAAAATATTTTACATGAGGAAAAATGAACTCTTGATATAGCTGTTGATGAGGTCGCTACAGCTCCAACTACTAGGAGCATTGCTTTACACCTTACTTGCTTGTTACTCTACTCAACTCTACATTAGCTTCTGTTGATGAGGTCGCTACAGCTCCAACTACTAGGAGCATTGCTTTACACCTTACTTGCTTGTTACTCTACTCAACTCTACATTAGCTTCTGTTGATGAGGTCGCTACAGCTCCAACTACTAGGAGCATTGCTTTACACCTTACTTGCTTGTTACTCTACTCAACTCTACATTAGCTTCTGTTGATGAGGTCGCTACAGCTCCAACTACTAGGAGCATTGCTTTACACCTTACTTGCTTGTTACTCTACTCAACTCTACATTAGCTTCTGTTGATGAGGTCGCTACAGCTCCAACTACTAGGAGCATTGCTTTACACCTTACTTGCTTGTTACTCTACTCAACTCTACATTAGCTTCTGTTGATGAGGTCGCTACAGCTCCAACTACTAGGAGCATTGCTTTACACCTTACTTGCTTGTTACTCTACTCAACTCTACATTAGCTTCTGTTGATGAGGTCGCTACAGCTCCAACTACTAGGAGCATTGCTTTACACCTTACTTGCTTGTTACTCTACTCAACTCTACATTAGCTTCTGTTGATGAGGTCGCTACAGCTCCAACTACTAGGAGCATTGCTTTACACCTTACTTGCTTGTTACTCTACTCAACTCTACATTAGCTTCTGGTGGAAGTTAACTATCTCAAGTTGACTCAAATCTTGATGTACTTTGTTTCGAGTCTGGGAATGAAAAACCCGTTCTTTTCTAAAGCACAGTTCGTAAAATATTTTTTTAAATTCTATATACATATGTACTATGTCCAAATAATGTAATTTTACCTTAAAACCATTAGGGGAACAAGTTCATGTTATAATTTTATTCGTGTTCTTTAATCAAACTGCTATGTATTTATTTTACACAATGTACTGATCATATCGGCTTCACGGCTCAATGTTTTGATCGACTCTGCCCTCTGTACCATTGCGGCTCGTTTATATAGGTACGAAAAGGACGATTCTGTCTTGTTCTAGATTATTCTATGGTGGATTGTACCATGATATGTGATTGTACCAGGCACCTCTATACTGTTCGATATTATTCTAGTTACGCATACCAACAAACTACGTGCCAAGTCACATGCATACGCATCAACTTACAGTTAGAAGCGGAGACACACACACATAAGACAACCCCACTATCTCATACGTTCGTAAGATTATGCTTCTTTTGACAGTTTTTTTTAATTACCTCTAATGTTCATGAAAAAAACATTTAAGTCAAATAACTATTGCAATTAGTAGTACATAAATTAAATACAAAGTTTAAATGAAATGACCTAAAAAGACAAGAAATATCTATGTAGTATACGAGACATTCCATATTCAAACGTTTTGGAATACGTACACTGTACTAGTACGCATTTCAAAACAAAAATCTCGCAATACATAGATCTGTATCTAGAAAATATAGGTACGTAGAATGGGTTATGAAACTTTTCTTGAATGGCTAAAATAGTGAAAAAAAAAACTAATTTCGGATTTTGTTCCCGAAGCAGATACATAACAGGTTACAATTTTTTTAACCTCAGTTGGTACAAACTTTGAAAAAGATTTCCTACATTTTATATTTTTCGTTTTCTTCTAGGATTCTGGCTAGAGCCCCACTTTTTTCTATCTTTGCATTTTTTTCAATATCTTCTCTACCGCAAATAAATATTTTTGCAAAGTTTTTACGAATCCAAGATGTAAAGTTTTTTTTTCCCTTTTATATTATAGGATTGCTATAACTTAAAAAAATACAGTTACGAATGTGTACTTGTGTATATTGTTTGTCTGCGTGTGTTTTTGATATTTGTTTTAGTCGAGATTGCTCGTGTGTTTGGATGTTTTAGTACAGTTTCGCATGTTACAATCATCAGTGATTCGACAATAATCCTTATTTTTTCTATAAAAAGGGCCAAAGCTGTCTGTAGTGTTGGAGAAGCAAACTGGCCAAAGCCGTTCAATTGTGAAAGTACAATGTGACTATGAATGTGAACCGTATCTGAAATAAATAACCGCAATTTTCATTAAATTGAACCTGGTAAAATCATAACACTACAATTACTTCTAAGCCCCTTCCATAAAGTATTGCTTTAACTCACTTCTAATCTAATCTAATCTAAGTTGCAAAGATATGGATAAGCAACAAAGGCACCGACTGAAGAATTGGATATCTACGGTTAAAAGGCAATAAAGCATAAGCGACCTAAACTAAATTGTTCAGGAGAGCAGTTTAAAGTTTAAGATTGCAGAAAAATTGCTTAACTTTTTTATTTTTTATCATATCGTTAAAATCAAAACAGCTCTTAAATAAATAAAATAAAGGCATTTATTGGCATTCCTATTAATGCGGTTTTACGATTTTTTCTATGTCACAAGTGCATTTAGGACAAAAAAACTCCAAAATCTTGTCGGTTACACCAAAACCATTATTCGAAAACGCAGCTGTTTGCTTGGGCATAAACAACAACAAAAATCATCGAAGAGCTATGGGAGTTAACGTATTAGAAAGAGCGAAATTTTTTAAGTAGGATACAATTCATAACTCATTTTTGACTAAAACGTCGCTACTTCGTTTAAACCGTCGATATAGTGCTTCGCAATACGAGCTCTGTTGTACGCAGAGGTAAAGGCGTACTTTGAATATCTCCTTCCTGTGAAATGCCGAGTATTTGAACAAAGTTTTGCAAGACGAAAATGGGTTTAAATTTTAAATTAATTTTGCAGGTATACCTAAATACGCCAACATCATTTGAATCAGAATCATCTTTTCTAGCTGCGATCGGTCGTAGTCTACTGGTAAGACTTTCGATAGGAAAGTACGTGTTGCCCTAGTACTATTAGTTTATGTCGTAGGTTCGAATGCGGCATGTGCAAGCGCGAACTTGTACGTGTCTGCTTGTGAGAATGCTGTAATGTGAATCCCCAATGTTACATATATTTGCAACTTAGATTAGATTAGATTGGAGCTGAAGCTTTCAAACAGTTTGCCCCTATCTACAATTAGCTTAAAAACAGCATAGAATTGAGAAATTGTAGACCTCTAGAGTCTCTGGAAACTAGAGAGTCTCCGGCACAGGATTTCTTAAAGAAAATACGATCTCGAAATTGATGGGATCGCCGGACACACCGAGTGAAAGATATTAAAAGTATACTTCTAGACTTTCGATCCAGACTGTGCCGTGTAAAAAGTGCAAAAAGAGCATTAAATGAATAGATTAAAGGGCTTGAAAGAATATTACGAGTATTTCATTGGTAAACTTGAGACCTTGAAAAAAACATTAAATTTATGAAAGAAAGGGCATTAAATTAATGGACCGTAGAGCTTGTAAAAAGTGTATTAAATTAACAAAGTGAAGAGCTAGAAAAAGAGCATTAAGTTGGTAGACTAGAGAGCTTAATGCTCTTCCCTCAGAGCCTCGTTGAGAGATTCTGAAGGCTTTATTAACGGTATAAGGATCGTATAGATATTAACGTATAGACCCTGAAAATGAAAGCGTGCCCCGGGAATTTCAGGCCTCATTCAATCTGGACCTTCTATTTAGGAAAGTGTGTGAGTAGCTTTGTAGGAAAGTGTGTAAGTAGCTTTGTAGGAAAGTGTTTAGTTACTGTTTTTTAACAATGCAAAAAAGAGTTTTAAGTTGCTGTAATGCTGTAAACAAAGGTTTACTTAGCCAACGTCACCCCTGTTTCAAGGCTAACCGTTGATGATGCCCATCGAAGCCTATGGGCTTAACTGTTCGGAATAAAACCAGTATCCCGAGTACGAGTTGCATATTCAGAAAAACTTGCGTCTAGTAAAAGTTTACGGAAATATTTAAACTTCGGTTTCAGTACCCCGAGTACGAGTTGTATGTTTAGAATAGTTTAAACAACTTTCCAACTTTAAACATGCAACTCGTACTCGGGGTACTGAAACCGAAGTTTAAATATTTCCGTAAACTTTTACATATTCTCAAGTTTTGCTGAACGTGCAACTCGTACTCGGAGTACTGGCTGCAAAGCCCCAAAAAAAGTATTATTGTGTCAACTAGCCGGCTGTGAAAGCTTTTATCTACAATTAACTTATATTCCTTGACTTATAGGTTGGTATGAGGCTGACCACCCATACTGTAAAAAATGGTTCACTTTGCCAATGTCACCCCTGTTTCAGGGAATGTCGGCAAGAGTTGCAGGGCTTATGTTCATTTGAGTTTGGATTTTATTTGTAAGTACACAATCAGCATTTGTAAGCGCGAACTACACGTGTTTGTTTGTGGGGATACATCTGAGAGCTTTGAATGAATATATCCTTGCAACTTACATTATAGATTTTAGAAGATAACAAAATTTATACCATTTATTCTGCAATGTTGATTTCTAATGTTGGTGTATTCATTTGCTACATTTTTTGCATAGGAAATTTTTGACTTTTTTTGTATAGATTTCTTTGTAAGGTTTTGTTCTTTTTTATATTTAAATGTAATTTATTATTCATATTCCTTGACTTATAGGTTGGTATGAGGCTGACCACCCATACTGTAAAAAATGGTTCACTTTGCCAATGTCACCCCTGTTTCAGGGAAGGTCGGCAAAATTTGTGGGGCTTATGTTCATTTGAGGTTTGGATTTTATTTGTAAGTACACAATCAGCATTTGTAAGTGCGAACTACACGTGTTTGTTTGTGGGCATACATCTGAGAGCTTTGAATGAATATATCCTTGCAACTTAGATTATAGATTTTAGAAGATAACAAAATTGATACCATTTATTACTGTCTACTTAGCATCTGAATTAAATAAAAAGTATACTCATCTGGTTCAGTGTGAACGCAGCTTGAAAGTCTAAAACTTTGCGAAAAAGGAAACTCAAGATACTTTTTATAAAGAAAAAGGACCGTATTCCGAGTAGAAGAAATTGCGTAAATACTCAACAGTCGCGTACACAGATCACAAGGAAAACTAAAACATTCGCGACACGCGCTGTTGGACTTTGTGTACATATTTTCTGTGTACGCGATGTTTCGAGTCTTTACGCAATTTTTTACACTCGGGTTAGGTACAGAGCTAATTTATGTGAGAATTATAAAGTTTCAGTAGATGGGTCAAGGTATATAATATGAAATATGTACAACCATACAGTCGGGGCTTTTATTTAAATTTCAAAATAAGTATGAAAAGAGATTACGGTGTGAGAGGGCCGACGTTATGTATGCGGAACAAACTTTTGTTTTCAAATGTTGTATAAAAAATTATGTACAGTAGACCCCTGTCAAAGCGTGGGCTCAACCGACGACTAAATTGTCTAAGAATAGCCCCGTATGTGTTTTAGGATCTCAGCACTGCCTTTAAATCAGGATGATTTGGTTTGTACTTGGTTTATTTGTTGTTTCCTTGAAAGTCAGAGAGGAAGAGGCAAAAATGTATACGCAAAAAAAAACGCAACGCAACTAAGCTACACATATAATGTAGCTTCTTGCCGCGTTATCCCCGAAGGGATCGCATGTGGCGAGTTGAACCTATTTATTTTTACAAGTAAGGGGGCCGGCCTTACGCCAACCACTTCAGTTGAAGTGGGGGTTTCCCAGCTCCCGAGGGGGCTGGTACTCATTTCTTGTGAAGGCTGAGTAAACCTTGCCGGTAATTTTATTATGGGGTTCGAAATAAACATCGAAATAGGAAATCATTTCTGACACCCTCCTCGGTGGGATTCGAACCCGAGCTCACGGGGTAGAATGCAAGCACTCTACCAACTAAGCTATCGACCGGACTTGACAAAACTTAAAAAAGGTCAATATTACCAACTTGGAGAAATCAAAATTAAAACATGAATTGATATTTTTGTACCTACCGAATTGACTTAATTAGAATGCCAAAAAGGCGAATAAAAATATACAAATATTTGACACAGCTACTAAATCTAATCTAAATCTAAGTAACAAAGATATGTATCATTCGAGATTCATATTAAATGCATTCCCACAAGCAGACACGCATGACTTCGCGCTCACACATGCCGCATGTGGACCTACAATATAAAAACCCAATCTCAAATGAACGTAAGCCCTGCAACTCTTGCCGACCTTCCCTGAAACAGAGGTGACATTGGCAAAGTGAACTATTTTTTACAGTATGCGTGGTCAGCCTCATACCAACCTATAAGTCAAGGAATACAAGCAATTAATTACTGCTGGTGACAAATAGAGAGCTGGAGGCGAGAAGTGATGGAATAGAAGCCACGGTTCGACAAGAGCTGCAGAGCCATGGAAGAAGATTCATCCAATATTACATCAGGAAAGCATGTAGAAAGATTGTATGTTCAAGTTGTTTGGGAAAGAGTTGGAAAAACATTCAACAAATGTAAGGAATCGGAGATCGATAAAAATATTCAGATAAATTGTTTACCGGATTCAAGACAGTCAGAAGGTCCAAGAATGGTTGAAAGAAAGCAAATATAGAAAGGCGCAGAATGAATATTGTACATTGAATATTAGAACTCTGCAACTCTCGCCGTCCTTCCCTGAGACAGGGGTGACATTGGCAAAGTGAACCATTTTTACAGCATGGGTGGTCAGCCGCATACCAACCTATAAGTCAAGGAACTTGAGGAAGGAGTTGCAGGGTGTATGTTCATTTGAGATTTGGTTTTTGTGTTGTAGGTTCACATGAGGCATGTGCAAGCGCGAACTTGTACGTGTCTGGTTGTGAGAATGCATGTTATGTGAATCTCCATTCTCCAATGTAACGTATCTTTGCAACTTAGATTGGATTAGATTAGATTAGAATATTGGAAATCAAAATTTACTGGATGTGTAAGGAAATAAACATTCAATCAATGTATTAGGGATATAAACATGGTTCTCATTCCAAAATGCATTAGAAAAGCATACATCGACAATAGGAAGTGTAACTAGAGGGGTGCACTTTTCAGTGTGCAAGAAGAAACAATTGTTTTAGAACAATAGACATCAATCAGAGGTTTACAACATAAGTATATATTAAGCTATTACATAATTTCGATTTCAGATCAAGAATTTTATGCAATAATGTATCAAGAAAGTGTAGGTACATCGACAAGATGATTAAAAAGGGCAAGTTTAAAAATATAAATGGTATTTTTTTTTTGCTCGCCGGGATTCAAACCCATAACCTTCCATTCACGGGTCTGAAGTGTTACCACTGGACTTTGGACCGGTCACCAATAAAAGGAATCTAGATTAAGGTGGATCAAGTCAAGCAGTAGATAATATAGTCAAGATATTAGAAAGAAAGATCGGATGATACAAATAACATGACACACGTAGATTTCATTCAGTAGATAATATATTAGGGAAGCATACACACTAATAGGAAGTATGTAATTTATGAGGGAAATATTCAACAAGAACAGGGATCTAAACATCGGTGTGCACGAAAGGTGAAATCGTGAAATATTACAATAATATCAAGACACGTGTAGATTTTAGTCAAAAACATACATATGGGAAACTTTAAGCAAGGGAATATAAAAAAAAAATGTCTGATTTATTTGGTGAGCGCTGTTTTTGTGTATATCACACCTGAAGCGCCCTCTGCGAGCTTGGTCGTCGCTGTAGAAAGCGCCAATTCTCAAGCAAGACTCAGTTGCTGTAAGGCTGGATGGACCTGTCTATGGTAAAGGAGTATGAATTTTTCACCCAGCGAAGAGCATATTTGAAAATAAAAATGATATTTTTTTTGTGCTCCACCGAGATTCGAACCCACAACCTTCCATTAACGAGTCAGAAGTGTTAGCCACTAGACTACAACCAGTCGAAGGTTTGGTATATCAAAGGTAATTGGAAGACATTAAGATAACAAAAAAAAACGTAAATTAGGGAAACAGACATCAATATAAGGAATCTAAATAAAAGTGTGCACGAAAGACCGTATATAACACGACACATGAAGGTTTCATTCAATAATGTATCAGGAAAGCATACATAGACAACAGGAAGTATAAAATATATCGGGGAAACATACCAAATAGAGGGATCTAAACATATGTAGGAGATCACGAAGGTTCAAATTATGGATAACAATAAGATCAAGTCAGTAATATAAACATTAGGATAACATACGTCAAGGAAGAGTGTTGATAGAGGTGTGCATCAAAGATTTAGAGATCAAAGACAGTTGGAAGACATTAAGATTCAAAAACCCTAAAATAGGGAAACAGACATCAAAAAGAGCATTCAAATATAGTTGTGCACAGAGGAATTCACGAAATAGTCAAGACACATTAGATTTTTATGAAATAAGAAAGCATAAGTACATCGATAGGAGATAGGGGCGTGCTTCACGATGCAAAGTACCAGGGCATCATACATTGCTGTGGGTTTAATGGAAAGAGGAGACTAACTCTTGGCGCCCCGTTGGGATCCTGGTTGCCTGCGTTGCCTGTCACAGTCACTAGCGTGGTCACCAGCCCGGCTACTCGTACAGCTTCCACGTTGGCCTACGAACAATACACAAATATCTCTTACTCATTTCTGTTACCCTGGTACAATCACAGTTTTGTGGTGTTTTTCCTTTGCAAAATGTTCACGTGTGTGTGAATCACCTTAAAAATACCTCTTCTTCATTTACATTTATCTTGATAACTCTATAGTCATGTGTTGATGTGTCACGTTAGTCAAATACAAATTCTGAACAATACAAAAACATCTCTTACTCATTTCTGTTACCCTGGCACAATCACAGTTTTGTGAACAGAAACAGCTTCCGAATACCTCTTTTTCATTCACATTTATCTTGATACCTCTCTAGTCATGTGTTTTATTGTTTTTATAATGTGTCACGTTAGTCAAATCCATACGCAGCTTCGAAAAAATACAGAAATATCCTTACTATTTTGTTTTACCCTGGCACAATTAGGTACAGTAGGTACTTTGGCGTTTTTCCCTTGCAAAATGTTCACATGTGTGTGAAACAGCTTCAAAATACATCTTCCTCATTCACATTTATCTTGATACCTCTCTATAATGTGTCACGTTAGTCAAATATATAAGCAGCTTCTGAACCAAACACAAATATCTCTTACTTATTTCTGTTACCCTGGTACAATCACAGTTATGTGGCGTTTTTCCTTTGCAAATGTTCACAAGTGTGTGAACCAGCTTCCAAATATCTCTTCTTTATTCACATAGATCTTGATAACTTTCTGGCATCATTTAGATCAATGCTTTCTGGTTATGTGTTTTGTGTTCTTATAATGTAATCTTTGCAATCAAGATTATAGATAACAGATCACAGAAGGTACTCTAAAAGTTAGCTTATGAAAAATGTAGAACAAATTTCTCTTACTCCTTTCTGTATTGCTGCCACTAGTTTTTGCAATAAATATATTAAAAGTCTGGTTGTATTATAAAGAACACGTTGAGGGAAAATGGTTAAAACATAAACAAGAAGACGTTATTGATAATGCGTTGCCTTGACAACCATATTTGTGTTGCCATGGAAGCGCATATTATGAAAAAATAACAATGTATCGATTATCAGAACTGCCAATTTCAACATTCTAAAATGGTAGGTACCTAATTATAAATCTGTCTTATTTTTATTTAAAAAAATACAATGTAGCAAATTTGATGTTTCACATGAAAAAATAGCACATTTCATACAAGGTGAATGTCACAATAAATTTTGAAAACGAATAAAATGTGTTAGTTATACTAAAATGTGACAAAGAAAAATGATAAAATTAATTACTTAATCACTATGGCTAACAAAAAAAAGAGGTTAGGGAATCGGTGTCGAAGTATATTTTTCATTAAAGCCTCCACAGTTCCTTGACTTATAGGTCGGTACTGTAAAAAAATGGTTCACTTTGTCAACGTCGCCCCTGTTTCAGGGAAAGTCGGCAAGAGTTGCAGTTATGTCGTTTTGAGATTTGGGTTTTTATTTTATAAGTTTACATGTGGCATGTAAAAGCGCGAACTCAATGGTGTCTGCTTGTGAGCTTATTTGTGCATACGTGATTTTAAATTCCCGCCGGTATAACAACGCTATGGAATTATCCACTACGCTCGAGAAACGTCCGTATGAACGTATATAAATGTAAGACGAAATGTCGTGTGCAGGCCAGAGTTTCGATTGGAACATTGAACCGTGAAGTTGAAGAAAGAGCTAGAAATCAGTGATTGTCAATTGTTGTAAATTTTGAACCAAACCGTGTAAAATTAATTCTGTCTAAATAAATAATTGTAGTTTAATAAAAAGAGAACCCCAGTAAAATCATAACAATATGAATTGCAAATGCAATGTTTGGTCGGTCCGTAGTCCAGTGGTACAACTCTAGATCTGGAGATACGTCGAAGTAGTGTGATAAATTATTCTACATAAGTTAAAAGTAACTCAATATCACAAAAGTAGCACAAACTCACAAAACTGAATTTGCATACACAAAATTAGTAAACACCCATTCTTACTTGCTTAGTCTTTTACGTATAAAATCTGAATTATCTCAACAATAAGTTCTTTATTCATTCTGTTCTTTTATCAACAAAACGTTTGTGCATTAAATTTTTTTATCCTCTATAACTTTTCACTTACAAGTTTTTAACCTCCCTCATATAAATAATTTAAAGTTTACATAATAATAACTATTTCCAGGCTGTGTAGTCGTGGAATGGCTGGTTTTTATCCCGTACAGTTTCGCCCATAGGCTTCCATGGGTATTAACAACGGTTAGCCAGGCGCTTTGATCTTCTCAGAGGTTCTGGTGTAATCGAAACGAAATTAAATTCATATATTGATCCTAATTCTGATAAGGTTTATTGTGAGAAATTTCAAGTAACAAAAAAAAGATGAAATGTATAAGTTTAGTGATTGTACTTTCTTCATGTTTCGAAATTATTTTTGGACTAAGGTTTCTGTTTCATGTGCCTACGCCTACCTACAGTCACAACATAGTTTATGAACCAGTTGCACGGGAACTGTCCAGACGGGGTCACGAAGTGGTTTGGATCACCACGAATCCACTTGGCAAGGAAGAGAACCTGACTGGAGTCAGATACATTGATGTTGGTCACAGCAAAAGCCACTGGAGCAAAGAAATCCGTGGCTCCATCAACTTTACAATAGAAGAATGCCTCGTGTTGATGTGCAGGGTAAGCAGAAACGTTCAAGTGCACCAATCGTTGCATTATCTTTATTTTCAGGACCTTGGAGACTTTTTGTGAGTTTGGTCGTCGCTATAGAAAACGCCAAATTTTCAAGAAAGACCCAGTTGCTGTCAGGCTAGATGGACTTTTTGTGGTCTGTCTGTGGTAAAGCAATTAAAATTTCAACACAGCAACTAAGCTGCACATATAGTGTAATTTCTTGCGTGCGTTATCCCCGAAGGGGTTGCATTTGGTGATTCGGGACCACGCATTCGGGACCTATTTATTTTTACAGGGGGCCCGGCCTCACACCAACCACTTTCAGTTGAAGTGGGGGTTTTCCAGCTACCAAGGGGGCTGGCACTCATTTATTGTGATGACTGAGTAAGCCTTGCCAGTATTTTATTTGGGGTTTGAAATAGACACCGAAACGGGAAATCATTTCTGGCACTCTTGGTGGGATTCGAACCCGAGCTCACGGTATGGAATGCAAGCATTCTAACAACTGAGCTATCGACCGGACTTTTTACGTGCTTGATCGTCACAACCTAGTGCCAATTTTCAAGAAAAATCCAATTCCTGACCTTTGGTGGCCTGTCTTTGGAAAAGTTTATGAATTTTTCAACCTTGCGAAGAGCACATTTGGAAATATAAACGGTATATTTTTTTGCTCCGCCGGGATCCGAATCCACAACCTTCCATTTACGAGTCCGAAGTGTTGCCACTGGACTACGGACCGGTCCAACAACCTGTAAGTCATGGAATACCATCTTAAGAAACAATTTGCTTCTAACTAAAACTTATCATTTTTCCTCTTCTCTTTTAGGTAATGCCAGAAATAATCGATTTACAACTATCGCATCCAGAGGTTAAACGACTGATTTCTGATCCAAATGAGCATTTCGATTTGGTGGTCACTGAATTCATTCTCTATCAAAGTCTAGCCGCATGGTCCTACAGGTATTTCTAGCTTGTCTTTTACTTAGGGCCTGTTGCACCAAACTCCAATCAAACAAAAATTAAAATTAAGTGTGATATCTCGCATCAAATCAAAAATTTGGTGCATGTACGTAAATCAGATGATGTGCATCATCTTTTTTGTTCAAATTCCATCATATAATGACCCACTTTCGAGAAATACTCAACCGAGGTCCTTACCAGAATTAAGCAATACAATTTGGTGTGTCAATCAAATATTGATTGGAGGCTGGTGCATCCGGCCTTTTATAAATACAAGTGTTTGCAAGGAGATGTTAGATCCTGCTACTTTTTGTACAAATGATATGAATAAGTTTTCACTTGCTTTGAATTTTTTTTAACTTGCCTGATAAACAGATTTGTGAAGTACATCAATCAAATTATTAACAACACCAAACAATGAATGCTATGGTATCATCTATTTTGACATAACGCAACTAAGCTACACATATAGTGTAATTTCTTTCCGCTTTATCCCTGCAGGGGTCGCATGTGGCGAGTTGAACCTATTTATTTTACAGGTAAGGGGGTTGGCCTTACGTCAACCACTTCAGTTGAAGTGGGGGTTTCCCAGCTCCCGAGAGGGCTGATACTAATTTCTTGTGAAGTCTGAGTAAGCCTTGCCGGTATTTTACTTTGGGGTTTGAAATAAACACCGAAACGGGAAATCATTTCTGACACCCTCGGTGGGTGTCATGTGTCATTGTTTTAAAGTTTTAGTATAAGTTCAACCGAAGATGGTTGAGATACCGAAAACTTTATTGAATTAAAATGTGTACCTACTCAAGTGGTAATAAACAATATTTTAATTTTCATTTTTTTTAAAATAGTTTTCATTATTTTTTTAAATTAATCTTTATTTTTGGACAAGAATCGCTATCTCGTCACCTTAAGGTCGTAAAGAATTTAGCAGAATAGTGCATCTGATGGCCAACTTTTATTTTTTTGCAGATTCAAAGCTCCGCTTGTTGGATTCAACTCCTTGGACACTTCAATAGATGGCTACGATAATGCCAATGCTCCTGTCCACCCGTACATAAATAAGTTTTTTGTGATAGAACAAACTGGAAAAATATACATGAACTTTTGGGAAAGGATGTACGCGGTGTATAGATATATGAAAATAAGGTATGTACCTACTCGTATTATTTATTATTATTTTTTATGTGCGTAAAGACAGTATATGTATATATATTTCTCTTAAGTGTTAGGCAACGCAAAAAAGTAACTAAGCTACACATATAGTGCAACTTCTTGCCGCTTTATCCCCGAAGGGTTTCGCATGTGGCGAGTGGAATCTATTTTTTTTATAGGTAAGGGGACCGGTCTTACGCCAACCACTTCAGTTGAAGTGGGGGTTACTCATTTCTTGTGATGGCTGAGTAAACCTTGCCGGTATTTTAGTTTGGCTGGTATGAGACTGACCACCCATACTATAAAAAATGGTTCACTTTATCAATGTCAACCCTGTTTCAAGGAAGGTCGGCAAGAGTCGCAGGGCTTATGTTCATTTAAGATTAGGTTTTATATTGTTGGTTCACATGCGACATATTTAAGTGCGAACTTAAACGTGTCTGCTTGTGGGAAAACATTTAATATACAACTTAAATGTAATATATCTTTGTAACTTAGATTATTGATAATTGAAAATATTCATACTGTGAAAAATTGGTTCACTTTACAGCTGAGATGCGTTTTTTTTTTATGAGGTTAAAGTAAAGTCGTGTGGGAAAAAAATACAAAAGTGGAAATATTCAAGTCACCCGGAAAATAAAAGGAGGAGTATACTTCTGGCACGAATAAATTCTCTCAAATAAATTTTCCTTGCAATGTTTTTCATTCATAATCAAAAGAAAACACAGCTCCCCTATGTATTTTCAATATTGATTGGCCCCGAACACAAAAAAACATGTATGAAAAAACTTGAAAGTTGGTTACGAATGAAAGTATGAAAACAAGACTTTCGTCGCGGCGAAACTTAAATTGCTTCAACTTTTGTGAAAGAGAAATATTTCATGGACGTATTCTTTTTCATCTTTCAACAAAAAGTACAGTGTGGCTCAGTGAAAGCTGCTATACCAAAAAAAAAAAAAAGTATTGATTTGAAATGAAAATAAAAACATGAGGAATTAGTAGTCTTTCGAAATTGAATACGCTTTATTATTTTTTTCCAAATATTTAAAGAAACTTAAAAAAAAAAAATCGACACATGGTTCTAGTTTGAATATAAACTTGCTCTAATGTATAGACATCTTTAGACTTTATTTTTACGATTTACCTAAGTATGATTTACAAAAAAATAATTCAAAACTGGAAACCAGAACATCGTAATATATTTAAAAAAAAAAACAAGTCGCTTATTCCGGATTTATATTAGATGATTTTTAATGTAGAATTGAAAATAAATATTGATGCTAACATCGGCTCACAAAAAATATAGAAAACTGTATTGTTTTCTCAATAGTATTTCATATCCTTTGAGAATAATGAACATCGCAATATGCTCTATAACTATAATTTAGGTGAATCACTTACAGCTCTTATGAAAAAAACGAAACTTTCTTGCATCTAGTTACACACAAATTTTTATTAATTATACTAACTTATCTAATCTAATCTAAGATGCAACATTGAGGATTCACATTATATGCATTTCCACAAGCAAACACGTATAAGTTCGGGCTTGTGGATGCCGCATTTGAACCCACAACATGAAATCCCAAATCTCAAATTGACATACACCCTGCAACTCTTGCCGACCTTCCCTGAAATAGGGGTGATATTGGCAAAGTGAACGATATTCTACAGCCTGGGTGGTCACTGGTCAGCCACATACCAACCTATAAGTCAAGGAACTTACATACTCACTAAGCTGAAAGTAAGAACAAGCATATAGAAAAGAAAAGATAAATATTTTAGAGGTCAATGTTTTTGGGTCACCCGTCACAAACACAAACTTTTTTTATAGATTGTTCTCGAACTGGCTGTCGAGCTATCAGCTATTTATTTATCCAATGCTTTGATCAAATATGTAATATCTTAAAACGCCATTTTCCCCTTGGAGAGAGTCTGACTTGTCCAGAGTTATCTTTGTTTTAGTTGTCAACGCGAAAACTTAGCCGGGCTGAAAAATGCATGCACCGAGATTCAGTCCAATTTAAAAGTTTTGTCTCTGTTGTGAAATAAATTCTACAGATACCATTGACGGTTGTAGTGGAAAAAAACGAAGCTAGACGTGTAGTGTAACTCGTTACTGCGCTCTTGTCGAAGTGTTCGCATGTCGCATTTAGACCTGTCCGTAGTCTAGTGGTTGACACTTTTGACTTGTAAATGGAAGGTTATGGGCTCGAATCACGGCGGAGCACCAAAAAAATATCATTTATATTTTCAAATATGCTATTCGCTGGGTTGAAAACTTCATACACCTTTACCAAAGATTTCTAGCTCTGGCTTTCGACTTCACGGCTCAATTTTTTAATCGGCACTCTCTGAAGCCCTATTGCAGTCCTCTTATATAGGTACAAAAGAGATCTTTCTTGCATATTCCAGATCATTCGATCTTTCGCTCATACCAGATCGCTGTTCATGTACCTTAAGTTACTACCATCATGGATCATATTGGACTGTTCTACACACACTATTGTACCTATACAGGCGCGCGTAGTCCAAGTTCGTGGCAATATTAAAAAAAAACAAAACAATAAAACGCAACTAAGCTACACATATAGTGTAACTCCTTGCCGCGTAAACCCCGAAGCAGTCGCATGTCGCGAGTTGAACCTATTTATTTTTACAGGTAAGGGGGCCGGCCTTACGCCAACCTATTCAGTTGAAGTGGGGGTTTCCCAGCTCTCGAGAGGGCTGGTACTTATTTCTTGTGAAGGCAGAGTATGCCTTGCCGGTATTTTTTTTTGGGTTTGAGATTAGATTCATTGTCCATTCCAGATACGACTTCTACTCCGACCTGTACTCCCGCCACGACGTCCTGGTGGAGCGCCACTTTGGCCCAGGATATCCCAGCACGCTGGAGATGGCCAGGAACGTCAGTCTGCTGCTGCTGACTGTCAGCCCGCTGATGGGAGCCACGGAGACCGCGCCCAACGTCGTCTACGTCAACAGTCTGCACATCAAGGAACCTAAGCCACTTCCTAAGGTACGCCTAGGAAAGATAGTTTTTTTTTGCCTTAAAGTAAAAAAAAAAGTTGCAAAAATGTGGCATTAATGTTGCATAAGTGTTGATAAAATGTTGCAAAAATGTGGCATTAATGTTGCATAAGTGTTGATAAAATGTTGCAAAAATGTGGCATTAATGTTGCATAAGTGTTGATAAAATGTTGCAAAAATGTGGCATTAATGTTGCATAAGTGTTGATAAAATGTTGCAAAAATGTTGCAAAGCTGTTCCGAAATGTTGCATGAATGTCGCAAAAATGTTTCAAAAGTGTTGCAAAACATTTTTAAAGATGCTGCATGAAAATGCTATGTATGAAAAAGGTGATGAATATTGAGGAAATGAAAGTGGTTTGTAAGGACAGAAAAAAGTGGAGGCGCATCTGCGGAGGTACCGGCCACCCCTAGTGAAACGGCGGCAGGATACCGCACAGCATGGATGCTATGCATCAACAATGTTTTATGTTATTTTAAAGTCGAATAGAGGATGCAAGAAAACCCCTTTGTGTATTTTTTAGTTTATTTTTGTAAGTACACATGCAGCATATCGAGGGTGATCTGGCAATAAGTCCCATCTCGAAAATGCCAACTTTACAGGAGAGACTAAAATGTGCTTACTGTTACTGTAACTGTATCCTGCCGCCGTTTCACTAGGGGTGGCCGGTACCTCCGCAGATGCGCCTCCACTTTTTTCTGTCCTTACAAACCACTTTCATTTCCTCAATATTCATCACCTTTTTCATACATACTCTTCTCTTATTTTCACTCTGCAGGTTCCATTCTTTCGCAATCTCACCTATTTGGTCTAACCATTCTTTCCTCGGCCTTCCCCTTCCGCGCTTTCCTCTGACATTTCCTTTGTACACTTTCTTCGTTAGTCGTTCATCATCCATTCTTTCGAGATGTCCGAACCATCTCATCGTACTTTTTTGTACTTTCATTCTCATATTCTCTTTTATACCACACTCGTTCATCACCCAATCATTACGTACTCTATCATTCAGTGTTTTTCCAGCCATTGCTCTCAGGTAAGCCATTTCAACCGTACATACTTTACTCAGCTCACATTCATTAACTGTCCACGCCTCACTTCCATACATCAATGTCGGAACCAATATACCATTGTGGACCGCCAATCTCATATTCTTCGTAAGTTTCCTATTTCTTGCAATTCTTCCAATCGTTCCCATTACACTTCTTCCTCTACTAGCACGCTTTTCCAATTCTTTCGTCAATTTCCCATTCGACTCAAACTTGCTTCCCAGATAATCAAATTCTTTCACGACCTCCACTCTTGTTTCATTCAGTCTTATCTCAATTTCCTCGCATTCCTCAGTCCTGTCAAACACTAATACTTTCGTCTTACTGGCATTCACTTTTAAACCGTTCTTACTAAAAGCATCATTCATTTTGGTGAGTATCATCTGGAGCTCCTCCGCTGTATCAGCCAATAAAAGTGCTTAATAAATAATATCTCAGTCACATGACTATCAAAAAAGTTTATTGTTTATATTTTGTATTTTTTGTATAATAACACTGTGAAAGTTCATACTGTTTAATTTTATAATTGTTGGATGAATTCAAACAAAACACTGTTTATTTTTTTTAATTAAAATGGAGCTCTACAAAGTTTCCGCTGAAACATTTCAAAAACTGTTTATTTTCATTTTAAAAATTATTTCTAATCTAATCTAATCTAATCTAAGCTGCAAAGATATATATCATGTAAGATTTATATTAAATGCATTCCCACAAGCAGACATGTATAATTTCGCGCTAACACATGCCGCATGTGCGCCTACAATATAAAAACCCAATCTCAAATGAACAGAAGCCCTGGAACTCTTGCCGTTCAAAAAGTTTAAAATCTTTAAACAAATTACTAACGTTTTCAACCTAGTACATACTTGATGATGACCTACTAAGTTGAAAACGTTAGTAATTTGTTTAAAGATTTTTTTTTAGTCAATTGGCACATTTTAGCCCCCTAAAATGTGCCAATTGACTAAAAAAAATATTCGCGGAGTTACAGGATCATAACATAACGGGAAAGTGAGGCTCATCGTCGTTATATTTGAGAAAATAGCCCATTTTTACTAAAAAAAATCATCGATTTTTCAAATAAAATAAAAACTATTTGTGTAATACCCCTGCATTATATTTTATAAAATGCGAAACTCCGCGAATATTTTTTTAAGTCAATTGGCACATTTTAGAGGGCGGCAATCGACATTCGAACAAAAAAAAATAATTCATACATTGAAAAAACCAGTCTAATGTATATCGACGGCTAATAGGTAATAGGGCATAAGCGAGAAAAACTTAATTATTCAGGAGAGCAGTTCAAATTTTGAGATTGCAGAAAAATGACAACAGCTCTAAAATAAATAAAAAATAAAGGCATTTATTGGCATTCCTATTAATGTAGCTTTACGATGTTTTTCGTTTTTTTTAATGTTTTTATGTTCTTCCCTGTTTCAGGGAAGGTCGACAAGAGTTGCAGGGCTTATATCCATTTGAGAATTGGGTTTTTTATATTGTAGGTCTACATGCGGCATGTGTGACCGCGAAATTAAGCGTGTCTGTTCGTGGGAATGCATTTAATATGAATCTCAAATGATACATATCCTTGCAGCTTAGATTTAGATTTAGATTAGATTATGTCACAGCGCCCTAAGGACAAAAAAGGACAAAATCTTGTCGGTTACACAAAACCATACTTCGTAAAGGCAGTTTTTTGATTGGGCATAAACAACACAAAAATAATCGTAGAGCTATGGGAGTTAGCGCATTAAAAAGAGCGGAAAATTTCAAGTATGTAGGATAGCATTCATAACTCATTTTAGACCAAAACTTCCTTCTAACCGTCGATATATAATATACATTGATGATGTGTATTTTAAAGTGCCGTAGGTAAGTTTGCGACATGTTGTCGCTGGTATTTTGATGAATTGCCGCTGGAGCATGTCGATCTGTAGCTGGCGAGGGTGATCAATCTATTTGTTATTCTCGACACACGGCCCGACGCAACTTTATACGTACGTTGAAGCACGTCAAGAGCTTTCTCGCACAACGCCCGTGTAAAGCCACATTCATAACACCAATATAAATGTTTCCTCATTACGTCTTTCTTTCGGTCGAATAAATATAATAGTCTGGGGTGGAAGTCTCGACGGTCTTAGATCTTAAAGTTTCGCTCCCCCAGTTCTTGTTTGCCGTATAGACCAATTCTGTCAAACGTGACTTTTTAATGCAGTTGTCTTATGAATCAAATTCTACACAATCTGAGCTAAGAAAAAACGTAAAACTCGATACTGTGAGAGTTCTTTTAAATATTTTTTAAATCAATTTCCTGTTTTCATCAGACACATTGGTCCAGTACACATGCAAACATTGCTCATTTAAAATTAGCTGAATGGTCTATACGGCAAACAAGAACTAAGGCAGCGGTTTGAAGATCGGACGGAATAAAACATGGGGGTCTGTGAACAGCTGATTGCTGTTCTTTATAAAATGTAATAGCAAAGACGAGAAACTAAATTCCTGCATTGATATATCCTTGACTTATAGGTTGGTATGCGGCTGACCACCCATGCTGTAGAAAATGGTTCACTTTGCCAATGTCACTCCTGTTTCAGGGAAGGTTGGCAGGAGTTGCAGGGTGTATGTCCATTTGAGATTTGGTTTTTATGTTGTAGATTCACATGTAGCATACGCAAGCGCGAACTTGTACGTGTCTGATTGTGAGAATGCATGTAACGTGAATCCCCAATGTTACATATCTTTGCAACTTAGATTAGATTAGATTAGATACATACTATAGCCCACATTTGTCTCAGTCCTGTCAAACGTTGCAGTGGTACAGTCATATTTTGTGTTTCGACACCCAATTATAACACATGCCATAATATCGTAAAATAATGCATTTTTCCTTTAAAATTCGTCAATTTTATCGATCACAATATTTATAACGCGTGTTATCTGTCAAAAGGCAGCCATTGTTATTCGCAATAGCACCAACTTTCTAGAAACATTTTTACATCCACCAGAGTTTTTTTGTGCACATGGAAATGCAACTGTAAAATTCTTTGTTCTCTTTCTTACTAATTATGATTTTCGTAAGTAAGTTGAGACAGATATATAATGTCATATCACAAGTCGGTGATGTGGACACATCTTTAGCTGTAGGGGTGGGTAAAGGGGATAGATAAGAGGTCCCTTTTGAGCATCACGTATTGTGTGGCCAGGGCAGAGCCGCATTGCGCCCAATGTTGACGTAAAATTACCATAATAACAGGGCCGGTCCGGTTAATTAGGGGCCTAGGGGACATTACAAATTACGATGGCAATTAGACGCAAACGCAAATAAGCTACACATATTGTGCAACTTCTTGCTGCGTTATGTATGAACGTTTGGGTAAGAACGTACATGGTAATATTAATAATAATTCTTTAGGTGTGTACAAACAGATAGATATTTCTCTTAACTGTTAAACAACGCAAAAACGCAATAAGCTACACATATAGTGCAACTTCTTGCCACGTTATCCCCGGATGGTTTCGCATGTGGCAAAAGGAATCTATTTAATTACGATGGCAATTAGACGCAAACGCAAATAAGCTACACATATAGTGCAACTTCTTGCTGCGTTATGTATGAACGTTTGGGTAAGAACGTTCATGGTAATATTAATAATAATTCTTTAGGTGTGTACAAACAGATAGATATTTCTCTTAACTGTTAAACAACGCAAAAATTTACTACCTGAGGATGACCATATTGGTCGAAAACGTTAGTCTTGTCTTGTCTTGTATCCTGCCGCCTTTCCTCTAGGGGTGGCCAGTACCTCCACACAAGTGCCTCCACTTGACTCTGTCCTTGCATACTTCTTTCATCTCATCTAATTTCATCACTCTTTTCATGCATGCTCTTCTCTTGTTTCCACTCTGTAGATTCCATTCATTCGCAATCTCATTTATCTGATCAATCCATTGTTTCCTAGGTCTTCCCCTTCCACGCTTACCTAGTAGTTAATCTAAAATTTAATTTTTTAAATTTATGATATTTTTGTGAAATATAAACAGTGTTTTAAAGTTAATAAGGTGTTATTTATTTATATAACAATCGAAAAAACATGAATTTTCACAGTGTTAATACACAAACCATAAAAAATGGAATCTATTTATTTTTACAGGTAGGGGGGCCGGCTTCACACCAACCACTTTAGTTGAAGTGGAGGTTTCCCAGCTCCCGAGAGGGCTGGTACTCATATCTTGTGAAGGCTGAGTAAACCTCCCCGGTATTTTATTGTGGGGTTGAAATAAACACCGAAACGGGAAATCATTTCTGACTCCCTCGGTGGGGATTGAACCCTTGCTGTCGGCATGGAATGTAAGCATTCAACCAACTGAGCTATCGGCCGGACTTTTTACGAGCTCAGTCGTCGCTACAAAACGCCAATTCTTAAGCCAGACCCAGTTGCTGTAAGGCTGGATGGACTTTTTAATGACCGGCCTTTGGTAAAGGTTTAATGAATGTTTTCTACCCAGCGAAGAGCATATTTGGAAATATAAATGGCATATTTTTTTGTGTTCCACCGGGATCTGCATTCACAACCTTCCATTGACGAGTCCGAAGTGTTGCCACTGGACTACGGACCGGTCCAAGAATATAAATATATGTAATATAATCTTAGGCCATTACACGAAATGTCGTCTATTTTGTCTCTTAGCCTTGCACGTCCCTGTACTGTACCTACAAAATGTCCATCACGAAAGCTTAGAAAGCAGTTTACGCATAAGCCGTTTTGTCTAGCCTTAGGTACGTGCGTCAACGAAATACTGCGGCATAGAAAGGGTTAACAAGAACCAGCAGGGGTGATTTGTCATTTTCATACAAATATTTTCTCTAATCTTGTTTATCTATATAAATGCAAAAATATAGTGGTATAACATGCCAGTCTTATTTTACTATTTTCATACAAATATTTCCTCTAATCTTGTTTATCTATATAAATGCAAAAATATAGTGGTATAACATGCCAGTCTTATTTACTATATACCTTTGTTTAAAAAAGTTTTTTTTTTTAGTTTAAATTTACATTCTTTCTTTAACCATTCATTCCTAACTCTATCCTTAAGGGTTTTTCCTGTCATGCTTCTCAAATGCTTCATTTCCACCGTACATACTTTACTCAATTGCATTAAATAAATAAAATGATTTTTCCTTTCTTTAGGACCTTAAACGCTTCCTAGACGAGCACACTGAGGGAGTGGTTTACTTCAGTTTGGGGTCCAACGTGAAGAGCAGCAACATGCCCCCGGAGAGGATCCAGACCTTGATGAAGGTATTGTTATGTAAATAGTAGATTCATATAGGTGTACATCGTAGGTAGCAATAATTATTATAGGCTTAAGAAATCTAGAAATGAAATAATCCCTTTGTACTCTCGAAGCTGGTAGAGCGTTCAAGAGTGTGCTGCTAAATTGGTCCGCAGAGACTTCTGTCTCTGGGGTATATAAGGAGCAAAATTGGGTGCAGGAGAGGAGATAGATATTCGCTTTTGATCGAAGGACAAGTGTTAGGTGCTAAACTGTGAAATAAATTTAAGTTGCTAAAAGTGTTAACAATAAATATAAAATTGCCAAATAAATTAAGTGTGAATAAATATCCCAAAAGAGGACCAGTTTTTGTTGTTGTTTAAGGGGTGTTATAAAGCTAAATCTGCCGTTTTTGTTTCTTACACTTTATGGTATTAGCAAAATAGTTACAGTAATGAAAAAAATCAAGCATGTTAACTAATTTTTTATCTTAATTATAAAGCTTGAACAAAATACATAACTTAAGAATTGCCACCACAAAAAAATATTTAAAAAAACGCATTTTTTTTACATTTTTAGCTTTTTTTTCGTGTGTGCTGTATTTTGAATTTTTTTTTTTGCTTTTTAATTACAGAACTATACATTGTTTAGATTCAATACTCAACATTTTTTCAATAATGTCAATAGTTTTTGAGTAAATATGGAAAAACTGTGTTCTTTGATTTAATTAAAATTTAATTCATTTGTAGTTTCAGTTATTCCATATTTACTCAAAAACTATTGACATTATAAAAAAAATGTTGAGTACGGAACCTAAATAATGTATAGTTCTGTAATTCAAAAGCAAAAGCAAAATACCAAAATACAGCACACACGAAAAAAAAGCTAAAAATGTAAAAAAAACGCGTTTTTTTAAATATTTTTTTGTGGTGGCAATTCTTAAGTTATATATTTTGTTCAAGCTTTAAAATTAAGATAAAAAATTAATAAACATTCTTGATTTTTTTCATTACTGTAACTATTTTGCTAAGACCAAAAAGTGTAAGAAACAAAAACGGCAGATCTAGCTTTATAACACGCCTTAAAGTCTATCCGAACCCAAAAACACTACAGTATTCTTTTTCTTCTTATTTTAATGCACATTCATTAAGGTTATACGAGAGCTTAAGAAGATTATTAATATCGGGACTAAAGAACCTCTTTAATTGTTTTATGAAACTAAAATCGTAATTTTATGTCAAATAACTTTGACTTATCAGATTAGATGGCGTTACTCCCCAGCGTTTTAGTTTTTATAAACTTTTGGATAAACGCTATGGTTGTGTAAACGCTTTTAGAATTCACCGGTAGGGCTTAGAAACTTTTCTTAGCCATTTTGTGTTTCTTTTTCATAATACATCAAAAAAATCCTGACTTTAATTAAAAGCAATAAGTTGTACATTTTTAAAATAAAAGTATTTACTTTATTTCGAAATAAATTAATTTATTATTTGTTACACATTTCATTTTTCACAAAATTGTATAGAAAGTAACACAACGCTCCTTGAGAGCGTTTTACTTTTTATATAATTAATTGTGAATCTTCAGATAAAAGATTCAGCACACATAATAGTGTTGTATGAGTGTTGTACACAAACTGTAACAATTTATTGCATCTTGAATACAAACACGGATTTGTGTGCAGAGCATTATTTTTATTTACCAGTGCGACGTTCTGCTGTTCTGCCCTGCTTACCAAAAAGGAAGTATCTGCAAAATATTTGTTTTGAGATAATCTACTTCAAACTTGAGTTTGTTGGGCTAACTTATTTAAATTTAAAGATTTCAGTTTCAATTTTTTACCATGGTTTTTGTGAATGACCTTTTACGTATAACTATTAAAAAATATGAAAATAAATTAAAAATTCATAAAATTATAACACTTACTGCTTTTTGGTTATAAGAAAAACTAAGCATAAAAGCAGTAAGTGACAGATACTACTTTTTTTCTTAGCAAATGTACAATGAAAGAGGCAGTAAGTGCTTTATTTCTGCTTAAAGTGATTTTTATAGCAATGAAACAAAGCAGGTTAACTTAAATAATTTACTTATCTAATCTAAGCTGCAGAGATTTTTATCAATTCTAATCTAATCTAATGTAAGTTGCAAAGATATGTTACATTGGAGATTCACATTACATGCATTCTCACAACCAGACACGTACAAGTTTGCGCTTGCACATGCCTCACGTGAACCTACAACATAAAAACCAAATCTCAAATGGGCATACACCCTGCAACTCTTGCCGTCCTTCCCTGAGACAGGGGTGATATTGGCAAATTGAACCATTTTTACAGCATGGGTGGTCAGCCGCATACCAACCTATAAGTCAAGGAACATACACGACAATTTAAATCAATAAATAATCATTTCTATGGACATCAAAACTAAAACAAATTCCAATTTTATAAACCCAAGCCGCCAACATTACAGATCAACCGCCATTTCTATCTTTCCTTACATACTTCTTTCATTTCCTCCAGTCTTTGGTAAAGGTTTATGAATTTTTCATCTCAGCGAAGAGCAAATTTGAAAATATAAATGGTATATTTTTTGTGCTCCGCCGGGATTCGAACCCACGCCCTTCCATTCTTGCCACATATACTTTCTTCGTCAGTCTTTCCTCATTCATTCTCTCCATATGCTCAAACCATCGAGTATGTAGTAGTTATGTAATATTATATGGAAAGAAGTACTTAAGCAAAATATTATTTTTTTTGAGATACGAGGTTTTGAAAGTAAGGCGACGATATTCTGACACCGCGAAATAATTTATGTTTTGCTAATGAATCTTTCTAGTGGAATACCTGTATATACGTATTTTACTAAACCACAGCCACTCGTGCATTTCCGTCGATATACGAAGATATACGAGTATACCCGAAGTGTAAAATTCTCGTAACTATAGGAAATAGACCGCATGCTAAAAATGTATCGAATCTTAAACAGCATCTCGAGCTGGCGTTTTGGTTTTCATGCATTTTTGTACCTGTTTGGTCCAGTTTTAACGTAAACGCTTGAACTCCGTTACACCTAAATTTCGGACTCATGATTTTTTGGTCAAAAACGGAGGAGATATTATATTTAAAGCCAGTTCACGAATCCGCCACAGTTTATCCGTGGCGCCAAAGACTGGATCATTTTTTGTATGAAAATCTTTCTTTTTCCATTATTAATTATAAATTAGAGGAGAAAAAATAAAACAAGTAATGCATTGAAAACATAAAAAATATCACTTCAAATCCTAAAAGGAAAATAAACCATTAAAAGACGACTTTAGCTACAATATCGTATGCAAAATTTGGGTACTTTTTAAATAATCATAAAAAATCAACGAAAAGTAAAAAAAAACAACTAACAAGTAGAAAAAATAAAACTAATCAAAATGAATGTTTTGAAATAAAAAAAAGTTAGGATTTATTCATAAGAACAGTGGAAATCTCCATTTAAGGTATCTCCGTAAATAAAATTATTTTGAATTGGTATTTTATGGAAAAAAATACCTTATTTTATGTGTTAATTTAAACTGGAGAAAAAATACTGCCTTACCATTCAAAATATGGGTTATTTCGGTCATCAAAGTTGGGCGCGCTGACCTCTCAATCACCCTTAAGATAGACAGATTTATATACATACATTATTGCACATTACAGGCTAATCCAACACATACAACAATTAAAAACATTCATGTTACATTATATGACATAAAAATAGCCTACAAACATTCATTCCATGTACAATTTTTAAATGAGTATATAATACATATATTTTTTAATTATTTCCGCACCAATTTCATCAATTAAATTATTAAAAATACAAATCAAATTATTTTTTATTAAACGTTGTTTTATTTTCACAATAATATTTTGAATACACAAACCCTACAAAATCTATTAAAAATACTGTCAAATTAAGCCCATATTTCGTTATGTAAAATCAACAGCAAATTGTAATTCTCACTCGTGCAAAAACACAGTAAGTTTCTCCCAATTCACGCATTCCGATGTGCTCATAAAACCCCATCTGTCACTGGCACTCTTAATTCGATTAAAAACTTTATGCCTGAGAGAAATTACGGCTAAACTGATTAATGTGTTTTCCATCCCATCATGATTGGGAGAAACTTTTGTTATTGTTATTTAACAAAACATAATATTGTTACGAACTTGGAGTACGTGTGACTGTACGTGCATACATAGAACAGTCTAGCACTAACATGATGATGATTGTGTTATAAAATACGAAATAAAAGTACCTACGCGCACCTATACATGTACGATAGTGTGGGTAGAACCATCTGCGGGTAGTCCATGATGGTGGTAGTGCGTAGAATGACGTTCTGGTGTGAGCGAGAGATCAAAGAATGTTCTAGACTCTAGAGTATTGTGATGTTATTTTAAAATAACATAAAAAGAACATTCTCGAAGTGTATAGTGTGTTTTGTGGGCCGAACAGAGCCGAACGGTCACGAAAGCGGCCGAACTGCGCTGTGCGATCTAATCGGGCCGTCGCTCATCAGTTCTCGGCAAGATGTGAACAGGGTCAGACGTCGGCGACCAAGAACCAAGTGTTGCAAGAGGGGGCATTACCATGGAGCTCCCTCCTCCCCATCTACTTGGATTTCCTGCCAGCAAGGCACCCGCCTAGTGGACCAGAGACGTTCATAGGAGCGCCCACCCAGGGGCTCAAACGTGTGGAGGCGTCCGCCTCGTGAGCCGCCGCTGCCTTAGGCCTTCAGCTCGGAACTCCAGTCAACAGAGTAGGGAGTGTTTTAGTGACAAGGTGCAGGTGGGGTCATTCCCTTATTTCCCCTATATTAATAAAGTAAATAAACCCTTATTTGTTCATGTTAAACTTATCTTTTTATTATGCAACCCTTCCTAAAATACAAGGTGAGCAACACAAGGAAAGAATCCCACGCCCTGAGAGTGATGCTGATGATAGCTAGCCGGAGTAAGTATCCAGTAGGTACATCCTGGAAGGTACCTTTCAATGTAATCATAACAGTATGCAAGAAAGATCTTTGTGGCCCCTTTGTAAGAGGACTGCAATAGGGCAGTAGGCGGAGTGTCGATAAAACATTGAGCCGTGAAGTTCGAAAGCCAGAGTAAGAAATCAATTGTTGTAAAATAAATTCAGTTAAAATAAATAATTACAGTTAAATTAAAAGAGAGCCCCAGCTAAAATCGTAACACTATCAATAATGGTTTATGTACGAAAAGGACTCTTTGAGTTGTGATTCACAGCAGTGCTCAAATCATCTTTTTACTATCTTTACTTTCACATCATTTTAAAAGTCATCTTCATTAATGGAATATTTTTTCCAGGTATTTTCTCAACTTCCATATTCAATATTATGGAAATGGGAGACACCTGAGCTGCCTGGAAAACCTAAAAATGTTCGTCTTTGCCAATGGTGTCCTCAACAAGACATATTAGGTAAATTCCACATATGTAAAGAATCGGACAAACAATGCAATACCATAAGGGCCTGTTGCACCAACTCTAATCAGAGAAAAATCAAAATTAAGTGTGATTTCTTCCAACAAATCGAAATTTTGGTTGCATACGTAAGTCAGCTGATGTAAGTACATAATTTTTCCTGTTCAAATTCCATCATATTATTACCCACTTCAGAGAAATATTTAACCGAGATGCTTACTAGAACTAAGCAGAAAGCATTTTTAAGGCTGGCTATCAGATCGACGAGGTCTTTGCGTGCGCTTACTCTTGGTATATTGATGATGATGAAGATGATACGTCCAGGCGTGATCATCTCCTGACAACACGCGCACCACTCTCCATTGGGGGACAGCTGATTCAGCCGTCGGATTCAGTGAGACTTCTAGGAGTCACACTGGATCGGAACCTCACAATGGGAGAGCAGTTGAATAACACGGTATCCTCCTCGTTTTTTGAACTTCGCCAGATAAAGGCAATCAGGAGATGTTTACCATCAGGGGCGGTCAGGACCCTGGTTAACGCTTTTGTGATGTCTCGGGTTGACTATTGCTCAACGCTGTATATAGGTCAGCCGAAAAAACAGTTCAGCCGGCTTCAATCTGTGCTGAACTCTGCAGCAAGACTCATATTCGGGATGTCTAAATTTAACCATATAACTCCATTGTTGAAAAAACTGCATTGGCTTCGTTTTCCGGAGATGGTAGTCTACCGTGTTTGTCTGATGGTTTACAAAGCTGTCAATGGTATCGCTCCTTCATACTTGTCTGACATGTTCTCACGTGTTGAGATAGATTTGAGACGCCAAACTCTCAGATCTGCGGAGTGTGGGGTGTTTGACTTAGTCCAGCCGTCACGTCAGACACGCACTAATTTTGGGGACCGTGCTTTCCGGTTTGCGGGCCCAATGGAGTGGAACAGACTACCACCTAATGTGAGGAAGGCAGAAACTGTTGGTGTCTTTAAAGGAGCACTAAAGACGCATCTTTACAAAAAATCTTATCCGTGATTTGAGAGGGCCCTTGAGGTGTGACACACACAAAAACGGCGCTCTTTTATTATGTGTACCTTATAAATAAATTATTCTTGTATGTATATATATATGATGATGGATGATTTCTTTCCTGTGGCGCCCTTTAATGGTCCACGACCATCTCAAGGGCACCATGGCTTCTGGAGAAAAGCAGTGTATTCAGTCCCTTTCTGAAGGTGGTGGTAGGCTGGTTCGAGTGAACACCGACGGGCAAATTGTTCCAGACACCCGGCCCGGCCACCGTTAAGCATTCACATAATAACTTTTTATCCGGGCTGTGTAGCCGTGGTATGGTTGGTTTTCATCCCATACAGTTTCGCCCAAAGGCTTCGATGGGTATTATTAACGGTTAGCCAGGCGCTTCGATTTTCTCAGAGGTTCTGGTGTGCTTGAACTATAGTTTTAAGAGCTATAATCTTTCAGTGATTTCTGAGCCTCCTTTGCTTTGTGTACCACTTGAGACAGTGTAGCATCACTGCCGCTTGCATTTCACTCTATTTCTGATGCG
This sequence comes from Agapetus fuscipes, assembly GCA_951799405.1. Taxonomy (NCBI): domain Eukaryota; kingdom Metazoa; phylum Arthropoda; class Insecta; order Trichoptera; family Glossosomatidae; genus Agapetus; species Agapetus fuscipes. Next base: position 3,511,574 of record OX637363.1, read on the forward strand.
AGTCCTGTGACACATCCCCGGATGGGATGGATACACATGGCGTGGGTTTGTGGAGGGAGAACAAGTGGTGTACTTGAACAGGCTCTGGCCTTTAAGTAAGTGAATGTACATTGTTCTATGTGTAGTGTTAGTATATTTTGTATTTGTAGTGTTGGTATATTGTTCTGTTTTTCACAGCCCATAAGAACATTCGTCTCTTCATCATGCAAGGAGGTCTTCAGTCTATCGAGGAGGCCATCCACTTCCAGGTTCCGATTCTGGGTCTTCCCGTGGTCTCAGATCAAAGGTTCAATATGCTGGTGGTAAAGGAAAACGGCGCTGCCGAGATGTTGGAGTTTATGAAGCTAACTGAAGACAAAATGCTGGAAGCCATCAGCAAGATGATGAGGAATCCAAGGTTATTCTTTTTCATTACTTACTTTAGCTTACGTTTCTAGAACCACCTATGCAAAGTATCTCCAGTGACTAGCGGCAGCCACTGCATTGTCGTTCCCTTGAAGCAGGTCCATCAGTGTGCAACTTTCACCAATTAAGGGGCACACCAACATATGCGCCGAGTCCTGGACATCCTCGCAGTCGCACGGGGTGTCCTGTCCACGGTCCAGCAGGCCCCACTTCTGAAAGTTTGTCCTGCACCTTGTCACCCCAGTCCTGAGTGTGTTTAGGGCTCTTCAGGTATTCTGAATGTTTTTTTTAATTAACAAAAAGCTTCTTCGTTTCCATTTTCTTTGGGATCATCCGCCAACACCGTTACTGTATTTCTCCTAAACAAGCGTCCTCCTTCTTTCTAAAGCAATACCCACTTAGTGTTTATCTCATCATCATCATTATCATTGACACGACAACCCCGAGTGAGTCTTGGCCTCCTTCACCAAACGCTGGTAGCGCTGTCTATCCAGCATCCTTCTCCTACAGTCCCATATTCCCACTGCACGGCAATCCGCCACCACTCCATCCAGCCATCATGCTGGTGGTCTTCCCACTATCCTACGTTCTTCTGGGTTCGTCGCTTTTTCGTCTGATTATCAAGCAAGACCCAGTTGTTGTAAGGCTGGATGGATCTTTGTTGACCGGTCTTTGGTAAAGGTTTATAATTTTTTCGACCCAGCGAAGAACAAAATGAAAATAATTGAAAATATAAATTGTATAATTTTTGTGCTACGCCAGGATTCGAACCCATGAATTTCGATTTACGAGTCAGACGCGTTACCACTAGACTGCTGACCGGTCTTTTTATTTTTTAGCAATTCCTGACCATCCACACTGTAAAAAGATGGTTTACTTTGCCAATGTTTACCTCTGTTTCAAGTTTCAAGAAGGTTGGCATGAGTTTTTTTTTTTTTTTTATAATTTTTTATTATAAAAATAGATTTGTGGAAAGGAATGCAATCCATCTATTTTACCTGGCCAATTGTCTTCATGCGAAAGCAGAAGCTTGTGTGCATGCAACGGCATCTGTTGAACCAGGGTCGAAGTTATCGTCGCGGGATTCGAACCAGCGTTATCCGGTTCCAAATAACCTGTCTTGATCCCCGCGGCTATAACACCGACTGGAGTTGCAGGGCTTATGTTCATTTGTTTTTTTTTTTAAGTTTTATTGTAGTACTATATGCGGCATGTACAAGCGCGAACTTATACTAGCTGTCTGCTTGTCGGAATGCATTTAATTAGAATCTAAAATGATATATGTCTTTGCAGGATAAAAGAAAAATAGCTTTGTTTTCGATTACTTGAGTATATGAATTTTATACCACAACCGGTTTCGCAAACATCCGTTTGCATGCATCATCAGGTGGTTAAATTAATAATAGTATTAATTTAATGCAAACGGATGTTTGCGAAATCTGTTGTGGTATAAAATATAATATATTTACTCAAGTAATCGAAAACAAAGCTGTTTTTCTTTTATCCTTAATGATGAACGATTACAAAGTTAATGCCTCTACAATCAATAAAATTATATCTTTACAACTTAGATTTTGATTTAGATTAGATTAGTGTATTTAATTTTAATTTTAATCTTATAATTTGTATTTCGCCCAAAGCTGCATGTCGCTTAGATTAAAAAACAAAGTCAAATCTTCTAAGAAAATACATAAAGCGACGTAACGGTTGAAATATTTATTTTGCCAACATGGAAATTTCCAGTCGGCATTAAGCGATCAAAGGCTAAGAGAAAAATTGTCGAGAATCCGGCTGGAGATTTTTCAACTTCTCTGAGGGAAACGGCATTAAATGTATAGACGGATTACCTACAGTGGGGGGAAGGAAAGCTCCGCCGAGACGGGTTATCCGCTAGTTAGTACACTCTCAACCCATCACAGTGCTTGTTTGGCTTATCTACCATTTGATTCAAACATGACCTTTACATGCAATTGTTTTAACAAACAAGGTTATAATAATAATAATATTAGGATGATTTATTTGGTGAGCGCTGTTTTTGTGTGTATACAACCTCAAGAGCCCTCTGCGAGCTTGGTCGTCGCTGTAGAAAGCGCCAATTCTCAAGCAAGACCCAGTTGTTGTGAGGTTGGATGGAACTTTCAGTGACAGGTCTTTGGTAAAGGTTTATGAACTTTTCAACCCAGCGAAGAGCACATTCGAAATATAAATGGTATATTTTTGTGCTCCGCCGGGATCCGAATCCAAAACCTATCATTTACGAGTCCGAAGTGTTGCCACTACGGACTACGGACCGGTCCAAGATGCCAACGACACGCGGTGTACCTGAGCGGTTACCCATCCAAGTACTGTCCGCGCCCAATGTTGCTTAACTTCGGTGATCTATGGGACCCGGTGCTTTCAACATGGTAACGTCGTTGACAAAATATATATTTATATATTTTATATATAATGTATTTTGTATATTTAATACCTTATAAGGTTTTGTTGTTTTTTTTATACTTAAATGTTATTTATTACTTGTATTACTTGACTTATAGGTTGGTATGAGGCTGACCACTCATACTGTAAAAAATATATTCACTGTGTATGCACCCAAATTTCCGAAATTGCGAATGAATAGAATATCTTGAGTCATAATAAAAGAAGAGCCTGTATGAAGAAGGTTATGACTCTGAATGAAATTAAGGAAGTAGTATGTATAGACAGAAAGAAATGGCGGTTGATCTGTAATGATGGCTGCTAGAGCTAGGGTTTCTATAATTTCTCAAATTTTACATTAAAAAAAAAATTGTAACTTAGGATTTTGTATTTTCTACTTGATTTTAATTTTTAACCATACTATTATTTGTTATTTCTAATATGTAATTTTTTGTGTATATTCCTTGACTTATAGGTTGGTATGCGGCTGACCACCTATGCTGTAGAAAATGGTTCCCTATGCCTATGTCACCGCTGTTTCTGGGAAGGCCGGCATGAGTTGCAGGGTGTAGTTCATTTGAGATTTGGGTTCTTATATTGCAGGTCCACATGCGGCATGTGTAAATGCGAACTTCTACGTGTCTGCTGGTGAAAATGCTTATAATGTTAATCCAAAATGTTCCATATCTTGCAACATAGATAAGATTAGATGTACCCAAATCATCTGATGTACATCATCATTCTTGTTTAAATTCCATCATATTATTATCCACTTCCGAGATATATTTAACCGAGGTCCTTACCAGAGTTCAGCAATCAAAGTTGATGTGTCAATCAAATATTGATTGGAAGTTGGTGCAACAGGCCCTTAGCGTAATATGCCAATATTTGACGACATTTGTGTGTGTGCGATCCAAGTGTGCGTGATGGGTCGGTAACGGTCTCACTCTCGGAATACGGCATCCGGTCGGATTTGCTTTCCTTTTGTAACGTTTTGTAAAGTTGGAGAAAATTGCGAATTAAAGCGCCTTCAGCACAATTTCATTTTTACAATTTTTCGTTTGTAAGAAAACTAGGTATGATTTGAATTGGAATAAAGCGTTTTTGTTTTTGCTTCTTTTTTGTAACAAATTCGATCGCTTGAAATTGATTCCAAATTGCTTTTTGATTTTATGACCTTTCTGTTTTTTTTTTCCGTAAGTTTTTGTTGTTCAACCCAAAGCTTTGTTAGAACTGTTTGGTTTTCGGAGATTGCAATCTTTGGTACGATTCCGAAGACTACAGAAAAAAATTGCCATTTTTCTGTTTTTCTCTAATTCAAATCTGCAAAGTTTACACAGCCTACAAAAAAGTGAGAAGCTATTTTGTAATGTAGATTTGTAATGTTGGCAGCATTTTTATTCATTATTTCATGTTTTGTTTTTTGTAGACCTAATGCCTTTTTTTTTGTAGAGATTTCTTTTTTAAGATTTTGTTGTTTCCCTGTTTATACATGTTATTTCTTATTTGTACTCCTTGACTTTGGTACGAGGCAGACCATCCATACTGTAAAAAATGGTTCACTTTGCCAATGTGGAATGTCGGCAAAAGTTGCAGAGTTTATGTTCATTTCAGGTTTGGTTTTAATTTGTAAGTAGGTACCTACATATTAAGCATTTGTAAGCGCGAACTTACACGGGTCTGTTTGTGGGCATGCATTTGATATGAGTTTTGAATGTTAATATATATTTGCAACATAGATTATAGATACTCGTTCGAGAAAAACGTCACTGTTTATGGAATTGTGGTGTTTGTGGCATAGGCAACTTTGCAGAGGCTCTGGCCACCCCTAGCGGAATGGCGACAGAGTGACAGTTACAGTTACAGGGAGAAGGGAATGATGTCGGTATTGATAACAACGGATTTCTTTCTATTACTTTTATTCGCACTCGGTTTTTAGCTACTACAGCGGGAACATGTTACTTGTGAGGGAGCGTACTAACAACTAATTTTCTACTCGCGTTGAAGATTATTATTATTCGTCAAGACTCTTGAATGAAAGGTTGTGGGTTCGAATCCCGGCGAGCAAAAAAAAAATACCATTTACATTTTGAAATTTGCTTTTAGCTGGGTTGAAATTTTTTTAAACCTTTACTAAAGACCGGTCATCAAAAGGTCTATCCAGCCATACAGCAACTGGGTCTTGCTTGAGAATTGGCGCTTTGTAGCGACGACCAAGCTCGTAAAAAAATCGGTCGATAGCTCAATCGGTAGAATGTTTGCATTCCATGCCGAGAGGAAGGGTTCGATCCCAAGGTTTACGCAGCCTTCACAAGAAATGAGAACCAGCCCCCCTGGGAGCTGAGAAACCCCCACTTTAACTGAAAGTGGTTGGTGTGAGGCCGACCCCCTTACCCAAAAAAATAAAAAGGTCCCAAATCGCCGCATGCGATAATCGGGGATAACGCAGGCAAGAAGTTACACTATATGTGTAGTTTAGTTGCGTTGCGTTGCGAGTCTTTGACCTAGGAACCCGGCATGTGGCGCCACAACTATTTAGACGATTCAAAATAAGCATACATTTGTCAACGACGTAACCATGTTAAAAGCACCAGTTCCCATAGATCACCGAAGTTAAGCAACATTGGGCGCGGACAGTATTTGGATGGGTTACCGCTCAGGTACACCGCGTGTCGTTGGCATCTTGTACCAGTCCGTAGTCCAGTGGCAACACTTCGGACTCGTGAATGGAAGGTTGTGGATTCGTATCCCGGCGGAGCACAAAAATATACTATTTATATTTCGAATGTGCTCTTCGCTGAGTTGAAAAATTCATAAACCTTTACCAAAGACCGGTCACTGAAAGGTCCGTCCAACCTTACAACAACTGGGTCTTGCTTGAGAATTGGCGCTTTCTACAGCGACGACCAAGCTCGCAGAGGGCTCTTGAGGTGTGATACACACACAAAAACAGCGCTCACCAAATAAATCATCCTAATGTTATTATTATACCTTATTTACAATGAATTAATTTTTTTTTACAGCTACAAGCAGAGAATTTCCGAGCTCTCTGTTCTGCTGAAGGACCAGATGGTGCCCTCCCTTAACCAGAGCGTGTGGTGGATGGAATACGTCATCAGACACAAGGGCGCTAAGCACCTAAGGGTTAAGGAGCTGCCCCTTTACCAGTACTACTTGCTGGATGCCATGCTGTTCTTTGGGTTAATTGCTTTCACCCTGATTTACTGCTTTTACAAATGTGCCAAATTTTGCGGAAAAACTTGTACATTTTTTTTTGTCGATACTGTGAAGAATAAGAAGGAATAAACAATTTGAAATGTTTTGTATGTATTTTTGCTTTGACAAACTAATGATGCCTGGTCTGAAAGTTTCATCGCCACGGTCATTCTTACCTACCGAATTTGGTAATATTTGTATGAAGACAAATCAGCTGTTCACTTGCGGCCATCTTGGATTGATAGGTCTTCATACAAATTATTTATTAGTTGGTCAGAGCGTGGGCTCAACCTACGACTAAAATGTCTTAGAATAACCCCGTTAGACTTTGGATATCAATCCCCGGCGGAGATTCATAGCGCTTGCGAAAGAGCTCCTATGCCGGAAGCGCCTTTCCATTCTTACCGTGCGTTCGGCGACAATTCACGCTGAAGTACTGCCGCGCACATTTAATTAATTATCATGTTTCAGTTTTTTCACATTATCTCGAAAACTGTTCACATTACCTAAAATATTTTTGAAACACTCTCTAGACATTGTATCATTCTATAATTATGAAGAAAAAAAATATGTCCAAAATATTAAACAACAAAATTATAAGAAAAAAATGTGAATAAAAACGTGTTTTTTCAAATATTTTTTTGTAGCGTAATTTTTTAAGTTTTATAAAATATTTTAACTTTAAAATTTAGATAAAAAATCAATTAACACGCGTGATTTTTTCCATTAATGTGACTTCTTTACAAAGGCCATAAAGTGGAAGAAACATTTTTCGTGTGTGTCGTCTGTCGAAAAGGGGGATAGAAAGGAAAGACGCAGCGACAGCAAACGCATTTTTTTTAGTTTTTGTCTCGATGGTTCAGCCTGTCAAATGACCGATGTGAAAATCGTCAGAGTTTTTTTTTTTTTAAGAAATCCTGTGCGGGAAACTCCCTAGATTCTAGACACCGACTACTACTACACTTGCGTTGCCGAGATGAACGTTGCAAACGTTGCAATCTTACCATAGACAAGGTATAAAGATTATATCTTAAATTACAAATTATAAAAATTAAAATTTGAATGAGAAAAAAAAAACGTGAAGTAAAAAAAATGGAACGGCTATAAAAACTCACCGTTGTACATTCAGAACGGAGTAATTCATTGCTAACACGCCGAATCCTTAAAGCACACGATCTGTCGAGGATATCACGATAGATAACGCTTTTTCAACAGTGGCGAATCGATAACTATAAAAAATGCCTCGCAGGCCCTCGGGGTAATGTTGAAACATGGTCGTTTTTTCGGTCGTAATATGTCACGTTCTCTGGGCCGGAGCCATTCGACCCTTTGGCGGTCTGGAGTATTTTTAGAATGAACCATCTACGTGAGAGAATAACGTTATTTTTATTTTGGCACCTGCGGGTTGGAAAATTTGAAAACATGCTTCATCTATTTTTTATTTATAAATTCAATAGAAAACATAAAGTCTCAATTCGCTTTTATTTTTTTTTTGGTCAAATGTTTTCGCCTAATAAGGCATCATCAGGAGCATAATTGTTACAAATAAGTTCATACATTAATTTTCAAAAAAAAAAAAATGCTCTTGATGATGCCTTATGGAGTATATCTTGATGCACGGCTGCGAGACATGGTGCCTATCCAAAAGAGATAAACGGAGACTAGAGGCTTTCGTAATGTGATCATATAGAAGACTACTAGGAATTTCCTGAAGAGACACACTACAAATGAGGAGGTTCTCCAAAGAATCGAAGGAGGAAGGCATCTGCTTAGGACTTTGTCCCAAAGGCGTTCAAGATGGATCGGCCATATAATACGACAAGAAGGTCTCTTGCATGCCATAATGGAGGGGATGACCGAGGGGACCAACTCTAGGGGACGCCCACGCCAAGAATACCTGGAGGACCTGTTGGTGGACGTGCGCTGTTCATCATATGGGAAGAATGGAAGAGAAGAGTTAAATAAATTGCTGCAAGCCAATCCCAGGATTGAAACAAGAGAAGAAGATGCCTTATTAGCCAAAAACGTTTGAACAAAAATATAAATAAAAGTGTATGAATACTTAGTTTTTCCCATTGAATTTATAAAAAATACAATGGACTTTCACTGTGTTAAAAGAAATACTCTTAAAAATAACATACTTCATCACTTCTGTAATGGCAATTCACTTAAAAATGTTAAATAAACTTCGTTTGAGTCATTTGGAACAAGAGGATGACGAGAACAATATTGACCCCCGTATTCACGATCAAAACTGGCACTTCCTTAAGGGCAAACCAGCGCTTAGATTGGGGAAATTCATTTCAAGAACAATACTTAAGGTAAAATTAGCGCTTAAGCGCTCCAAAAACTAGCACTCAGGTAAGTAAGGTCGACACGTATATTAACCAACGCTTAAGCGCTGTCAAAATATTCCGTCATATTTCATTGTTATCACATTTTTTGTTTGATTGTGAATTTACATGAAAAAATGAATTCTTACTATAAACATGATTTTTACAAGTGTATTAACATTGTTTTGACGAGTTCATTTACATTGCTTGACCATCAGAATTGGGTTTGTTCTCCGGTATGGTCTAGGACCATACTGCAATGACAGATGAACTGTCAAAATATTCCGCCGCATTTCATCAGCACATTTTTTGTTTGGTTGTGAATTATTTACATAAAATAATGAATTCTTTCGATACAGTTGACTTCAACGAGAATAATAACATTGTTTTGTTCAAAAATAGTGTCCCAAGAAAATATATCAGAGACTGTAAAGACCTATTTACGTATTACGAAGAGGAAGAATTTAGAAGACGTTTTTGATTGAATACACAGTTTTGCCGTTGCTCATTGGGTTGCAAAGCCAACGATTTCTTCGATCTGTTATTTTATCTTCTATTACAGGTTTTTCTTTAATCAGAGCCACCAGCAGCTCCTTTTCCGCTGGAGAAAACAACATATTTTTGGCGCTGAAATCGATCAAAACACTTTACATTGGATATTACATAAATGTATTTTTAAAAACTAATAGAAATTGTAAACAAACAAATTCGTACTTACGGTTTACTTTACATTCTAAAGTAGTAATTGCGTTATACGTACTTATTTGTTGTCAAGTTTTATGCAAAGTTGATATGAAATTGAAATTTGAAAGAGGCGGCAATGATAAGAGTGAAGTACGCCGAATATCGGTCGGAAGGTACTGACCAATTACAGAGCTGGGTTTTTTCGAGAGCCAATGACAAACCCGTACGTCTCCTGGGGGTTGGGCACTACGCTGATTACAGCTTGAGTGTTCTTTGTGAAACAAAACGCTCCAGAATGTCGACCCTTGAGTAAGTGTAGCGCTTGAGTAAGGCACTTAAATCAGTTTTGATCGTGAATACGGGGGTTAGTCTTCTTTTATTCATTAAAATTAATCTGTTTAGAGTAGTTCACGTGTTTTCTTTTTAAATATTTTCATGTGCTTTGCTGAAAACCACAAAAACATCTACTGAAATTGAATGAAATAAAGAGAGCAGCAGATGAGCTAATATATTTCTAACTTTTAATGTTCCCGAAAGTTATCTTTTGGTGGTTTTGGCAAAACGGAAAACGGAAAACACAAATAGTAAGAGTCCACATTAACATTTTAGGGCCTGTTGCACCAAACTCCAATCAGACAAATGTTAAAATTCAGTGTGATTTCTCCTATCAAATTAAAAATTTGGTTGCATATACGTAAATCAGCTGATGTACGTCCTTTTTCATGTTGTTCAAATTCCAACATATTATATGCCACTTCCGAAAAATATTTAACCGAGATCCTGAGCATAATTGAACAATCAAATTTGATGTGTCAATCACATATTGATTGGAGGTTGGTGCAACAGGCGCTAAGCGTTGTTTATAAACAGTGTTATTCGGAGTGAGTCGTTGACCAAAGAGGCCAAGGTATTTGGGTTAAGCCCTGGGCTGGAAGTCTCATCAACACGGTAATTCTTACCTACCGAATTTTGGTAATATTTGTATGAAGACATGTCAATGCAAGATGGCCGCAAGTAAACAGCTGATTGGTCTTCATATAAATATTACCTATATATTTGGTAGGTAAGAATAACCGTGGTGATGAGACTTCCAGCCCTGGTACAATATTATACATGTAGCATATTTTATCCTAAAGTAAGTGAGTTACTTTAAAAGTAAATAACAGTAAAAATTGTCAGCATATAAAAGTCGGTTTACATTTTTTTTTCAAAATTATTTCACACTAAAAATCTAAATCTAAAATATATTCTCTCTCACACACAATAACAAAAAAAAATCACGATAAAAATGGAACGAGCAGTGCAACAAAAAACATCAAACTATGTGCTATAACTCACAAATAAGGATCAAAAAAAAAAAACGGAACCTGACCTTGGTTAGATCCTTGAAGCATTTCTTGAGGTGAAAGACGGTCGACAATTTGAAGCTGACATTGATGAATATTTTGAATAACCTCCATGAAAGGATGTTGATTGGAAAACAATGTAGAAGAATTGGAAAACTATGTCAGATGCAGCAAGCTACAAGCACCAAAACTCTTAGGTCAGCTGATGTAGGCTCTGCTAGGCTGAGCTTGCCCCTCAGGGCAACCTCAACCAACTTCGATGATCAGGCATTCTCGGTTTCATGGCCAATGACTTGGAACGAGTTGCCGGTTGAGGTTAAGAAGGAAAGAGACAGGGAAAATTTCAGGAGGAAGCCGAAGACACACCGGTTTGAAAAGTCATACCCAGGAATACAAGGGCCTTGTGTTTAAATTTGAGTGAAAACGGCGCTTTAAAGAAATAAACCAAATAGATATAATGTAAGCACAGCCTTACCTTGGTTATTTCCCTGTGTGGACGCTAAGCGCATATTTTCTCCAGGTACAATAGTCTATTTACTGATGCATTATGAGAAGTGAAAAGACCTGACCTTGATGAGATGACTGTAGATACATTTCACACATAAAACGGCCAGCACAATCCAGAGGATATTCAACATATAACTTTTGCGCAAACCCTAAAACATGGTGCACTATATGAAATAATGTTGAATGACCTGACCTTGGTGAGATCCGTGTAAAGCTTCTTAAAGTGGAAGACAGTCAGCATGACGCAGATGACGTTGATGGAGATCCAGAGGATATTCAACACATAAGGTTTGCGCAAACCCTAAAGCATGGTGCACTACATGAAATAATGTTGAATGACCTGACCTTGGTGAGATCTCTGTAGAGCTTCTTGAGGTGGAAGACGGTCAGCATGACGCAGATGACGTTGATGGAGATCCAAAGGACGTTGAGGACATAGTGTCTGTAGGGGCCGTGCACCAGAGGACAGGAGGGGGCGCGAGGTCCACTATCAGCGCTGGCTGCCAATGCTCCAGAGAGGAAGGTGGGACCCAGGTTGATGGTGATGGATGCGAACCAGATCATGAAGGTACCGAAGAGGACGCACTGGAACAAGAAAGATAAATAATAATTAAATTTAATAATAACCTTTTTTATACAACACATTTTTATTTTCACATTTTTTAGTTAAATTGCCTAAGCGCTATCGGACTTCTACGTCTAGATCTATCAATGTTAGAATAAGTGAACATAAACGGGCATTTAAGGGTCTGGTTTGGTATTCTGAGATGGCGAACCATTGCATAGAAAACTACCATCCTTTTGATACAACAGGAGTAAAGGTCATCCACAGAAGTCAGATGTGTTGACCACTGGAATACGAACCGGTCCACTACTGTTTGTCTTTTAGTATTGTGAAGTTAATTTCTAAAATAATACGTCAACGATTGGCGTCTCTAAAATATATCTTTACAGCTAAGATACTATCCAAGATTGCAGGCTGTTAAAGTGGATGATATTGTAGACTACACAGAGCCATAATGTAAGCATGTGCCAGCCCACGCCATGTCGGTGACAATCGCAGTTATTTATGGCATTCACGGATTGTGATATAAATGGTTTTATGGACGTCTATCCCCAATCGGTCGATTGCTTCCAATGTAGGGGGCGGTCTCAGAACCCAGGCGCCCGAGGGTGATGGCGTTTTTAATACGACGTAAACTTTGAACTTACATCTTTCGCGTTTAATGTGCATTTATCACAAACATTTTAACGATTGTGATGGTCGTATGAAGAAGGTTATGACTCTGGATGAAAAGAAAGGTTCGTATTCTTACTGTATCATGTCATCATACTGTTAGGGGTAGCCAGTATATCTCCGCAGATGTGTCTCCACTGTGTTGTGCCCTTGCACACTGTTCTTATTAAGTATTCGATTTGTTGGCGTGTATCTATTGCTCGTGTGATGAAAGTGTTACTTGAATAATTGGGAAAAAAATACTTCGTATCATTCCAAATCGACAATACAATTTCAATAGAAGGTAAAAGAATATCAAGAAATTATAGAAGTAGAAATGGAGTATCTAAGAAGTACGTATGATTGGTACAAAACGGAGTGATAGGGTGAGGAATGATTTTGTAGGAAAAGAATGTGGTGCAAGGAGAAGTATGACTGTAATGATTAAAAGAAGTTTGTTAAGACGGTTTAGACATATGGAGAGAATGAGTGATGAAAGACTGACGAAGAAAGTATATGTTGCAAGAATAGAAGGATGTCGTGGTAGATAAAGACCGAGAAAGGTATGGATGGACCGAATATCTGAAATAGCGAATGAATGGGATATCCAGAGTCATAATAAAACGAGAGCTTGTATGAAGAAGGTTATGACTCTGAATGAAATGAAAGGAATATGTGAGAACAGAAGGAAATTGCGGTTGATCTGTAATATTGGTGGCTAGAACTAGGGTTTTTAAAATAAGAATTTTGTAGAATGTTTTACTTTTGATGTCCATATAATATATTATTATTTTTATAAGTAATTATAAAAAATTATAAAAAACACAGAGTTTTATTTTCACAAATTGAGTTTTTATTTCCACCTCAAGTACTTTCGACTTATTCACGTCATTATCAAGAGTATCCTCTTGATAGTGACGTGAATAAGTCGAAAGTACTTGAGGTGGAAATAAAAACTCAATTTGTGAAAATAAAACTCTGTGTTTTTTATAATTTTTTATAATTACTTATAAAAATGAATTTTCACTGTGTGAATACACAAACTTTAAAAAGTCTATTATTATTTGTTGATTTAAAACATGTAATCTGTTGTAATGTACAAATGTATTATGTTCCTTGACTTATAGGTTGGTATGCGGCTGACCACCCGTGCTGTAGAAAATGGTTCACCTTGCCAATGTCACCCCTGTCTCAGGGAAGAACGGCAAAAGCTGTAGGGTGTATGATTATTATGAAAGACATCAATATTTTCCACAAGCAATCTGTATTTTTACAGCTCCCTTCAGACTTCCCTGTCCGCCAGCACGTAGGTACTACTTGCGTATAGATGAAAACGAGTCCGATGGTTATCTGCGTTTTGGTCGGAGAACATAAATCTACGGGACGTAAACACGAGTCAAACGAGGGCCACGTAATTCCCGTGAATATACATAAAAACGTAATCTGGAGGCTAGGGTGGGGTAGGGGGCACGTGAAGCATCACGTCTTACTGAAAAGTAAATGGAGAAAAACGTTGATTGAGTTTCAGGAGTAGTTTAATCTTGGCATTCTCATGAATTTTTTAAACCCCTTGAGCTTTGTGAAAAATCGATATTTTGGAAGAAATATTCATTGCTTCATCCAGTGGAACCTCTTTTAACGAGTAATTCGCATAACAAGCAAAAAAAAAATGTGAAAAAAATTCTCCCATCTAAAATAATCTATAACCTAAGTTGCAAGGATATATTCATTAAAAGCTCTCAGATGTATGCCTACAAACCAGCACGTGTAGTTCGCGCTTACAAATGCTGAATGTGTACTTACAAATAAAATCCAAACCTCAAATGAACATAAGCCCTGCAACTCTTGGCGACATTCCCTAAAACAGGGGTGACATTGGCAAAGTGAACCATTTTTTACAGTATGGGTGGTCAGCCTCATACCAAGCTATAAGTCAAGGAATACGAGTAATAAATAACATTTAAGTATAAAAAAAAACAAGAAAATCTTAAAAATAAATCTATACAATAAATATAAATTAAAAAAAATAAAAGTTTAGATTTTTAAATAATATATGTATTATAGATTTTTATCCAGGTTGTTATGATCATTAACAATTTATAAGCACGTAATTTTTTTTTTTTTTAAGAAATCCTGTGCGGGAGACTCCCTAGATTCTAGAGACTCTAGCAGTGTTATGCATTAGAATTTTTAAACCAGATTTCTTTAGAGATCTGGTTTAATTTCTCGATTTAATCTCAATTTACAAAAAAGGTGATTCATAAAAACTTTATAATTCAGTTTAACACTAAACGTGTTTCAAAACATGATCACATTTGTAAACCACCTCCGAGTAGGTTTATTTCGTTCTAAACTAGATCGACATACGCAAAATGGCGATCTTCCTCATTCCCCAGCTGATCGTAATGTACGAGATAACTTTAAGAATAAAAGATTTATGAATCAAATAAGAGTTTCGGCACTTACAGTAACTTTAAAACATTACAATTTTACACTATAACAACAAATTGAGGGCATGCAGCAACGAAACAAATATAAAACTGTGACAAGAAAAAAAGTGACAGATGCCGCGTCGTGTTATTTTTCAAGTCGCCAATTTTGTTAAACTGTCACTTTTCTTGTAAATGAAGTATGCAGGCCCATCTTTGAGATTTTCTTCGTGATGCCTACAGCCAAAACCTGAAGCCACAATGAAGTCATGCTTAAAATACTTGTTTCCATTTTTAGTTCATTCGAAGTCGCAGTCGACATGAGTTTGACAGCTGGAGTGTCGAGAAACGTTCGGGAGGGGGCGTTTACCCGAATTCTTCCGAGCGTCTCCGAAAGTTGTCTAAAAGCATGCAAAAACCCACAAAAACCTCAAAAAATGTCATAGACACCAAAATACCTACATAAACGTCGAGCATTTCGTATTTTTTCATACAGAAAAAGCTACCGGAAGTCTGTTTAAGTAGGATTCGGTAAACCAAAAAAAAAAATGTACGTATTTCGCTAATGAATCACCTTTTTATTTATTTTGGTTTAGCGGGCTGGTACAGATTTAAATCGGTTTCTGAAAATCTCGCACTAAACAGGAATGGGCGGAATCTAATGAATAACACTGTAGGGGTCTATGACACTTGTTGTAGTGCCGTAGAAATGTACGAGCTTGGTTGTCGCTACAAAGCGCCAATACTCAAGCAAGACCCAGTTGCTGTAAGGCTGGATGGACCTTTGGTGACCGGTCATTGGTAAAGGTTTATGAATTTTTCAACCCAGCGAAGAGCAAATTTGAAAATACAAATGGTATATTTTTTGTGCTCCGCCGGGATTCGAACCCACAACCTTCCCATTCAGAGTCCGCAGTGTTACCACTGAGCTACGGCCCGGTCATTTATATAAATGTTCAGAAAAAAAAATGATGCGGCCTCATTTCATTCATTCACTTTCACATCCACTTTCAACTTACATTCTTTCTTTACCCATTCATTCCTAACTCAATTCTTCAGAGTTTTTCCTGTCATGCTTCTCAAATGCTTCATTTCCATCGTATCCGTCCATCAGAGGTAATTACACGTGAGCAATGTTTGTATAATAAACGGAGAGCCTGTATGAAGAAGGTTATGACTCAGGAGGAAATGAAAGAAGTGTGTAAGGACAGAAAGAAATGGCGGTTAATCTGTGATGTTGGCGGCTAGGGTTTTTTAAATTAAAATTTGTTTTCTGTTAGTTTTTGATGTCCATACATATGTAGGTATTATAATTTAGTGATTTTAAAAATGTAATTTGTCATGTATGTTCCTTGACTTATAGGTTGGTATGCGGCTGACCACCCATACAGTAAAAAAATGGTTCACTTTGCCAATGTCACCCCTGTCTCAGGGAAGGACGGCAAGAGTTGCAGGGCTTATGTTCATTTGAGATGGGTTCTTATAATGTAGGTCCACATGCGGCATGTGTTAGCGCGAAATTATACATGTCTGCTTGTCGGAATGCATTTGATGTAAATCTTAAATGGTATATATCCTTGCAGCTTAGATTAGATGAGATAAGATAAGAATGTTTGTGTGTGTACTGGACCAATGTATCTTATGAAAACTGTAAATTAATTGAACAAATATTTAAAACCACTCTGAACTGTCACATTACCGTGTTTTACGTTTTTTTCTTGGCTCAGATTGTGTAGAATGTGATTTTTCAGACGATGCCATTGAAAGGTCTCATCTTTGAATCAGATGGTACATAAGCCAAACAAGAGCTGAGGGGACGATATGGCTCTTTCTAGATATCTATCTATCTATAATCTAAGTTGCAAGGATATATTCATTTAAAGCTCTCAGATGTATGTCCACAAACAAACACGTGTAGTTCGCGCTTACAAATGCTGATTGTGTACTTACAAATAAAATCCAAACCTCAAATGAACATAAGCCCTGCAACTCTTGCCGACATTCCCTGAAACAGGGGTGACATTGGCAAAGTGAACCATTTTTTACAGTATGGGTGGTCAGCCTCATACCAACCTATAAGTCAAGGAATATAATAGATACATGTTCAAATAAAAGACATGCGGACTTCCAGCTGGAAGACCTTTGTCATCTGCTAAGCTACGGTGTGAGTGAGTCTATCATGGATGATTTTAGAAAAATGGACTCTCGAATTGATTTATCTCTAACTTTCTTGTTTCTCACCAGTCGGGCTGTATTTTAATTTCATAATTTTATTGTTACAATAATCCCCGCTTAGCCTGGTAGTTTCTCTATTCATGTAATCTCCCATAATCGGATTTATAACTTTTGATACAAATAGAAATGATCAGAAATGATTCCTCCAGGGTTTTCCCTGTCACGCTTCTCAAACGCTTAATTTCCACCTAATTCAGTTAAAAAACAGCGTTCAATCCTTAAACTCTTCTGTAATCTTAAAAGGTGGAGTCAAACTTGGCTTCACTATCAACTGAAGTAAAAAATATATTTGAAAATACGCTCTTTATTGCGTGGATTTTTTCTTTACTGCTATGTTATTAAACCTGTCAATTTCATTGTGGCACTTTTTCGGCTTCTTAGAGAAATTAAATTATTATAAAGGAAAAAAATCTTTGTTAAAAAATTCATATGTGCCAATAACTTCCGTACATTTTCCATACACGCCATTGTCAAGTTACTTACGCTCGATTAATTTTTTCGCTTTTTTATCGTTTTGAAATTATTATGTGTCGTAAATACATGATTTATTTTGTATAAAGGATATTTTGGATAAAGGTGTGAAGTTTATATTTCGTAGAATAAATTTAAAGGATATCTATTCCAAACAAAAACACATATTTTTAAGGGTATATGCATGGCCGTCGGAAGGGGGGGGGGGCAGGGGGGGCCGTTGCCCCCCGTCGGTGTCCGGTCGATAGCTCAGTCGGTAGAGTGCTTGCATTGCATGCCGTGAGCTCGGGTTCGAATCCCACCGAGGGTGTCAGAAATGATTTCCCGTTTCGGTGTTTATTTCAAACCCCATAATAAAATAGCGGCAATGTTTACTCAGCCTTCACAAGAAATGAGTACCAACCCCCTCGGGAGCTGGGAAACCCCCACTTCAACTGAAGTGGTTGGCGTAAGGCCGGCCCCCTTACCTGTAAAAATAAATAGGTTCAACTCGCCACATGCGACCCCTTCGGGGATAACGCGGCAAGAAGTTATACTATATGTGTAGCTTAGTTGCGTTTGCGTTGCGTTGCGTTACGTATAATATATTAATATTATTAGGATGATTTATTTGGTGAGCGCTGTTTTTGTGTGTATCACACCTCAAGAGCCCTCTGCGAGCTTGGTCGTCGCTGTAGAAAGCGCCAATTCTCAAGCAAGACCCAGTTGTTGTAAGGTTGGATGAACCTTTCAGTGACCGGTCTTTGGTAAAGGTTTATGAATTTTTCAACTCAGCGAAGAGCACATTCGAAATATAAATGGTATATTTTTTTGTGCTCCGACGGGATCCGAATCCACAACCTTCCATTTATGAGTCCGAAGTGCTGCCACTGGACTACGGATCGATCCAAGATGCCAACGACACGCGGTGTATCTGATCGGTAACCCATCCAAGTACTATCCGCGCCCAATGTTGCTTAACTTCGGTGATCTATGGGAACCGGTGCTTTCAACATGGTAACGTC
Source organism: Agapetus fuscipes (assembly GCA_951799405.1). Classification (NCBI taxonomy): domain Eukaryota; kingdom Metazoa; phylum Arthropoda; class Insecta; order Trichoptera; family Glossosomatidae; genus Agapetus; species Agapetus fuscipes. The sequence goes on from OX637363.1 coordinate 3,529,838, forward strand.
ATTGACAAATATCTACAAAAACGAAACACTCACAAATGAACATTATAGATTTTTAAAACGGCCCTTTTTCTTTTCTTCGTAATTTTAATTTAAAACCCTCATAAAAATATTATCACATTATTTGAGAGCAAAGTATAAAAAAAATATACGGTCCAAAGAAGGGCCATAAAAGGAATCTTTACCTTAAATTACCGTTAAAACAAAAAAAAATACACGAACCTAGAAAGGACCATTAAAGATTCCTTTTTATTTGGGATAATTCAATTGAAAACCTTCTGAAACAAAAGTACGATACGTATGCTTTTACCTTATATGAGGCTGTTAATATAAAAATGTGAGCATGGCCCTAAAAAGGACCATTGAAAGAAATCTTTTCGTATTTCGACGTTTTTACTGAGTTTTCTTATTGCAGGCGAATTTGATGAAATACGTTTTTTTGCTTTTCAAAGCTGCGAAAGTGGATTTTTTTGTATTCTTTCATATTGTTTTTTTACATCCTCTGGATTTAATACGAGAAAATATTTTTTTCTTGGAAATATTTTATTGTACGTACCACAGAAATATTATTTTATAATTATTTTAGCACATGTTGGTATGAGGCTGACAACCCATACTGTAAAAAATGGTTCACTTTGCCAATGTCACCCCTGTTTCAGGGAAGGTCGGCAAAAGTTGTGGGGCTTATGTTCATTTGAGGTTTGGATTTTATTTGTAAGTACACATTCAGCATTTGTAAGCGCGAACTACACTTGTTGGTTTGTGGGCATATATCTGAGAGCTTTAAATGAATATATCCTTGCAACTTAGATTATAGATATTATAGATATATTATTATATATTATTTTAGCACAAAATTCAGTACTTTAAATAGAAAAATGAAAAATGTACTAAGAATGCCACATGTAAACCTACAATAAAAAACCTGATCTCAAATGGACATAAGTAACTCTTGCCGACCTTCCCTGAAACAGAGGTGACGATGGCAAAGTGATCCATTTTTTACAGTATGGGTGGTTAGCCTCATACCAACCTAGAAGTCAAGGAATATTTTCATCATCAAATATTATTTCCAAAACATAATACATCACGTACTAGGTAGGTACTAGACAGAAGACACTAGACAGTCTCTGCAGAATTTACATAATAACCTTAAAGAGAACGACGGAACTTGGCAAAAGTTGCCAACACCCATAAAACTTACTGCCGGAGACAGGGACAGACTTGTCTCACTGCTCAATAGACTATTGCCTAGGGCTCCACATATTAAAAACACTTCAAATAACTTCCGAAAGTGATTGCATAAGAGTTTTAGGCTCACACGGCCGGCTGATGATGCTGGAGTGATGTTTTCCGGGATCTGTTGCCGTGGTCTGTGGGAGCTGGAGTTTCCAGATGTTTTGCCCATGTCAAAAATGGGCTTCTTCAGCGTGAAGTGTGATGATATAGATGATCTTGATGATAACTGTGATGAAAGTGTGTGTACATGCGTGGTTTAAATGTGAAAAATGATGACACTCATATGAGTTGTGTTGAGGAGCAACGACATCTGTTTATTTTGCATGTAAAACTGTGGGGTATAACAGCAAAACATATTGCTTTTACAAGTACTTTTGGTCAGTAAAAAACGCCATCTATGAATTGCATTGTAAAACTTGTAATATTTACGGAAAATCCATATAATTTCACAATTGTACCTGTACAACACCTTCTCTCAGGGTCAGTATCCCCTCCACTGACCCACGCCCTGTATATCCATCCCATCTGGGGATATGTCACAGGACTCGCATGCAAAAGTTACATATGTGAGATGCGAGTGGCAGAAGGCCCTCCCGTGAAGTTACACTTTCCCAAGTGTTTACACAAAGCAAAGGAGGCTCAGAAATCACTGAAAGATTATAGCCGTGAGGGTTTAGGGCTCAAGGATTTTAAATTTACAAACAAAAATGCAAAGTGATTCTGCGAGATGCTACTGCTGAGAGTACCTGTACAGGCGCACGTAGGTACTCAAATATTGTAACAATAAATTTAAAAAAATCATTTACCCCTTCACTGTTTAGGTTCTGTCTAAAACCGGTCACGAAATGTATGAAATCTAATCTAATCTAAGTTGCAAAGATATCTTACATTGGAGATTCACATTATATGTATCCTCACAAGCAGACACGTTTAAGTTCGCACTTAATTATGTCGCATGTGAACCAACAATATAAAAGCTAATCTTAAATTAACATAAGCCCTGCGACTTCGCGCTTGCACAGGTTGCATATGAACCTACAACATGAAAACCAAATCTCAAATGGAAATACACCCTGCAACTCTTGCCGTCCTTCCTTGAAACAGGGGTGGCATTGCTTAAGTGAACCATTTTTACAGCATGGGTGGTCAGCCGCATACCAACCATATGGAATCGCCGGACAAACCGTGTGAAAGTTAACATAAGAGTACATCCTTATAACTGATCTTCTTCTTCGTGTCAGCTTCACACCGTATTGGCCCAGTAACGAGCAATGTCTACAGCTCTTTGGTTTCCCGCAAAGAGATCATCCATGGAGCAGCTTGTCGGACAGGAGGGACAACACCGCAGGTGCTCCATAGTTTGCTGAGCTCCACACTCACATAGTGTAGAGTCCTCCCGTCCCAGAAATCCCCAGGTCAACATGTTGGCCCGGGCTCTTCCAACATTGGCCCTCAATCTGTTCATAGATTTCCACACGGAACTTATAACTGATAAACTGCCCATTCGGCACCAAACCGTTCCGCGTGGAAAGGTCTTTAAAGTTGTCACTTTGCAGGAGCACACATGCACAAGCAAGACGTGACATTTCGTCTAATGGGCGAAACGGCCGTGGGCGCCGTTTACCTGAGTGCCGGCCTTGTTTGCATACTAAAAGGCAAGTTTTCAGGTTATGTCCCGACAACATTAGGTTTTACTACGTGCAATTTTAATATTTGCAATTCTGTCACATTAGCATAGCGCTCTGGATGCGCGCTCCTAATTGCTGAAACTCCAATCATCGTTTGCGTTTACAGCCCATCTGTTTACTAAAGCCTTGTATTTTCGGGATTAGCTGATTTCGGGAGTAACTGATGTCATAGAGAGAGTGGCAAAGCTAAAATGGTCCTTTGCGGGACACGTTTTTTTTTTTGCGGGACATGGAGACTTACAGAGCTCGTAGATTTTTTACTTCAGCCCAACTGCTGGCTCTATAAAAATCTCAAATCCGTCCAATTATAGAGTATAACAGCCATTTCTGGTCCGGTATAACAAAGAGGCTGTGTGACCAACTTGATTCTGTGCAAAGAAGAGCGGTGAAGCTGATTGATGATCCCATTCTCACAGCCAACCTACACCCTCTTGAGCACAGAAGGAAAGTTGGAATGATCAGTCTCTTCTATAGGTACTACAATGGCGTCTGCTCTGATGAAATATCCTCACTTATATCCCCTCCTCTCGTCACAACAAGGGCAACTCGTAGAACGGCTCACATTCAACCATTTGCAGTCGATATCAAAACTATGAGAACTTGGTGTTTTCACGACTCATTCCTCTGCCAAACTGCCCGCTTATGGAATGAGTTACCGGTATCTGTGTTTCCATCCCAATTTAACCTTGCCCTTTTCAAATCCAATATCAATCGCCATTTCCTCTCTGTGTCTCAAAACAAAGCAACGCCACACACCCCACAGCACTGCGCAGCTAACGACCCTGCAACCGGACATGGACAACTGCCACATCACCAACACCTCTGCGGCACTATAACAAGTGTCATAGATCCTTAGAGTCTCTCGAATCTAGGGAGTCTGCCGCATAGGCTTTCTTAAAAAAAATAAAAGAAAAATGTTGCTAAAACCACCGACCAGAGATGGACGAAGAAATTGGTAGAGTGGAGACTTTGGGAAGATAAGAGAAGCAGAGGGAGACCTCCCACGAGATGGTCGGATGATATAAGAAGGCTTGCTGGAGACTGGATTCAAAAAGCGCAAGACAGAGATGGATGGAGAGATATGGGGGAGGCCTATGTTCAGCAGTGGATGGAGATGGGAAGTATTTTCAACGTTAGCATAGCGACTTTATACTGAACGAAAAGTACGCACTTACGTCAATCGTGTGTGTAGTTTTTTTTATGAGCTACAAGTCACATGCTCCTTGACTTAAAGGTTGGTTATGCGGCTGACCACCCATGCTGTAGAAAATGGTTCCCTTTGCCAATGTCCGGTCCTTTGACCGGTCCGTAGTCCAGTGGTAACACTTTGGACTCGTAAATGGAAGGTTGTTCAAAGGAATCCCGGCGAAGCACAAAAAAATGCCATTTATATTTCCAAATTTGCTCTTCGCTGGGTTGAAAAATTTATAAACCTTTACCAAAGACCAGTCATCAAAAGGTCCATCCAGCCTTACAACAACTGGGTCTTGCTTGAGAATTGGCGCTTTATACAGCGACGGCGAAGTTCGCAGAGGGCTCTTGAGGTGTGGTACACACAAAAACAGCGCTCACCAAATAAATCAGCCTATTTTTTTTTTAATGTAACCCTTGATTTGAGGATTCTCTTTTTCCTTTCTTGAGTAGAGTAACTTTAGCTGATTAACTTCAACGGGAAGGCCTTCCGCCGCCAAAAACATTGCAAGTGAAGTATCACCAAGTGAAGCGACTCCGCATGAGTTGTATGAAGTGGGCGGAGGTGGGTAAAGTGTCCTGTTTCAGGGAAGGTCGGCAGGAGTTACGTGTCTGGTTGTGAAAATGCATAGAATGTGAATCTGTAATGTTACATATATTTGCAACTTAGATTAGATTAGCTAACGTTGAAAATTTAAAGTTTTTCTTCACGAGTTGATTTATTTCCTGGAGCGCTTTCGATGTCAACACATAATTTCATTGCTCTCTTGCTAGTTATTAATGGGAAACTAAAATGATAAACGAAATTGATAAATGTCTTGATAATGGTGTGATAACATCGAAAGCGCTCGCGGAGATAAATCAGCTCATGACGAAAAACATAGGGGGCTATTCTCAGTCATTTTAGTCGTTCGTTGAGCCCACGCTTGACAAACTAATGATGCATTTGTATGAAGACCTGTCAATCCAAATTGGCCGCAAGTGAACAGCTGATTAGTCTTCAAACAAATATTACTAAAATTCGGTAGGTAAGTATGACCGTGGTGATGAGACTTTCAGGCCAGGCATCATTAGTTTGTCAAAGCGTGGGCTCAACGGACGACTAAAATGTCTAAGAATAGCCCCCTATGTTTTTCGTCATGAGCTGATTTATCTCCTCGAGCGCTTTCGATGTTATCACACCATTATCAAGACATTTATCAATTTCGTTTATCATTTTAGTTTCCCATTAATAACTAGCAAGAGAGCAATGAAATTATGTGCCCCGTTAGTGTCTTATTTTTACAATATTAATTTATTATTATTTATTTACTGAAGCATTAATTCCCATTGGAGCATTCTGATAGAGCCTTGTATGAAAAGGTTTTCCGAACAAAATGCCTACACAATCTTAAATAAGAAAATTCGCTATTACAAAGGGTACTTTAGTGTACGCTAGAGAATAGCGGAGAAAGTTCGTGTCTAATGCCGGATACAGACACACCTGGAAGAACTCGGCGAACATTCGACAAGACTGTGTGGATTAGTTACATCCATAGATATTTTTTTGATCTGTGGTTACATCTTTTATCTAGTTGCAGGAATACCTATGTACGTATACATAAACATTTAAAGTTCATAGTAAATGCATGCCTACAAACAGGCACGTGTAAGTTCGCGCTTTCAAATGCTGCATGTGTACTTGATAACGCCAAGTTTGACGCTATCATGTGGTAATGCGAGGGGGAGGATTTGAGATCGCAAACTGGTTCTCGATTATCGCGATTGGACGAACTGCCCAACAAATCTGTCTAGGCAGCCAACCAATGGAGCAAGGGGGAAGGAATCACGGAATCAAATGGTCTGGACTCACCTTATCTCCAATGGATGCCTCTTTCGCGGAGCACTGGTCGCGTTTTTGTGTGTGGTTTCTCCTTCGTTCGCGCGCGGTGTACACTGCGATGGACACGTCTATCCAAGGCCGCGTATGAAGAAGTACTGGCTGGAGACAGGTGATTGGGCAAATCGGATAGGTCAGATTATAGGCACAAGGACAAGGATTTTATGGCCAGCTACCCATAACAAACCTACCTAACAGTTCGCCCAAACATGCCCCCCAGCTTGAGAGGACGTAGTCCTTTCAAAACAATGATTTATTTATTTATTTGTTTATTATTATAACTTAAATCTACTTAATTTAGCGAGTGGACTGTATATTATTTATTGTACTATTATTGATTTGGCAACGGACAAACCTTATAACAAGTGTTACATAATTGGACGCGTTTACGCACAATATTTCTAGCCGACGAAATCCAGAAATTTTGTCGCAAAAGGGACATAAGTAACTGAGGTCCAGAATGCAAGAATTTTCTATGATAGTAATCAATGATTAAATTCAACATATGACCGCGACCTGGTAAAACTATTGGATGTTTACTGTCATAAGCTAAGTCAGCGTTTACAAGTCTCCCTCCTACTCGTAACAACCCATCGGCGTCGATAAAGGCATTAAGCTTACGAAATGCAGGAGATAAGACTTTACCGGCTTTCGCGTTTTTAATTTCGTTCGAAAAATGATGATTTTGTAAGTCTTTTATAATTACGATTTCTGCAAACCGTAGGTGAGAGACTTCAAATTTTGATGACAATCTTTTTATAAAACGAAGTATGTAAATAACAACTCTTAACAATTTACTCCAGGAAGAGATTCGTTCAGCGAGTGAACCTAATAAAGTTGGTTGCTTGGGTAAGTTATCCATTACAGTCATAACTTTTATTTTTTGTTCCGGCGGGTTTTCAATAGTATTTGGATCAAATTTACAAAAATTCTATTCTTCAATCGGTGAGCGCGCGAAGGCAGGGCCTTTAAACCAGAGCGGGTGGTCAATTAATTGTGCGGGAGTCAGACCGCGTGAGAGACAATCCGCGGGATTGTCTTTCCCGGCAATATGATAAAACTGACTTGGAGGTATATTATCCTGAATTATAGTTACTCTATTCGCGATGAAAGTCTGCCAGCGGGATGGGTGTGAATGAACCCAAGCGAGTGCCACTGTACTATCAGAAAAGGCGTATACATTATTAATTTGGCAGCGAGTTGAATATGTATCAATGACTACACGCATTAATTTTGACAATATCAATATTCCCGATAATTCAAGTCTTGCTAAAGATATTGTACGACTTGGAGCTACTCGCGACTTAGCACAAGCTAAACTTATTTCTCCGCGTTTACTTGGAGGATTATATACATGAATATATATCACCGCTCCATATGCTCTCTCACTTGCGTCCGCGAATCCCAATAGGGATATAATCGACTCCTGCGTTACACCTGTATGACGTGGCAGCTGAATACTTTGAAGGAGTGGGAGTTCCGATTCATAATTTTCCCAAGTTGAAATTATACTCTGAGGAGGACAATCGTCCCAATCGATTTTATGTTCCCAGAGAAATTTAATCATTAATTTAGCTGTTACAATCACGGGTGCTACAAACCCCATCAAATCCCAGAAGCGCGCAATTGTCGACAGAATATTTCGTTTTGTACATTTACGAAATTTGTTAGTGAGACTAAAGGTAAAAACATCTTTTCCAGGCAACCAATGCAAACCAAGGATGGTACATTGATCTTCTGAACTGAACTCTACAGCTTCAGAAATGCGACAAGCTGAGGGAATGCCTCCCATGACTGATGGTGAATTACTCGAGAACTTCACTAATTCAAAACCGCCCGCAAGAAATAATTCAATCAATTGGTTTGAAAGTGCGATAGCCTCTTCATCATTTAAACAGCTAGAAACCAAATCATCCATGTAAATATCTCTCTCTGCTACAAGTGCCGCTAATGGAAAACGTGTTCGCTCATCATCAATTAAACGACGAACGGTACGCATTGCAAGGTATGGGCTGCACTTTAAGCCAAATGGTACGCGTGTAAATTCAAAAAGCTGAAGTGGATCATTTTTATCAAACCGATATAAAACTCTCTGATAGCATCTATGCTCTTTATTTACCAGAATTTGCATATACATTTTACGTATGTCCGCGCTTAGAGCAACTGGAAACAAGCGAAAGTGTAATATTATTTTAAATAGATCATTTTGAAGATTTCTACCCGTATGTAGAACATCATTCAGCGATAATCCTGATGTAGTTTTCATACTAGCATCTATTACTGCGCGAACCTTAGTTGTGGATTTATTTTCACGTATCGCTGCATGATGCGGGGCTATGTATTGCAAGCTCAAGCATTGATCCGAATTTATATTTACAGAATTCAAATACTCTTCTTGTATATGCTTTTTTATATTAAGGTCGTATTCCAAATTTACAGAAGAGTTTGAAAGCAGTTTCCTTTCTAACGCGTAAAATCTCCGCTCTGCCGCTCTCTGAGAGTCACCAAGCTGCCCCAGATCGGTCTTGAAAGGCAGCATTACGGAAAATCTACCAGTCTCGTCTCGCGTGGTGGTACTAGTATATTTTTCTTCACATACCAGCTCCTCGATTTGTGGAGTGGAGACGTCCGGTACGTCCTCCAACTCCAAGATATTTTTCATTTCAATTTCAATTGTTGAAAAGAAACAATAATCTGTTTTGATTGCCGGTAGCACTGGAACTTTCCCTAGTATCACATACCCAAATAGGGTATCCAGTGCAACTGGCTCGCCTAAATTTCGTGAGATAGTGTTGTGTTTTATCACACGGGAGAATACATCTGCACCCAGAATCATGTCAATTTTTCCGGGAATAAAATATTTTTCATCAGCCAAACGTAATGATTTTAAATATTCTAAATTTTCAATATTAATATTGGCGACGGGTATTTTATCAGTTATTTGATTAACCACCAAAGGCGATAGTTTAAAATTGGCCGATTTCTCAACTCTCGAAAGAAGGGTAATTGTTGTCACTCCCTTGATAGGGTTGACAATATCCCCTATTCCTGAAACAACTTTGTCTCGCGTCGTCTTTACATCAAGATGAAGTTCTCGACAACAGGAGGCCGTTATTATGTCTCTCTGTGAAGCACTGTCTAATAAAGCGCGAATAGTGTGTCTTTGACCCCGCTTGTCTAAGATTACACAACAAACAGTTCCTAGTAAAACCGTAGATTCTACCTCACTAGAATTAGGGCCCATAGCACAAAGCGCTAGGGGCTCCGCCTTTTCTTCGGCCGCGGCTTGCAAATTCAAGTTGAAATGCAGGCTAGTATGGTGGGATCGATTACAAACGCTGCATCTTCCCTTTGATTTACAATTCTTGAGATTATGCATCGTACTTAGACAATTGACACATAATTTCTTTGATTTTATAAAATTGTACCTTTCCCGAGCGTCCAGGATAGTGTATTTCGGACACTGGTACAACTTTGAGTGGTTGTTATCTCCGCACAACAAACATTTGTCAGTATTAACTGTTACAAATGCCCTAACGTTTTTCTGGGAAACTGAGGGCTTGCGCGGCATCGCGTTAATTTGATTGTTAATTTTACTGCTTCTACTTCCGTTTGCGCGCTGTAGTATTCGCGAGTAATTTCTAATGAATTCCACAAATTTTATTGAATCTACTGAGTCTGGAGAATCTTGTATAGAAACTTCAAAAGCCTTAATCGTATCCATGTCGAGTTTCTTACACGCAATGTGTATGAATATAAAGTCTTCTAGATTCTCTATGTTCAACTGCTTGATTGCAGCAGTCAAACCCGAAAATAGATCAATAAAGTCCTCCAAGTTTGAGGCAGATGGTTCCTTTACTGCAGGAATATTTAACAATTTCTCTAGATAAGTTGTTGCCAGAACGCGCTTATCGTTGTATTTCTTGACCAACGAATTCCATAAAATTGTATAATTTTGAGCAGTTGGCAATAAACCTTGGCAAATGCTTTGAGCTTTTCCTACCAGTTTTCCAACTAAATATTGAATCTTTTCACCTTCCGTTAGACTGTCATTCTCATGGACCATCGATTTAAAATTTTCATAAAACACCGGCCAATTGTTTACATCTCCGTTGAAGGCACACAGCTCTAATCGTGGTAGTTGGATGCTCCTTTTTAAAGGAATATCATTTGCACTTGAGGATTTTGTTGTGTCTTTTAAATTCTCGTAAGTATATTTAATTTCAGCGTATAAATCTTCAAATGTCAGAATAATATTATTATCTGATGCTTCATCTTCCTCACTTTCTGCAATTAAATCATTTTTTTCTTTTACCAGTAATAAAAATTCTTTACGCCAGTTGTCAATGCCTGCCGCGTGCACTTTAAATTTACGCAAATAAATTTCTCCCAAATGAATTGAATTAATGGTATCGAAAATGCATTGTGCCCGTTCCAAGTACGTCTCTATCTCATTCTGGAGGCGCTCCTTACGTCGTTGAAATGCCCGTTTCTCGCGTTCTGACGTCATGTTTTAAATTTGGCTTTAATAAATTAAATTTGATAAAATTAATAATAATTTTTACTAATCCCGTACGTACAAGTCCTTATAAATTGAAGTAGCAAAGAAAGAAGAAGGTTATAATAATTTTATCAAAATGTAAACAAATAATGTAAACAAAGAAAGTAAACAATGCTAGTACCTAGGTAGTTACTTATACCGCGGGCTTAATTCGAATGTACCTAAAATGCAAGAGATAGGTATACCTACAAGGCAATTAAATAATTAACCCGCACTTCGATTCCAAAGCGATATTTATGATAATAATGTATGAACGCGTCACGAATTGTAGCAATAAAAATGGCGAATATTTTTTTTTTGAATCCGATTTCAAACTATAAGAATCTGAATTAATATTACGTGAATCTAATTTTTAATTTACGATCCGGTTCTGTAAGGACCAAAATTATGACATCGCCAAGTTTGGCGCTGTCATAGGGGGATGCATGGGGGAGGATTTGAGATCGCAAACTGGTTCTCGATTATCGCGATTGGACGAACTGCCCAACAAATCTGTCTAGGCAGCCAACCAATGGAGCAAGGGGGAAGGAATCACGGAATCAAATGGTCTGGACTCACCTTATCTCCAATGGATGCCTCTTTCGCGGAGCACTGGTCGCGTTTTTGTGTGTGGTTTCTCCTTCGTTCGCGCGCGGTGTACACTGCGATGGACACGTCTATCCAAGGCCGCGTATGAAGAAGTACTGGCTGGAGACAGGTGATTGGGCAAATCGGATAGGTCAGATTATAGGCACAAGGACAAGGATTTTATGGCCAGCTACCCATAACAAACCTACCTAACAGTTCGCCCAAACAGTACTTATAAATAAAAATCCAAATCTCAAATAAATATACACAGCTCACATGCAACTCTTGTCGACCTCTTCTGAAACATGGGTGACATTGAAAAGGTAAACCATTTTTTACAGGTACACTTTTTGTTTGAATGTTTCGAATATTTAAAAAAAATGTTTTCAGTGATTTTTTTCACTCTTTCTATCGTAAAGCAACAAAGTTGCACATATAGAGCAACTTCTTACCGCGTTGTCTCCAAAATGGTCGTATACCGAACGTAAAACTTACTTTTTTTACAAGAAAAGAACCCAGCCTTACACCAACCCCTTTTGGTGAAATGTTAGTTTCCCAGTTTCAAGCGGGCTAGTTTTCGTTTCTTGTGAATTCTAAGTAAACCTTGCCGGTATTTTATTTTTGGCTTGAAATCAGCAACGAAACGGGAAATCTTTTCTGACACCCTCGGGGGAATCGAGCCCTAACTCTCGGCATGGAATGCAAGCATTCTACCAATTGAGCAATCGACCTTTTTACGAGCTTGGTTCTTTGTCGCTACAATGCGCCAATTCTCAAACAATACCCAGTTGCTGTAAGGCTGGATGTTCCTTTGGTAACCGGTCATTGGTAAAGGTTTATGAATTTTTCAACCCAGCGAAGAGCAAATTTGAAAATATAAATGATATATGTTTTGTGCTCCGCCGGGATTCGAACCCACAACCTTCCATTCAGATTCCGAAGTGTTACCACTGAACTACGAACCGGTCCACAATTATGTTATATCTACAATTAAGACAAACCATTTGCTGGCCTTTTCCCTAGCAACCCAGCCGTGTGAAGTCACACACATATATAGGAGCTACGTCTACGTTTTTGCTACGATGGGCTTATACAGTTCAGTGAGTCCGAGTTGCAAAACTTGAGTAAAGTAAAGTTTACGGAAAGTATGAAAGAGTGGTTTTCCCCAAAATCTGCCGTTTTTGTTTGTTTGAACTTGATTTTCTTATCACTGTAACTCTTTTGCTAAGACCATAAAGTGTAAGAAACAAAAACGGCAGATTTTAGGGAAAATCACTCTTTAACACTTTCCGTAAACTTGACTTTACTCAAGTTTTGCAACTCGTACTAAGAGACAAGGGTACAGTACAGTGTCTGTTCCCGGCACGAGTGTAGGGAGCTGCCGAAATAAATTATTTTTTGATTTATCCCCGAAGTGTGCGAGTATCCACAGACATGCCCCGGAGAGTATTTAGCTACCTGGCTGTTGGTATAACAGAGTTGTTTTCGTATCCAAGGAATTTTGGATATAAGGAAAAAAAATAGGCTGATTTATTTAGTGAGCGCTGTTTTTGTGTGTATCACACCTCAAGAGCCCTGTGCGAGCTTGGTTAAAAATGGTTCACTAAACCAATTTCAACCCTCATATTCATGTCCCATTTGTGATTTTGTAATACAAATGCGGCATTTGGAAACGCACACGTGTCTGCTTATGCATGCATTAATTATGAATCATATATGTTAATATTATACTCGTATCTTTGCGACTTTCATTATTGATAAAATGTAGATTGAAAGAAGCTGAAGATGTTTATACATATTATTATTTGTGATTTAAAAAAAATAACTTTGCATATACAGGTATGTTCCTTGACTTATAGGTTGGTATAAGGCTGACCACCAATGCTGTAGAAAATGGTTCACTTTGCCAATATCACCCCTGTTTCAGGAAAGGTCGGCAAGAGTTGCAGGGTATATGTTCATTTGAGATTTGGGTTTATATGTTATAGGTCCATATGCGGCACGTACAAACACGAACTTATAGCTTCTGAAAATGCATATAATGTGAATCCCCAATGTTACATATCTTTGCAACTTAGATTCGATTAGATTAGAGGGGTACGACCCGTTTGCCCACCGGGAACGAAAACTAATTGTAAAATTGTTGTTAGTTCCATTTTCTTTACTTAAAAACTCAAAGACAAACTACCCGAAATGAATTTCATTTCCGAGCATTACAAGGCTCACGTAGCAATGGCAAATGACGTCATTTTTTACAGTCAAATATTTAATGTGGACAATTACCGCTGGCAAAGGGGACAGACGCGGTGTCGTCTCTCATGGAAGTCTTCCCTGTCATTTAAGATGATGGCTTTATCCGTCGAATGAGAAATTCAGCATATTGCGCCAAAGGGGGACACTGCTGGAACAGACAGTTACTCACGTTACAATGGTCGACGACAACAGACGGTCAGCAGTCTAGTGGTTCAGGTCTCAGACTACTTGATTATGTTATGTAAATAACAAATACTATAAATGTTAGGTAGGTAGGTGTAGTTATAGCTGATATATCTAATCTAATCTAAGTTGCAAAGTATAAGAAACATTAGAGATTCACATTATATGCATTTTCACAAAACAGACATGCTTAAGTTCGCGCTTAAACATGCCGCATGTAGTCCTACAATATAAAAACCCGAATCTCAAATTAGCATACACCCTGCAACTCCTGCCGCAAAGTGAAACATTTTCTACAGCATGGGTGGTCAGCCGCATACCAACCTATAAGTCAAGGAGCATACACAACAAATTACATTTTTTAAATCAACAAATTATAACATGTATGGACATCAAAAACCAACAGAAAACAAATTTTAATTAAAAAAAACCCTAGCCGCCAACATCACAGATTAACCGCCATTTATTTCTGTCCTTACACACTTCTTTCATACACAAATAACATAAATTCATCGCCAGTGAGCATAGAAACAAAAATGTATGCAAACTAAAACACTCACTAGATGTTCTGCTTCTTTACATTTTTTCTATTTACGCGATAGTGCGAAATTTGCAAGACGTTTTACATTAGGGAGACTAGCGTATACTGCTACATCAAGTAGATTATTTTTAGTACCTACATAAGACGGGTGGAAAGATAATTTTTCCCTGTAAACAGCGCATTTCTCTCTCAAACCACCAACAGGGTTATTCACAACATGTTTGAGACATTTTTTTTTTTTTTTTTTTTTTTTTTTTTTTTTTTTTTTTTTTTTTTTTTTTTTTTTTTTTTTTTTTTTTTTTAAGGGTGTAAGGCAAGGATGTGTGATGAGCCCATGGCTATTTAACATAGTCATGGACAAGTGTGTTCGAGATGCTAGACTTGATGATTGTGGATTAATGATAGGAGAGAGCAAAGTGAGTGTTCTACTGTATGCGGATGATGCTGTTCTTGTATCGGACTCAGCAGTAGAATTGCAAACGATGCTCTCTAGATTGAACGAAGCTCTGCTAGGTAATTATTTGAAATTGAATGCAAGTAAGACGAAAGTTTTGATTTTTGAAAGAAATGAAGAAAATACGAACTACGAATTTAGAATAAACGGAATGAATGTTGATGTGGTAAATGAGTTTGTATACTTGGGAAGTAAGTTTGAGAAAGATGGAAGAATGACAGGTGAACTTGAAAGAAGAGTAATGAAGGGCAGGTGTGTACTGGGTGCCACAGCTTGTATCGCCAAAAATCAAAATATTTCTAAAAATGCTCGATTGGCGGTACGCAGTGGCATACTTTTACCCACCTTGATGTATGGAAGCGAGGCCTGGACGGTGAATGAAAGTGAAATTAGTAAAGTCCATACTGTTGAAATGGACTTTCTAAGAAGTATGATTGGGAAAAAACGGAGTGACAGGGTGAGGAATGATTTTGTAAGAAAAGAATGTGGTGCAAAAGAAAGTGTGAAAGTGAAGATTAAAAGAAGTTTGTTAAGATGGTTTGGGCATATGGAGAGAATGAATGAGGAAAGACTGACGAAGAAAGTATATGTTGGTAGAATAGATGGATGTCGTGGTAGAGGAAGACCGAGAAAGGTATGGATGGACCAAATATCCGAAATTGCGAATGAATGGAATATCCAGAGTCATAATAAAAGAAGAGCTTGTATGAAGAAGGTTATGACTCTGGAGGAAATGAAAGAAGTATGCAAGGATAGAAAGAAATGGCGGTTGATCTGTGATGTTGGCGGCTAGGGTTTGTTAAAGTGAATTTGGTTTTATGATTTAGTTTTTTATGTCCATGTATATATTGTTATTTTTATTCTTTGATTTTAAAAAATGTAATTTGTCATGTATGTTCCTTGACTTATAGGTTGTTATGCGGCTGACCACCCATAATATAAAAATTGGTTCACTTTGCCAATGTCACCCCTGTTTCAGGGAAGGACGGCAAGAGTTGCAAGGCTTATGTTCATTTGAGATTGGGTTTTTATATTGTAGGTCCACATGCGGCATGTGTTAGCGCGAAATTATACATATCTGCTTGTGGGAATGCATTTAGTATAAATCTTAAATGATATATATCTTTGCAGCTTAGATTAGATTAGATTAGATTTGAGACGTAGCTGATCCATGGAACATCTTCTTTTTTTGCACAAAAAAAATCACGTTAGGTGGTGGTTGAGCCATGGACTTTCTGTGTGTGAATAACACCGCAGCAGCTCAGAGATGTACTGGTCCGAATTAAGGGCGGTTTGAGAGGTGCGACCGACCGAGGGCCCAAAAAAAATCGTGGTAACACTGCGGACTCTGAATGGGAAGGTTGTGGGTTCGAATCCCGGTGGAGCACAAAAAATATACTATTTATATTTTCAAATTTGCTCTTTCCTGGGTTGAAAAATTCATAAACCTTTACCAATGACCGGTCACCAAAGGTCCATCCAGCCTTACAGCAACTGGGTCTTGCTGGAATACTGGCGCTTTGTAGCGACAACCAAGCTCGTAAACCTCTGCGGCACTATAACAAGTGTCATAGATCCCTAGAGTCTCAAAAATCTAGGGAATCTACCGCACAGGATTTCTTTAAAAAAAAAAGTACCCAGTTCTTAGCAAGCATTTGCGACCAATCCCTGAGAGGATCACCTTCAAAGTCGGCTTTCTCACCTTTAAAGCACTGCGCGGGAGTGCTCCGGGGTACCTGATGAAGCTGGTGTCTCCAGCAATTATAACCACGCGCGGAAAAACACTGAGGTCAGCTGGATCAAGCAGCTGCCTGGACATCCCTGCAAGAAGGCCCCGCACTGTTTTTGGAGGCAGGGCATTCAAAGCGGCCGCTCCAATGACGTGGAATGCTATTCCCACTTCACTAAGGGAACTGGATTTGGAGAGACTCTTCAAAAGACGTCTCAAGACTCACCTCTCATATGGACTAGCGCCTTAACAATGACACACTATATTGACATATGTGTGTCATTGGCGCTTTATAAATTTTGTACTTCATCATGATCTGTAGTGTAGGCGGCCATGGCGAAGAATCAATTTTAATTTTTGTAGATGTTTTGTAGATTTTCTAGTGTTTGTTTGTTTGTATAACTGGATGTAATTATTTGCTTGTATTCCTTGACCTTTAGGTTGGTATGAAGCTGACCACCCATTCCGTAAAAAATGGTTTACTTTGCCAATGCCACCCCTGTGTCAATGATGGTTGGTAAAAGTTGTAGGGCTTATGTTAGTCTGAGGTTTGGATTTTATTTGCAAGTACACATTCAGCATTTGTAAGCGCGAACTACACGTGTTTGTTTATGGGCATGCATTTGAGAAGTTTAAATGAATAAATCCTTGCAACTTAGATTATTATTATTATCATCATCATCATTAAAGGGATTATAGACTAGAACTTGGTTAAAATTGCACCTCATAAAATTTATTTGGGGCTCAAATTTTATGAAAAGTAAATAACTCAGAGGCTAAAAATATTGAATAGAAAACATTTCGACATTCTTTGTTTGTTGGAAAAGATATGCATATTTTGCGACATGAAAAAAAATAGGGAGGATGGGTGTGACGTTATTATCAGGGAGGGGGGCGTATAGGGGACCCTGAGATTTTCTTCGCACCAGGGCCCCAGAGGGGCTAATCCAGGCCTGGAGACGTGAGATGTTCGCGCTTCGTCCCTAGGAAACTTCCAGATTAAAATGTGTAATTTCCGAGCTGGTGTAATGAACAACTTCAGATGTAATTAGGGAAAAAGTCATTAGCCAAAAAAATGCTAATTTATTTATTTTTATTTGGGATACATTTTCTTGAGGGATTGTATAAAATACAAGATTTATGATTTCCATCCTAAACTGGGACTAGGGTTTGTTAAATTAGAATTGTGTATTCTGTTTACATTTTGATGTACATATATATTAGTATTTGTTGATTCTAAAAATGTTATTTGTTGTGTATGTTCCTTGACTTATAGGTTGGTATAAGGCAGACCACCCATGCTGTAGAAAACTACCACTCTGCCAATGTCACCCCAGTTTCAGGGAAGGCCGGCAAGAGTTGCAGGATGTATGTTCATTTGAGATTTAGGTTTTTATATTGTTAGCCCATATGCGGCATGCTTAAGCGCGTACTTATACGTGTTTGCTTATAAAAATGCATATATAGTGAATCCTAAATGTAACATATCTTTGCAACTTAGATTAGATTAACACGTCCACCATCATATCCCAACCAACACCTTCTTTAGCTATAATGTGTACCAGTTAGGGGAAAGCGCCGCCCTGGGAGCGTTTTATCAATGCCAATCTTGTTTCGTGGAAGGTCAGCACGTGTCTGTTTGTGGGCATGCATTGAAAATGTTTAATTTTTGCAACTTGAATTATAGATATGTGAATTCGACGGCTTGAGTTTTCACCACCCTTCAGATACACATTTTCCAGCTATAATGTGTACCAGTTAGGGGGAAAGCGCCGCGCTGGGATCGTTTTAATCAGTTCTCACATCATAACCGGATCGCGGTCCATTCACGGTGCTATTACTCACTTCCCGTACAAGGCAGGGGGCGGAGCCTTGAGATTGGGTGATAGGGACTGAAAATCCGGGATAATCTGAACAAGATATTCCGGATGTAGAATATGCCTTGTCAATACCGGTAAAATTGATATGTATAATCTGTAGTGTAACTGTAACTCTGACGGTATTCCGCTAGGAGTGGCCAGAGCCTCTGTAGAGCTTGTTGCGCAAACCCATCCTCATACACGTTCCGTATGTACACTTCCATCCGGGGAAGCGTATCACAGAACGCTCATGCAATGCAATATAATCTTTTCAGCGGCGGAAGGCCTTGTAGAGCTGCCTCCATTTCAAAATTAAAATCAAATCTCAAATGAAAGTTAACCCTACAACTCATGGAGTTATAATATAGGGGAGCGGTAACTAAAGTACTGAATTGGTTCATACTTGTTCCCTCTTGCGCTCCTCTTGTGTCAAACGTTGCAGTGGTACCCCGAATGTACGGCGGCAACAATTTATTACAAATATTACGCATAAAATATCACAATGGTTATAATGAAATGAGTGATAAAATTAAAATATGATTATACACTTTGAAAATATAAAATACTGGCATCAATTTTGGCGAACACCATATTTATAACGCGTGTTATCAATCAACTTTAGCTATTTCCGGTCAAATCGGTAGCCATTTTTTGCAATGGTACTGTTATGTAAATATGAAATACAAATATTTAAAATAAGTAGGTATTAGTTATAGTTATAAGAATTCTGTATTGTATTGTGTGGGTAGGAATCATTGAATAAAAATACTTCATTGAATAATAGAAGCATCGAGAAATAATGATTACTACGCCTTTCTGGAACTGTCTCGCGAATATAGATCTAGATTGTACTGTTTTGAAGAGTATAAGAAGGGTGTGAGTTGCTTGCAGAGCCAGTGTTCTACCAGTTTTACAACTACATACATTGTACCAAAACCAGTGAACAGAAACCAAGTGTAATGGAATAGTCGAGACTACCTTTGTGAAAATAAATTATTAAAAGTGTAAAATAAACAACTGTATAAGAAGACCAGTATTTTTAATTGAAAGACTTTTGAACCCTAAATTCGTAACAGTACCAACATTTAAGATTTTGTTTTTGGGGTTTTGTTTCTGGAGATGGGTCGGTGCCATTAGGAATAAAGATTCTGCATTGACCACCCCAGGAATCAAAAGTGCTGTTGGTGAGATGGTATGGGAGAATGATGAAGTATGTAAGAGATGGAAAGAATATTTTGAAGGGATTTTTGGTCGGGGCGAAAGAAATTTGTTTAGAAAAATGGCAGAAGAGAATGAATTTAGGATTTTGAAAGAAGAAATAAAAGTATCTATTGAATGTTTGAAGAATGGAAAGTCTGCTGGGTTTGATGGAATAAATGGTGAAATGTTGAAAGCAGGAGGTGAATGCGTGATAGATTGGATGTACGAATTAT
This sequence comes from Agapetus fuscipes, assembly GCA_951799405.1. Taxonomy (NCBI): domain Eukaryota; kingdom Metazoa; phylum Arthropoda; class Insecta; order Trichoptera; family Glossosomatidae; genus Agapetus; species Agapetus fuscipes. The sequence continues at coordinate 3,549,412 of OX637363.1, forward strand.
GTAAGCTTTGTGTGAATGCAGGAGTAGTACCGATGGATTGGAGGAAGGCAGTCATTGTTCCCATTTACAAAGGTAAAGGGGACAAAAAAGACTGTCAGAACTTCAGACCAATCAGTCTACTCAGTATACCAGGAAAAGTCTTCTGTAAGGTGATTATAAAAAATGTGATTCTGACTACTAGTGAAAGGATTTCCGATATACAGTCCGGCTTTATGGCCGGTAGAGGCTGTGTTGATCAGATTTTTACTCTACGACAACTTGTTGAAAAACAATTGTCGGTGAGGCGGAAGCTGTTCACGGCCTTTGTAGATCTGGAAAAGGCTTTTGACTCAGTAGACAGAGGTATGTTATGGGATGTTTTGAAAGCATACGGAGTGAATGGGGCTCTCCTAGGTGCGGTGCATGCCAACTATGAAAATAGTAAGGCATGTGTTCGTATTGATGGTGAGTATAGCGAGTGGTTTGAAGTTTATAAGGGTGTGAGGCAAGGATGTGTGATGAGTCCATGGCTATTTAACATAGTCATGGACAAGTGTGTCAGAGATGCTAGACTTAATGATTGTGGATTGATGATAGGAGAGAGCAAAGTGAGTGTTCTACTGTATGCAGATGATGCAGTTCTTGTATCTGATTCAGCAGTAGAATTGCAAACAATGCTCTCTAGATTGAATGAAGCTTTGTTAGGTAACCATCTGAAGTTAAATGCAAGTAAGACGAAAGTATTGATTTTTGAAAGAGATGATGAAAGTATGAATTATGAATTTAAAATTAATGGAATGAATGTTGATGTCGTAAATGAGTTTGTATACCTGGGAAGTAAGTTTGAAAAAGATGGAAGAATGACCGGTGAATTTGAAAGAAGAGTAATGAAGGGCAGGTGTGTACTGGGTGCCACAACTTGTATCGCCAAAAATCAAAACATATCAAAAAATGCTCGATTGGCGGTACGCAGTGGCATACTTTTACCCACCTTGATGTATGGAAGCGAGGCCTGGACGGTGAATGAAAGTGAAATTAGTAAAGTCCATACTGTTGAAATGGACTTTCTAAGAAGTATGATTGGGAAAAAACGGAGTGACAGGGTGAGGAATGATTTTGTAAGAGAAGAATGTGGTGCAAGAGAAAGTGTGAAAGTGAAGATTAAAAGAAGTTTGTTAAGATGGTTTGGGCATATGGAGAGAATGAATGAGGAAAGACTGACGAAGAAAGTATATGTTGGTAGAATAGATGGATGTCGTGGTAGAGGAAGACCGAGAAAGGTATGGATGGACCAAATATCCGAAATTGCGAATGAATGGAATATCCAGAGTCATAATAAAAGAAGAGCTTGTATGAAGAAGGTTATGACTCTGGAGGAAATGAAAGAAGTATGTAAGGATAGAAAGAAATGGCGGTTGATCTGTGATGTTGGCGGCTGAGGTTTGTTAAAGTAAAATTGGTTTTATGATTTAGTTTTTATGTCCATGTATATATTGTGATTTATTGTTTTTAAAAAATGTAATTTGTCATGTATGTTCCTTGACTTATAGGTTGTTATGCGGCTGACCACCCATAATGTAAAAATTGGTTCACTTTGCCAATGTCACCTCTGTTTCAGGGAAGGACGGCAAGAGTTGCAAGGCTTATGTTCATTTGAGATTGGGTTTTTATATTGTAGGTCCACATGCGGCATGTGTTAGCGCGAAATTATACATATCTGCTTGTGGGAATGCATTTAATATAAAACTTAAATGATATATATCTTTGCAGCTTAGATTAGATTAGATTAGATTGTACAAACGAAAATGCAACTGTGAAGTTCTTTGTTCGCTTTCTAACTAATGACCATTTTCGTAAGTAAGTTGAGACAGATATATATACGTCTATTTTCGTTAAAATAACTTCTTGTCCACAGATATTATTATTCAATGCTACAACTCTTGCCGCCCTTCCCTGAAACAGGGAGAACATTGGAAACTGTGGGCAACATTGTACAGTATGGGTGGTCAGTCTTATACCAATCCATAAGTCATGGCATGGACCCGTGGTAGGAAATCTTCGAAAACATTGAAAAAACAACAATAAAAACGTGTTTTTTTGGATACCGGTATTCAACGGAAGGCTACCGGTATTAGGAAGGGCAGGAGAAAGGGTAGAAGATATCACAAGACAAAGGACTACAATAGGTAGGCAGAGATAGTATGACAACAGATAGACCTCCTGCACAAAGATGGCAGTATTAAATAGGTGAAGCTAAAAACAATGGGAGTAAATGCGTTCTGATGGAGTTAGGATAATGATCTTTGTCATGGCTATATATCATAGCGATAATTATGGCATCTGGACAAAGCCGCGGGACGGATTTAAACGCGCCAAGGACAAAATTGCGTGAAGGTAAAATAGCGCGAGGGACAAAACCGCTTGAAGGAGAAAACTGCGCGATGGGCAAAACCGCGAGAGACCAAATCCGCGCAAAGGGTGTCCAAAGAATAAATCTAAAATGTCATTTTTTGCATAAGAAATTTTTGACTTATTTTGTATAGATTTATTTTTAAGATTTTGTTGTTTTTTTTGTAAACTTAAATGTTATTTATTACTCGTATTCCTTGACTTAAAGGTTGGTATGAGGCTGACCACCCATACTGTAAAAAATGGTTCACTTTGCCAATGTCACCCCTGTTTCAGGGAATGTCGGCAAGAGTTGCAGGGCTTATGTTCATTTGAGTTTGGATTTTATTTGTAAGTACACAATCAGCATTTGTAAGCGCGAACTACACGTGTTTGTTTGTGGGCATACATCTGAGAGCTTTGAATGACTATATCCTTGCAACTTAGATTATAGATTATTATAGATCTGAATAGCTGATTTACATATTGTCAGGAAACATATGATTGAGAATAGGATGAAGCGAAAGTTATGGAAAATAATGGTTGATAAGTGAAATTATGAAAGTTAGAAACCGGTCCGTAGCTCAGTGGTAACACTGCGGACTCTGAATGGGAAGGTTGTGGGTTCGAATCCCGGCGGAGCACAAAAAAAATACCATTTATATTTTCAAATATGCTCTTCGCTGGGTTGAAAACTTCATTAACCGTTACCAAAAACCGGTCACTGAAAGGTCCATCCAGCGTTACAGCAACTGGGTCTTATTTGGGTATTGGCGCTTTGTAGCGACGACCAAGCTCGTACACCCCTGCGGCACTATAACAAGTGTCATAGACCCCTAGAGTCTCCAGAATCTAGGGAGTCTCCCGCACAGGATTTCTTAAAAAAAAAAATGATCGGAAGGGAAGGAGAATATTGTTATGGTTGTGAATAAAGTAAGAGAACAGATTGATAAGAATAAGTGTAAGAGAATAACAATGTTACGAGCTTGTGGTAGTATTAGTGTATGCGTGATTCTTATCACGCTGGTAGAACAACGCTCTGGTATCATCCACTGTGTTCGAGAAGTCGAGAACAGTCGAGAAACGTCCGTATGAAACAAGATCGTTCAAGGGTGAGTTGTGTCTATTGCCATATTTGCAACTTAGATTGAGGGTCGCTTTCAAAGGAGCAATTTCAAAAATTTCAGATCCCGTCCTGAGGGATTCGGCTTTCGATATCGGCAAATTGCACAAGGCCATACGTTCCAATATCGCTTGTATTTTAAATCTAATATGTGCACTAATGCCTAGGAGAGATGGGATCCAGTCCACAGTAATATGAGCCTTAAAGCAGGTACAAAAGACACCTCAGTATACAAACTTAATCCGTTATACAATAGCTTTTTGATCGTCCATATAATCTGTTATCTAATTTGCAAAGATATATAAGCATTTAAGGCTCATATTTAGTGCATGCCCACAAGCAGGCACATGTAAGTTCATGCTTACACATGTTGTATGTGTGGATACAAAATAAAACAAACCACACATGAACATAAACTTAGCAACTACTGTCGTTTTCCCTGAAACGAGGTAGCATTAGCAAAAGTGAACCATGTTTTGTCTACTGTAAACTTCTTTCAAAATTGTTTACAAAAATTTATATCTCTCATTAAAATTTCTAGCCCTTTTTTGAGACCAAATTGATGGTTAAAAGGAAATAGGACATAAGGGACGTTTTGGTCGATAATGAGTTATGAATATGTACTATTTTACTACTTAAAATCTTTCGTTCTTTCTAATGCGGTTACTCTCATAACTCAACGATGGTTTTTTTTGTCTTTTATACCCAAGCAAACAACTGCGTTCGAAGTATGATACCAAAGTGTTACCGATGAAATTTTGGCCTTTTTAACCTCAAGGCGCTTGTGATATAAAACCTCGTAAAACAATTACTTAAAATCACATAAATAGAAATGCCAATCAATGCCTTTATTTCTTTGATTCTATAATTCTAGAGTCTAATATAATCTAATCTAAGTTGCAAAATATAAGTGACATTAGAGATTCACATTACACGCATTCTCACAAAACAGATATGTTTTCGCGCTTAAACATACCGCATGTAGTCCTACAATATAAAAACCCGAATCTCAAATGAAAATACACCCTGCAACTCCTGCCGACCTTCCCTGAAACAGGGGTGACATTGGCAAAGTGAACCATATTCTACAGCATGGGTGGTCAGCCGCATACCAAACTATAAGTCAAGGAACATACACAACAAATTACATTTTTTAAATAAACAAATTATAACATGTATGTACATCAAAAACTAACAAAAAACTTATTTTATTTTAAAAACCCTAGCCGCCAACATCACAGATTAACCGCCATTTCTTTCTGTCCTTACTCACTTTTAGAGTAGTTTTTATTTAAACGATATGATAAAAATAAAAAAGGAAGGTCAATTTTTCTGCAATCTACAAATGTAAACTGCTCTCCTGAACAATTAAGTTTTAGTCGCTTATACCCTATATCCTTTTAAACGTCGAAATGATAATGATTCAGTAACCGAATGAGTAGCTCGGTTATCGAAGCATCCTCATACCGATTTTCTTCGCTGCATTGATTGGAACGGATCGCTATTTCTTATTCCTATTGTGTCTTATTTTTTGAACAAAGCATCGCTGTTCAATAAAAGACGAATAACTCCTTCCTTCACCTTTTGTTCGTATCAAAGGAAAATACATGCGAATGCTCACAGAGAATAGTACCTTGGATTGTTTATAGTAAAGAGTGCTTTTTGTCGGAGAAAAATCATAGGTTATATACAATCTACATATGTATAATCTCAGTTGCAAAGATATATTAAATTTAGATGCATATATGTATCCACTTGTGGGAATACATTTAATATGTGGTCTGAATTTAATATGATAAATAACATTAAAAGAAGAAGAAGACGATTCTGACGTCTAATATCATTTTGTCTATCAACTAAAAAGTTAAAAGAGGAAGAAGACTTGTCTGACGTCTTATGTCATTTTTTTTGTTGTAAAACTTTCTCTTGTGTTCTACCAGCCCTACTGTCAACATGTGTTTGCGGCAGTGAGCCAAAAAAAATGGCGTGTTAAAAATACATCGAGTTTGATTTCTGCGAGTTGTAGTCCTCTCCACTTTTGCCCAGGATTCCTCTCTTCGCTACCATCCTTTCTGATTCCTACATCCGAACCGTTTTTAGACCAATATGCTTAAACATGCCACATGTGTACCTAAAATATAAAACCCAATCTCAAATGAACATAAGCCTTGCAGCTCTTGCCGACCTTTACTGAAACAGGGGTGCTATTGAAAATGAATATAATATGAATCCCAAATGTTACATATCTTCGCAACTTAAATTAGATTAGATTAGATAAGAGAGAGTCTCGTAAAAAGATACAATATTGCCCTCCTTTACCTTTGAAGCCATCAGGCGTGGCTTTTATTAATTTAAGCAAATCTTGGAGCGACTGTGGCCAGCCTCACACCAAGTTTTAAGTTATTCTTCCACAATCCTGGCGAAATCATTTACATTAATATTTCACCTTCAAGCTCGTGGTTACTTGTCAAATGCAAATGAACCTCTGTCTCCTAGTGCAGGGTACAGACTCTCTAACAAACTACCCTAGTGGATGAGTATGGATGGGACATTCGCCTATATTTGCCTATTCGCTTCAATGTTCAAGTTAAATTCAAGAAATCAATCAATATTGTCACGAACTAAGGATTTGAAGTACCTACGCGTGCCTGAGCATGTACGCTAGTGTGTAGAACAATCTGGCTCTAGTATGATGGTAGTAGTAAGGTACGAAGAACGGCGGTCTGGTATGCGCGAGAGATCGAATGATCTAGAAAATGCAAGAAATATCCCTTTTGTGCCTTTATATACGAACTGCATAGGGCATCATTGGATAAGTCGCTCCAAAGATTTTGCTGTGAAGGCCAATAAGCAGAGATTATCAATTGTTTTAAATTGTGACCCAAACCGTGTAAAATAAATAATTGCAGTTTAATTTAAAAAAAAAAACAGTAAAATCGTTAAGGTAATAGAGATTGCAACTGGAGAGTCACTTTTCGGGATCTGTTGCCGTGGTTCTTTGGGGGTCGGAGCTTCTGGACGTTTTGCCCATGTTTGCGATGGGCTTCTTCACCGTCAAAGTGAACTGTTAGTATGGAATATAAAGGAAAATGTGAATATGAATGTGAAGATGAAAATTACACTATATGTGTAGGTTAGTTGTGTTTTGCGTTAATAAATCAGCATTTTTAAAAACTCTGTGAATCGTTCATAATTTAATCTTTTATGTGTATAATCATTCCTAGATACAATCATGTGGTGTTTTCCTTCAACACCATATTTTACAATGTACAAAGAAACAGTGGATGGTAGATTTGTGCTGTCTCCATTTGGTGTATTTACTCGCACAAACATTCGGCGCATCTCTGACTTCCACGACCACGTCTGTACTTGGCATTTGTTTAAATTTGCATTTTAGATCTAGCTGTGTTTGAAAATCGTCTGGATACATTATAAATGCAGATTCGTATTAAAATAAGATCCAGTGCCTTTAAGATTTTCAAACTAAGAAATATTAAAATAGACGACCCATACTGTTACAAAATGGTTCACTTTGCCAATATCACCCCTGTTTCAGGGAAGGTCGGCAAGAGTTGCAGGGCTTATGTTGATTTGAGATTGGGTTTTTTATATTGTAGGTCCACATGCACGTGGGAATGCATTTAATATGAATCTCACATGATACATATATTTGCAACTTAGATTTAGACGAAGATTCTATATGCTAGAAATGTTATGTATATCCGAATCCGTAACCGAAACTATCGAATATCCGAAAAAAATATCTGTATTTGTAACCGAACACGATATAAAAGATTCGGATTAAATAATTGCTCACAATATAATTAAAAAACTTGGACTCGTATGTCTATAATCTATAATTTAAGTCACAAAGATATATTACATTTAGGATTAATATTAAATGCATTAGCACAAGCAGACACGCATAATTTCACGCTCACACATGCCGCATGTGGACCTACAATATTATAACCCAATCGCAAATGAACATAAGCCCTGCAACGCTTGCTAACCTATCCTGAAACAGGGGTGACATTGGAAAAGTGAACCATATTCTACAGCATGGGTGGTCAGCCGCATACCAACTGTAACGAGATGAGTTTGTTTGTTTGGTAGAATGGAACATTGTATTTAAATTTGAATGGAAAAAGGAAAACAAAAGAATGCAGAAAGAGGGAAGAAGCTTGCCTGGCGTGAGAGCCACAAGCATGTGTAATTAAGAATAATTAATATTATTGTGCTGTGGTTTATTGTGTATACATTGTGAAAGGAATAAAAGTAAACATATTAAAGTGGCTGTTACATTATTAATTGTGTCAATCAGCAGGACAGAGGAAAAACCCTCACACAACCTATAAGTCAAGGAGCATACACAACAAATTAAATTTTTAATATCAACAAATTATAACATGTACGGACATCAAAAACTAACAGAAAACAAATTCTAATTTTAATAACCCTAGCTGCCAATATCACAGATCAACCGCCATTTCTTTCTGTCTTTACACACTTCTTTCATCTCCTCCAGGGTATCAAGGGCATGATTGATTTATCCTTTTATCCGACGCGATATTAAAAAAGTTATATTAATTTCGTTTTATCAAAATAAGTTATTGTGGCCGTTGTTAAAAGTTTTAAACCATCTTGACTTAAGGACATTTTTTGGGAAGGCATAAGTCGGCCTCGACTTTAAAATTTGGGTGAAAAATAAAGTCGAGAAAAACTTGGGAAAAGTGAGCCAGTTTTTACAGTAGGGGTGGTCAGCTTCACTCCAACCTATTAGAAATTATGAAGTAAACTAATGAAATTAAAAAAAAAAAAAAAGACATAAACATACGTTTAACATTTCTAAATGCCGGCCTTTGACCGGACCGTAGTCTAGTGGTTTACACTTTGAACTCGTAAATGGAAGGTTGTGGGTTCGAACCCTAGCGAATCACAAAAAATATAGCAATTATATTTTCAAATATGCTCTTCGCTGGGTTGAAAAATTCATAAACCTTTACCAAAGACCGGTCATCAAAAGGTCCATCCAGCCTTACAGCAACTGGATCTTGCTTGAGTATTGGCACTTTGTAGTGATGACCAAGCTCGTAAAAACCTCTGCGGCACTAATAATAATTAACAATAGTTGGTCAATTTTTATATGCCGCCGTTTAGTGGCATTAGCCACCCCAAGGGCGCTTTTATATGTTGAAGCTTCTGTTAAACAAATGTGTCTTAAGCAACTTCCTGAAACTGCCAATACTGGTGACAAGTGTCATAGACCCATACGGGGCTATTCTAGGACATTTTAGTCGTCGGTTGAGCCCACGCTTTGACAAACTAATGATGCATTTGTATGAAGACCTGTCAGCCCAAGATGGCCGCAAGTGAACAGCTGATTTGTATTTATACAAATATTACAAAATTCGGTAGGTAAGAATGACCGTGCTGATGAAACTTCCAACGCAGGCACCATTAGTTTGTCAAAGCGTGGGCTCAACCGACGACTAAAATGTTTAAGAATAGCACCGATAGAGTTTCTGAAATCTAAGGAGTCTCCCGCACAAGATTTCTTAAAAAAAAAAGTAAATTCTTAACATAATATATATTTACGTCTCACTTTACTTCACCTGAGAGCAATGGCTAAAAGGACACTGAATGATAGAGTACGCAATGATTAGGTGATGAACGAGTGTGGTATAAAAGAGAATATGAGAATGAAAGTACAAAAAAGTACGATGAGATGGTTCGGACATCTCGAAAGAATGGATGATGAACGACTAACGAAGAAAGTGTACAAAGAAAATGTCAGAGAAAAGCGCGGAAGGGGAAGGCCGAAGAAAGAATGGTTAGACTAAATAGGTGAGATTGCGAAATAATGGAATCTTTACAGTGAGAATAAGAGAAGAGTATGTATGAAAAAGGTGATCTAAATCTAATCTAAATCTAAGCTGCAAAGATATGTATCATTTGAGATTCATATTAAATGCATTCCCACAAGCAGACATGCATAATTTCGCGCTTACACATGCCGCATGTGGACCTACAATATAAAAAACCCAATTTCAAATGAACATAAGCCCTGCTACTCTGGCCGATCTTTCCTGAAGCAGGGGTGACATTGGCAAAGTGAACCATTTTTTACAGTATGGGTGGTCAGCCGCATCAGTCTAGGGATCTTGAGATGAATATTGAGAAAATGAAAGTGGTTTGTTAGAACAGAAAAAAGTGGAGGCGCATCTGCGGAGGTACCGGCCACCCCTAGTGAAACGGCGGCAGGATACAGTACAGTAGAGTACAGTACAGTACGTCTAACCGCGATGGGACGTTAAACATTTCTAAATGCAGTATGTATACCTGTATGTATGTAGGCATTATAAGCAGCCTCTTGAGGCGTTTGGTCCGCATTGATGTGATGATTTTAGTATGGCGATTGTCGAGCCCGCGACAGCCTAAAACATCCGAGATGATGGATGGGGGGCCGGGAGGAAGATTGATGGCCTGTCGATGGGAGTGAAGGGAGAGGAACTCCAGCCAGGCAAGGCAGTCCAACGAAGTACTTAAATTCATAGCGGATAATTCCAAGATTTAGGCACAATTTGTGTTTTTGTGTTGTAGGTTCACATGCGGCATGTGCAAGCGCGGACTTGTAGATGTCTGCTTGTGAGAATGCATGTAATGTGAATCCTCAATGTTACATATCGACGCTTTAAAGGCAGTAAGCGACATTTTGGTCAATAATGAGTTATGAATGCTATCTTAATTGCAATTTTCCGCTCTTTATTATGCGCTAACTCCCATAGCTCTACGATTATTTTTGTGTTATTTATGCCCAAGCAAACAACTGCGTTTTTGAAGTATGGTTTTGGTTCAACCGACAAGATTTTGGCCTTTTTTGTTCTAAAGGCGGCTACGACATAAAAACATCGTAAAACATCGTAAAATGCCTTTATTTTTTTTAATTTTGAGCTGTTTTGATTTTAACGATATGATAAAAAATAAAAAAGTTATGCAATTTTAGTGCAATCTCAAACTTTAAACTGCTCTCCTGAACAATTTAGTTTATGTCGCTTATGCCCTATTGCCTTGTAACCGTCGATATCTTTGCAACTTAGATGAGATTAGATTAGAGGCATCTTTCTTATTCACCTTCTTCTTGTGCCTCGTCTTTGAAGATTGGCGATTAACTGCACCTTTCCACTACTAAGGCCCAGTATTTTCAACGTAAGCATAGCAAATTTATACACAATTAAATTTAAATTTAAATTTTTAATTTATATTTAAAAAATACATTTGTGAAAAGGAATGCAATCCACCAACCTATTCTGCCTGGCTAGAAACAGGTATTAATATCAGCAATTGATAATTAATTATTGTCTTTTTTAATGAATTATTAATTAATAATTACCCGATGACTTCTGTTGAACCAGGGTCAAATTATGATCAAATGACCCAGCGGGGATCGAACCAACGTTATTCTATTCCAAATATGCTAGAAAGATAAGCCCACTTGGCCCCCTCGGCCATAACACCGATTGGAATGAAAAGGACGCACTAACGTCAATAGTGTGTAGTTTTATTTATTTGTTGAAAGCCACATCAACAATCGTGGAAAATATCGAGTCTAAAAGCACCATTTGTGTAGCTATAATCTACAATCTAAGTTGCAAAGATATATTGGCATTCAATACTCATATCAAATGCATGCCTTTGGTATAGGTACCTAAAATAAAATAAATAAATTTTTAGGTAAATTTTTCAACCCAGCGAAGAGCAAATTTGAAAACATAAATGGTATTTTTTTGTGCTCCGCCGAGATTCGAAACCCCAGCCTTCCATTTACGAGTCCAAAGTGTAACCATTGGACTACCGACCGGTCAAATAACGCCGCTTTTCTATAAAATTGGCATGACTTTGATAATTTTTTTCCAATTTTCCTATAAACCTGATACAAGATTGTTTTCACTTGAAAAACAACATTATTTTTCTAATTTAATAATTAAAAAACTTTTTTATTTAAAAAACACATAGTTTTTATTTTCACATATGAGTTATACTGCCTAAGCGCTGTCGAACCTGCTCGGTTCATCATCAGAGGCTAACTGAAGTTTTTAAAATTAAAATACAAGGGTTAGAACTCTGATGATGAACCGAGCAGGTTCGACAGCGCTTAGGCAGTATAACTCATATGTGAAAATAAAAACTATGTGTTTTTTAAATAAAAAAGTTTTTTAATTATTAAATTAAAAATGAATTTTCACTCGGTGAATGTGCAAACATTAGAAAAATTATTTTTCTATATATAAACGTACACGAGTCTGTTTGGTATACGAACATCTAGGTTAGTTTTATGTTTACGAAAGTCGATTCATTTTAGTCCAGCAATCAAATCAGTCGGGATTTTTCCCACAAGAATTAGCTAGAGCTACAACGCGATGGATATTTTGGTACAAATAAAAAGACATGGAAAAGAAGAACGAAATGGCAAAATAAAGTGATTCCTAGAATAATTTATGAAATGTTTCGGTGGAAACTCTGTAGAACTCCATTTTAACTTTGTTTTATATTTAAATTTGTTAAAAAAACAAACAAAATAACGAGTTGACCGGTTTCGGCCTCTTGGTCATCTTCAGAGTAACTTCTATAATTTATAATCTAAGCTGCAAAGATATGTTAACATTTAAGGCTCATATTAAATGCTTGCCCACAGACAGGCACATGTGGGTTCGCGCCTACACATTCTGCATGTGTGCATACAAATAAACAAAAGAAGAGAATTTAATTTTTGTTTTGATTTGTCATTGTCCTGAGGATGCCTTTTTGGGCGAAAATGTTTGACAGAGTTAAAATAATAAAAGTGAATTGAAAGAGTGTGTTTTATTAATTAATTAATTAAATAAACAAAACCTCACATGAACATAAACCTTGCAACTCCTGCCATCGTTCCCTAAATCGGAGTGGCATTGGCAAAAGTGAACCGATTTTTACAGCACGGGTGGTCAGCCTCATACCAACCTATCAGTCAACTTAAGTCTTAAAAATAGTGCGAGGCTATATAAGAAAAATGGCAAAAAATTCACAATTCTGTAAACTGAAAAACGATATGGCAAAATGAAAAAAAAAAATGATAATATGAAAAATAAAACAAAGGAAAATGACATGGTGAAATAAAACAGATGAAAGAAACGATGAAAACGATTGGACCAAATAAAAACAGCTTGGCGAAATGAAAATAACCAATGAGCACATACATACTTGGTAAAATAAAAACGTTTGGCAAATAAAAACTACATGGCAAAATAAAGAGATTTGGCGAAACGAAAACGACTTAATAAAAGAAAAACTATTTTGGAAAAATAAAATCTACAGGGCAAATGCAATCACTAGTTTCCTCATAAAGAGTAAAACCACTGGGGGTTGTGTTTTATTTGCTGCAATTGTAATTGCGAGATCCGGAGACTGGCAAGTATATACTTTTAACTAGGTATAATTCTTTTGCTCCAATTTACCCCTGAGGATGCACAAAGACTCGTAAAGTGTTTATAGTTTATTTAAGTACTTGCATAAATTTGAAGTTCATTCTAGAACGATCCAATTAAAAAAAAAAAAAATTCCACGCAAAAAAAGTTTTATCGACGCAACCCGGTTAAGCACTCCTTGTTAAAACTTGCTTTAGGCCAAACTTTCTAAGAATGTATGTATGTTAAAAACTAAAGCACAGGAAACTAAGCTCTACCAAATGAGCTATCGACCGGACGAACGCAAAATAAATCTAAGAAATATTAAGTAAAAATATTAACTTAGAAAAGTGTTAGAAGGCTCTGTGGATAAGGGGTAAGATTTTTCACTGCTTCAAAGCGCATTAAGTCGTTTTTGTACGAGGACCTATTTTTTACAAACACTTCCTTGACACAACAATCACTTTTTTCGGGCTATGTAGCCGTGGTCTAGTTAATTCATTCCGGACAGTTTTGCCCATTGCTCCGATGGGCATTATCAGCGGTTGGCTAGTCGCTGTGATCTTCTTACAGGATCTGGTGTTGTGGAAGCAACGCTAGCCTTTGAATTAGTATTGTTGTTGTTTTCGAGAGAAATCAAAGCTTCATTGCTGTGCAAGGACTCAGATGTGCTCGCAATCTGATTGGCTCGCGATGACGTCAGCGAGTCACAAGGAATTCCATTGGTCTGTACTTGCGCAGGCGTGCAAGCTCTTACATGCAAGAAAACCGTAGGAAAACTCAGGGTGGTTACAAAAAGTCAAATTTTCGTAGTTGAAAAAAAACCTCCCCCTCGCATTTCAGAAAGGGAAACTCGCAGTACGACTCTCATTCGTCCTTTTGCAGTCGATCTCAAAACTATGAGAACTTGGCGTTTTCATGACTCATTGTTTTGCCAAACTGCCCGTTTGTAGAATGATTTACCGGTATCTGTGTTCCCTTCCCAATTTCATCCGGTTTTATTCAAAACCAACATCAATCGCCACTTCCATACAGCGCCTCACGACAGAAGCAACAATTCGAGCAACACCTCTGCGGCACCCTTCCAGGGTGACATAGATCCCCAAGACATTCAAGAATTGGGGAACCTACTGCACAGAATTCCTTAAAAAAATAGCAATTGATGAAAACAAAGGTGTGTGTCATATAGAGAAGAATGGACTGACCTGCGGACTGTCCATGAGAAGAGGCCCAGTCAGATCAGCTTGATCGTCTTCGCCTTCCGGGAACACTGGGCTGTCGTTTAGGACTGTGGTCAGCATATTCACTGTAGACACTGTGACCTGGAACAAGAGAGACCAATAAATATAAGCTGTAACCGTCGATTGCACCGTGTACTTATGTTTATTTGAGATTTGGGTTTTTATATTGTAAGTCCACATGCGGCATGTTTAAGCGCGTACTCATACGTATCTGCTTGTGAAAATGCATATAATGTGAATCCCCAATGTCACATATCTTTGCATCTTAGATTAGATTAGATTTCAATTTAACGTGTGATTTGAACGTGTGACGATGTGTACTGTACCCTTAGTACGAGTTGCAAAACTTGAGTAATGTAAAGTTTACGGCAATTATTAAAGCGTGATTTCTCCCAAAATCTGCCGTTTTTATTTCTGACACTTTATGGTCTAAGCAAAAGAGTTACAGTGATGACGAAAATCAAGTTCAAACAAACAAAAACGGCAGATTTTGGGGGAAATCACTCTTTAATATTTTCCGTAAACTTTACGTTACTCAAGTTTTGCAACTCGTACTAAGGGTACCTACTCGTAACTTGGAAATCAAAGACTCCGTCTCATTTCTCCGAAGTCAAGTTTTATGTACCAAAAAGAGAGATCTTGACAAATGGAATATAGCCTTTGTAAGTTCTTGAGTATGACGTCAGAAGTTGATAATTGTGACGCATCTTTCTTCATACGCAGACAGGAGATATGAAGAGCTGTGGATATTCTACGCGACATTGATTGAGAATAATGACAGAACGAAAATTCAGTTTTCGTGTTTGCTCAGTGCCTAAGCGCAAAATTGTGATAAATTGATTCTTACATAAGATATCATATTGTTGGATATAAGATATACTTATTTATAGTGAATGTTCACTTTGCCAATGTCACCCCTGTTTCATGGAAGGTCGGTAAAAGTTGCAGGGCTTATGTTCATTTAAGGCTTGGATTTTAATTTGTGAGTACACATTCAGCATATTTTGTAAGTGAGATGTAGAGACTTGCACGTGTTAATTTGTGGGCATGCATTTGATATGAGCTTTGAATGTTAATATATCTTTGCATCTTAGATTATAGATTCAAGTAAAAATTAGGGTTTGAAATTAATAACAAGGGCCTGTTGCACCAACCCCCAATCAATATGTGATTGACACATCAAATTTGATTGCTTAATTCTCGTAAGGACCTCGGTTAAATATTTCTCGGAAGTGCGTAATAATATGATGGAATTTGAACATGAGAGATGATGTACATCAGCTGACTTGCTTAATGCAACCAAATTTTGTATTTGTTGGGTGAAATCACACTTATTTTGATTTTTGTTTGATTGGAGCTTGGTGCAACAGACCCCAAGGAGATCAAAATGACGGTGGTAATCAAGAAAACCATTTCAACATTAAATCTTCTCTTGAACACATTAAAAATATATTCAAGCTGCACTCAAGTCAAACTAGGACAAGGCCCAAAAAAATATAAATTACAAGGCTAACCGTGCGTGGTATTAACAGGCTTTTTTAAAATTCCAAAACCCAATTCGCTGTGCTTAAAACAGCTCTTAACATGATCAATTATACTAGTATTTCCTGGAGACTTTACCTAAGGCATATTTAACATATTTGCATTGGTAAATTACATAACTGTAATTAATTGATTGTATTCTTTGAATTAAAGGTTCGTATAAGGCTGACCACCCATACTGTAAAAAAAATGGTTCACTTTTCCAATGTCACTCCTGTTTCAGGGAAGGTCGGCAAGAGTAGCAGAGCTTATGTACATTTGAGATTGATTTTTATATTGTAGGTTCACATTTAAGCGCAAACTTATACGTGTCTGCTTGTGGGAATACATTTGATATAAACCTTTAATGTTATATATCGTTACAACTTAGATTATAGATATAAAACTAAACTGCGCATTTTGTTTAAAATTCAACATTTTTGTACTTCTTAATTTTTTCAAAATAAATGTTGATTTCAGTGACGAAAACAGTTTTTTATTAAAAAAAATAAAATGATGAATTCTATATTTAATCTAAAGAAATCAGGGTTGTCCCCTGCCGATATAAATGTAATTTTCTGTATAAAGTGTATGTAAAACACTTTGTTTTGTCTCTAGGTGTATATTTCGTGCGTGGTGTGAAGTAATTGGTAACCCCAGGGAATATGTCTATTCATTATATTTGGGGATGTTTGTGAATCCCGGTTTTTGCTTGATTTACATAAATACCGGTTTTTTTAAAATCCTACCTAGTCTAATCTAAGTTACAAAGATAATATGTATGTAACATTAAAGATTCACATTATATGCATTTTCACAAGCAGACACGTATAATTTGGCGCTTAAACATGCCGTAAGGTTTGTACATTATTTTTATTAGTGAGCACCTAAAGTATTTTTCATTGCTGTAGAGATGTTTTCCGGGATCTATTGGCATGGTCTGTGGGAGCTGGAGCATCCGGACATTTCCTCCATGTCTACGATAGGCTTCTTCAGCGGGAAGTGTAATAAAGATGATCTTGATGAAAACTGTGATGATTAAGATCACTTACAATATAAAAACCCAATCTGAAATGAACATAAGTCCTGCAACTCTTGCCAACCTTTCCTGAGACAGGGGTGACATTGGCAAAGTGAACCATTTTTTACAGTAAGGTGGTCAGCCTCATACCAACCTATAAGTCAAGGAACATACACAACAAAAATAATTTATAAAATAGACGAATATGTATGGACATGAAAACTAAAATAGAAAACAAATTCTACGAAAAAAAAACCCTAGCCGCCAACATTACAGATCAATCGCTATTTATTTTATACATAATATGTCTAAAAATCAAAACCAACATAAAATACGAAATTCTGATTAAAAAAAAAGTAGTTTTTTTTAATTTTATCATTCATTGTTGTTTGTGCAGGACTATGAATCCCGGAAAGCCGGTATTGGATCCCAGTAGGCGAGCACTGAGAAGGGTTTCTCTAGCTCCTCATCCCCCCAGCCTCTTATTGCGACACCGCATGGGAACTAATAAGCGCGGTGTGTACTACATGACGCGTGTTAGGGATGATATTTCATTTTCTACATGTGCGACATTGCGCACGGTATACCTATACACGGGATAGCGGTTTGTACAACCCTGTTAATGTACTTCTATTGCGCAAACAACATCTAATATGTAACTTTTTACACAACTATTGTTTAAATTCTAAGATTTATTTAACCATTCTATAATTAAGTTGCAATACGTATAGGTTTCTTACATTCAAGATTCATGTAATTTTTTATATATTTTTTATGGTTTGTGTATTAACACTGAAAATTCATGATTTTTAGTTGGTTATTCAAAAAACAATACCTTTTTCTTTTATTTAAACACTGTTTTTATTTCACAAATACAATATATTTAAAAAATTAAATTTTAAATTCTACTACGAACGTTTTCGACTATTCAGTCATGATCAGGTAAAAAAATATTACAGAGTTTTTAATAAAACTAGTCAGATTTATTTTTAAGGTTTTGTTGTTTTCTTATACTTAAATGTTATTTATTACTCGTATTCCTTGACTTATAGGTTGGTATGAGGTTGACCACCCATACTGTAAAAAATGGTTCACTTTGCCAATGTCACCCCTGTTTCAGGGAATGTCGGCAAGAGTTGCAGGGCTTATGTTCATTTGAGGTTTGGATTTTATTTGTAAGAACACAATCAGCATTTGTAAGCGCGAACTACACGTGTTTGTTTGTGGGCATACATCTGAGAGCTTTGAATGAATATATCCTTGCAACTTAGATTATAGATTATTATTATAGTAAGGTATCGTCAAATAGGATTTTTTTTAAATTTAAATAAAAGTTTTTCATTTTCCTTAAAAACAACAAATAAATGTGGGTTCTAACATCAACTCAAATCGAGACTTACTATTTTAATTTTAAGTACAAATGCATTTTGTACAATGTTATGATAACGGCTAAAGCTTTTGTTTACTAATGTTCAGATTCACATTTTTCAAATTGATTATCTTTTTAATTATAATTATCTTTTATCTAAGTTGAAAGGGTTTATCTAATCTAAT
Organism: Agapetus fuscipes; assembly: GCA_951799405.1. Classification (NCBI taxonomy): domain Eukaryota; kingdom Metazoa; phylum Arthropoda; class Insecta; order Trichoptera; family Glossosomatidae; genus Agapetus; species Agapetus fuscipes. Next base: position 3,567,682 of record OX637363.1, read on the forward strand.
CTAATATAAGTTGAAAAGATATGTTACATTGGAGATTCACATTATATGCATTCTCACAATCAGACACGTACAAGTTCGCGCTTGCACATGCCTCATGTGAACCTACAACATAATAACCAAATCTCAAATGGACATACACCCTGCAACTCTTGCCGTCCTTCCCTGAGACAGGGGTGACATTGGCAAAGTGAACCATTTTTACAGCATGGGTGGTCAGCCGCATACCAACCTATAAGTCAAGGAACATACACGACAAATTACATTTTATACATCACTAAATAATAATATCATAAAACATGCAGACACGTATAAGTTGGCGCTTACACATGCCGCATGTAGGCTTATGACATACAACTGCTGGGTAGGCTAAGAAAACTGGGTAGATTTTACGAGTAAGCTTCACTCACCAGAAGCAGAAACGCCGTCTCCACCAGCGAGCATTTGTTGACTGGTTGGCACTTGAAGATGGAGATGCCTAGAGGCAGCAGAATGCCGGCCCTGGCGCAGTCCACCACGGCCTGGTGGAACAGCAGGCCCTGCGCCCATCTGGAACAACAAGACTTCATTACACTCATTCTATGCCCAGGAGCAGCAGGATGCCGACCCTGGCGCAGTCCACCACGGCCTGGTGGAACAGCAGGCCCTGCGCCCATCTGCAACAACGCATGTTTATAACACTAGAAGTTATACCTCAGGGATGAAATTTAAAAGTCCCAGATGCTAAAATTGCAGTTTTTCACCATTTTTTTCGGTGCTTGCAAATTTCTTAAATATTACCAAAATTCACAAACTTTTTCATGGAAATGCTGGACTTTCATTAGAATTCCTTTCGTCATTCGTTCTCTCTGATAGAATGCTTTCATTCCATGCCAGAGGGCTATAGTTCGATCTCACCCAAGGGTGTCAGAAATTATTTTTCGTTTCGGTGTTTATTTCAAACCCAAATTAAAATACCGCCAAGATGTGTTCAGCCTTCACAAGAAATGAGAATTAGCCTCCTCGGGAGCTGGGATACTGCTACTTAAAGTGAAGTGGTTGGCGTAAGGACGATCTCCTTTACAGTGAAAATAAATAGGGTCCACACGCCACATACGACCCCTTTGGGGACACCGAGGCAAGCAGTTGCTTTCCATACTTGTCTTACTCAACCAACCCTCTTGAGTGGGCAAGTAACTACATACAATCGTAGAAATTGAAATTTTGGCACATGGGATGTTTTCAGAATTGGAGAATTTATGATTGTCCGGTCGATAGCTCAGTTGGTAGAGTGCTTGCATTCCATGCTGTGAACCCGGTTTCGAATCCCAAGGAGGGTGTCAGAAATGACTTCCCGTTCCGGTGTTTATTTCAAACCACAAAATAAAATACCGGAAAGGCTTACTTAGCATTCACAAAAAATAAGTAACAGCCCCCTCGGAAGCTGGGACACCCCAACTTCAACTGAAGTGGTTGGCGTAAGACCGGCCTCTGTAAAAATAAATAGGTTCCATTCGCCACATGCGTAACCCTTCGGGGATAACGCGGCAAGAAGTTACCCTATATATATATATTTTTTTTTAAGAAATCCTGTGCGGGAGACTCCCTAGATTCTAAAGACTCTAGGGGTCTATGACACTTGTTTATTTATTTATTTATTTATTTGAGAAAACTACAGCTTTATAAAAGTGATTACAATGGTGTTCTTAAAATTAATATAAGCCAAAATTGTTTCTTCTATTTAAAATTATAGAGAAAGAATAATAATTTGATCAGTATGCTGAGCTTGTATTGACATATCATAGAAAATTGAGAAGACAAGAAAATAAAAAAGAAAAGGAGAGCAAAACAAAAAGCAAAAAAACAAAAAGCAAAAAAGACACAAGTTGTCAAGCAACAAAAAAGAAAAAAAAAAAGAAACAAGGTGTAAGAAAAGAAATTAAAAGTAAAAGTAAAGTGGAAAGGAATGAGGAAAAGGAGGGATTATTACGTAAGTGAAGGAGCTTGATTGAGGGAGTTAGGGGACAGAGTTGAAAAATATCTTAATTTATTGCGAAAGGTTGTTAATGAGTAGGGACTGGAAAATAGTGGTGTTATTTTTTAGGAAATTCGCGTTATTTTTTTGTGAAATTCGCGTTATTTTTGATCAAAAACAGGGAAATTCGCGTTATTTTTCATGATAAACGGGGAGATTTGGTGTAATTTTTAGGGTTGATTACATCAAAATAAAGGTTTATATAATTGCAAAACAAAATATAGTACTAATATTTACCATTTATTATGTAAACAACAATATGTACCTTCAAAAACAATGAATAAACAACATCTGAATCAATACGAGTATCTGCAACCGAAGATGGTGGAAGTACCAACCGAAAACGTTTTTGCAATAAAAAATACATAAGTGGTACAAAACAATATTTTTTAATTTTAGTTTCTTATTTTTTTTTTATTTTTTTTAAAAATAATCCTTTTTTTTTTACAAAAAACCATTGATTGAAAAAAGTATTAATATTTCAATGACACTCCGAATACCCTGTAAATATCCTTTTAAAATATTTAATTTTTGTGCATTTAGTCTCTAGATGAGGGTTATCTCATTTTTCAAGGGATGTTGGCTTTTATGAAAGCCTCAAGTTGTGCTCTTGGCTAATCCAGCAACAGCTTCACTCCTTGAAGTATTTTCCTTCATTGATGTCACGATTCAAGTCTGCTTGGATGATCCAGGACAGTTCTGCTTATCATTATTTTTTTTAATAAAATAGATTTTTGAATAGGAATGCAATTCACCAACCTACTCTGCCTGGCCAGATACAGGTATCATAAATTAATCATTATCTATCTATCATTAATATCATTAATTAATAATGCATTATTATTTATTTTAATGAATTATTCATTTTTAATTACCCAATTACATCTGTTGAACCAGGGCCAAATTTATGGTCAAATGACCCAGGTGACCAGAGACCAATTTTCCTGTGCTTTGCACCTTGCAAAGGGTTTTCGCAGGATTTGTTTCTTTCCCACAAAATCGTTGCGTTGCAAAAGCGATACATGACAACTTTTTCGCACAATTTCTACCAAAAGTACGAAAATTCGCGATATTTGCGTAAAACCTCAAATTTCGCGTTATTCGCGTGAAAACATCAAAATTCGCGAATAAATTCGTTTTATCGCGATCGCGAAATTTTCCAGTCCCTATTAATGAGTCATGGAAAATATCTAAATTTTTGAAATTTTGGTTATAGTCACGCTGTATTCTGAATAAAGTTGAGTGGTATCGGTAATTGGTATGACAAATGGGTAGGTGAAATAAATTTTGCGAGCGGGTACGTCTGTTTGGTATAAGAAAAGATATGTTACATAATAAATCAGGGGAGTCAATTGTATTATTGCATATTTTGTACAAAAGTAATTGATCAAAGTAGGTCCTTCTATCTTGTAGTGTGTTAATATTGAAAAATTCTATGGAAGATTTGTAGTCGGTGTGTTCAATGTATTGTCGTTTCTCTAAATATTTAACAAAAATCTTTTGAATATTTTCAATACGGTTAGTGTGAACTTTGTAGTGCGGATTCCATATTGGAGTACAAAATTCTAAATGAGGGCGTATATGTGAAAGGTATAGTGTTTTTAAAGTGTTGATATTATTAAATTGTTTACCGGTGCGGATGATAAAACCCAACATTCGGTAAGCTTTGGAGGTAATTGAGTCAATATGCTTGTCATACGTCAATTTGGAATCTAATAAAACTCCCAGATCTCTCACACTATCAACTTTTTTCAATAACAAACCATTTATGGAATAAGAGTGTGTTATAAGGGTGTTTTTGCGAGAAAATGTTAAAAGAGCACATTTGGACACATTGATGTCGATTTTATTTTTATAGCAATACACACTTAGTCTATTGATGTCATTTTGTAAATTAATGCAGTCATTTATATTGTTAATTGTTGCGTAAATTTTCATGTCATCAGCGAAACCTGAAAAGTGTGAGGATTGGAAGCAAAATTGTATGTCATATATGTAAATATTAAAAAGAATGGGACCTAGGTGTGAGCCCTGGGGTACACCCGACGGGACACGAGTGAAATTGGACTTACAGCCGCCCACAACCACTGCCTGTTGTCTGTTTTTTACATAGGAAATAAACCATCGGAGTAGGTCACCATGGATTCCTACACTGTACAGCTTGTTAATAAGAATACTATGGTCTACCCTATCGAACGCCTTTGAAAAATCCGTGTATACAGCATCAACTTGCAAGCGATCACCTAATCTATGCGAGACATATTCTGTGAAGTTAAGCAAGTTAGTGAGAACTGAGCGTTTTTTCAAAAATCCATGTTGGTGATTGCTAATATAGGGGGAGATTGTTGGGTAGATGTGATCTAGTACAATTTTTTCAAATAATTTGCTAAATACAGACAGGATGGAAATGGGGCGATAATTTTCGATGTCATTTTTTGATTTAGATTTATGAATGGGTGTTATTAAGGCATCTTTAAATTTCGTTGGGAATTTACCATTATCCATTGATTTATTAAAAAGAATTGAGAATGGTTCACTCAGCTGGTCAGCACATTGAAACACAAAGTATGGACTAATCTCGTCATTACCGAATCCTTTGTTTTTATCTATTTGTTTTAAGTATTTATTTGCTTCAGATTGAGTTATTCGAATGTGACCTATGTTATTAACAAACGAATCAGAAAAAAGGTCATTGTATGGATGGGAGTTGTCATGATTATTTGATGAGTCGTTAAAAGCTGAGTTAAAGTAGTCGGAGAAGAGTGAACAAATGTCTTCATTTCCGTGGCATATTTTATTACGATAGTGCATGGTTTGCGGAATATTATATGATTTGGTTTTATTTTTAATGTATGTAAAGAAATGTTTCGGGTTCGTTTGTATATTATTTTCGATTACTTGTATATAACTAGTGTAGCATTGATGTTGAAGTAATTTTTGTCGGGACCGAAGTAAGGAGAATGCCGAGAAGTCACAAGGATTTTGGAAGCGTTTCCATTTATTATGATATTTATGTTTTTCTTTGATAACTTTTATGAGTGCAGGGCTATACCATATGGGGTAGTTTGAGCGGTTTAATAACTTTCGAGGGATGTGAAGACTTATAGTGGTGCGTAATACTAATATATTATAAAATTCATCGACTGCAATGTCAATGTCATCATAATTTCTGAGGTGATTCCAATTTACTTCCGAGAGATGCATATTTATTAAATCATAATTAGCTTTTTTGTATAGAATAATTTCTTTCGCGCCAGTTGGTAGCATTTTCATTTGTTGAATTGGTAAATGAATATGAAGTGTTGGATGATGCGAGTCCTCTTCCACAAGCGGGGAGTCGGAGCGCGTAATTATACAGTCCGAGTTACTTAATACTAGATCCAAAATACGTTGATTCGAATTTTGTATACAATTATATTGGTTAAGATTAATGTACGACATTGTGTCTAATAGATTTAAGATATTTTGATCATTATTTGAAATATGTGGTTGTAAGATATTCGAATTGTGATTGGGTGTCCACTGAATATGTGGCATATTGAAGTCACCTAAAATCAAAATTATGTCTTCAGGGTACGTTTCATTTATGTGTCTTATTAAATCAAGAAAAGAACTCACCGCTGATGAGTAATATTTTCCTCTAGGTAAATAAACGCATATAATATGCACAGGGACATTGTTGGTTAGAGTTAATTTAGGTATTGAAATCCAGATGCATTCTATTTCGTAAATATGTTCATGTGCATATGCGTGGAAATCTTTATCCAGTATCAACATCACACCACCTCCCATAGTTTTATTAGTGAGATCAAATGATCTATTTTTGCGAAAAACATCATATTTATTCACGGGTACAAGTTCACCGTCTGAAATGGAATCAAGTAGCCATGTCTCAGTTATACCAATTATATTATATGTGTCATTGTTGTAGTGCCGCAGAGGTGTACGAGCTTGGTCGTCGCTACAAAGCGCCAATACTCAAGCAAGACCCAGTTGCTGTAAGGCTGGATGGTCCTATGGTGACCGGTCATTGGTAAAGGTTTATGAATTTTTCAACCCAGCGAAGAGCACATTCGAAATATAAATGGTATATTTTTGTGCTCCGCCGGGATCCGAATCCACAACCTTCCATTTACGAGTCCGAAGTGTTGCCACTACGGACTACGGACCGGTCCAAGATGCCAACGACACGCGGTGTACCTGAGCGGTCACCCATCCAAGTACTGCCCGCGCCCAATGTTGCTTAACTTCGGTGATCTATGGGAACCGGTGCTTTCAACATGGCTAACGTCGTTGACAAATGGGTAGCTTAGTTGCGTTTAGTTGCGTGTGAAGATTTAATCGGGTCGGAATAATTTCGAATCTTGTATGGGACTGCCATCCTTAGCCAACTATTAAAAAATATTTGTATCCCGTTTCCTAGCAACCGGGTGACGACAAAATATATTGTCCAAGGCAATTCAAGTGCGGAGCTTACTGAACATTTAATGTATCAAGCTAAAAATTATTATACCGCGCAAAAACGTTTTCCAAACACTGGCATCCCGTTTGAAAACCACCCCACTTTACTATGTAAAGAACAATGGGTGACGGTGTTCAAACAAAGCTTTCAGTTACAGTATCGGTGTCTGCGATCCTCTGTTCGATATTAATGCTTATGTCACAGTAATTTGTACTGGGCTTGATGTGTGATTGAGACGAGAGATATGCCCGTATAATCATTTGTTGAAGCATTATCCGATATCAGAGGAGGGTTTAACATGTCCATTGCGCAAAATCGAGCCCTAATTTTATTGATTCCATCCAAATATATATATATATATATATTTTAATTTGAATTTGCCACGCAATCCCTGGGCCAACCAATTGGATTGGTCCACGGTATGCCCCGGGTCGTTATTGGCGGAAAACAGCGGCCATCCCAAGTAACCTTTTAGGTTTTAAAAAGGTTACAAAAAGGTCCCAGAACCTTTTTTAAACCTTTTTGTAACCTTTTTAAAACCTAAAAGGTTACTTGGGATTGAACGAATTTGCCGAGATTGTAGATTGTCGCAACTCGAATCAAATTTAATGTTAATTTTTAATATAAAGATTTGTGACTAAAATCCAAAAGATAACTTTATTGAAGTTTCGTTATTTACAGGTAATTCCATTATCAGTAGGTACTATATGCATTATAATTAACTGTGTATTGTATAAAAATGTGCATAATATGTTAACGACTAATAAAAAACGTTATTTACAGCAACCACATACGTTATTTATTGGAAAAGGACTATACAACCTTGTATATATAAAATCAAACGGATGTTCGATTTTGAGTTTTCACGGATATTATTCATGATTAAGGGTTTCCGGATAATCCTGATTTCCGGTATTCATGAGTCCATCCTCCTAAAAAATGGTTCACTTTTCCAATGTAACCCCTGTTTTAGGAAAGGTCGGCAAGAGTTGCATGGCTTATGTTGATTTGGGATTGGGTTTTTATATTGTAGGTCCACATGCGGCATGTGTGAGCGCGAAATAATGCGTGTCTGCTTGTGGGAATGCATTTAATAAGAATCTCAAATGATACATATCTTTGCAACTTCGATTTTGATTTTAGATTTAGATCCTCAGTCGTCGTGCAGAGAGGTTGTCTCCTGAAGACGTTAGCTACGTCGCTAACGAGACGTCGAGAATAATGTAAGTTCTCTTATAACGGTTCGTCTAATACCCGATAAATATATATTTTAACTGTGTAGTTATTATTATATTAAATATGTTCCGGGTAATCCGTTGACTACCCTTTTTTCTCGAGCCGACATTTCGGTTCGGTTCGTCAAAAGTACGGTCGATAGTTCAGTTGGTAGAGGGCTTGCATACCATGCCGTGAGCAAGGGTTCGATCCCCACCGAGGGTGTCAGAAATGATTTCCCGTTTCGGTGGTTATTTCAAACCCCCAAGTAAAGTATCGACAAGGTTTACTCAGCCTTCACAAGAAATGAGAACCAGCCCTAGCGGGAGCTGGGAAGCCCCCACTTCAACTGAAAGTAGGTGGTGTGTACCCGTGTACCCGTAAAAATATCCCGAATCGCCCAAGGTCCATCCAGCCTTACAGCAACTGGGTTTTGCTTGAGAATTGGCACATTGTAGCGACGACGACCAAACTCGTAAAAAGGTCGATAGCTCAATTGGTAGAATGCTTGCATTCCATGCCGAGAGCAAGGGTTCGATCTCAAGGTGTACTCAGCCTTCACAAGAAATGAGAACCAACCTCGCGGGGGCTGGGGAGCCCCCACTTCAACTGAAAGTGATTGGTGTGAGGCCGGCCTCCTTACCCGTAACAATAAATACGTTCCGAATTGCCGCATGCGACCTCTTCGGAGATAACGCAGGCAAGAAGTTACACTATATGTGTTGCTTAGTAGCGTTGCGAAGGGTGTAAGATATCTTTTACACTTCGTCATCAGTGATTAAGAAAATGACCCTTATTTTAAATTTCAGCCGGGGCCTCCTTCGCGTTTATCCTTCATTAGGTTGAAGGAGCTGTGTTAGGGATGAGCTTGCGGCATGTAACGTTATACATTACATGCTACGTAATAGATATTATACTGTATCAGATACATTGGGATTAACTTGAACTGTAACGAGGATATCTACGTGGTTAGAGGTATTTGGGTGGAATACATTGATCAACAACATTTGGAAAGAAATTGAAAGAAAGAGTTCACTTCCTATGAGAAGTCTATAATCTATAATCTAGTAACAAAGATATATTAACATTCAAAACTCATATCAAATGCATAATTTTTTTAAGTATGGGTGGTCAGCCTCATACAAACCTATAAGTCAAGGAATCATAGGTTGGTATGAGTCAAGAAATTATTGGTTGGAATAGCAAAATTAGTGCGAAATTAACCCCCGTAAAATGTTTTAGCTAAATCTAATCTAAATCAAAGTTGCAAAGATATGACATTCATATTAAATGAATTCCCAAAAGCAGACACGCATAATTTCACGCTAACACATGCCGCATGTAGACCTTCAATATAAAAACCCAATCTGAAACGAACATAAGCCCTGCAACTCTTGCCCACCTTTCCTGAATCAGGGGTGACATTGGCAAAGTGAACCATTTTCTACAGCATGGGTGGTCAGCCGCATACGAACCTATAAATCAAGGAATATACATAATAAATTACATTTTAAAAATCAATAAACAATAATATATATGCACATCAAACAACTAAACAGAAAAAAAATCTTCGATCTCAAATCAGTGAATCAGCAAATTATTCAGTTTTACCGTTAAGGTGGCGATATGCAAGCGTGAACTCACCCTTGTTGGCTTGTGAGCGTGGATTAATATGAATCTTTAATATTATATTAATTAAATAAACAAAGTTTCAATTCACTATTATAATTCTATATTTATGTCTAGCTCTTTCGCCTGTCCAAAATTAACAATTCGTCATTGTCCTGATGATGTCTTGTAGGCGAAAGTGCTAGACATAAATAAAGAATTATAAAAGTGAACTAAAACTTTGAATCTTAAAAATTTGAATAAATATTTGTAAATATTTGAATCTTAAATGTTTATACATCCTTGCAACAAGATTGGTTACAACTGTTTTAGCAATGGCACATCTCCTGGGTTGACAATAACTCCATGATCAATTGTAAGCAAGACCTCTGTAATCCAATATGACGGATCTGCTGTTTGTACAAGCAAGAGGATCAAACAACTACACGGCGACAACGTGGGATAATCGCCTTTATTGTGCCTATAAATAAACATCATTGCTCAACTCGGCCATTTGTACTTTTTGCTTCAGCTTAACAAGGCATTAAATTATCAAAATTGGACCTTGGGAAAATGATACATACATACCTACTAACAGAGTGGATGGCTTACTCCGAGTATACTTTATCTGTGATGGCTAGCTATAATCAATGTAAAACTGGATTTTGCTCCCTTTAAATATAGCTCGTTCTTTACATGTGTTAAGTTAATCTAATCTATATTATTTAAATAAACAAATATATTTTTGTTTTTATTACAATTCAATTTCTGTCTAGCACTTTGTGCTAGACAGAAATAAAATTATAAAAGTGAATTAAAACTTTGTTTATTTAATTAATATACAATGGACTTTCACTGTGTAAACCACCAAACCCTTAAAAATATCATATAATCTAATCTAAGTGGTAAAGATATGTTACATTGGGGATTCACATTGTAATACATAATTCCCGCCCTTGGAGTGACTACATCACGAAACGGCGCTATAAAGAAATCATCAACTCATCATCATCATCATGCATTCTCACAAGCAGACACGTACAAGTTCGCGCTTGCACATGTCGCACACAATATGCCGAGAGCAAGGGTTCGATCTCAAGGTTTACTCAGTCTTCACAAGAAATGAGAACCAGCCTCTCCGGGAGCTGGGAAACCCCCACTTCAACTGAAAGTGGTTGGTGTGAGGCCGGCCTCCTTGCCCGTAAAAAAAAATAGGTCCCGAATCGCCACATGCAACCCCTTCGGGGATAACGCAGGCAAGAAGTCACACTTTATGTGTAGCTTAATTGCGTAGTTGCGTTACAGTTGAATTGTACCCTTGCATTGATTTATCACAAAACGGAATGATAAATATTGTCTTAATTATCATTATTATTCTTTGAATGTATGTAAGCAGTCGACCAATTGAGCCATTGATCAGACTTCCTTGACTGATGGTTGGTATGCGGCTTACCACCCATACTGTAAAAAATGGTTCACTTTGCCAATGTCACCCCTGCTTCAGGGAAGGTAGGCAAGAGTTGCAGGGCTTATGTTCATTTGAGAATGGGTTTTTTATATTGTAGGTCCACATGCGGCATGTGCAATCGCGAAATTATGCGTGTCTGCTTGTGGGTATGCATTTAATAATAATAATAATATAATAATATTAGGATGAAGCTCCGCGAGCTTCGTCGTCGCTGTAGAAAACGCCAATTCTCAAGCAAGACTCAGTTGTTGTAAGGTTGGAAGGACCTTTCAGTGACCGGTCTTTGGTAAAGGTTTATGAATTTTTCAACCCAGCGAAGAGCACATTTTTGGAAATATAAATGGTATATGTTTGTGCTCCGCCGGGATTCGAATCCACAACCTTCCATTTTGTATTTAATTTTGCCAACCTTGCATTTAATGTGAATCTCAAATGATACATATCTTTGCAGCTTAGATTTCGATTTAGATTTAGATCAGACCGTACTTTGATCAAAAAACTTTTTCATACTCTTACAGAAAAGCTTTACAATTTGAAACATAGTGATCAAAATTCAGAACTAGAATTTGTACATTGGAAAAAAAGTCACGAGTTCATCCTGAATCCCTTATATTCTTTCAGCACATATTTCACTTTCAAAATGCCACATTTATTTTCCCCACATACATAAAACATACCTTAATGCATTTCCCCCACATTTCGGGAAAATATTCCTCGCCCGCATGGCATCCCCGAAGGGTTGCCATACATAAAAATGGGGATTTGACACGGCTTCTTCATAGACAAACATTCGGAATGCTCACAAAAACCCTTGTAAGTTTTCATTCCCTGAATATTTTTACATTCATCTTTAATATTTGAGTCGTATAGAACCAATTTTTTTTTTTTTTTTAAGAAATCCTGTGCGGGAGACTCCCTAGATTCTTAAGACTCTAGGGGTCTATGACACTTGTTGTAGTGCCGCAGAGGTGTACGAGCTTGGTCGTCGCTACAAAGCGCCAATACTCAAGCAAGACCCAGTTGCTAAACTGTGGATGGACCTTTGGTGACCGGTCATTGGTAAAGGTTTATGAATTTTTCAACCCAGCGAAGAGCACATTCGAAATATAAATGGTATAGTTTTGTGCTCCGCCGGGATCCGAATCCACAACCTTCCATTTACGAGTCCGAAGTGTTGCCACTACGGACTACGGACCGGTCCAAGATGTGTCAGCAATCTAGGATTTTTTTTACTCAAAACAAAAAATGTATAGAAGTGATAAGAAAAGATTTTCGTATGCTCCCATATTATGCTCATCTCATTTTCGAATAAAATGTAGATTGCCGCTTTTGATTGTATACAACTTATAATAATAAGAATAATAATTTTAGGATGATTTATTTGGTGAGCGCTGTTTTTGTGTGTATCTCACCTCAAGAGCCCTCTGCGAGCTTGGTCGACGCTTTAAAAAGCGCCAATTCTCAAGCAAGACCCAGTTTCTGCAAGGCGGGATGGACCGATGGTTACCGGTCTCTGGTAAACGTAGATTCATTTTTTAATCCAGCGAAAGGCATATTGGAATACTGAAAAAAAAATTGTATGCTCCGCCGAGATTCAAACCTACTACCTTCCAATCACGAGTTTGAAACGACTATACTTCGGACCTGCCATAAAACAACTAGATTTTTTAGGGTTTGTGTATTCACACACTCTTGATAATGACCTGAGTATTGAAGGTCGAAAGTGCTCGAGGTATTTTTTATTTATTTATTTATATATTTATACAGAAGTTATCTAAATCTTGATTGCATCCTTGCTGTGTGTATAATCATCTTACAGAAGTTATCCAAGTCTTTCTTCTGTCCTGGTTTTGATACAATCATCCTGCATCAAGTTTTATCTTCTTATTCTAGATTTTCTTGTTTGTTTGCCCGCCTTACCAGGTTGCTTTCAACAAGAACCCGCAAGGCGACCTGTCATCTGATGCCAATAGTCATCAGGTGAAGGAGCTTGCACCACCATCATCTTGCATGATCTCCAGTCCATCATTCCATGGCACCTAGTCCTGGATGAGGATTCGGAAACTTCTTCTGTATCGCGACTTCATCGCTGGCAAGGGGGTACTGTGGCAGCCCGATACAAATATCGGCGCCAACCTGAAGTTCCCTTTTCTACCACCAGGTGAAGAACTGTGACGTGGAAGTAAACGCCACGCCACGAAGCAAGCATCTCCTTCTTCCTCTTCCCTTTTTCTACTCGGACCGCCGACCTGAGTAGACGTTCCGTCACGCCCTGACCAACCGTCCATCTTGTCTTTTGTATTCCCATCTAACCTTGTGTTGAGAATTCTCTGTCCGTTCCAACACCAGTGTTACGCTTAATTGTTCACCCATTTATTTGTAGTGTTCCTAATATTAATTAATCAGATATTAATTAACTATTCTTCAGTGTAACTTTCTCATAAATAAATGTCGATGTGTTTCGTGAACTGCATTCAAGTGTTTCCTTTTCTATCAAATTCCAATCTTATCTTTCAGAACACGCGAGTCAATTTAGAACAGTAAATGACAGTGATAACAATCTGAAAGTGGTGACCTCACTTTCGATGGCTATGGCATCATCTCTCATAGCCATCCACCACTGTAAATGATCACACGTCATTTACTTCTAAATATTTATTTATTAACGGCACTTAGTGCCTTTTACATGAAATGGTTACATAGTTTCAAAAATAACACAAATACATAAAAATACCAAAAAGATGTAAAGTATATGAAAGTAAAATGAAACAAATAAACACAATAACAAAAACTATATAAAAATAAGAATAAAAATCAAAGTTACTATCTAGAGAAAAAATATAAATCAAAAAATATAAATCAAATGAAATATACAAGCAACAGAAATAAAAACACTATTCATCCAAAAAGTACCTCAACAGACCAGCTCTATACCTATCAAAGTTATTGTTGGGTGGGTCAAAGTCCAGTGTACAGGTATTACCACTACGTTGAAGGCGATTTATGCAACTGTTATATTGTGCATTTGTATTGGAAGCTACAGGGCGATAAGGAACTATCTGACGAGATCCCTGTCGCGGAACAAAAAAATTAATAGTTTCAAGCAACATCGGGCAATCTATTAGACCATTCTTAATTTTATAGAGTGTGAGTAAATCAATAATTTTTCTCCTATTAGACAAACTAGTTAAATTAAGTAAGGAGTTAAGGAAGATGGGGTCAAAATTAGCAATAGGAATATTTAGTTTAAAATTAACGATTTTTAAAAATTTAGTATGAACTTTTTCAATATTGTCAATATGGACCGAGAAGTGAGGAGACCAGATGGTAGAACAGTATTCTAAAACGCTACGGACCAGTGAAGTATAAAGAATTTTTATTGTTTGTAAATCACGGAAATCTTTGGTAATTCGGAAAACAAAGCCAAGCATTTTCATACTTTTAGCGCGGATATCGTTAATGTGGGCGACAAATGAGAGTTTATGATCAAACAGAACCCCCAAGTCAGAGATGACTAAAACATTATTTAATAAGTTATGATTAATAACATAATCTTTAATCAATGGGTTTTTTATTCTATAAAAACGCATCACTTGACATTTGGATATATTAAGATTAAGATGATTAAGTGAACACCAGTTATTTAATCTATCAAGTGTCGATTGTAGTTTAATACAATCGTTGATTGAGTCGATCTCACGAAAAATTTTAATGTCATCCGCAAACAAAAGTACATTACAGTCCTGGACAACATTAACAATATCGTCAATGAATAATAAAAATAGCAGCGGACCAAGATGAGATCCCTGTGGGACACCACTAGTTTGTGTAAAAGGATCAGACTCAGAGTTATTTATTTTCACGATCAGGGAACGATTCATAATATAACTCCTAATCCACAACAAAAAGCTACCAGATACTCCCATTGCTTCCAGCTTCGTAAGCAAGATATTGTGAGAAACTCTATCAAAAGCTTTAGCGAAATCTGTGTAAATAACATCGATCTGTTTACGTCTACCAAGAGCCCCCGACAAAAAATTTTCATAAGACATGAGATTAGTGGTCGTATTGGGTAAAAAGCCATGTTGACAATTAGTTAAAGATCTAGTGACCACAAATCCAATTTTCGATAAAATCAGTTTTTCAAGCAGTTTGGGAATAGCCGAGAGCAAGTTAATAGGTCTGTAGTTTGTGACATCCTTCCTATCCTTACCTTTGAATATTGGAGTGATGTAGGATGTCTTCCAGATAAGTGGAAAGCATCCAGAAGATATAGATAAATTAAAAATAGTGCACAAAGGTTGTGTCAAACTAGAAGCACAATAGGGTAATTGCAATGGTGAGCAATATGGTTGAAAACGATATTTTTGTGTAGATTATAAGTCAAGGATCTCAACTATATTTTTTTAAGTGGTAAAATTGGGCTTTTCATTTTTAATTTTGTAAAATAAAATGCCGACAAATCGAGTCCAATTCAAACGCGACGCTATTGGCTGGAGCTCGTGTGACGTCATTGGATCCAAGTGGCGTGAGTGACGTGTGTTTGTAGTATTAGAAAGCCGGCTGTCAGTGTAAAAATACGTGCTATTATCACGCCTGTGACGCCAGCCTGACAGGTGCCAGCCTGACAGCTGGGGATGAGAACTCACAAACCGGGTTTCCCAAGATGTATGGAATATTTTTTTAATGAAAAAAAAATATTTTTAACTGAAATAAAAGTAATATACAATGAAACGGACATTAATTCAAAGAAAATTGAGAACGAAATTAAATAAATAACAAAAAAACATGAGCGCCGAAAATATAGATGATAACTACATACTACTACAAATACCTTAGTTTTTCTACAATAATACATAGATATAAATAGGTTAGGTAGGTATATATACAATTTGTTATCTTCATTTAATCTTCTCCAAATCTAAAGTTACAAATATTTAGGTATTTATATATCATTTGAGATTCATATTAAATGCATTCCCACAAGTAGACACGTATAATTTCGCACTAACACATGCCGCATGTGGACCTACAATATAAAACCCAATCGCAAATGAACATAAGCCTTCTCCTATTTATATTGTCTGTTGGTCCGCGGGAGGAAACTCAACCTGCGTTTTTCAAGCAATTGATAAGCTAGCTTTTTTTGCAAAAAATAATTTACGTTTTAAGCATATTGCATACAAACGAATATAATTTTTTGCAAAAAAACATTCGATATTCAAATTGCTCGTCAATTTACAAAAAAACTTCCTCTATCCGCCACCCGAGGACGCGCTCTTTAGGGGTTTCAGACTTCCCGAAGAGAATCTGAAAAAAAATGTAATTAATAGGAATTGAACAACTTACACAAAATAAATTAAAAAAAACACAAGCAGAGACTTTCTAAAAACAAAACAGCCAATTATTAATACCATTAAATATCATACTATTAGTCAGTGAAATCAACAATTATCCTCTAATATAGATAAATAATACAAATAACAATCCATCTACTTAAATATAATAAAAATTAAGCAAAATTACAGAATACACCCAGATATAGGATATGGTCACAAATATTTCTAATCTATAGAAGCAATACTAAAAAACAAAGTAAAATAACATTTACAAAATAATGTAAAAATAAAAGCATGCCTTATAATTTTAAAAATATCCCAAGACAAAAACAACAAAACACAAACCCTTCTGATAATAAACATGCATCATAAATAAGGTAAAAAGGCATGAAAATTGTATTTAGCACAGAAATAATAAGTCATTGAAAACAAAAATCAAATAAACAAAATAAAACAATATTACCTACAAAAAACAAATAACAAGCGATCCATGTAAAATCTTTCTTGAAAGAATCTTCGCAGAATCCTAAAGAAATCTTCAAAAATAATTACCTGCCTATATTGCGGAGCAGCAAATGAAATCGAGAATTATGAAGGAATTCCCTATTTCATTGATAACCTGCCTATATCGCGGAGGAGCAAATGAAATCGAGAATTCTGAAGGAATTCCCAACTTCATTGATAACCTACCTATACCTTCTTTTTCCAACAAGATTCTTGGGTAGCTTGAAAATTTCAAGTTGAATTTTAGTGTACGAAGATTTTTTATGTCAAATTTTCACTTTAATCTTATTGGCTTAATTGATTAATTATGTCTCGAATTAACATAATTTTTAATAAAAAAGAAACTTCTATGCATCCGTGTTTGAAAAAAATTACATCAAAAAATAATGGGAATTTTCTTATAAAGTACCAAATTCAAGATTTTTTATTTCGTAGCTTGGGAATTTCCACTTAAATTTTATTGGCTTCTATAATAATCTATAATCTAAGTTGCAAGGATATATTCATTTAAAGCTCTCAGATGTAAGCCCACAAACCAACAAGTGTAGTTCGCGCTTACAAATGCTGAATGTGTACTTACAAATAAAATCCAAACCTCAAATGAACATAAGCCCCACAACTTTTGCCGACCTTCCCTGAAACAGGGGTAACATTGGCAAAGTGAACCATTTTTTTACAGTATGGGTGGTCAGCCTCATACCAACCTATAAGTCAAGGAATATGAATAAAAAATTACATTTAAATATATAAAAGAACAAAACCTTACAAAGAAATCTATACAAAAAAAGTAATTGATTAATTATGTCTTTAATTAACATAATTTGAAATCAAAAAGAAACTTCTATCCGTCCGTCTTTAATCTTAATCGGATATTTGTTTTAAAGTTCCAACTTCAAGATTTTTTATTTCGTAGCTTGGGAATTTCCACTTAAATTTTATTGGCTTAATTGATTAATTATGTCTTTAATTAACATAATTTGAAATCAAAAAGAAACTTGTATGCGTCAGTGTTTGAAAAAAATTACATCGAAAAATAATCGGATATTTGTTTTAAAGTTCCAACTTCAAGATTTTTTATTTCGTAGCTTGGGAATTTCCACTTAAATTTTATTGACTTAATTGATTAATTATGTCTTTAATTAACATAATTTGAAATAAAAAAGAAACTTGTATGCGTCCGTATTTGAAAAAAATTACATCAAAAAATAATCGGAATTTTCTTATAAAGTATCAAATTCAAGATTTTTTATTTCGTAGCTTGGGAATTTCCACTTAAATTTTATTGGCTTAATTGATTAATTATGTCTTTAATTAAAATAATTTGAAATAAAAAAGAAACTTGTATGCGTCCGTATTTGAAAAAAAATACATCAAAAAATAATCGGAATTTTCTTATAAAGTACCAAATTCAAGATTTTTTATTTCGTAGCTTGGGAATTTCCACTTAAATTTTATTGGCTTTATTGATTAATTATGTCTTTAATTAACATAATTTGAAATGAAAAAGAAACTTGTATGCGTCCGTATTTGAAAAAAATTACATCAAAAAATAATCGAAATTTTCTTATAAAGTACCAAATTCAAGATTTTTTATTTCGTAGCTTGGGAATTTCCACTTAAATTTTATTGGCTTTATTGATTAATTATGTCTTAAATTAACATAATTTGAAATGAAAAAGAAACTTGTATGCGTCCGTATTTGAAAAAAATTACATCAAAAAATAATCGAAATTTTCTTATAAAGTACCAAATTCAAGATTTTTTATTTCGTAGCTTGGGAATTTCCACTTAAATTTTATTGGCTAAATTGATTAATTATGTCTTCAATTAAAATAATTTGAAATAAAAAAGAAACTTGTATGCGTCCGTATTTGAAAAAAAATACATCAAAAAATAATCGGAATTTTCTTATAAAGTACCAAATTCAAGATTTTTTATTTCGTAGCTTGGGAATTTCCACTTAAATTTTATTGGCTTAATTGATAAATTATGTCTTTAATTAACATAATTTGAAATAAAAAAGAAACTTGTATGCGTCCGTATTTGAAAAAAATTACATCAAAAAATAATCGGAATTTTCTTATAAAGTATCAAATTCAAGATTTTTTATTTCGTAGCTTGGGAATTTCCACTTAAATTTAATTGGCTTAATTGATTAATTATGTCTTTAATTAACATAATTTGAAATCAAAAAGAAACTTCTATCCGTCCGTCTTTATAAAAAAGATACATCGAAAAATAATCGGATATTTGTTTTAAAGTTCCAACTTCAAGATTTTTTATTTCGTAGCTTGGGAATTTCCACTTAAATTTTATTGGCTTAATTGATTAATTATGTCTTTAACTAAAATAATTTGAAATAAAAAAGAAACTTGTATGCGTCCGTATTTGAAAAAAATTACATCAAAAAATAATCGGAATTTTCTTATAAAGTACCAAATTCAAGATTTTTTATTTCGTAGCTTGGGAATTTCCACTTAAATTTTATTGGCTTAATTGATTAATTATGTCTTTAATTAACATAATTTGAAATGAAAAAGAAACTTGTATGCGTCCGTATTTGAAAAAAATTACATCAAAAAATAATCGAAATTTTCTTATAAAGTACCAAATTCAAGATTTTTTATTTCGTAGCTTGGGAATTTCCACTTAAATTTTATTAGCTTAATTGATTAATTATGTCTTTAATTAACATAATTTGAAATAAAAAAGAAACTTGTATGCGTCCGTATTTGAAAAAAATAACATACAAAAAATTATCGGAATTTTCTTATAAAGTATCAAATTCAAGAGTTTTTATTTCGTAGCTTGGGAATTTCCACTTAAATTTTATTGGCTTAATTGATTAATTATGTCTTTAATTAACATAATTTGAAATCAAAAAGAAACTTCTATCCGTCCGTCTTTATAAAAAAGATACATCGAAAAATAATCGGATATTTGTTTTAAAGTTCCAACTTCAAGATTTTTTATTTCGTAGCTTGGGAATTTCCACTTAAATTTTATTGGCTTAATTAATTAATTATGTCTTAAATTAACATAATTTGAAATAAAAAAGAAACTTGTATGCGTCAGTGTTTGAAAAAAATTACATCAACAAATGTTCAATACTGTTATAAATATGTAAATTTAAAAGAAAAAATAATCATAGTTCGGAACTTTTTACAACTTTGTTTTTAGATGCAATGATGTATAATATTATATATTTACATAAACTGAAATAAAAAATTACACCCTACTACTTAATTTTCGAAAAACATTCCACCTAAAGAAACTCGGTCAAATTGTTGAAAATTTGCAAATTTCAAAATTTTTTTTTTCGCATCTCGGAAATTTCCACTTAAATTTTTTTGGCTCTATTGATTTATTATACCTTCAATTTACATAAATTAAAATAAAAAAGGAACTTCTATGCGTCCATATCTATGAGAAATTCCATTTTACTAAAAGGGCTGTAAGTGGGGGGATCAGAATTTTTCTTTTAAGTTAATGGTTATTTTTAATAGTTTTTAGTATTGTCTTTCAAATTGCATATTTAAAATTTCATTTTTTTATTGTTTTATTACTTTATAATTAAGTTATAACCTTTTTTTTTTATATGGGGAAATTTAAATTTTGGGCTAGCACCTGTCAGGCTGGCGTCACAGGCGTGCTATTATCAAGCTTCCGAGATCCGACAAACTTAATATAAACTCACAACAAACCTTGAAAAATGTCTTCGAAGTATCATAAATATTGTGTAGTTCCGATGTGTACAAATACGTCACGTGCAACACCGGATAAAAAGTTTTTGCGGATGCCCCGCGATCCAGCTATCCACAAAAAATGGTGTCTTGTGATGAAGCGAGACGAACTTCTGTCTTCCAAATCTACCCGCTTCATTTGCGAAGACCATTTTAATGTAAGTTATAGTATTTTGTTGTTATTTAATTGCATACCTATTTATAAAATATGTTATTTCTACATGCCTTCGTAAATAAATCACGTGGCTCAAGAAATGGCATGTGAAAACGCTGTCAAACGTGTCAAAATTTAAATCGATTTGTTTTTGACAAATTGATTAGAAACTCATAGTTTTTTTTGTCAGTAATAATCAAAAACATCCTCAAATATTGTTTGATTCCGTAATTTATAAGAAACAAGTGTTAACATAGCAAAGTTTTTGTACTTGTTTCTTTAGGAAGGCAGCAATGGACTGGAATGTAAATATAATATTTTCTCATCGGCCAAAGGTCACAGGTCTATGGGACTAGACCCCTTAGCAACCTATAATAAAATATAAGCTTGCCTTTGCCATGACAACCCGGCTGTGTGACATCACAACTTTTTTATCCTAGAAGTTTGTGTGCATACTTAATAATAATATATTGTCATGTACTAACGTGCCTAACCTACCTTTTTACTTTTTGTTGTAGTAGTTGTGTGAACTACATGCTCTCATATTATGTTATTTATATTTTTACAGCTCCAGGACGACTTGGAGAACTTTATGATGGGCAGATTGATGGGAAGCAATATGCGCCTGAAGAAAGGAGTTTTGCCGCACAAATTTGAGTGCCAAAAAGCTAAAAAGACTGTGGATAGGAAACCGGCGAGATTAGAAAAAGAAAAATGCTAGTGATGGAACTTTTAAGAGAAGCAAGTCTGAACGCTACAAACTCTGAAGCATCCACATCAGTTGATGTGGATGCTTCCGCATCCGTTGATGTGGATGCTTCCGCATCCGTTGATGTGGATGCTTCCGCATCCGTTGATGTGGATGCTGTGGAGCAGTCAACGCATCTGACTTCTGCTCCATTGGATAAAGCAGTGCAGGTGAATATGGTACCCACCTACAGGAGCAAAGCAACCAACACCTTGAATGTGAGACCCCCGACCACTCACAGTAGCTGCTCACCGATCAAGGGGAAACCTGTGGAATCTCCTCTGGAAAAATTGAATGTGGAAGCTGTCTATTCATCTTCCAGTTCAGACCCTGAAGATAGTGATTCTGATCTTTTTGTGGACTATGGTAGTGGCTCGGATTTTGAAGACAACAATATGGAAATGGACGCGCTTAACGTTGAGATGAAAAGAGGTTATATTTTGCTTGTGCAACGCCAACCTCAACTGTATTTAGGCATTCCAAAAGAAATGTACCATGTATTGGCTATTCTGCAAGATACAGTTTGTGCACCTATTATAGATATAATGATTTGCCTAAAGAAAATTAGGTTGAATTTTTCATATAAAGTAATAGGTGCACATTTTTGAATGTCAGATTCCTCTATATGTCGCATTTTTAAGAAAACGATTCCCATTTTATCAGGGGTACTCAAAGAGTTGATTATATGGCCATCTGCAAAACTCGTAAGGTTGGAATTGCCCATTGCATTTCGAGCTCGATATAGGAACGTCCGTTCCATTATTGATTGTCTTGAAATTCAAATTGAGAAACCAGGCAACTCGCTGCACCAATCATTAACGTGGTCTGAATACAAGGCCTGTAATACGGTAAAATATCTAATTTCTTGCACTCCAGATGGTCTCATTAATTTCTTATCATGTGGGTATGGAGGCCGAGCAACCGACTCTACTATTGCTCAGGACTGTGGCTATTTCGACAACATCGCCACAGGAACATGGGTGATGGCAGATCGGGGGTTTAAGAATATTTCCCATATTTTAGAGGAAAAGGGTGCTCACCTTGTTCGCCCTCCAAGCGTGCTGCAGAAAAGTACCCTTAGCCAAAACGAAGTTAAGGAAGCAAAGCGAATTGCCGCTTTACGTATTCACGTAGAACGTGTGATAAGCAGAGTGAGAGAATTTCATATGCTCACTATGCATTCAACTATCGACCACAACCTCGTGAATCGCTTGGATGAAATTATTGTGATTGCTTGTGGTCTGATCAACTTGCAAAAATCATTGATCAAAGTTTAGAAGGGTTAGCCACCCTTATGCCCGCTTTCCACTGCGAGCGGAGCTGACTCCGTACGGACTCCGCTCGACTAGCAACAGTAAATTTCATAGAAGTGCTTCCACCGACAGCGAGTCAGCGGAGCGGACTGAGCGAGTACAAAGAGTTACAAAAGTGGTCGCAGAGTTGAGCGAGTTTCCAGCGGACTCCGTACGGACTCCGCTCGACTAGCAACAGTAAATTTCATAGAAGTGCTTCCACCGACAGCGGAGTGAGCGGAGCTGACTGAGCGAGTAAAAATGGGTCCGCTGTGTCATGGTCTCGGCCGCTAGTTTTCAACTGACTCCGCTCCCCCGTGCCCCCCGCGCCAACCCGCGCAGTTGCGTGACAGCGATAAAACACATCATACATGATTTACAAAAACACATCATACATTATTTTATTAATTTGAAAATATTAAAATGTATGTTTTATTTCCAACATCTACTTTTTATGTTTAAAGCAAAATAATACATTACTTTTTATGTTTCGAAACAAAAAAAAACTCTTTTATTAATAATTAAAACGTTTGATCTGGGCGTAGGCTGCAACGAGCTGTCACACACTGCACATCATACATTATTTTATAAATTTGAAAATATTAAAATGTATGTTTTATTTCCAACATCTACTTTTAATGTATTAAAGCAAAATAATACATTACTTTTTATTTTTCGAAACAAAAAAAAAAACTTTTTTTATTAATAATTAAAACGTTTGATCTGGGCGTAGGCTGCAACGAGCTGTCACACACTAGTTGGCTCCGCTAAGCCAGCTGTAGATGGAAGGCAAACAACTCTTTCATCTGACTCATCTCATTTCCCGCCTAGCTCACTCCGCCGAGCTCGTTGGCTGTGGAAGGCAAATACCATTATTTTTTAAAACTCTTTCGCAATGGAAGGCCAAAACTATTTCACTACGCTCCGCTCAGCTATTTCCCGCTCCCGCTCAGCTATTTCCCGCTCGCAGTGGAAAGCGGGCATTAGACATTACTTTTAAAATTCAATTTTTATTTTCAGTACTTATATTTAACCTTTATGCTTGTGAGCTTATGACTGATATTACTTTTTAAATCTCAAGTGTTTTTATTTACCTTGGTCGCTTTTATCTATTTTACACCATTCAACTCTTCATTTCACTTGTATGACTGATATTCTTTTTAAATCTCAATGTGTTTTTATTTACCTTGATAGCTTTTATCAAATTTTTACTATTCAACTCTTCATTTCACTTGTGTGACTGAGATTATTTTTGAAATCTCATGTGTTTTTATTTAACTTGGTGGCTTTTATCAAATTTTTACTATCAACTCTTCATTTCACTTGTATGACTGAGATTATTTTTTAAATCTCATGTGTTTTTATTTAACTTGGTGGCTTTAATCTATTTTTTACCATTCAACTCTTCATTTCACTTGTATGACTGATATTCTTTTTAAATCTCATGTGTTTTTATTTACCTTGATAGCTTTTACCTAATTTTTTACCATTCTACACTTCATTTCACTTGTATGACTGATATTATTTTCAAATCTCATGTGTTTTTATTTACCTTTATTTCTTCTATCAAATTTTTACTATTCAACTCTACATTTCACTTGTATGTCTGAGATTATTTTTTAAATCTCATGTGTTTTTATTTAACTTGGTGGCTTTTATCTATTTTTTGCCATTCAACTCTTCATTTCACATGTTGCTTACTAAGTTACATTTACTATCTAATCTAATCTAATACTATTCTGGTCAATTTTTCTGAATCTCACTTTACATCTGTTGCAACATGTACATAATGAGTATTAATGTTTGTATTAATAATGGAAAGCCTTTTTTATTAATAAAATACACTTCAATCAACAACTTCTTTATTTTTATTAGAAAAACCAACAGAAAGATGATACATTTAAAAAGAACATATGAAAAACTCCAATACCAGGTATTGTTAAGTAGTGCATTTTTACATTATAATCTAAATGGTAAAGATACACATGACTTTATGATTCATATTAAATACATTTCTATAAGCAGGCATATTGTGTTAGTTAACGTTTACATAATATGCTGCATGTTCATTAACAAAATAAAGACCCAAATCTAAACTGAATGCACGAGCCCTTAAACTTGACGCTCTTCCCTGGAACAGAGGTAATATTGGCAAGTGAACCCTTTGTTAACAAAGTAGTTATCACATATATCAAATATAAAAAAGTAGTTAAGAAACAGCAGTTATAAAATACATAAATAACTATACTTTAAAATTGTTAGACTTTGGTAAATATGCATTAAAACACCTTATAGCTATACTTTTCAAAGTACCCACAGTGTAATACATAAAGTCTAATGTAGTCTATAAATATTTAAAAATATAAATGGTAAAACATTGTTTTAATTCACTTTATTAATTTTTTTTGTTGCTCGAATATTTTCGCCTAATGAGGCACCTTCAAGAGCAGAATGAACAAAAAAAAATAATAAAGTGAATTAAAACAATGTTTTACCATTTATATTTTTAAATATTTATAAAAATGGACTTTCACTGTGTTAACAGATCAACACTAAAAAATATTAATGTAGTCTAGGTTGAAAATATACATAAACATTTAAAGTTCCTATTAAATACACACCCACAAACAGACAAGTGTAAGTTCTCGCTTACAAATGCTGCATGTGTACTTACAATTCAAAAACCATATAAATGAATACTCAAATGAACAAAATCCCAGCAACTTTTGTCGTCCTTTTATTGGCAAAGTGAACCATTTTTTTACAGCAAGGGTGTTCAGCGTCATACCAACCTATAAGTCAAGGGATACAAACAATAAATAACATTCTCAAGTATATAATTATTCAGAATGTTGAGAGAATAAGAACAAGAATAGCAGATCAACATTACAGATAAAAATTAATTCATATAAAATAAAACATTTATTGAAATAATCTAAAAAATAATGTTTTAGTCCAAAATTCACATGCTTTTTCCATTAAATCTAAACAATAATTTTCATCATACTCCACAGTGCATTCAACGGTCTCACAACTCTTTTCAAAATCCGGTTTGGCAACACAGAATATTCCTCTTTTCTTTTTTGTAAAATGCATTTGCATTTGGATTTGTGCAAAGAACTTTGGAGTGGGTTTGTCTTTGACAAAATATTTCTCCATCCATTTTTCGGTGCTTGGACATTTTATCTCAAGTACATATTCTTGAGATACTCCATCAGGAGAAGCTCCAAAAAATGGATAATGCTTGGATAGCAATAATCCACGTTTTTTCAGATCGGGAAATTGCTTTTTGATTTTTTTGAAAACCAACTCTTCCAGTTTTCGGCCACGTGTCACAGCTGCCGTCTCAAAAATTTTTCCTCCCAACAGCTGCTCCACAAGAGAGCCATCAGGAGTGTGACAGCGTGACGCTTCATGGATCTTGGATGCTGTGATTCTCCCATACCTCAACTCGTACCAAAGAGTGCAATCAGCCTGCTCCAGAGTTTCCTTGGCTGCCTCGTTGCACGCCTCAACACTCATTCTATTTTCACAGTATGTTTGAAATTGCTGAGGGGTCGTGCCTATTCCATCGTCTATAAATTCCTCCATTAATCTATGGATGCTAAGGGATTCTATAGGATTGCCCTCCTTAAAATACTTCATAAGGAGGACATCCTTGACGTCAGCTTCCTTCGTTGCTTTAACGACGGATGCCAAAAACTTTCCGTTACTCGAAGGCCCAGCTGTGAAAGTTTTAAGTTCTCCGAAATCCCTACATTTTATGAATTTCACAGCTGAGCCTATCTCTGCCATCTTTGACCGCTTCCAGTAACATTTCACTTCTGTCTTTGCTGGCTCTTCGCTGCGACGATGCACCCATGACAGAAAGGCTACTGCATGCTTGCAACCTCCTGTAAGAGAGTAAAAATAAAAAAATGTTTCATTTTGATTAATACAGATGCAAATAATGTAGACCTCTGCTTTAATACTTTATATATTGATGAATTAACAAAAAATATTCACTTATTTTGTTGACATAAATTTTAAGTAAAAATTGGAATATTTTTTCACAAAATATTGTTTTCTTTAGAAAAATAATGAAATTAAAAAGAAAAAATATTTGCAGTCAGCAAGGCCATAATGTTGGCCAATGGATTGATATGAGTCTGACCGCCCACACTATAAAATATGTTTCACTTTGCCAATGTCGCCCGTTTCAGGGAAGGTCGGCACCAGTAGCAGGATGTATGTTCGTTTGAAGATTGGATTTTAATTTGTAAGTAGGTACACATGCAGAATTCGTAAGCGCGAACTTACACGTGTCCGTTTGTGGGCATGAATCTTAAATGTTAACATATCTTTGCATCTTAGATTACAGATAGCAATTATTTGGTGAGCCGAGCCTGCTAATTAGATCTCTTACATTTTATTGCTTTTACAAAGGAATCATGACACCTCGTGAATCTAATATTCATTACTGACCTTGAGATGCTGGACAATCTTCACAGACACATGATTCAACAGTGCCTTGTTCCTCATCGGTGATCAAGGTTACCGCGTATGCTTTTGTACGGACTTTGTGTTCTGGTGTTATACGGGCCTTAACAGTGCAAATGGCTCCATCGCGTTTCACTTGCACATAGCCAATGGCATTGTCTCCGTAACTTTCTCTCGAAGATCTAAAAACAAACAAACGGAATAAGGGTTAGGTTATATTGCAAGTGCACAACCCTTGACTGGTGTAAAGTAAGGTTATGTGATTAAAAACAACTTTTAATGATGTAATAAAGGAAGTAAGCTTTATAAACAATTAATTTAGCCTTTATATTAAGATTTAGAAGCTATGACATGGCAGTATTGCAATTTGAATAAGTAAGGTTACAGAATTTGTAAAGGAAAGATGTTTGCATGAAAACGTATAATATCTGGAGAATTTATGAATCTAAATGAAATTTGACACATAAACAGAACTATTTTTCTTACCTTGAAGCTTTTACTCCACGTAATTCTGAACTTATGAAGTCCATGTTCTTGGAGAAATACACATACATCATCATAGCATCGACCTCCGGTAAATTGTCAGATTGAGCCTTTTCAAAGCCCTTTTCAGTCATCTTTGATGATTACACCAATTCAATTATACTTTATACACGGCACAACTAACTTTAAAGTGCAAATAATAGTTGAAATTGATGAAAATAGATATACTCGTCAAATGTAAACAAATCCGCCATACAAAAATACACACGACTGAATGACAGCTGAGCCGAATGAGATCCATCGACGCACATCCGCCCAAATGCAAAAAATGGGCCGTTTAACCGGAAATGGAAAAATGACAAATTTAAAAGCGCCCTAATTCAAAAAATACGCATTATTAAAAAAAAAAAAAAACGGGAGACTATTTTTATAACTTAAATCTATCAATTTACGAAAGAAAAAAAAAGTGTGAAATTACCCTATTCTTTAAAAAAAATGCCGGAACCCCATCAGGGCCAGGACAAGTTAAAGGTTTCATTAATTTTATACCTGATGTAACATCAGACACTTCAAATGACAAGCTCGAGAGCTGAAAATCAATGTGAGATGAGAAATCAAAGGACTGACCAGTATTATCAGTAGTAAAAACACTTTTAAAAAACGTAGCAAATAGGTTTGGTACTTCTCCCACATTATTATTAGATATAGTTTTCTGACTCTCATTTTTGAGAGATCGTGAATAATTGAAAATCTTTTTTACATCAGACCTAACAGACATTTCAATGCCATTAATATATTCATTATAACACGCTACCAAGATTTTCTTACACTGCTTTCTGTGAAAATTGAAATTCTCATAATCTGGCGCTAATCTGGTCTCCTTGTACTTTTTATGAGCAAGTTTCTTCTCACAGATACAATCAATTAGATCACGGCTATACCATTTAGGGAATGATGATTTCCTAACTTTTGTAACTGGTATACACAAATCAATGGCTCCATTCAGAATGCTGTAAAACTCCTCAACCATCTCGCCTAAATTATTATTTTTCGCATTGATGAATGACCAATTGGCCTCAGACAAAAACTTGTTTACACCTTCATAATTAGCCCTGACAAAATTCCGATAGGATTCTGGAGAGTCAACATTACAGACCTGCGGTTTAGTAATATCAATGACAATATCCAAAATCGGATGGTGACTGTCCGGAGGAACAACAGCTTCCACTGATTCGTTAACAATTGCAGACATATTACTACAAAAAACTAGATCTAGTATTCTATCACCTGCATTTCTAACTCTATTAACTTGATTAAGGTTTAGAAGAAGAGACATATCAAATACAGTATTTTCACGCTCAGTTAAATTACATCTATTAGGATTCGGTGATGAGTCCGATCCCAGTTCCATCCAATTAATATTTGGAAGATTATAATCTCCCACAATAAGAAATTTAGCGTCAGGATAGGCAATCTTTAATCGCTCCACCTCATCGCAATGACTTCGATAGACCGCTATATCAGCAGAGGGCGGAATATACACTGTACCCAACACCATTTTAAAACCACTAAAAGACACTAAGATAAAAACTTGTTCAACATCAGAGTTGATCGTTTTGAGTTTGCGGGAATTGAGATTTCTATTCACTGAGATCAGCACTCCACCACCTCTCACTTTAGTGCTATTGAGTTCATTTCGGTCCAGGCGGTATGTAGTGTAAGAGAAGAGCCCCAGTTCAGCAGTGTGGATATTTGGGTGAAGCCAAGTCTCCGTAAAAATGAGAATGTCGTATGCTAGGGTTGGTACTATTGAGGAAAACTCACTCACTTTAGTACAAACACCTCTCAGATTTTGATACAAGCAGTTTAATTTATGTCTCTGTAGTTTTTTGGTGTGCTTGAAACAATTTTTGGTGACGAGTTTATATACTTTATGGTTAAATTAACCTCTCCCTTCTTTTTCCTCTCCTCCAACTCAGACCTTAACTCCATCAATTGTTTCCTCTGTTGATATGTTTGATCTGGTTTTAATTTTATTCCATTGGGTATAATACGTTTGAAGTTTAATAGTTTTTTCACTGTTATCGGGTCTCTAAATTCAACCTTAACTGGACGACATGAATCAGTTTTTCTAATTCCCAGTCTATAAATTTTCACAATATCCGATGTTGCTGAAGAATCGATAAGATTTATAGTGTTTTTAGTTGAATCATCATCCTCTTTAATACCTTCAATTGTGTTAGAAGTACCTTCAGGTAAGTTGTAAATTATAACGTTTTTAGACCTCTCCTTTCGATCTTCCAGCTCAGCAATGGCCTCATACATGTCGGAAGGATTCGATTTGGGTATTGATTTGGGAGGATTATTAACAATTTGTTTGTACGCCTGTACTTCTCCTTCCAGGCTACCCATATTCACAGCCATTTGGCTGATGGTACCCGAAAGGTCGGTAAGCCTTGGCGTGAGCTTTGCTATGTGGTCTTTGCTAAATTTATTGTTGGTATCATTAATAATCGAGTTCAAATTCATTAGTATGTTTTTTGCTTCAGTAATAAATTCCATAGCAGTCATTTTATGTCTTCTCACCGATTATTTAGACAAAAAAATACACAGTAATCTTTGTGACCACCCTATACTCAGATTTATAGGTGCTTGGACGATGACTATTCAATAGGACTATGTAAATATGTTAATAATAAAGACTTTATCCAGTTCCACAGTACCGTTATCAAAATAATAGCATAAGTCCCATTTGTTAACACTTCGATTATACTTTCACACACTTTTGTCACCAAAATAATTACGATTACAGCATATAAATATTAAAAATAGCCGGAGCAGCTTTTGTACGTATTGATTTAATGTATTGTATTGTTGCATTGTATTTATTGTATCATTGTATATATATACATCATTGTAGGTATAAAATATTATTGTGAAAATTAAACTACGTTTTAGAAAAAAATAATTAATAAAACAACTATGAAGTGTAATTCGTGTAGTCTACTTCATAAGATAAATTGAATGCATCATTGTCCGGTCGATAGCTCAGTCGGTAGAGTGCTTGCATTCTATGCCGTGAGTTCGGGTTCGAATCCCGTCGAGGGTGTCAGAAAAGATTTCCCGTTTCGGTGTTTATTTCGAACCTTAAATAAAAAAAAAACGGCAAGACTTACTCAGCCTTCACAAGAAATGAGTATCAGCCCTTTCGGGAGCTGGGAAACCCCCAACTTCACTGAAATGGTTGGCGTAAGGCCGGCCCCCTTACCTGTAAAAATAAATAGGTTCACTCGCCATATGCGACCGCTTCGGGGATAACGTGGCCAGATTTTACACTTAATGTGTACATAGCTTAGTTGCGTTATTTAATGATTAAGTCCATACCTGTTCTGACTCAGATGGATATAAACTAGAGGATTGCATTCCTCTTCACGATTAAAAAAAAACCGAAGCAAAATAATATTATCGCGCAAACCAGCCTACCACCACCTTCAGAAAGGAACTGAAGACACTACTTTTCACCAGAAGCCATGGCGCTCTTGAGATTGTCCTGGACCATTAAATGGCGCTACAGGAAAGAAATCATCCATCATCATCATCATCATCATCATTAACTAAACTTAAAAAAATAAACGCTACAATAACTAAGCTATAATAAATATAAGAATTAAACCAACTTAACACGCTTATGTGTTGTTTGAAATTCTTTCTTCCTGTTTTCTCCTGCAACTTCTCTTTCCCTCGCGCAACTTCTCTAAAACCTTTCTTCGTCTTTTCGCAGACTTGCACTCCTCGCGCATCCTGTCTCTTAAGCTTCCTTTTCAACAAGTTTTTACCGTGAAGTGAGATGGAACCATTTTATACCGCCGCGTCGCGGCTCTAGCTCAAGTTTTCCAATTGAATTTTCACCATGCGACCGCGCACTTGTGAAATAAGTTACAACCCCCATTTCCTGTTTTTTTTTTAAATGTATATTTTCTTTTTGTTGAAAGAGAAGCTACCTGTATATACCTGAATGTTATTTATTATTTGTATTCCTTGACTTATACGATGGTATGCGGCTGACCACCTATGCTGTATAAAATGTTTCACTTTGCCAATTTCACCCCTGTTTCAGGGAAGGACGGCAAGAGTTAAAGGGGATATGTCTATTTGAGATTTGGGTTTTTATGTTGTAGGCTCACATACAGCATGTGTAAACGCAAACTTGTACGTGTCTGCTTGTGAAATTACATATAATGTGAATCTTCAATGTTACATATCTTTGCAACTTACATTAGATTAGATTAGATAGGTTGGTATGAGGCTGACCACCCATGCTGTAAAAAATGGTTCACTTTGCCAATTTCACCCTTGTTTCAGGGAAGGACGGCAAGAGTTGAAGGGTGTATGTCCATTTGAGATTTTGGTTTTTATGTTGTAGGTTCACACGCGGCGTGTGCAAGCGCGAACTTGTACGTGTCTGCTTGCGAGAATGCATATAATGTGAATACCCAATTTCATATATTTGTGCAACTTAGATTAGATTACATTAGATAGGTAGGTATGAGGCTCATCACCCATACTGTAAAAAAGGGTTCACTTTGCCAATGTCATCCCTGTGTCAGGGACGGTCGGCAAAAGTTGTAGGGCTTATGTTCACTTGAGGTTTGGATTTTTTTTTGTAAGTACACATTTAGCATTTGTTAGCGCGAACTACACGTGTTTGTTTGTGGGCATGCATTTGAGAGCTTTAAATTAATCTATTCTTGCAACTTAGATTATAGTTTTTTATTTTTATTATTTATTTATTCTTAAAGACACCAACAGAACAAAGGAGTAGCACATACACAAAAAAACACAATAAACTCACACCCTCACACAATGACACCCTCTAAGATTGATTCCGTTTCTGAACCATTTAGTATTAATTTATCCACCTGATGATGCAAAAAGATTGTTTGCGAAACCGGTTGTGGAATGAATTAATGTACTCAAAGTTATCATAAACAAAGTTGTTTTTAATTTTTAAGTTTTAATATACTTAATATCATTCAAATGAGAATGAAAAATAAAAAGCATTGCCTGCCAACTGTACATTTGTTTTTAAATATCTCCGCAACTTACATTATTGACGGGTGTATAGAGTGATCAGCCTCACGTTAATCTATTCGACAAGATAAGTCAGTCGTTGTAAAGGGATCGGAATAAATCTCCCCAACTGGATCCTTCGCTCAATCACAAAGTAACTGGACCATCTAAATTTGGGTCAATACATAATTATCTACAGAGCGAGCGTGAAGTTCTGAATCGAAATCTAAAGTTCTGACACAATGAGATGATGTTAAATGTTCTTCTGCTTCGTTATC
This sequence comes from Agapetus fuscipes, assembly GCA_951799405.1. NCBI lineage: Eukaryota > Metazoa > Arthropoda > Insecta > Trichoptera > Glossosomatidae > Agapetus > Agapetus fuscipes. The sequence continues at coordinate 3,600,536 of OX637363.1, forward strand.
AGCCTTTCTCAGTCCACTCCTGGACGCAGGCCTCCTCCAATCTATTCCATGTTTGAATAAGAGTTTTAGGCTTACACGGCCGGCTGATGATGCTGGAGTGATGTTTTCCGGGATCTGTTGAACTCCGGAATCTGACACACTTACATCACAGTTCTCATCAAGGTCATCATCATCATCATACTTCACGCTGAAGAAGCCTATCGTAGAAATGGGCGAAACGTTCGGTAGCTCCAGCTCCCACAGACCACGGCAACAGATCCCGGAAAACATCACTCCAGCATTATTTAATGTTTGTCTATCGGCTGTTCAGTCATTGTCTGCTTGCAGTTAATTATTATAATAATAATATTAGAATGATTTATTTGGTGAGCGCTGTTTTTGTGTATCACACCTCAAAAGCGTATAGAGTAGCGTTTAGCGTAGTGCTCAGCGTAGCGCTTAGCGTAGCGTTTAGCTTAGGGCCTGTTGCAACAAACTTCTGTCAGACAAAAATCAAAATTAAGTGTGCTTGCTCCCAACATATCATTTTTTTTTGCATATACATAAATCAGCTGATGCACATCTTCCTGTTCAAATTTCATCATAATATATTATTATCCATTTTAAAGAAATAAATTTTAACCGAGGGCTTTATCAGAATTAAGCAATCAAATTTGATGTGTCAACCAAATATCAATAGGAGGTTGGTGCAACAGGCCCTTAGCGTTTAGTGTAGAGTTCTGCGCAGCGTTCAGCGTAGAGTATAGCACAGCGTTTGGCGTAGCGTTTATATATCTTCTTCTCTAGTTTCAATTGTAGGATTGGTTTGAAGCAATATCTTTTACTCTTCTACTACATTCTTCCCTGACTTATGAGGCTCTTTTTAGGTTTGCATATGTTGAGCAACGCACGCCCACCGACAGTTCGTAGCGTAGCGCTTAGCGTAGCGTATAGCGTAGCATTTATCGTAGCATTTAGCGTAGCGTTCAGCGTAGTGTTCAGCGTAGAGTGCAGCGTAGCGCTTTGCGTAGCGTTTAGCGTAGCGTTTAGCGTAGCGTTTAGCGTAGCGTTTAGCGTAGCGTTTAGCGTAGCGTTTAGCGTAGCGTTTAGCGTAGCGTTTAGCGTAGCGTTTAGCGTAGCGTTTAGCGTAGCGTTTAGCGTAGCGTTTAGCGTAGCGTTTAGCGTAGCGTTTAGCGTAGCGTTTAGCGTAGCGTTTAGCGTAGCGTTTAGCGTAGCGTTTAGCGTAGCGTTTAGCGTAGCGTTTAGCGTAGCGTTAAGAAGAAAAAGAACAATATTACAAAATCGACCTAGGCTCAGGGGCTTAGCTTAAGGGTTATAAGGTCAGTTGGGATGGTTTGAAAGGTCTTCGTACTTGTTGTGTGAAGCAAACATTATGATCAAAATAGTGCTTGTGTATATGGCATTATGTATCCATTTAAGGGCTTAATATTATACGTAAAAGGCTGTACAGGGTTGTGAATTGGTTATACTTAAAAACAATAGCATTAGGCTTGACCTATAGGTTAGTATGTAGTTGACCAATGTATGTAGCTGTAGAAAATAGTTCACTATGCCGATGTCACCCTGTTTCAGGGAAGGTCAGCTAGAGTTGCAGGGTGAATGTTCATTTGAGAATTTAGTCTGTATGTTGTTGGTTCACATGCGGCATGTACAAGCGCGAACTTGTACGTGTTTGCTGGTGAAAATGCATATACATAATGTGAATTCCCAACGGTACGTATCTTTACAACTTAGATTAGATTAGTGGTCAAACTAATACCAACCTACCTGTATAAGTCAGATGGAAAAAATACAATATGACAATGTCCATCAACGTATTTATTTCTTACGAAAAATTCGTACAAAGCTCTGCCATTTGCATGCGTTATTTGGGTCGAATTTCCTTATATTTTTTCCTTGGAAAAATTACGTAGAGACCAAACACTCGTAAAACTATGGATTATATATAACAAACCTAAATAAATTTTCTTGCATCATAGTATAACAGAAAAACAAAATTGTCTTTTTATATAAAGCGTGCAAGAAGTTTTCTCTTGTGGATGATTTGTCACCGTGAGCAATCTGTCAAGAGACTTAACTGTCAAGTGAGTAGATGATTTGTCTGTGCACGTATTGTCGTGAAGTTTTTCGCTAGCACAGTGTGATCAAATCCCTCTCAGTAGCTTTTGCCTAAGCAGGGTAAAGCCGGGTAAGTTGGTACCTGTACCCAATCCCGGATTAACCGCTTTGGGGGCCCTGGTTCGGGGAAGAGCTCGGGGTCCCCTATACACCACCTCCTCCCTGAAAATTACACCCCATCTATAATCTATAATCTAAGTTGCAAAGATATATTCATTTAAAGCTCTCAGATGTATGCCCACAAACCAACAAGTGTAGTTCGCGCTTACAAATGCTGAATGTGTACTTACAAATAAAATCCAAACCTCAAATGAACATAAGCCCCACAACTTTTGCCGACCTTCCCTGAAACAGGGGTGACATTGGCAAAGTGAACCATTTTTTACAGTATGGGTGGTCAGCCTCATACCAACCTATAAGTCAAGGAATATGAATAATAAATTACATTTAAATATAAAAAAGAACAAAACCTTACAAAGAAATCTATACAAAAAAAGTCAAAAATTTCCTATGCAAAAAATGTAGCAAATGAATACACCAACATTAGAAATCAACATTGCAGATTAGCCGCCACTTCTTCCTGTCCTTGCATACTTCTTTCATTTCATCCAGAGTCATAACCTTTTTCATACAAGTCCTCCTTTTATTATGACTCTGGATATCCCATTCATTCGCTATTTCAGAGATTTGATCCTTCCATACTTTTCTCGGTCTTCCTCTACCACGACATCCATCTATTCTAGCAACATATACTTTCTTCGTCAATCTTTCATCACTCATTCTCTCCAAGTGCCCGAACCATCTTAACATACTTCTTTTAATCTTCACTTTCACACTTTCCCTTACACCACATTCTTCTCTTACAAAATCATTCCTCACCCTGTCACTTCGTTTTTTCCGAATCATACTTCTTAGATAGTCCATTTCTACTGTATGGACTTTACTAATTTCCCTTTCACTCACCGTCCAGGCTTCACTTCCATACATCAAGGTTGGCACTAGTATACCACCGTGCACCGCCAATCTAACATTTTTTGAGAGATTTTGGTTCCTGGCGATGCAAGCGGTCGCACCCAGTACACACCTGCCTTTCATTATTCTTCTTTCAAATTCACCGGCCATTCTTCCATCTTTTTCAAACTTACATCCCAAATATACAAACTCATTTACAACATCAACATTCATTCCATTAATTTTAAATTCATAATTCATATTTTCATCATCTCTTTCAAAAATCAAAACTTTCGTCTTTCTTGCATTCAACTTCAAATTATTACCTTTCAAAGCTTCGTTCAATCTAGAGAGCATCATTTGCAATTCCACTGCTGAATCAGATACAAGGACTGCATCATCCGCATACAGTAGAACGCTTACTTTGCTCTCTCCTATCATTAATCCACAATCATCAAGTCTAGCATCTCGAACACACTTGTCCATGACTATGTTAAATAGCCATGGGCTCATCACACATCCTTGCCTTACACCCTTAAAAACTTCAAACCATTCACTATACTCACCATCAATACGAATGCAGGTTATACTATTCTCATAGTTCGCATGCACCGCATTGAGTAGAGCTCCATTCACTCCGTATGCTTTCAAAACATCCCACAACATACCTCTGTCCACTGAGTCAAAAGCCTTTTCCAGATCCACAAAGGCCGTGAATAGTTTCCCCCTCACCGACAATTGTTTTTCAACAAGTTGTCGTAGAGTGAAAATCTGATCAACACAGCCTCTACCGGCCATAAAGCCGGACTGTATATCGGAAATCCTTTCACTAGTAGTCAGAATCACATTTTTTATAATCACCTTACAGAAGACTTTTCCTGGTATACTGAGTAGACTGATTGGTCTGAAGTTCTGACAGTCTTTTTTGTCCCCTTTACCTTTGTAAATGGGAACAATGACTGCCTTCCTCCAATCCATCGGTACTACTCCTGCATTCACACAAAAAATTCACATCCATCCTCTCCATAAATTTGTTTCACACCGCCAAAGATGGATATCGACGGTTAAAAGGATATAGAGCACAAACGACTAAAAATAAATTGTTTAAAACTCACTGTGAACTTAAACAAAGAAAAATTATTTAAATCTTTTAAAATGGACTTTCGCAAAGTTACTGCTGAAAATCTACATAATGTAAGGGCAGTTTAAAGTTTGAGATTGCAGAAAAATGGCAAAACGTTTTTTTATTTTTTTATCACATCGTTAAAATCAAAACAGCTCTAGAATTAAAAGAAAATAAAGACATTTATTATCTAAATCTTAATCTAAACTGCAAAGATATGTATCATTTGACATTCATATTAAATGCATCCCACAAGCAGACACGCATAATTTCGCGCTCACACATGCCGCATGTGGACCTACAATATAAAAAAAACTCAATCTCAAATGAGCATAAGCCCTGCAACTCTTGCCGACCTTCCCTGAAGCAGGGTTGACATTGGCAAAGTGAACCATTTTTTACAGTATGGGTGGTCAGCCGCATACCAACCTATCAGTCAAGGAATTATTTATCATTTTTCTTAATGTGATTTTATGTTGTTTTACGAGGAGTATGTATGTCACAAGCGCCCAAGCACAAATTTTTAAGACAAAAATTTCGTTATGTTACAGCAAAAAATTTTTTGAAAACGCAGTTGTTTGCTTGGGCATAAAAGACAAAAAAAAGTGAGCGCATTAGAAAGGGCGGAAAATTTTAAGTACATAGGATAGCATTCATAACAATCATAACTCATTTTCAGCCAAAATGTCGCTTATGCCCTAATGCCTTTAAAAGGTGAAATGATTTATTTGCACTATTTTTTAGTCTTTGTGGAGCCACTTTGCCAGACTTGAGCCCTAAAAATATTTTTGTAATGCATTTAATCTAATTTCTATTAAGTCAGTAATCGGAGGCCCCTTGGTCGTAAATGTCCGCAAAGATTTGGGCACTGAAAACATACTTATTTTAGCTTTTTTGGCTCTTTAGGGGCCCCCATGCCGTGGGGGCTCTGTTTAGTTCGCACCGCTCGAACCGCCTTTAATCTGGGCCTGCCTGTACCTTGAGAATAAAACATTATGTAAGTTTACATAAACTTAACCACAGCGTTCACCAAAAGATATACTGAGACTTAAATGGTGTCTCTAGTGAGCTACTTAGTTTTCACATATTTTGATAAAACGCTATTGTTGAGTTTAAAACGTAAAAATTTATACTAGCGTAGTGCTTTAAGAACCCATCTGGATTAGTGCGCTAGAATCGTATTAGGTATATTGTCACACTAAAGTGACTACAATGGACTCGATACATTAATTGACATAGGCTAATTGTGTCGTCACAAGACCGGGTTGCTAGGGAAAATGTAAACAAATAAATATTTGATTTAAAAAAAAACTTAAAGAACTTTTAATAAAAATCATTGTTTTATTCCATTGATTTTAATGAGTATTTATTAACGAAAAAGCGTTTTCTGAGATACCTCTCCATCTTCAGTTTCTTAGATACTAAACTCAAAACTAATACATGACTTACAATTAAGATGGTGGAGGGGCGGGCTGAAAATTGAAAGGAGGGGGGGGAGGGGGGGGGGGGATATGAGCGGGATCTGGACGTTAATGAGGTTATTTTTATCAATCTTAAACACGAATTTATTTCTAACATTTCAATGATGTTCATCTTTTCCCTTTAATGCAAGTCGAGATGAGAAGCTTTATTAATAAACCATAATAAAAAAACAAAATAAACAAAAATTGTAATTGTAGTAAGTATATTCCACATTTTTCTGCGGACCAGCGACTTTTTCTCGCGGACCACCACTTTGGGAACCGCTGCTATAGACCATAGTCAAATACAAGTGTTTCATATTTTTAAGGGTTTGGTGGTTTACACAGTGAAAGTCCATTGTATATTAATTAAACAAAACGCAGTTTAAATTCATTTTTATATTCTTTAACTTTGTCAAACGTTTTCGCCTAAAAAGGCATCATCAGGACACTGACAAACCAAATTAACAAATAAAATTTGACAAAATTAAAGAATATAAAAAAGAATATAAACTGCGTATTATTTAATTAATATACAAGTGTTTCGTTTGACCGTGGAGAAAAAGTCGCAAATACTATTGTATAATATTAAATTGTCCATATTAAATTTGTTGCTTGTGACAAACATAATCTGCCCGGTTTGTCTGATGGCTTACAAAGCTGTAAATTGTACAACTTCTCAATAGACAAAAATTGTGTCTTAAAATGAACACTAATGTTTACAAAAAAATCTTATCCGTAGTTTTAGAGGGTCCTTATGGCGTGACACACACAAAAACAGCGCTCTTTAATTATGTGTATTGAAAATATCATATAATATAATATATTTAAGATATCCAGAGTCATAATAAAAGGAGAGATTGTATGAAAAAGGTTCTGAGTCTGGATGAAATGAAAGAAGTATGTACATTGTATACATATAGTGTAACTTCTTGCCTGCGTTACCCCTGAAAGGGTCGCATGTGGCGATTCAGGACCTATTTATTTTTACGGGTAAGGGAGCCGGCCTCACACCAACCACTCTCAGTTGAAGTGGAGGTTTCCCAGCTCCCGGGGGGGCTGGTTCTCATTTCTTGTGAAGGCTGACTACACCTTACCGGTATTTATTTTGAGTTTGAAATAGACACCCAAATATTTCCAACAAGTTAGTTAGTTAAATTTGCAAGTTTTGTTATCTTATAAATTCAAGTGTATCAACAACATGAAAGAGTGTTTTCAAGCCCTGAGTGGAGCTGTTAAAATCCAAAGAATGGCCGAAAATAAATGCGTATAATTAATTTGTTTGTTTTCCAGTGCTTTAACATTGAGCCCCTCTTGATAAATAACGGGAATTTGTTTAAATTTTTAATCGCTGTTAGCAAAGAACAAAGAGAAGAGTTAATGCAGAGAGGACTGCGAGAAAGAGAAAAGATAAGGTACATTTAAAATTAAAAAAGAGTCCTCTTTCACCTCGGTCTCCTCAATTTGTTCTAATTTTAACTATAATACGATCATTTATAACGTTGTGTTGGAGAGTTAACTTCCACCAAAAGCTAATGTAGAGTTGAGTAGAGTAACAAGCAAGTAAGGTGTAAAGCAATGCTCCTAGTAGTTGGAGCTGTAGCGACCTCATCAATAGAAGCTAATGTAGAGTTGAGTAGAGTAACAAGCAAGTAAGGTGTAAAGCAATGCTCCTAGTAGTTGGAGCTGTAGCGACCTCATCAACAGAAGCTAATGTAGAGTTGAGTAGAGTAACAAGCAAGTAAGGTGTAAAGCAATGCTCCTAGTAGTTGGAGCTGTAGCGACCTCATCAACAGAAGCTAATGTAGAGTTGAGTAGAGTAACAAGCAAGTAAGGTGTAAAGCAATGCTCCTAGTAGTTGGAGCTGTAGCGACCTCATCAACAGAAGCTAATGTAGAGTTGAGTAGAGTAACAAGCAAGTAAGGTGTAAAGCAATGCTCCTAGTAGTTGGAGCTGTAGCGACCTCATCAACAGAAGCTAATGTAGAGTTGAGTAGAGTAACAAGCAAGTAAGGTGTAAAGCAATGCTCCTAGTAGTTGGAGCTGTAGCGACCTCATCAACAGAAGCTAATGTAGAGTTGAGTAGAGTAACAAGCAAGTAAGGTGTAAAGCAATGCTCCTAGTAGTTGGAGCTATAAAACTGTACGCAACTAAGCAGTACATGTTTTATAACTTCTTATTAAGTTGTCCCTGAGAGTTCACATGTGGCGTAAATTGAAGGCGCTAGCCTTACGCGAAAAACTTCACTTGAAGAACGGGTTTTCCAGCTCCATACGATGCAAAATCTCATTTCTTGTGAAGGCTGTGTGCACTATGACGGTGTTTTGATTTTGGATTTGTAAAAAACAACGTAAAGAGAAATCATTTCTGTCAGTAATTTAATCTAATCTAATTTTATTGATTGTAGATGCATTAACTTTGTAATCGTTTATCATTAAGGATAAAAGAAAAACTACTTTGTTTTACGATTACTATGAGTTTAATATTATTTTATACCACAACCGGTTTCGCAAGCATCCGTTTGCACCTTCAACCACCTGATGATGCGAACGGATGTTTGCGAAACCGGTTGTGGTATAAAATATATATACTCGTAGTAATCGTAAAACAAAGTTGTTTTTCTTTTATTCTTAATCTAATCTAATCTAAGTGAGAAAGATATGTAACATTTGGGATCCACATTATATGCATTCTCACAAACAGACACGTATAGCATAGCGCTTACAAATGCTGAATATGTACTTACAAATGAAATCCAAACCTCAAATGAACATAAGCTCTACAACTTTTACCGATCTTCCCTGAAACAGGGGTGACATTGGCATAGTTAATATTTTTTTACAGTATGGGTGGTCAGCCTCATACCAAAACGTCATAACTCTCTAACATAAACATAAACTCATAAAAAAGTCAAGGGACACAAATAAGAAATAATAAGGTATAAACAGGTATACCACATGAAAAATCATGAGCTAGAAATCAATACATTGTAAACCAACATAGTGTAAAATAAATCTTGAAAAATAAATGTCAGTTTGATTAAAAGAACCCAACTAAAATTATAACAATACGTAACGTTTCATACTTTTCGGTAATGATCTGATTCTTAGAAAGTATACCTAGAAATAAAGTACCATCTTAGTTTTTCTTTGTTGTACAATTTTCGTTTTTTTATTTTTTATTCCTACGTCCAGTCAATTAAGGAGAGCAAATTCAATCAGTCGTACACTCGCGCTGTGCGTCCTTTTTGCTTAACGAACAAGAAACTTTTCCCTCCACTTCATCAATCAGGATAATTAATTTCTCCTCTTGTAGAAAAGGCGGGGAGAGTTCTTCTGGTTATTTTTCATCTGGAGTGTCAACGGAAGGTGTAGGTACTGAAAAAAGACGTTAATTCTTTACCATGGTGGAAAATACCGGGATTCTGTTTCTTCAAAACCGGTGACTCTCGAATACCAGCTTGCAACTACTTAAACGCAAATAAACTACACATAAAGTTCTTGCCTACGCTATTACCGAAGGAGTCACATGTGGCGATTCAGGACCTATTTATTTTTACGGGTAAGGGAGCCGGCCTCACACCAACCACTCTCAGTTGAAGTGGAGGTTTCCCAGCTCCCGGGGGGGCTGGTTCTCATTTTTTGTGAAGGCTGACTACACCTTACCGGTATTTATTTTGAGTTTGAAATAGACACCCAAATATTACCAACAAGTTAGTTAGTTAAATTTGCAAGTTTTGTTATTTTATAAATTCAAGTGTATCAACAACATGAAAGAGGGTTTTCAAGCCCTGAGTGGAGCTGTTAAAATCCAAAGAATGGCCGAAAATAAATGCGTATAATTAATTTGTTTGTTTTCCAGTGCTTTAACATTGAGCCCCTCTTGATAAATAACGGGAATTTGTTTAAATTTTTAATCGCTGTTAGCAAAGAAAAAAGAGAAGAGTTAATGCAGAGAGGACTGCGAGAAAGAGAAAAGATAAGGTACATTTAAAATTAAAAAAGAGTCCTCTTTCACCTCGGTCTCCTCAATTTGTTCTAATTTTAACTAAAGTACAATCATTATTTTATAACGTTGTGCTGGGAAGTTAGCTTCCACCTGAAGCTAATGTAGAGTTGAGAAGAGTAACAAGCAAGTAAGGTGTAAAGCAATGCTCCTAGTAGTTGGAGCTGTAGCGACCTCATCAACAGAAGCTAATGTAGAGTTGAGTAGAGTAACAAGCAAGTAAGGTGTAAAGCAATGCTCCTAGTAGTTGGAGCTGTAGCGACCTCATCAACAGAAGCTAATGTAGAGTTGAGTAGAGTAACAAGCAAGTAAGGTGTAAAGCAATGCTCCTAGTAGTTGGAGCTGTAGCGACCTCATCAACAGAAGCTAATGTAGAGTTGAGTAGAGTAACAAGCAAGTAAGGTGTAAAGCAATGCTCCTAGAAGTTGGAGCTGTAGCGACCTCATCAACAGAAGCTAATGTAGAGTTGAGTAGAGTAACAAGCAAGTAAGGTGTAAAGCAATGCTCCTAGTAGTTGGAGCTGTAGCGACCTCATCAACAGAAGCTAATGTAGAGTTGAGTAGAGTAACAAGCAAATAAGGTGTAAAGCAATGCTCCTAGTAGTTGGAGCTGTAGCGACCTCATCAACAGAAGCTAATGTAGAGTTGAGTAGAGTAACAAGCAAGTAAGGTGTAAAGCAATGCTCCTAGAAGTTGGAGCTGTAGCGACCTCATCAACAGAAGCTAATGTAGAGTTGAGTAGAGTAACAAGCAAGTAAGGTGTAAAGCAATGCTCCTAGTAGTTGGAGCTGTAGCGACCTCATCAACAGAAGCTAATGTAGAGTTGAGTAGAGTAACAAGCAAATAAGGTGTAAAGCAATGCTCCTAGTAGTTGGAGCTGTAGCGACCTCATCAACAAAAGCTAATGTAGAGTTGAGTAGAGTAACAAGCAAGTAAGGTGTAAAGCAATGCTCCTAGTAGTTGGAGCTGTAGCGACCTCATCAACAGAAGCTAATGTAGAGTTGAGTAGAGTAACAAGCAAGTAAGGTGTAAAGCAATGCTCCTAGTAGTTGGAGCTGTAGCGACCTCATCAACAAAAGCTAATGTAGAGTTGAGTAGAGTAACAAGCAAGTAAGGTTTAAAGCAATGCTCCTAGTAGTTGGAGCTATAAAACTGTACGCAACTAAGCAGTACATGTTTTACACCTTCTTATTAAGTTGTCCCTGAGAGTTCACATGTGGCGTAAATTGAAGGCGCTAGCCTTACACAAAAAACTTCACTTGAAGAACGGGTTTTCCAGCTCCATACGATGCAAAATCTCATTTCTTGTGAAGGCTGTGTGCACTATGACGGTGTTTGGATTTTTTGGGTTTGTAAAAAACAACGTAAAGATAAATCATTTCTGACAATAATCTAATCTAATCTAATTTTATTGATTGTAGATGCATTAACTTTGTAATCGTTTATCATTAAGGATAAAAGAAAAACAACTTTATTTTACGATTACTTTAAGTATATATATTTTATACCACAACCGGTTTCGCAAACATCCGTTTGCACCTTCAACCACCTGATGATGCGAACGGATGTTTGCGAAACCGGTTGTGGTATAAAATAAATATACTCATAGTTATCGTAAAACAAAGTTGTTTTTCTTTTATCCTTAATCTTATCTAATCTAAGTGAGAAAGATATGTAACATTTGGGATCCACATTATATGCATTCTCACAAACAGACACGTATAGCATAGCGCTTACAAATGCTGAATATGTACTTACAAATGAAATCCAAACCTCAAATGAACATAAGCTCTACAACTTTTACCGATCTTCCCTGAAACAGGGGTGACATTGGCATAGTTAATATTTTTTTACAGTATGGGTGGTCAGCCTCATACCAAAACGTCATAACTCTCTAACATAAACATAAACTCATAAAAAAGTCAAGGGACACAAATAAGAAATAATAAGGTATAAACAGGTATACCACATGAAAAATCATGAGCTAGAAATCAATACATTGTAAACCAACATAGTGTAAAATAAATCTTGAAAAATAAATGTCAGTTTGATTAAAAGAACCCAACTAAAATCATAACAATACGTAGCGTTTCATACTTTTCGGTAATGATCTGATTCTTAGAAAGTATACCTAGAAATAAAGTACCATCTTAGTTTTTCTTTGTTGTACAATTTTCGTTTTTTTTATTTTTTATTCCTACGTCCAGTCAATTAAGGAGAGCAAATTCAATCAGTCGTACACTCGCGCTGTGCGTCCTTTTTGCTTAACGAACAAGAAACTTTTCCCTCCACTTCATCAATCAGGATAATTAATTTCTCCTCTTGTAGAAAAGGCGGGGAGAGTTCTTCTGGTTATTTTTCATCTGGAGTGTCAACGGAAGGTGTAGGTACTGAAAAAAGACGTTAATTCTTTACCATGGTGGGAAATACCGGGATTCTGTTTCTTCAAAACCGGTGTCTCTCGAATACCAGCTTGCAACTACTTAAACGCAAATAAACTACACATAAAGTTCTTGCCTACGCTATTACCGAAGGAGTCACATGTGGCGACTCATGACCTTTTTATTTTTACGGGTAAGGAGGCCAGCCTCAAACCAACCACTTCAGTTGAAGGGGGGGTTGTCCAGTTCCCGAGGGGGCTGATTCTCATTTCTTGTGAAGGCTAAGTACACCTTGCCGGTATTTGGGTTTGAAATAAACACCGAAACGGGAAATCATTTCTCACTACCTCGGTTTTACTTTTTAACCTCGGGCTCGGCCTTAGGTCAACCGCTTCAGTTGAAGTGGGGGTTTCCTAGCTCCCGAGGGGACTGGTACTCGTTTCTTGTGCAGGCTCAGTAAACCTTGACGATATATTTTTTTTGGGTTTGAAATAAAAACCGAAACGGGAAATCTTTTCTGACACCCTCGATCGGATTCGTATCCGAGCTCTCGGCATGGAATGCAAGCATCCAACTCAACTCACTCGACCAACTGAGCTATCGACCGGACTTACAAAGAAAAATGAAAAAAAACTGGTATCCAGAATCTTCTTAAAATTGGACAACCCTAATGACAATGCTGTAGAAGGAAGAAAAAAAAATGTATTGAATTTGCAGCATCATTCTTGTTCGTTTGTTCAAGAATCAATTACGGAGGAGTAAACTCATGGAATATCACCTTAAGAAAAATGAATATGTTATCTAGGTTTTTAGCAGTTACTTCGTGAAAGTTCATTTTAATAGATTAAAATAAAATATTCTTTGTTAAAATTCACATGAGTTTTTATTTTTTAAACACTACCGGTTTCGGGAGAAGCAATACCTCCCTCTTCAGGTGTAAATATAAACTTTTTTTTCAGGTGTAAATAAAGGGTGTTTTTTTTAGAGGTATAGAACTTTAAGTTGGCAACACTGTTTTAACTGGCGGCCATTTTGTCAGCTGTCAAGTGATTTGTGTTTAGTTTAGTTTGGCATTTCAACATGAATAGACAACCCGTGCAACAATAAAAGCCACACGTTTACCTAGCAAGGCGTAGATTCGGTGAATGGGTCCAAAACAAGATTGCCGTTGATCCCGATTTTCATAAGAGAATTTTGTTTAGCGATGAAGCTCACTTTTGGTTGAATGGCTACGTCAATAAACAAAACTGCCGCATTTGGAGTGAAGATAATCCTCAAGTGTATGTTGAGACACCGTTACATCCAGAAAAACTGACTGTTTGGTGTGCTTTATGGGCTGGTGGAATCATTGGTCCGCACTTATTTAAAAAAGGTGCTGGCCAGAACGTTACAGTCAATGGTGACCGCTATAGAGCCATGATTACTGACTTTTTCGTTCCTTAATTGAACAACCATGATGTGCCGGAGCTGTGGTTTCAACAAGACGGCGCAACATGTCACACAGCTCGTGCCACAATTGATTTACTGAAGGAAACGTTTGGTAACCACATAATTTCACGTTCCGGACCCGTGAATTGGCCTCCAAGATCGTGTGATTTAACACCGCTAGATTATTTTCTGTGGGGATATGTGAAGTCGCTAGTCTACGCCGATAAGTCCGAAACGATCGACCACTTGGAGGACAACATTCGCCGCGTTATTGCCGATATACGGCCACAAATGTTGGAAAAAGTTATTGAAAATTGGACCTCCAGATTAGATTACGTCCGAGCCAGCCGTGGTGGTCATATGCCACAAATCATATTTAAATTATAATGCCAAAATATGATCTTTCGAATAAAGTCAACTTTATGTCAATTATAAAAATTCATCCTTGTTTTATTCCTTTTCAAAGTTCTATACCTCTAAAAAAAACACCCTTTATAAACTTTTAAATATAAACTTTTGTAAATATAAAGTTTATATTTACACCTGAAGATATTGCTTCTCCCGAAACCGGTAGTGTTTAAAAAATAAAAACTCATGTAAATTTTAACAAAGAATATTTTATTTTAATCTATTAAAATGAATATGCATCTCGAACAATGCACCTGCATCCTATAGATATTATAGTGAAGAGGGTTTCTGCTTACAAAGGAGGTGGCTTGGAATCAGGTTCCTCTTATATTGTATTCATCAATAGTAGAAATGGACTATCTAAGAAGTATGATTGGGGAAAAAGGAAGTGATAGAATGAGGAATGATTTTGTAAGAGATGAATGTGGTGTTAGGAAAAGTGTGAAAGTGAAGATGAAAAGAAGTTTGTTAAGATGGTTGGACATGTGGAGAGAATGAATGAGGAAAGACTGATGAAGAAAGTACCTACACGTTGCAAGAATAGATGGATGTCGTGGTAGAGGAAGACCGAGAAAGGTATGGATGGATACGGATGGATGGTAATTTCAGAAATAGCTAATGAATGGGATATTCAGAGTCAAAATAAAAAGGAGAGCTTGGATGAAGAAGTTTATAACTCTGGATGAAATGAAAGAAGTATGTAAGAGCAGAAAGAAATGGCGGCCTATCTGTAATGTTGTCTGTTGTAATATTGGCGGCTCATTCTTTCATAATTATTAATTTTATGTTTTTAATATACCAATTGACTTTTTTTAATAAAAATATTTTTAAATTCTGTTTTTTTTTAATATACTTAAAAGTCATTTATTATTTGTGTTCCTTGACTTATATGTTGATATGAGGCTGGCCACCCATACTGTAAAAAATGCATCACTTTGCTTATGCTTGACCTGCTTCAGGGAAGGTCGGCAAAAGTTGTAGGGTTTATGTTCATTTGAGGTTTGGATTTTAATTTGTGAGTACACATTCAGAATTTGTAAGCGTGAACTTACACGTGTCTGTTAGTGAGCATGCATTTAATATGAATTTTAGAAGTTAATATAAGTATCTTTGCAATTTAGACTATCGATTATAGGCTCAACGTAATAAAAGATAATGAATTTGAAAATTTTGAAACTGAACATTAGTAATCAAAAGCTTTAACGGTTATCATCACATTGAACAAAATGCACATGCACTTACATACTTGAAATAAAACTAAAAAGTCTTGATTTGAGTTGTTGTAAGAAGCCACATTATTTAACTCAAATCAAGAATTTTTAGGTGTTTGCCTCTACGTTGTGTACGCGCCTGATTTAAGCCCAAGACCCCGGTCGATAGTTCAGTTGGTAGAGTGCTTGAATTCCATGCCGAGAGCTCGAGTTGGAATCCCGCCGAGGGTGTCAGAAATGATTTGCCGTTTCGGTGTTTATTTCAAACCCCGAAATGAAAATACCTGCAAGGTTTACTCAGCCTTCACAATAAATGAGTAGGTATGACTCTGGAGGAAATGAAAGAAGTATGTAAGGATAGAAAGAAATGGCGGTTGATCTGTGATGTTGGCGGCTAGGGTTTGTTAAAGTAAAATTGGTTTTTATGATTTAGTTTTTTATGTCCATGTATATATTATAATTTATTGATTTTAAAAATGTAATTTGTCATGTATGTTCCTTGACTTATAGGTTGTTATGTGGCTGACCACCCATACTGTAAAAAATTGGTTCACTTTGCCAATGTCACCCCTGTTTCAGGGAAGGACGGCAAGAGTTGCAAGGCTTATGTTCATTTGAGATTGGGTTTTTATATTGTAGGTCCACATGCGGCATGTGTTAGCGCGAAATTATACATGTCTGCTTGTGGGAATGCATTTAATATAAATCTTAAATGATATATATCTTTGCAGCTTAGATTAGATTAGATTAGTACCAGCTTCCTCGGGTGCTGGGAAACCCCAACTTCAAATGAAGTTGTTGGCGTAAGGTCAGCTCCAAAACCCTTCGGGGATAGCGCGGCAAGTAGTTACACTATATGTGTAGCAGTGACAGTGAAAATATGATAATAAAGTAGACTGCATTTGCGTTGCGTACCCCAACTCAAAAATGGAACCTCAACTGATTAAGCCATCGATCAGACAATCAATACCCATTATTAATTTGAGTTCAGAATGAAATGGATTTTCGTATGTTTACAAAAAAAATTAGGTCAGGACGACAAGAGAGATATTATATTCTCATTTATATGAAAGCGGAAAAATTCAGCCTATTAGCGTCCAGACGGGGCGTATCAAACTTGTATTATTTACCCTGGACTAGTGCCAACTCAAATACCAAAATGTTGACCCAGTATTCGCAAAAATAATTGATTTGAACTGAAAGCAGGTCGGAAACTGAAGCGCATTAGAGCCCGTTCCCACTTGTCGGGTGTCGGATCCGTATATTCATCGGATGTTGCAGTTGCATGGCATTTCGGACAAAATCGGTTTCCGACAAGTGTGAATAGCTCCATACATAATGTTCTGCCACTGGAACCTCCGATCAATATACGGATCCGACACCCGACAAGTGGGAACGGGCTTTTGGTCGTGTACGCGTATTTTGTACACATATTGTATAGAACCACAGGCTGCTAATCTAATCTTATCTAAGTTGCAAAGATATGTTATATTGGGGATTACATACTATCACAAGCAGACACGTACAAAATCTCGCTTGCACATGCAGCATGTGAACCTAATCTAATCTAATCTAAGTTGCAAAGATACGTTACATTGAAGATTCACATTACATGCATTCTCACAACCAGACACGTACAAGTTCGCGCTTGCACATGCCGCATGTGAACCTACAACATTAAAATCCAAATCTCAAATGGACATACATCCTGCAACTCTTGCCATACTTCCCTGAAACCATGGTGACATTGGCAAAGTGAACCATTTTTACAGCATAGGTGGTCAGCCGCATACAAACCTATAAGTCAAAGAACAGCAATTTTGGTTTAAGGTAATCTGAGGCCGTTAAACATAATGTTATGACTTATTTTGTTTATTTTAATCAAAATGCAATTTATTTACTTTTCAAGATATTTTACACAAGGATAAAAGAAAAACAACTTTGTTTTCGATTACTATGAGTTTACGTTTAGAATTACTCATAGTAATCGAAAACAAAGTTGTTTTTCTTTTATCCTTAATGATGAACGATTAAGTTAATGCCTCTACAATCAATAAAATTGTTTCACACAATGTCGGTTACACAGTACTGGTTACATTTTCTAGCTCTTGGCTTATCGACTTCACGGCCCAATGTTTCAATCGACCTCGCTCCCACACAATTACGGTTCAAATATATACCACCCATGTGGACGCCTCTCTCGCAGTCCAGACCCTTCCACAGTGAACCGCTCCACACACATCTACAGCGTTCGACACTATTCTAGTAACACACAGGCTTTGGTACTCAAATTAGGGTTTTTCTAACCAGCACAAGTTTAGCTTTGACCCTGTTCAACAGATGCCATCGGTTAGTTATGGACTAATTTATATTCATAAAAAATAAATTGGTGAATTATAGTACTCCTTGACTGATCGGTTGGTATGAGGCTGACCACCCGTGCTGTAAAAATCGGTTCAATTTTGCTAATGCCACCCCGGTTCAGGGAACGGCGGCAGGAGTTGCAAGGTTTATGTTTATGTGAGGTTTTGCTTATTTGTATGCACACATGCAGAATGTGTATAGGCGCGAACCTACATGTGCCTGTCTGTGGGCATGCATTTAACATGAGCCTTAAATGTTAACATATCTTTGCAGCTTAGATATAGTTTATAGATTATAGATTCATTGATGGTGTTTATACCTGTTTCTGGCAAGGCAAAAACAGAACTTTTCTCGAATTGATTTACAATGAAATTCAGTAAGAAGATGCTATTGGAGGGAGCAGCAAGAGCGCAATTCAAGCATTGCTTTACCGGCAGTAACTTGAATCTCTGTGTAATGATACATTTGATTCAATTCATCAAATTTCGGTTCAGTTCATCAATGGGAGAGCATGCAGGATCTAAAGCAGTGGTTTACAACTTGGAGGCGATTTGGGCTCTAAGGGAGGGTTAAAATTACGCAGGGGGCGATTGGGGGGCGATCGTGCTGTAGAGGGGGCTATAGGAAGGTGATAGGGGGACGATATAGGGGTGATAGGGGACGATAGGGGGCAATATGGGGGCGATATGGGGGTGATAGGAGACGATATGGGGCAATATGGGGGCGATAGGGGACGATAGGAGGCAATGTGGGGGCGATAGGGGGGCGATAAGGGGGCGATATTGGGGCGATAGTCTCCTTTAACCTGTGCCTCCCCTCCCCCCCCCGTACGCGACGGTGTTTTCAAGATGAAATCAGACGTAGATTTTTTTGAGAATCGTGTGTTTATCCCTCTTTCCCCTTTAACGACTTTATTGAGACGAAGATAGGACACGGCAGTGGCGCGGTTTAAACTGGCAATTGCTTCAATAACGCTAATTCGAGTACTGACGCCTTACCTCTTCAACCATACCAGCGACAGGTTTGTGTACCATAATAATTACAGTCGAGGAACGTTTCCCGAAACCGTTTGTTTTATTTTGTTGTTTATTTTACAAATAATCTTAATTCATGTTCGATATGCAAGACGCTCGATAAGTGAGGTTTTATTCTGTTTACATTCTAACCGCCTCTTCATCGATGATGGCGATAGATAAATAAAGTAAAAAATACACTCCAAATAAGTAAAAATACCGCCCGTGATATTAAGTTCAATTGAGTCAGTTTTAACGAACGTTTAGAGTGACGAACTGCCGTTCGTAATGTGGAGCGTTCATTTAAAAAAAACATGAATTCTTTATGATTTGTGCAACCAATTTTGTGAAAGACAGCTATCAAATAACTGCTCTTAACAGGGATTAAGGTAACGTAACTTAGCTACACATGCAGTGCAACTTCTTGCCTACGTTATCCCCGAAGGGTGTGGGTATCTTTATTGATACGCCACGCTTTACTAGTGCAGGCCTTGGATTTCGCCATCTGTCGAGCTCCTTGACAAAACTTAATCCTACACGCTGATTGGCCGGCGTTCGGCAATACACCGGCCGATCCGAATGAATTGCAAAATCTGAATTATTTAATCTTAATAAAAGGAGAATTATGTGTCACAATGATTGTCGGCCTGTTGGCCCCGAAGTCTCATCGACTGTCGGCCCGTTGGCTATAGAACTTGAAAACTGTATCTTGTAATTATAAAGAAACAAAAGGAAAATAAAAAGAAAGTCAAATAAAAACGACCAAGTCTTCTTCAATATAAAGAAGTGGATATTAATATATTTTTACGGGTAAGGGGGCCGGCCGCACGCCAACCTATTTAGTTGAAGTGTGAGTTTTCCAGTGATTTTCATTTCTTGTGAATGCTGAGTAAACCTTGCCGGTATTTATTTTGGGTTTCAAATACACACCGAAACTGGAACTCATTTCTGACATCCTCAGTGGAGATCGAACCCTTGCTCACGGCATGAAATGTAAGCGAACGTTGGTAGAACTACCAACGTTTTGAGCTATCAAACGGACTACGTATTAGGTAGGTATATGTACATGAAACTAGTCCCATATGTTTTAAAGAATGTTTTAAGGACTTATGTTCGTTTGAGGTTTGGATTTTATTTGTAAGTACACAATCAGCATTTGTAAGCGCGAACTACACGTGTTTGTTTGTGGGCATACATCTGAGAGCTTTGAATGAATATATCCTTGCAACTTAGATTATAGATTATATTATAGATTATGCACAAAACGAAAAAAAAACACACAAAAATGTAGGTACACACCTCGTGGGTCAACGTTTTATAAGTTTTTTTAGAAAGAGTTTAAAAAAAAAACTTAAATAACGTATTCTTTTCGTTGTAGTAAATGTTCGTTACATAAAAGGTTTGGGCGTATTTCCATAATCGTTGATGAAGAGATAAAAGGCGCGTCTCTGCAGATATACTCGTGCTCTTCCCACTTATCATTTCGCGTCACGTTTCTCGATCTTCTTATTAAAATTACCAAAGTTTCTTGTTCGTTGTATAAATTGTTATCGCTGGAAAGAAATCGTGACGCCTATTTTTGGACGAAAAATATTCTAATCGGGAAACACAAGTTTTAAGCATTTCCCTTCAAGTTTTAAATGGAAAACTGTGCAAGAATCGTAGATAAAACTGTAAATATTTGTACTTAGCAGTGGCGAAGGGTGCCATACAAGCCGGTTCCCATCGGCTTCCCTTTTAAAATGATGTAACAAAGTAGTTAAAAAATATAGGCACAAAGTAAAAAAATAGTACATTTAAAACAAAAGAAACAATACGTATTTTTCCCCCATTGAAACCATGCAGTCTACTTTATTATCATTTTTGCCTCATTTTAAACGGGAAACCGATGGGAATCAGCTTGTATGGCACCCTTCGCCACTGGTACTTAGGCATATAGAAAAAATTGTAAGCTTCTTTTGAATTTTATGAACTTAAATTTTATATTCTCATTATAAGAGTGACATTACTGAAAAAAATCAGACGCGTTTATTGATAAGATATAAAATAAACGAATTTCAAAGGAAAACTATAAACACAACTTCATTTATATCTGTTATATGTAGAGGTGGCCGTTTAAACGAAAAACAGTTTAAAATAGCTGCTTTTTATTTTAAGCAACTAAGCGCGCTTACAATTTAAACGAAAAGTCGTTTTGAAAAATAAGCGTATAAGGCGGGAGAAACTTAATTAAACGAAAGTTGCTTATGCTTATTTTATACGCTTATTTTTCAAACGCTTATGGCGTGTTATAATGCTAAATCTGCCGTTTTTGTTTCTTACACTTTATGGTCTTAGCAAAATAGTTACAGTAATGAAAAAAATCAAGCATGTTTATTAATTTTTTATCTTAATTACAAAGCTTAAACAAAATATATAACTTAAGAATTGCCACCACAATTTTTTTTTAAAAAAACGCGTTTTTTTTACATTTTTAGCTTTTTTTTCGTGTGTGCTGTATTTTGGATTTTTTTTGCTTTTTACTTACAGAACTATACATTGTTTAGGTTCAATACTCAACATTTTTTTAATAATGTCAATGGTTTTTGAGTAAATATGGAAAAACTGTGTTCTTTGATTAAATTAAAATTTAATTCATTTAGTAGTTTCAGTTTTTCCATATTTACCCCCCCCCCCCCCCCCGCCAGCGGAAATTTTTTGTGGCTCGATAATCAATATTTACAATAAACCCAAAAAACGAAAAAACGCTTTTTTTAAAAAGCGTAAGCGTTTTTTCGTTTTTTTTACTAAGCCGTTTTTTCCATCTCTAGTTATATGTAGCGAACAGATACCCAGTCCCTTCAAGAGACGTCTCAAGACCAATATGTTCAACGAATCTCTCAGGGCGCCCTTGGAGTGGCATTATCACGAAACGTAACCAATAAATAAAGTGAACTGATTTGGCATCATAAAATAAACATTCGACAATTTAGCTTTGGCATTTTTCTAATAGATGGCAGTATTTCGTAAACATAAAATTCAACACATCGATACGATCACCTTAAAAAAAGATTGTCCTTGAAATAATGAATTATAGCATTTCTTTGCCTTTCAATTTATTTCAATGCTTTGAAACAACGAGACTGACTTTTTAAATTATGTTCCTTTGTGATTGTATGCGAATTATACTTGGCAAAGTTCTCGTCAAACGAAAAGTAGAATGAATTCCCCATTGGTTGGGGAGGAAATAATGTGAAATAATTAAAAGCGAATCAAGCTGAAACGGATATAAAATGTTTGAACTAAATTTTGCAGATTCGTCGATTCAAAATGAAATGGAATACAGCTTTGGAAAAAACATAATTATTATCTTAGTATAAAATTGAATATTTGTATGTAAGTTTATTCTCTTACCCCCTTATTCTTAGAAAGATTTAATTATATTTTTTAGGGTGGATTTATTAACACAGTGAAAGTCCATTTTTAATTATTTAAAGATTTTATTTTTTAAACCAGTTTAAACTCAATTTTGCCATACAAATAAGTGGGTTTAATTTTGCTTTTAGGTTCAACCAATCTAATGAATAAGGGCGTTAAAGTTTAGACTCTTAAACCATTCAATCAACTTTAAACAGAATTATAGCAACGCAACTAAGCTACACATTTAGTGAAACTTCTTGCCTGCGTTATCCCCGAAGGGGTCGCGTGTGGCGATTCGGGATCTATTTATTTTTACGGGTAAGGGAGCATATAGAGGCTATATAGAGGCTATAGAGTCGCCTAAAACATTGAGCCGTGAAATCGATAAGCAAGAGCTAGAAATCAGTACATTGTAAACTGACATTGTGTACAATAAATATTGAAAAATAAATTGCAGTTTACAAAAAGAACCCAACTAAAATTATAACAATATTCTTGGAATGGTTCCTGTGAAGTTTGATGTTAATCGGATTACAAACATTTTTAAATTTAAATTGTTTAGAAAACTTGCTACCATACCTGGCTAAGCTGTTTATCAGATTTTAACTAAACTAGGGGCTCCGCCCCTGGCTGCTACGCAGCCCAACCCCTTAACTTTTGATATACCTAAATATAGCATGGCTTCTCCGCGTTAAAATTTGTAAAATAATGAATTAGAAATAGACAAAAATAATATTTACTTGTGTAAAAAGTTTGCGAATACTATTTTTTATTTAAAAAAAAACTTTTGCATCTAGTTTCTTGTCATTTGCCTTACTTTCATCAGCCCAACCCTTTTATCTTTCACACACCGGGGAAATCTCGCCTCGTAAACAGTTAAAGATTGGCAGAAATAATACATAGAAAATGTTCGATTGACGGTAAACGATGCGATATTCATACCCAACTTGATTTAAGGAAGTGAAGCCGCTGAATGAAAAATTATAAAAGTCCATAGGTACAGTTGAAATGGACTATCTAAGGCAAAGGTGCCCATACGGTCATAAGTAGGTACCTAAAATATTCATATCGTTCTTAAAACTGTTGTTTTTTTTAAAAAGAAAAATGCTGCTATTGCAACAAAACTGTGCTAGTTTCGTGACAAATGAAGAAGAAGTGACGAAAGCTCTCCACGAATTCGGAAGACGCTTTGAAGATGTTAATAACGCAACGCAACTATGCTACCCATATAGTGTAACTCCTTGCCGCGTTATCCCCAAAGGAGTCGCATATGGCGAGTGAATTTTTACACGTAAGGGGGCCGGCCTTACGCCAACCACTTCAGTAAAGTGGGGGGTTTCCCAGCTCCCGACCCCTCGGGTACTCATTTCTTGTGAAGGCTGAGTACACCTTGCCGGTTTTATATTATAGGGTTCGAAATAAACACCGAAACGGGGAATCATTTCTGACACCCTCAGCAGGATTCGATTAATAAAATTAAGAATATTTTGTCATTCATGTCACACTCATTTAACTGCATGAAAATACCAGAAATCTCTTCTAGCAATAGTGAGTTTCTCAACATGGAACTTACAGTACTTGAACATAAAATTTTGAAGCGCATTTCGGACGTCTCTGCTTGTAAGAATGCATTTAAAATTAATCTATCTAATCTATATAATCTCTTATGTAATATATCTTAGCAACTTAGATTATAGATTATATAAACAACATAATAAGATAAAGATTATATAAAGAAATACAGAAAAAGAAATTCTTGATTTATAGGCTGTTATGAGGCTGACCACCCATACCTACTGTAAAATATGCTTTATTTTGCAATTTTCACCCCTGTTTCAGGGAAGATAGGCCAGAGTTGCAGGGCTTATGTTAATTTGACATTGGGTTTTTAATGTATTAAGTCCACATGCAGCATGTGTAAGCGCAAACTTATACGTGTCTGCTTGTGGGAATGCATTTTATATAAATCTTAAATGTAATTTACCTTTGCAAGTAAGATTTTGGATATGAGTTAAAATAGATTAGCTTTATATAAAAAAAAACTAAGAAAAAAATTTCTAATGATTTTTTTTCTTTAAAATTTTGTATACCTACCTAGATTTAAAAAAAAATATCAAGCGATTTTATTTTTATTTTAAGTAAGAAAATTTAAACACTGCCATCTAGCGGCAGAATTTTGAAGCTTTGTTTGATATGGGCTGATTTCCATCATGTAAACTCCTGTTTCTGACTACGCAAAATAGATCGATGAATTGCATTCCTCTCAAATTAATTAAAAAAAAGGGACAAAGAAAAAAAAACAAAAAATCAAAATAACATCCAGTGGCTCGAACCTGCGACCTCTACCATCAGAGACGCGGACTGTACCGCTACGCTACCATGCGTATCTGCACAAGTGCGAAAAAAGCTGTTCATAATACTAATGTTTTTTTTACGCACACTTATCTTGCCTGGGGGTTAAGAACTGTTATATTGGCACTCACGTTAGAGCGCGCGGTGGCTGTATTGTCAACGTCGCTGCCTCCTGCCCGGGAGGTCTCGTGGTCGATCCCCGGGTGTAGATGGTTTTTATCATTTAAAAATCGAACTCTAGGCGAAAGACGACGACGAAGGGCATTATATATATAGATTTGCAGGAAATGTGTAGAATACCCTAGAAAAAGATCATGTGAAATTTGATGTCGATTAAACGAAGAATATTTTTTCAGCCATGTGTTGCGTAAGTCTGCTCTCCTGTACACATAAATTCCCATCCTTTTCAATCTAATCTAAGTTGCAAAGATATGTAACATTGAGGATTCATATTACATGCATTTTCACAAGCAGACACGTACAAGTTCACGCTTGTGCATGCCGCATGTGAACCTACAAAATAAAAACCAAATCTCGAATGGACATACACCCTGCAACTCCTGCCGAGCTTCCCTGAGACAGGGATGACATTGGCAAAGTGAACCATTTTCTACAGAATTTGTAGTCAGCCGCATACCAACGTATAAGTCAAGGAACATACACAACAAAATCACATAAAAATAATAATAATAATATTAGGATGATTTATTTGGTGAGCGCTGTTTTTGTGTGTATCACACCTCAAGAGCCCTGTGCGAGCTTGGTCGTCGCTGTAGAAAGCGCCAATTCTCAAGCATGACCCAGTTGTTGTAAGGTTGGATGGACCTTTCAGTAACCGGTCTTTGGTAAAGGTTTATGAATTTTTCAACTCAGCAAAGAGCACATTCGAAATATAAATGGTATATTTTTGTGCTCCGCCGGGATCCGAATCCACAACCTTCCATTTACGAGTCCGAAGTGTTGCCACTACGGACTACGGACCGGTCCAAGATGCCAACGACACGCGGTGTACCTGAGCGGTCACCCATCCAAGTACTGCCCGCGCCCAATGTTGCTTAACTTCGGTGATCTATGGGAACCGGTGCTTTCAACATGGTATCGTCGTTGACTTTTACATGTTAGAAATTACATTTTCAAGCTTGGACTTTTTTGTGTTTTCAAAAAAAATGCGTATCATAAAGTGTACAGCAATAATTGGATTCCATTTGAAATTCAATTTCACATATAATGAGTGATTTGTTTGACAATTGAAAATTAATGAAATTTCTATGGCGTTAACGAGGCTACAATTTGTATGGGGAATTGTTTCGTCCACTGTTTTGCTGGCGAATGTATGCGAATCATCATCACACGTTGTGTTCAAATTTGCTTGAAATAATGGTTTACGAGTACAATGATAGATTATTGAAAATACAGAGTACCTTTTGTCATATTGTTGCTGTATTAAAAATATATGGTCAATAATCTATGTATTAAATACCTACAGGGCTATTCGCAGCACGTTTGTACCGTAGCTGATCCATGGTTCATCGTTTATTTGTATGGAAAATTCACGATAGGTAGCGGCTGAGCCATGGATTTGCTGTGTCTGAATACGACCGGTCCGTAGTCCAGGTGGTAACACTTCGGACTCGTAACTGGAAGGTCGTGGGTTCAAATCCCGGCGGAGCACAAAAAATATACCATATATATTTTCAAATTTGCTCTTCGCTGGGATGAAAAATTCATAAACCTTTACCAAAGACCGGCTATCAAAGGGTCCATCCAGCCTCACAACAACTGGGTCTTGCTTGAGAATTGGCGCTTTCTACAGCGACGACCAAGCTCGCAGAGGGCGCTTGAGGTGTGATACACACAAAAAAAGCGCTCACTAAATAAATCAGCCAATTTTTTATTTTTAACACCGGTATGGCAAGAATGTGCATCCCATACAGGCACATGCGCCTAATCTATAAATCTATAATCTAAGTTGCAAGGATATATTCATTTAAAGCTCTCAGATGTATGCCCACAAACCAACACGTGTAGTTCGCGCTTACAAATGCTGAATGCGTACTTACAAATAAAATCCAAACCTCAAATGAACATAAGCCCCACAACTTTTGCCGACCTTCCCTGAAACCGAGGTGACATTGGCAAAGTGAACCATTTTGTACAGTATGGGTGGTCAGCCTCATACCAACCAATACAATAAACAATAGGTAGGCAATAATCTAATCCAAGTTGCAAAGATATGTTACATTGGAGATTCACATTACATGCATTTCATACATCACATACAACCAGACGTGTAGAAGTTCGCGCTTGCACATGCCGCATGTGGACCTACAATATAAAAACCCAATCTCAAATGAACATAAGCCCTGTAACTCTTGCCGATTGAATTCGAGTGCCGACGCCCTAACCCCTCGATCATACGATGAGAGCTTTTTTGTATTATTCACACGTCAAGAGCCCTCGGAATGCTTGGTTGTCGCATTAGAAAGCGTTCATTCTCAAGCACGACCATTTGACCTATAAATTCAAAATTACTCATTATAAAAGCCAATTAATATTTGTTCAGGGAAATTTCAACTTCTCTAAAATACATTTCGAGTCTTGAATGCACTTTTTACATTTTCATAAAAACGGAAAATTTTATGTAAACCGAGGAAAACTTTCTCAATCAAAACTTGAAGTTATTTGTTTTTAGATCCATTTGTCTTTCAAGCATACTTCAAATCGAAATTTGATAATTATTTCAGTTTTAATTGATGGATGATGATTTTAAATCCATATTTGTTACCTTAAGCCTTAAGGTAAGGTGAATTTAATTGATGTGAGCATCCCACGTGTAAGTTCACACTTACCATGCCACATGTGGACTTAAAAGTCGGTGTTATGGCCGAGGGGGCCAAGTGGGCTGATCTTTCTAGCGTATTTGGAATAGAATAACGTTGGTTCGATTCCCGCTTGGGGTCATTTGACCATTACTTTGACCCTGGTTCAATAGATGTTATTGTGTAATGTTATGTTATTTTAAAATAACATTGAAATAACAATCTCGAAGTGTACAGTGTGTTATGTGGGCCGAACGGAGCCGAACGGTCACGGAAGCGGCCGATCTGCGCCGTGGGAATTAATCGGGCCGACGCTCGTGAGTTCCCGGCAAGATGTCAACCGATGCAGACGTCGGCGACCAAGTACAAGCGGTGCAAGAGGGGGCATTACCATGGAGCTCCCTCCTCCACATTTACTTGGATTTCCTGCCAGCAAGGCACCTGCCTTGGGGACCAGAAGCATAGGATACATAGTGCATAGGAGCGCCCACCCAGGGGCTCCAACGTGTGGAGGCGTCCGCCTCGTGAGCCGCCGCTAGCCTGGGGCGCTGCCCTAGGACTTCGGTTCGGAACTCCAGTCAACAGAGTAGGGAGTGTTTTAGTGACAAAGTGCAGGTCGAGCCATTCCCTTATTTCCCATTTCCCCCCATATTACTAAAGTAAATAAACCCTTATTTGTTCATGTTAAACTTATCTTTTAATATACAATCTTCCCAAAATACAAGTAAGCAACACAAGGAAAGAACCCCACGCCCTGAGAGTGATGCTGATGAGAGCTAGCCGGATGTAAGTATCCTGGAGATACCCTTCTATCTAAACATAACAGTAATTATTAATTAATGATTCATTAAAATAAACAATAATGAATTCTTAATTAATACACTGTTCTATATTTTCACTTTTATCATTTTTATTTTTAAATTTTACAAACGTTTTCGATCTTAGATCATCGTCAGGTATACAATTTTTTTTAAATAAAAGTCAATGGAACCATAAAGTATTACAATCAAATTGTGTGGTCATTCAATAAAACTCCACAAAAGACCACACAATTTGATTGTAATACTTTATGGTTCCATTGACTTTTATTTAAAAAAAATTGTATACCTGACGATAATCTAAGATCGAAAACGTTTGTAAAATTTAAAAATAAAAATTATAAAAGTGAAAATTTTCTAATGTTTGCACATTCACCGAGTGAAAATTCATTTTTAATTTAATAATTAAAAAAAACTTTTTTATTTAAAAAAACACAGTTTTTATTTTCACATATGAGTTATAATGCCTAAGCGCTGTCGAACCTGCTCCAGCGCTTAGGCATTAAAACTCATATGTGAAAATAAAAACTATGTGTTTTTTAAATAAAAAAGTTTTTTAATTATTAAATTAAAAGTGAAAATATAGAACAGTGTTTGGTTTTAAACCCTTAAAATAAATAAATTATTAAATATGTGTTTTCAGAGTGTTAATACACAAACCATACAAAAAAGACTTATTAATTGATGATATAAATATCTGTTTCTGGCCAGGTATAATAGGTTGGTGAATTGCATTCCTCTTCACAAATCTATTTTTAAAAAAGAACCATCCTGATGTCACCGAGTGAACCATGGACTGAGGCTACACAAGACAGGGAGTCCTGGGCTGGAAGTCTCATCACCACGGTAATTCTTACCTACCGAATATAGGTAATATTTGTAAGAAGACTAATCAGCTGTTCACTTGCGGCCATCTTGGATTGACAGGTCTTCATATAAATATTACCGATATTTATTCATCTGGATGTCGTCTCCTGGTAGGAAACACTTGCTTGGCTCTTCACCAATTAAAGTAATGGGCCTGGATGTGTATCCATCTAGCTCAATTAAGTTTCTTGGGGTCCATCTTGACAACACTCTCTCCATGAGTATGCAAATAAGCTCGACTGTGAGCTCCTGTTTTTTTCACCTGAGGCAGTTGAGATGGGTCAGAAACTGTTTGACATCCGAAGCTGCTAAGATTCTCATTGCGTCCTTTGTTGTGTCGAGACTGGATTATTGCAATGGTCTGTTCTGGGGTCTTCCAAGGTTTCAGCAGTCTAGACTGCAGTCCGTCTTTAATGCTGCAGCCAAATTACTTTTAGGAGGACGAAAAACTGACCATGTCTCTCCTCTGTTGCGGCGCCTTCATTGGCTGCGAGTCCCAGAGAGGATTGAGTACAAAATATGTGTTTCTGTTTTTAATGCCCTCAGAGGAGTTGCCCCATCGTACTTGTGTGAATTGTGCAGAGTCGACCAGATAGGTGGAAAACGATGCACTCTTCGTTCTGCACAGAGTGACGCCGTAAACAGGCTTCAACTGCCTCTTCGACGGAACAGAACTGGTTTCGGAGACAGGGCTTTTAGTTCGGCTGGTCCATCCTGCTGGAATAGTCTACCTCTGGAGTTGAGAACAGAGACCAGTGTTGGCAGTTTCAGGAAGTTGCTTAAGACACATTTGTTTAACAGAAGCTTCAACACATAAAAGCGCCCTTGGGGTGGCTAGTGCCACTAAACGGCGCTGTATACAAATTGTCCAATTATTATTATTATTTTTATTCGGTAGGTAAGAATTACCGTGGTGATGAGACTTCCAGCCCTGGAGGATGTTGGTATTGTTACGCAACTAAAAAAACGCAACTAAGCTACACATATAGTGTAACTTCTTGCCTGCGTTCTCCCCGAAGGGGTCGCATGTGGCGATTCGGGACATATTTATTTGTACAGGAAGGGGGCCGGCCTTACACCAACCACTTCAGTTGAAGCGGAGGTTTCTTAGCTCCCGAGAGGGCTGGTTCTCATTTATTGTGTAGGCTGTGTAAACCTTGAGATCAAACCCTTGCTCTCGGCATGGAATGCAAGCATTCTACCAATTGAGCCATCTACCATATCGACCTTTTTACGAGCTTGGTCGTCGTCGCTACAAAGCGACAATTCTCAAGCAGCAAGAACCAGTTGCTGTTAGGCTGGATGGACCTATCTAAATCTAAGCTGCAAAGATATGTATCATTTGAGATTCATATTAAATGCATTCCCACAAGCAGACATTCATAATTTCGCGCTTACACACGCCGCATGTGGACCTACAATATAAAAAACCCAATCTCAAATGAACATAAGCCCTGCAACTCTTGCCTACCTTCCCTGAAGCAGGGGTGACATTGGCAAAGTGAACCATTTTTTACAGTATGGGTGGTAAGCCGCATACCAACCTATAAGTCAAGGAACACAGAAAGTCATGTGACATTTTACCACGCGTTGTTTTGTCACTGGGCTGCTATATCCAGTCACTGGGTGGACCATGGACTGAGGCTGCACAAGATAAAAAGTCCTGGAGAATGGTGGTATTTCGAAAAAAAAAATGGACAAGAATAAGAAAAGAAAAAGAGCTACCTTTTTACGAGGCTTATTTTTAGAGTTTTTGAGATGGATTTAAAAAGTTGATTATTTTTCAGCCATAAATTACCAACCAACTCTCCAAGGGTGAAAAAGTTTTCGGAATCATAAACTAGGCGCTGCCTCAGTGTACGAACTTTGACCGTTTAAAATATTTGTACGGACACCAAAGTAAACTAAACATGTGAGTGATAAAATAATGTGGCCGGAAAAATCAAAACCTGTCGTTTTTGTTTCTTAAGCTTTATGGTCTTCGTAAAAAACTAACAGAAATGAAAAAAATTAAGCGTGTGTAGTAATTATAAGGGCTAAAAATATGTATGACTTAAAAAAAAACCGCTCCACAAAGAAAGAAAAAACTAGTTTTTTCGCATTTTATATCGTTTTTTTACTTTCATTTAGAAATATTTTATTTCTTTTTAAATACAGAATTTTACATTATTTAGGCCCGGTATTTTGAAGTATCGTAAAGTTAACTAAAATGCAATTTTAGTTAAATTATCATAATATTTCACTCACCGAATTTCGCCAGTAAATATTTAGTTACTTTAACGATTTTCAAGATGGCGTCGTCTTCACTGACAGCAGCTGTTCTTTTTTAATATAATGGGGCTTCCACACGCTTGCCAACCCATCTCAAGTCAAGCGCACAGTGTGTCGTCTAGAACATGCTAGCTGGACAAAATTAGTCCATTAGACAAAAATTTGTCCAGCTAGCATGTTCTAGACGACACACTGTGCGCTTGACTTGAGATGGGTTGGCAAGCGTGTGGAAGCCCCATAAGGATACAACAAAATTGTAACAAACTGAACATTTTTTGTGTAATTTTCCAGCTTTATGAAGGTAAGGCATTAGTTTTTATAAACAGTTGTTTGTTTCAAAGCTTTTAAATACGCAACGCAACGCAACTAAGCTACACATATAGTGTAACTTCTTGCCGCGTTATCCCCGAAGGGGTCGCATGTGGCGAGTTGAACCTATTTATTTTTACAGGTAAGGGGGCCGGCCTTACGCCAACCACTTCAGTTGAAGTGAAGGTTTCCCAGCTCCCGAGAGTGCTGGTACTCATTTCTTGTGAAGGCTGAGTAAACCTTGCCGGTATTTTATTTTAGGGTTTGAAATAAACACCGAAACGGGAAATCATTTCTGACACCCTCGGTGGGATTCGAACCCGAGCTTTCGGCATGGAATGCAAGCACTCTACCACCTGAGCTATCGACCGGAAATGGCATTGTAATTATTTCCAAGAATTGGGGGCGGGGCTTGTCACATCGGTAATTCTCGGTTTTAGTTAACTCGAACTTGAGTATTTTTAATGATAGTTCAAGTAATAGTTAACTAAAATATTACTAAACTTGTGTATAACGGGCCTAAGTATTAAAGAAGCCGATTTTTAATTACGTGATTTTTTTTTGAAAAAAAAAATACGAAAAATCTGAAACTAATCAATTAAATTTCTTGAAAACAGTTTTTCCTAATTTTGTCCAAAAACTATTCACATAATCAAAATTGGTTTCTTGAGAGAATATATACAACTTGTTTATTTTCATCTCAAATATGCTTTAGTTTAAATTAATAAGAAAATTGAATATGTATAATGCCATTAATTGTAGCCACCTGAAGATGCTAACGGTTTATTTACGAAACCGGTCGTGGAATTGAATAAACTCACAGTTATCAAAAAACAAATTTGTTTTATTTGTTTATCTTGTAAGTATGTATACCTTGTCAGCCAAAAAAAAGTCTTCGTTGAAGTTGCTCGCATTTTAAAACATTTTATTTACATCCCAACTTATGCTTCTCTGGTATTTGATGCTAATGGAGATAAAACTTTTTTGAGATTCGAGGTTAAAAAAACACCAACAAAATTCGCTTCCTAGCTCAAAAGTTAAGAATATATGAATTTTATTTAAATTTAAAAAAAATTAAAGGTTGAATGAAAATGAAAAGGTTTTATGAAAATAAATATTATAAATAAATGATGTATAATCTATAATCTAAGTTGCAAGGATATATTCATTCAAAGCTCTCAGATGTATACCCACAAACAAACACGTGTAGTTCGCGCTTACAAATGCTGATTGTGTACTCACAAATAAAATCCAAACCTCAAATGAACATAAGCCCCACAACTTTTGCCGACATTCCCTGAAACAGGGGTGACATTGGCAAAGTGGAACATTTTTTACAGTATGGGTGGTCAGCCTCATACCAACCTATAAGTCAAGGAATACGAGTAATAAATAACAACAAAACCTTAAAAAATAAATCTATACAAAAAAAGTAAAAAAATTCTTATCCAAAAAATGTAGCCAACTAATAAACTAACATTACAAATCAGCATTGCAGATTAGCCGCCACTTCTTCCTGTCCTTGCATACTTCTTTCATTTCATCCAGAGTCATAACCTTTTTCATACAAGCTCTCCTTTTATTACGACTCTGGATATCCCATTCACTCGCTATTTCGAAAATTGTTGTTTTTTAAATTTAAAATTTACATAATGCAGGCGTTTAATACTGCAGAATTTTTTTTTTTTTATTTTTTTTTATTTTTATTGAAATAATATAACAAGTTACATTTCCCAGGAGTTACATAAACTCATTTGGGACTTGGTACTTATACTCTTACACAATACTTAAAACTAGCCATACAATATAATTAAAAAAATATTAATAAAATATTAATAAAATATTAATAAAATAACAATTACTGAAGCAAACAAAGACAGAAGAGAATTAGCGTCTCATACCCAAAATAAAACAAAATCATCCCACTGGTACAGCATCATTGTAAAAGGACTCTAAGAAATAAGACTTTATTGCATCATTTTGTTGTTTATTTTTCATATCCCTCTTTATTTTATCGGAAGTATATAAAAATATAATGTGACAAGTTTACAAAGCTCTGTGAATTTTTTGAAAAATTCAAAAGTCCATAGTTGGACGAATGTGGCTTTCTTTTTATTGATATTTTTTTTTATTAAAAAACGCCAAAATGTTCACAGTGTGAAAATACGCACACATGTAGGTACATGTTAATTTTCAAAATATGAAAAAAATCGAAAATTACAACAAAAATAACTCG
This sequence comes from Agapetus fuscipes, assembly GCA_951799405.1. Classification (NCBI taxonomy): domain Eukaryota; kingdom Metazoa; phylum Arthropoda; class Insecta; order Trichoptera; family Glossosomatidae; genus Agapetus; species Agapetus fuscipes. The sequence goes on from OX637363.1 coordinate 3,634,067, forward strand.
CAAAACTAAAAAGTGTGGAGGAGCTTTTTCAAGCGTTGTAAGCAAAACAGCATTGCTGAGCTGATCGCCAGCTTTGATCAGTTCGTAGTCTAGTGGTTAACACTTCAGACTCGTAAATGGAAGGTTGTGGGTTTAAATCCCGGCAGAGCACAAAACATATACCATTTATGCTTTCGAATATGCTCTTCGCTGGGTAAAAAATTAATATACCTTTACCAAACACCGGTCAATAAAAGTACATCAAGCGTTACAACAACTGGGTCTTGCTTGAGAATTGGCGCTGTCTACAGCGATGATCAAGCTCGCAGAGGGCTTTTGAGGTGTGATACACACAAAAACAGCGTTCACCAAATAAATCATCTTATATTATTATTTGTAGAAATCCGACAGGGCACTTGAGGAAGAACGGTTGAAGTTGAAGAACGGTTGATGAGAGAGGCCAAGACCCACTCCGGGTTGTCGTGCCAATGATGACGTGAGGAAGAAGATGAAGAGGCAAAAGCTTTTTTATGTGGCAAATGTGACAAGTTTTTCAAGTATATTTGCCAAATGTGCCAAGTTTTTAAATAAAATAATTCCAAAAGTGACAAGTTTTTCATGTGTGACAAGTTTTTCAGTATCTTTGCCGTTTTTCATGTGTGAGAAAATAAAATAATTCCAAAAGTGCCAAGTTTTTCAAGTGTGCCAAATGTGTCAAGTTTTCAACTCCCAATGCACGCAATGTTTATCGGAGCGTTCAAAATCAAATATAAACGTGATTAAAAATTAATAAGCCGCGAGATGAGATTCCGTTGGCTTTGCTGGCGGCAAAAGTTGCCGAAGCGACTTCTTGCCACAAAAGCCAAGAAAATTAAGCGCTAGACTTGGGCTGGAGAACAATGTGGGTACAGCGGAGCAAAGGAACCCTTTGACGGCTTCTGGGATAAGGAAGGAAATAAATAATAAAAACCGGGGCTCAAAGTTTCTGCGCAGAAAACCGTTTTATGTTTTGAGCCATTAAAAATTTTATGCAGTCTTTTTTGGTTATCAGCATTTTCAAACCTTCACCGCTAGGTGCGGGCTTTGAATAAAATATTCTAATGATTTTTATCTTAAAGAATGAAAAAAACGGATTTTACTGACCGTGCAAAAGAGAAGAACGATTTTCTCTACGTTTCGTCGGAGTCATATCCGAAGTCCTCAGGAGACGTGTGTCCTCTACAAGGAGGAACCACGAACTGTTGATATATTGTTGTTTGATCGAGGCTGAAGGTTTTAGGTATTTTTATTATCGAAGATACATCCATAGATGTCGCTATAGAGGACACACGTCTCCTGAGGACGTCGGATATGACTCCGACGAAACGTAGAGAAAATCGTTCTTCTCTTTTGCACGGTCAGTAAAATCCGTTTTTTTCATTCTTTAAAATGTCTAACGACCGTAATCATAATTTAAGATTCTTATCTTGGTAAACGGGATTTTTGACTACGAATAAAACGTTGGCTAGTGGCTTTAAATGTAGTGGATTACCTCTAAATCTAAATCTAATCTAAATCGCAAGCAAGGTTTACTCAGCCTTCATAAGAAATATGAATCAGCCCCCCCCCCTCCCCCCAGGGAGCTGGGAAACCCTCACTTCAAATGAATGTGGTTGGTGTGATGCCGGCCGCCTTACCCGTAAAAATAAATAAGTCCCATATCGCAACATGCAACCCCTTTGAGGATAATGCAGGCAAGAAGTTACACTATATGTGTAGCTTAGTTGCGTTTTTTTACCCCCATGGACACAGTGAGAAGACCCGGAGTTGTTGTGCTGAGGGTGTGTGGAACTGAAGGAGGAAGGCGTTGGACAGGCAGCGGTGGCTGCGGTTGATCAAGGAAACCAAGGTCTACCTCGGGTAGACGTGCCATTGATGATGGTGATGACGATATGTGTGACACTTTTAACTTTACCATTTTTAAGTAAAATTCTACATTTTATATTCATGCAGTAGCTAAGTATTAGTATTATCTTTGAAATAACTTCCGAGGTAATTCTCCTCTTACATCTTAAATATTATATCACCTCAGACACCTCAGCGAGTGAGTGGAATTTTAAAAAAGACACGTCTCCATACAGTAACTTTACTTCATCCTTATACTCTTACTAACACTCAAATTCAGAGTCATTCCTACACTAAGGCCTGGTATTTACAACGTTAGCTTACGTGACTTTAAAGTTTAAACTAATAAAAAAAACTACCCAGGGGCCGTCCATAAATTACGTCATCGATTTTGGCCGATTTTCGACCCCCCCCCCCCTTACAATCATCCTATAGTAATTATCTAATGACCCCCCCCCTCTTGCTGTAATAATGGACGAGCTTAATAATTAATAATGTTATATTACTAACATAATATTTTGTATATTTTGTAGAAATTGGTATTTACAAGAACGACATCACTTTTGGTTCTCGTACATCATTTGCCATCATCCGCAGACCAGACTCCCCCCCCCCCTTCCTTAATGCGAATGACGTAATATATGGACAGCCCCCACACGATCGACATACCTGTAAGCATGTCATTTTCATTCAGTATAAAGTCGTTATGCTAACGCTGAAAATACTGGGCCTAAATTCTCACTTTAATGAAAGTATAGCTGTTATCTATTATTCTGTATCAACTATAGTCTAAGATGCAAAGATGTATTAATATTTAAAATGGATATTTAAATTCAAGCCAACAACGCACATAAGTAAAACGCGTTAAAATGCTGCATATGTAGGTAATGTAGTGATCCCCCCCTCATGATGAAGGTGAAGGTAGATCAGAGATCTAGGAACGCTGGTAGATGCTGGTACTCCTTGTTGATGGGGAATATCCCTCACTGCCTCCTCGGAGGTCGTAGATTTGGCCAAAGTGTGTGTGCTCGTCTATCTAGTTAGGACACCCTCGTCGTGTGGTAGATAATGAAACGGAACGTTGTGTACATTTTTGTTTTACCGTTTCAAAATCTACTTTTGTGGCAAACCCAAATTCGTTTCGACAAAATTGAACCAATTTGTATAGTTCGAATGGCTATGGCCATACTAACATTTAAGTCAATTGTCCAACAAAAATAATAAAAATGTAAATGAAACTATACAAAACCAATAATAAATGAAAAAGGTTTAAAAAATTAAGTAAGCATTTAAATTTTAAAAGCTTTACTTAGCTTAGTAGATGTTAACAGTAGCCATTTTTCCAGACGTTCTTTCAATCCATCTTTGATTAAGAAAATATTACAAAAAAACAATGGAGAATATAGGACATTCTGTACCTTTAGTACGAGTTGCAAAACTTGAGTAATGTAAAGTTTACGGCAATTATTAAAGAGTGATTTCCCCCAAAATCTGCCGTTTTTGTTTGTTTATACTTGATTTTCTTCATCATTGTAACTCTTTTGCTAAGACCATAAAGTGTAAGAAACAAAAACGGCAGATTTTGGGGGACATCACTCTTTAATATTTTCCGTACACTTTACGTTTCTCAAGTTTTGCAACTCGTACTAAGGGTACAGTTGTTAATAATATCTCAATAATAAGACAATGAATAAAAAGAAGAAAAATATGATTAACATTAATGAATAACAATATGATAGAGATAGTTTTTTTCTCAATAGTTACACATCCATTTTCTTGAGAAAAACGCTCACAAATAAATTGGCTAATTTTTCTCCCAAGTGTTGTACATCTTTTTTCCAAAGAATAATTGAAATTCGTGTGATAGAATCCAGAGCACGCCTGGAGGATGAATTAGGTGGCATTAGAGAAGAGGGCCGCAAAAAGGCGATACTATACATTATGTGGCCCAAAAAAGGGCCGAAGAAATGGGCCCCAAAGAGGGCCACAATAGAAAGGGTATGATAGCCAAAAAGGTTCATATTGTGAAAGTTGTACAATAATAGTAGGGAATTTAAGTTTATCCTTTCTAAATGTTTTTTTGAAATAATATTCCTAAACGTGGAGTGAAAGACTTAAATACATGATGTGAAATAAATGATGTCTATTTTTTTTTTAATTTGTGTCTATAAAATAAAAATGAATTACAGTGTGTTGGTAACTGCATCACTCGAGAATGGATGTAGCAATGTTTTTGTTGCTGTTGAAAATGTTAGTAATCTAGGTGCAATGGATGCAAAAAATAGGGTAAATTAACGCGGATGGTTTTCAAATAAAAGAGAAGCTTTTTTTATGTTTTCTTCTCATTATTTTCACTCCACCAAAGTTTGCCACAATAAATTTCTACTCCTATTTATCTAACGGGGTCACAATACCATAGATTTCTACAGCCCGTTGCGTAATGGTCATTACGCAACGGCTAACCCGTTTTAAAATGGAAACAATTTTGAATTTCGAACTTTTTTTTTCGGAAAGCAAACAAACTTAATTAGCCAATGTAACACTCGTGTTACAATAGTCCTCATCACTCTTGTCAGTAACAAAAATAAATATTTTGTTACAAAATAAATAGAAAAACTTAATTATTTTGAAACATAATTCCTTGCTATTATTCTATTTCATGGAGGGTGCAAATTTAAAACCCCCCTTTCCATTGTGGAGCATATTTCATGTAACCTCACGCGTCTGCTTTATCTGTTTTTTACAGCACACCCTCCTAATTGGGTAAAGTACATGTAGAACGTTTATACCATTGACTTGAAATCTGTAGACTAGAAATATTATTTTGACAAATAAAGACATTATATATCTGTTTCAACTTACGTACAAAACTGGCCATTAGTAAGAAAGAGAACAAAGAACTTCACAGTTAGATTTACATGTGTACAACAAAGTTTAGGCGACTGTAAAAATGTTCCTAGAAAGTTGGTACTATTGCGAATAATAATGGCTGCCAATAAGTTTGACCGGTCCGTAGCTCAGTGGTAACACTGGGGACTCTGAATGGGAAGGTTGTGGGTTCGAATCCCGGCGGAGCATAAAAAATATCCCATTTATCTTTTCAAATTTGCTCTTCGCTGGGTTGTAAAATTCATAAACCTTTACCAATGATAGGTCACCAAAGGTCCATCCAGCGTTACAGCAACTGGGTCTTGCTTGAGTATTGGCGCTTTGTAGCGACGACCAAGCTCGTACACCTCTGCGGCACTACAACAAGTGTCATAGACCCCTAGAGTCTCTAGAATCTAGGGAGTCTCCCGCACATGATTTCTTTAAAAAAAAAAAAAAAAGTTGACAGATAACACGCGTTATGAATATTGTGATCGCTAAAATTGGCAAATTTTAAAGAAAAAATGCATTATTTAAAGACATTATGGCATGTGTTATGATTGACTCTTCAATTATTGTTAGCTCTTGATTGAATGGAATTCAGAAATTCTTGAATGTTATCAGAATCCACCTCTAAATGTCATTATTTGGCAATATCCACCACTTTTTGTATTATTCCATCGATATGTGTAGGTTGGTTGCGTTGCGACACATGCAGCATGTGTAAGCGTGATTTTACGTATGTCTGCTTGTGGCCATGCCTTAAGCTTGACATGCCAATATATCTTTGCGACTAAGATTATACATATTAGACATATCATGATTATATTTTTTATATTTTTAGAGGGCTCTTGAGGTGTGATACACACAAAAACAGCGCTCACCAAATAAATCATCCTAATATTATTATTATTATCTTGTAATAGTTTGGCATAGGATATATCTTGTAATAGTATGACATAGGATATATGTTGTAATAGTATGGCACAAGAAAGATCTAGTAATAGTATTTTACAGGATATATCTCGTAATAGTATGGCATAGGATATATCTCGTAATGGTATGGCACTGGATATATCTAGTCATTGTATGGCATAGGATATATGTATCTAGTATTTTTTTTAGTTCAATGGACTTTCACTTGTGAACAGATTTACACTTAAAAATTTATAGTAATTCTATGGCACAGGATAAATCTCATAATAGTATGGTACAGGATCTATCTAGTAATTGTATGGCACAGGGTTTATCTAGTTATTGTATGGCATAGGATATATCTCGTAATAGTATGGCATAGGATATATCTTGTAATAGTATGGCACAGGAAATATCTCGTGATAACATGGCACAGGAAATATCTAGTAATAGTATTGCACACGATATATCTCGTAATAGTATGGCATATAATTATCTCGTAATAGTATGGCACAGGACATATCTCAGGATATATGTATGGCATATAATATGTCTCGTAATATTACGGCACAAGAAATATCTCGTAATAGTATGGCATAGAATATATCTCGTAATAGTATGGCATAGAATATATCTCGTAATAGTATGGCATATATAGTACATCTCGTAATACATCTCGCATGGCATAGAGTATATCTCGTGATAACAGAGCACAGGATATATCTTCCTCCACATATATTAAGTTCAACTCATATTGCATTACCTCAACTGTGAACTCGAGATATCTCAGTACCCGCGCATATGCATTGCCCTTACACACTTCAAAGGACATTGTTCTGGCACATTCTTAGCGTGGAATATCTTGAAGCGAATAATAAGGCTTGCGCTCTCATTCAGAGACTTAAGTTCCTAGATCATCCGCCGCCTAAACTAAAATTTCCGTGCAAAAAAATCGGATCATTTATCGAACAAATGATTCTGAATTACATACACCAGTGGATTTCAAACCTTGTCTTTTACAGTACCTAAGTTTTACACTCTAATTTTAAGCTAAAACATAGCCTTTTAGTAATCTAAATCTAAATATAAATCTAAGCTGCAAAGATTTGTATCATATAAGATTCATATTAAACGCATCCCACTAGTAGACATGTATAAGTTCACGCTAACGCATGCCGCATGTGGACCTACAATATAAAAACCCAATCTCAAATGAACATAAGCCTTGCAACTCTTGCCGACCTTCCCTGAAACAGGGGTGGCATTGGCAAAGTGAACCATACTTTACAGTATGGGTGGTCAGCCTCATACCAATCTATAAGTCAAGTAATACAAACAATTAATTACATTTAAGTATATAAAACAAACAAACACTAAACAATTAAACAGGAAAAATTAAAACCTACAAAACAAATTCTATAAGAAAGTGAAATATATTCTTTTTAAAGCCTCAGCCTTAAACGCCAGCATTACAGATCAACCGCCTTTTTTTTCTGTCCTTACATACTTCTTTCATTTTATCCAGAATCATAACCTTTTTCATACAAGCTCTCCTTTTATTATTACTCTAACGTAAGAATGTAAGGAAATTTAACAATGCACGTAATATGTATTCAAATGGAATATATCTTTGAAACTTATTTTAGATTACATAGATATAAATGTTGAATACGCAAAAGCTTGAAAAGCTTAATTTGCGAAATATCTGCGCCAAACAGTCTTTAGGAATTTTCCTTATCTCTCTACGCTCGCAAAATTAAGGTAAACATTATGGATAGCAAGCCCTATGTATGAAAGTTGATGAAAGCCTTAAAGTATGTGGGAAAGATGAAACTTTTGCATGCTATCCCTTAACGCTATCAACAAGGAGACGAGAATTTCTTAACCTATTCATTGCCGAAGACTAGATAATTATGGATTTGTGTGTATCGTGCCTGCTTAGAAAATATTAGATAAATCATTAACTTATGATACTTGTTGTGTAAACAAAACGCACGTTAAGAGTAATAACTCAAAAAACAAGAATGTTGGGAAATCACGTTTGAAGTTCAGACAACCAGTACAACTTGTATGGGATGAAAAAGGCGGCCGATGTTTTATCTCGGTCATATTCGTTCAAATTGAACGGCTGTCGCATTCTACCTATTCTTCTCGCATTGTTCTTGCGTTTTATTACAAAATCTCGATTTTCCCAATTTTCGAGTTATTTCTCTTTATTATTAAGCGTGCGAAAAGATAACCTGCCAAAAAGTGACTGAAATGCTTATAATCTAAGTTGCAAAGATATATTGCATGCATTCACACAAGCAGACACTTATAATTTCGCGATTACACATGCCGAATGTGGACTTATAACAACAACAAAAAAACAATCTCAAATGAACGTTAGTCCTGCAACTCTTTCCGACCTTACCTGAAACAAGGGTGACATTGGCCAAGTTTACCATTTTTACAGTATCGGTGGTCAGCCTCATATTTCATTAGACAAGGAACTAAATCGGAAGCGCAAATGAAAGAATCGAGATATTTCATTACAAATAGCGTCTTACGTGCTAGAAACCATACTTTCATCAAGACTAGTGTAATCTAAGAATAAGTCCTGACACGCCACACGCGGCTCCTGCGTGGATAGCGCAGGCAAGAAGTTACACTATATGTGTAACTTGGTTGCGTTGCAGTTAAAGACCAGCTTTTTTTTTTATTCATTTAAAAAGTAATGGTTTGTGTACCAAATAAAGATATTCAATTATAAAATAATGTCCGCTTTGCAAGAAACAAAGTATTTCATTAAAATAAGAGTATGGTATGCTTGAAAGAGGATATTTCATTACAATGCTATTTTAAAAAAAAAATTGTGAAGAGGAATGCAACTCACCAACCTATTCTACCTGGCCAGAAACAGGTGGTAATATAATCAATGAATAATTTATTATTGTTTATTTTAATCTAATCTAAATCTAAATCTAAGCTGCAAAGATATGTATCATTCGAGATTCATATTAAATGCATTCCCACAAGCAGACACGCATAATTTCGCGCTCACACATGCCGCATGTGGACCTACAATATAAAAAACCCAATCTCAAATGAACATAAGCCGTGCAACGCTTGCCGACCTTCCCTGACACAGGGGTGAATTAATTTATGAATTATTAATTACTAATTACCCAATGACATCTGTTGAATCGGAGTCAAAGTTATGGTCAAATTACCCCAGGCGGGGATCGAACCAACGTGTTTGTATTCCAAACACGCTAGAAAGATCAGCCCACTTGCCCCCCTCGGCCAAAACACCGACTTTTTACTTTTTTCTGGCAGCTACGAGATATTTTAATAAAATTTAATTTATTGCAAGCAGTAAAAACGTCAAATACATATTTATTCACGGTAGAGAAAAGTTTAGCTTACATTTTGACGCAAAATGCGTGAGAATCGCGGCTTGGAATATAATGTGTAAATAACTTAATGAAAATTCCGAGGGCTTGATCCTCAAAAGGAAAATTATTATATTCGTGCGGAATCTTTAACCCGTACACGTGAAATAATAATAATCTAATCTAATCTAAGTCGCAAATATATGTAACATTAAAGATTCACAATATGTGCATTTTCACAAGCAGACACGTATAAGCTCGCGCTTAAACGTGCCGCATGTGTACTTACAGTATAAAAACCCAAATCTCAAATGAGCATACACCCTCTTGCCAACCTTCCCTGAAACAGGGTTGATATTGGCAAAGTGAACCATCTTCTACAGCATGGGTGGTCAGCCGCATACTATAATCTATAATATATAATCTAAGTTGCAAGGATATATTAATTTAAAGTTCTCAAATGCATGCCCACAAACAAACACGTGTAGTTTGTGCTTACAAATGCTGAATGTTTACTTACAAATAAAATCCAAACCTCAAATGAACATAAGCCCTACAACTTTTGCCGACCTTCCCTGACACAGGGGTGACATTGGCAAAGTGAACCATTTTTTACAGTATGGGTGGTCAGCCTCATACCAACCTATAAGTCAAGGAATACCAACCTGAATAATACATGAAAATGCAATAGTTTTGTACATGAGTTATTTTAATATTACCTCCATGAATGTGTCTAATTATCCTTAACTCCCCGATTTGAAAAAAAATGACGTCAATATACCTTATTGTACACAAGAATGTTAAGAAGTAAAACTGTTTGTGTGCTAGTAAACGTTAGATTATTTCAATTTAAAATAATGAAAATAGTTTTGAGGTGAGTCAAAGCCCGCAGATTATTAAAACTATTACGCGCAGTTTCTTTTCATCGTTCGTCAAGATAAGATGGATCTCAAAGGAGGTGTTTGTATGGAGAGCGGTCAGCGCTTGATTACACCTGTCAGCATGAAGCTTTGTGAATGGGAGGCGAAGGAGGCGCCCCTGCAACGCGGTTAAGCTACTGAGAAAGTGCACAGTTTACACGTGCGCAGTAGGTTCCTGTCACTTGTACTTGTCTGCTCCAGCTGCCGCGCAGAGCCACAAGGACAGTGTTTGGCGACCGAGCCTTTAGCGTTGCTGCTTCGACGGCTTGGGATTCTCTTTCTGCGACCCTCAGGGAGCTGAAGACTGAGGCAGCTTTTCGAAAAGGGCTCAAAACTTATTTTTTCAAAGACAATTACAAAGCGCCATTGCAGTGACTCAGTCACAAAAAGGCACTATACAAATGCTCAAACCCTCCTTTTTTTTTTTCAAGTGTCAAATTTTCTCAAGTGGCGAAAGGCCTTCCCGTGAAGTGAAAGCAACGGCACGACAAAACAAGAACCTCTAGGTCAGAGGCGTGCCCATGACTCTAAAAGTAAATGGTTCGATGTTACTGAAGCTAATAGCATACCTCGGGTGGCACTCCTTGTGGGATTGTTGCTAGATCACGAGTAGCGTGAATAATGATACACATAATACGAAATAATAATAATTTAAATCTAAGGACAGGATTACTGTGAATCCGCTGCGGATGCAGCTTGGCAAAATGAAGCGCAAAATCGCTCAAAAGCGGAGAAATTTGATTTTGTAGCAACAAAGTCTGCGTAACCGACTGGGCCAATGGCCGTTTATTATTATTATTATTGTACAGAGCGCTTAATATGTAATACTTGCAGATGACTCCAGGATTTATCTTGTCTTGTATCCTGCCGCCATTCCTCTAGTGGTGGCCGATACCTCTACACAAGTGCCTCCACTTGACTCTGTCCTTGCATACTTCTTTCATTTCATCTAGTTTCATCACTCTTTTCATGCCCGCTCTTCTCTTGTTTCCACTCTGTAGATTCCATTCATTCGCAATCTCACTTATCTGATCAATCCATTCTTTCCTAGGTCTTCCCCTTCCACGCTTACCTATTACATTCCCTTTATACACTTTTTTGTCAGTCGGTCATAAATTAAAAGGATAATAACAAATAGTTGACAGTTCCACCCTGTTCGAGAGTGTTAAGCTTTATGTGATAGACCAGAGGTGTCCAACATAATATTGTGGAGGGCAAGATTTAGTGTTTCTGTGGGGTAGGCACGCAATTTCCAAAGGTTCATTTTTTGTGTGGTCAAATGAAATGGGCAGCAATAAAAATAATCGGTCGTTGGTGGGTAAAATTTTGATCTGGATTAAGTTAGTAAGAAAGTAATTGTTTTTGGTATCCATCTTATCATACATACATCAGAGTATTCAATAGTTTTCAATCAAGGTTCATTTAATTTAAATAATTTCTGATTTTGTTTCTCAGTTATCTACTGGCCACGTGTACAATATTCAAACAAGCTGCGGGCTGCAGTTTTTATTATTTTAGATGATTTCTCAGTTGCTATATCAAGGTCATTTCAATTGGCACTCAGGACAAATGTAAACACATTGTGAAAGTAAAGGTACAGAATAATGTGATGAGGTGGTTTGGACATGTTGAAAGAATGGATGATGAAAGACTGTATACGAGGAAACGTGAAAGGGAAAACAGGCAAGGTAAGACCGAATAAAGTACGGCTGGATCAGACTGATGAAATTGTGAAAGAATGGAATGTACAAAATGAATGTTATATAAGGAAATGTATTAAAAAGATGATGCATGTGATTGAATTGAAAGAATAATAATAACAATAATATCAGACTAATTTATTTTAAATTACAAATGATAAGAGAGCGCCTTTTTTGTGTGTGTCACATCTCAAGGGCCCTCTCCGATCATGGATAAGACTTTCTAAAAAGGTGTGTCTTGAGTGCTCCGCAAAATACATCCATAGATTTGGAGTTCTTCACTCCGGGTGGCAGTCTGTTCCACTTCACCGGACCCGCAACATGGAAAGCGCGGTCTCCGAAATTTGTACGAATCTGACGGCGTGGCTGAACCAAATTGACTACTTCATCGCCCGCGGATCTGAGTGTCTGCCTCCTTATACCCAAAGAAGTATGCAAGGATAGGAAAAAATGAAGGCAAATGTGCAGAGGCTCTAACCACCCCAAACGGAATGGTGGTAGAGTAACAATAACAGTTACTCCCTATATATAAATATATTTATTTATTTATGTATATGTTCATTTATGTTTTAAATATTACTTTCATGTTCACTACGCCAATGTCACCCCTGTTACAGGGAAGGCGGCAAGAGTTGCAGGGCTTATGTTCATTTTAGATTAGGTTTTTATATTGTAGGTCCACATGCGGCATGTGTGAGCGCGAAATTTTGCGTGTCTGCTTGTGGGAATGCATCTAATATCTGTACCTAAGAGCATAAACAACGGAAGTCCACTTTTTTGCGTTTTTGAGTTAATGATGCAGAAATTATTATAATTATCTGTTCTGTAAGTGGTAAAAATATTGGAGTCCTCGGACTCATAGTTACTGAGATATCAAGTGTAATAAATATGGGATGTACATAAAAGTGCGAGCATAAACCACGGAAGTTCCACATACGTTGTCCACATTAGATAAACATCGATATAAGAAGATAAACAGTTTTTACAGATCAAAAATATCTCGTCTAGTTTAGAAGTTATGATGGTTTAAAAACGTGCACATTTTCACTAAAACACGTCTCCTGCACATTTTACTAAATGTGACTGCCGTTGTTTATGCTCTAAGGTACGTGTATAAATCTTAAATGATATATATCTTTGTAGCTTAGATAGACGCACCTTTATAGAAAACGACTAAGTTGTTGTGAGCGCGGCTTTAAAAGTACGGTGTATTGAAATGGAAATATGCGGCTGAATTTTGTAAAGTGTAGATTAAGTTTTTGATCTTTTGTGTGTCGGGAAGTTTAATGAGAAAATACCGTACTTAAAATTATATGCCTTGCTTCTTCCAAAGCATGAGGCCATAGAAACCGTGTATGTGAAGGAGCTGCATACACAGGCAAATAGGTACATAAGCGAGACATGGTGCCTATCCAAAAGAGATAAACGGAGACTAGAGGCTTTCGAGATGTGGTCATATAGAAGACTACTAGAAATTTCCTGGAGAGACCACACTACAAATGAGGAGGTTATCAAAAGAATCGAAGGAGGAAGGCATCGCCCAGGACCTTGTCCGAAAGGCGTGCAAGATGTATCGGCCATGTGAGTCGACAAGAAGATCTCTTGCATGCCATGATAATAATAATAATATTAGGATGATTTATTTGGTGAGTGCTGTTTTTGTGTGTATAACACCTCAAGAGTCCTAGGCGAGCTTGATCGTCGCTGTAGAAAGCGCCAATTCTCAAGCAAGACCCAGTTGCTGTAAGGCTGGATGAACCTATAGTGATCGGTCATTGGCGAAGGTTAATGAATTTTCAACCCAGCAAAGATGGTATTTTTTTGTGCTCCGCCGGGATTCGAGACCACAATCTTCCATTTACGAGTCCGAAGTGTTACCACTGGACTACGGAGCGGTCATAAATAATGTATGTATAATCTAAGTTGCAAAGGCTGTATTAACATTTCAGATTCGAATTTTGTGAATTTTTATAAGCATCATAAGGCTGGTATGCGGCTGACCACCCATACTGTAAAAACTGGTTCACTTTGCCAATGTCACCCCTGCTTCAGGGAAGGTCGGCAAGAATTGCAGGGCTTATGTTCATTTGAGAGTTGGGTTTTTGAGAGTTGGGTTTTTTATATTGTAGGTCCACATGCGGCATGTGTAAGCGCGAAATTATGCATGTCTGCTTGTGGGAATACATTTAATATGAATCTCAAATGATACATATCTTTGCAGCTTAGATTTTGATTTGATTTTGATCACGTGTATCAGGCTTATTTATTCTGCAAATGATCTTCAAAGGTTAGCATGCGGCTGACCACCCATGCTGTAGAAAATGGTTCACTTCGCCAATGATGTCACTCATGTTTAGGAAAGATCGGCGAGATTCGCAGAGTGGATGTTCATTTGAAATTTGGGATTTTATATTGTAAGTCCGCATGCGGCATGTTTAAGCGCGAACTTATACGTGTGTGCTTGTGAAAATGCATATAATGTGAATCCTTACTGTTACATATCTTTGAAACTTAGATTAGATTAGATGATAAAGAGAGCGCCGTTTTTGTGTGTATCACACCACAAAGGTCCTCTCCGATCACGGATAAGACTTTTAAAAAAGGTGAGTCTTGAGTGCTCCACGAAACAAACTCACAGATTTGGAGTTCTTCACTCTGGGTGGCAGCCACTCCACCGAACCCGCATCACGGAAAGCACGGTCTCCGAAATTTGTACGCATCTGAACCAAATTGGTCGCACGCATATATGCTGCATGTTACTTACAAAATAAAAATGCAAATCTTAAATGAACATAAGCCCTGCAACTTTTGCAGTGCGCATCTAAAGCTGGGTTACATTGACAAAGTGAACCTAATTTTTCAGTATGGGTGATCAGCTTTAACCTATTAGTCAAGGAACCACGACCGGTAAAACAATGGGTAAAACCATTGAACAACGACGGATTGAAAGTTGGAAGTTTCGACTAAACTACAGAGAACGGCTGTATGTGTTAGGTTAGGTTAGGTTAGCCCTGCAACTTTTGCCGTGCCCCCCCCCAAAGCTTGGATTGCAATGACAAAGTGAACCCAATTTTTCAGTATGGGTGATCAGCTTTATACTAACCTATTAGTCAAGGAACCACGATCGGTAAACTATTTAACAGCGACGGGTCTAAAGGTGGAATTTTCGACTAAACTACACAGAACGGTCTGTTCGTGTTATGGGGCTTCCACACGCTTGCCAACCCATTACAAGCCAAGCGCACAGTGTGTCGTCTTGAACATGCTAGCTGGACAAAATAAGTCCATTAGACAAAATTTTGTCCAGCTAGCATGTTGTAGACGACACACTGTGCGCTTGGGTTGTAGCCAACGTCTAGAACATGCTAGCTGGACAAAATTTTGTCTAATGGACTAATTTTGTCCAGCTAGCATGTTCTAGACGACACACTGTGTGCTTGGCTACAAGCCAAGCGCCTGCTACAACCTGCTAGAACATGCTAGCTGGACAAAATTAGTCCATTAGACAAAATTTTGTCCAGCTAGCATGTTGTAGACGACACACTGTGCGCTTGGCTTGTAATGGGTTGGCAAGCGTGTGGAAGCCCCATTAGGTTTTAATCATAGCTCACTTGGTCAGTATGTACGTATGCACATAAGGTGAACACTGAACACGGTCTTACATGTGTAGGTATACTCTAAAGTTTAAAGTGGACTTGTCATGTTCCAGAAAGTTCCAGTAGAGAGGTCGAGCTTTTTCATAGTTTACTCAAAGCTCCATTAAGGAAACCCACCATAGGACCTATGTGGTAGAAGTACTGTACTGTATCCTGCCGCCGTTCCACTAGGGGTGGCTGGTACCTCCGCAGATGCATTTTCACTTTTTTCTGCCTTGCATACCCCTTTTGCATACGCTAACGACGATACCATGTTAAAGGAACCGGTTCTCATTAGATCACCGAAGTTAAGCAACATTGGACGCGTAGTCCAGTGGCAACACTTCGGACTCGTAAACGGTAGGTTGTGGATTCGAATTCCGGCGGAGCACAAATATATACCATTTATATTTCCAAAAGTGCTCTTCGCTGGGTCGAAAAATTCATAAACCTTTACCAAAGACCGGTCACTAAGAAGGTCCATCCAACCTCTCAACAACTGGATCTTGCTTGAGAATTGGCGCTTTCTAAACACAGCGCTCACCAAATAAATCATCCTAATATTACTATTATTATTTAATTTCTTCAACATTCATCACATTATTCATACCAATTCTTCTCTTATTCTCATTCTGCAGGTTCCTTTCTTTCATAATCTCACGTACATATTTGTTCTATCTATTGCTTCCTCGGTCTTCCCCTTCTTCCACGCTTTCCTCTGTTCGTCATCCATTCTTTTAAGATTTCCATGTACATGAGCTTAAAATTATTTAAAAGTTGGTTTGTGTATAAAATGTTACAAAGTTTAAAAAAAAATCCGTTTGTTTTTAAATGGATATTCTGTATGACATCAAAAACACACTAAGCGAAAGTGGACCCTGTTTTAATCCGATAAAAAACATTTGATCTTCAACGGACAAGACCAAATGGCAGTCGGACTCTAAAGAACATGTCTTTTACTATTTTCCCTCTACGTTTCGCTGACGAGATGGAGCGCTTTTTTCTTTTATTTTACTCTGTCTACGAATCCCATTCCTTGTAGTGCTACGACCCTTTCGTAGCGAGCGCAAATGAAACGTCTACGAAATCTCGTAGCTCTCTGAAACGGCTAGAAGCATAATTTTAAATTGAAATAATCTAACGTTTAGGTACTCGCATACATACAGTTGTAGGTACTCTTAACATTGTTGTCTACAATAAGGTATGTTATCATTTTTTTTATCGGGGAGTTAAAGTTTTTTTTTTTTTTTTAAGAAATCCTGTGCGGGAGGCTCCCTAGATTCTATAGACTCTAGGGGGCAATGTCACTTATTGTAGTGCCGCAGAGGTGTACGAGCTTGGTCGTCGCTACAAAGCGCCAATACTCAAGCAAGACCCAGTTGCTGTAAGGCTGGATGGACCTTTGGTGACCGGTCATTGGTAAAGGTTTATGAATTTTTCAACCCAGCGAAAAGCAAATTTGAAAATATAAATGGTATATTTTTTGTGCTCCACCGGGATTTGAACCCACAACCTTCCCATTCAGAGTCCGCAATGCTATCACTGAGCTACGGGCCGGTCAAAAAAAATTATAGACAGAATCATGGAAGTAATAATAAAATACATTTACACAACTATTTTATTTACGTGTACAAAACTATTGTATTTTCATGTATAATTAATTATATTTTAAAGTTCCAGCAAGGTTTACTAAGCCTTCACAAGAAATGAGTGCCAGCTCCTTCTGGAACTGGGAACCCCCCACTTTAACTGAAGATATTGGTATAAGGCCGCCCCCCTTACCTGTAAAAATAAATAGGATCCAACTTTTTAGAGGTTGTACATTCACACAGTGAAAATCTATCTAATCTAAGTAGCAAAGATATGTTACATTGGAGATTCACATTACATGCATTTTTACAAGCAGACACGTAGATGATGATGATGATGATGGATGATTTCTTTCCTGTGGCGCCATTTAATGGTCCAGGACCATCTCAAGGGCGCCATGGCTTAGGCGTGGCATGGCGTAGGTACAAGTTCACGCTTGCACATGCCGCATGTAAACCTACAACATAAACACCAAATCTCAAATGGACATACACCCTGCAACTCTTGCAGTTCTTCCCTGAAACAGGGGTGACATTGGAAAAGTGAACCAATTTTACAGCATGGGTGTTCAGCCGCAATCTATAAGTTAAGGAACTTCTATAATAAAGAATATATTTTTGTTTTTAAAAACACTGAGTTTTATTTTCACAAATTGAGTGTTCATTTTACCTCAAGCACTTTCGACTTGCTCACGTCATTTTCAAAAGTCGGAGTCCTCTCCAGTGTTTTTTCAAAAAAAAAAAATCTCATAAATAGAATCCACTCGCCACCTACGAAACCCTTTAGATTAACCCTTATAAAAAACGCGGCAAAATGTTTAAATTTATGTGTAGCTTAGTTGCGTATTTTAATGTTCATTATAGTGTGTACATGTAGGTACCTACGCCATTAAGAAAATTTTACATGAGCAATGTTTGCATGTGTACTGGACCAATGTGTCTTATGAAAACAAGAAATTTATTTAAAAAATATTTAAAAGAACTCTCACATTATCGAGTTTTACGGTTTTTTTAGCTCACATTGTGTAGAATTTGATTCATAAGACAACTGCATGTAAAAGTCATATTTTACAAGATTGGCGTATACTATAAACAAGAACTGGGGGAGGGAACTGCTGTATTTTTAAGTTGAAGTTTTTTATTGAAAAATCGATAACGTCTGTTTGAAAGTTGGATTAAATAAACCGAAGCTTAGAGAGTGATGAATCAATTTTATAGATTTTTATTTTTGCGACAAATAGAGCGTACAGCTCTGAGAAAAAATAAGGTCGTGAATTTGGTAATATGGTGCTAAAAACAGAGAAAATTGGCAGTTATAAAAATCAATAAAAAAAATTAAGCTCCTTATTGTATATAAAAACCTCTATAATCTAAATCTAATCTAATCTCAGTTGCAAAGATATGTTACGTTGGAGATTTACATTACATGCATTCTCACAACCAGACACGTACAAGTTCGCGCTTGCACATGCCTCATGTGAACCTACAACATAAAAACCAATTCTCAAATGGACATACACCCTGCAACTCTTGCCGTCCAATACATGCGACCCCTTCAAAGATAACGCAGGCAAGAAGTTACACTATATATAAAGCTTAGTTGCGTTTCTTTTCAGGTTCACATGCGGTATGTGCAAGCGCGAACTTGTGCGTGTCTGCATGTGAGAATGCATATAATGTGAATCCCCAATGCTGCATATCTTTGCAACTTAGATAAGATTAGATTAGATTTTTCATTTCAGAAATTCAGAGCATGGCTTTGACACGTTAATAACGAATTTCTTGGAAATCCAATACATCAAATTTCTGACTTGTCTCTTAAATTTTGCCGATGTCATGCAAAATATGATAAGGAAGTTTAGATGGCACAATAATATATGTCTTGTTTTTTCCTTTAAAAAAAAACTGTGTACGGCTTGAAATCTGAGAGATATATTGCTGAGACAAATGAGTCGTGAAGAACTAAAGGTGGAAATCAAGTTTTTTCGGAAATGAGATTGATTAATACATACATGGAAACACAGAGAGAGTAAACACACTAAGACTAAAACTACCGATGGTTCGAAGAAATGAATCCTGCCTCCATCCCCGAATAAAATTAGGAAATAAAACTATTGAGGAGGTGGAGCAATTCTGCTATCTGGGTAGCACCCTATCATACAATAACAAATCGACTCAAGACATAAAAAAGTGGATAATGCTAGCCAAGCAAGCATTCATGAAAAAATATAAACTTTGTACAAACAATCATTTAAAAATGGAAACAAGAAAGAAATTCAAGAAAGCTTTTATTTGGAGCATTTTACTGTATGGTAGCGAAACCTGGACCATCCAAAAATATGAGAAAGACCGCCTGGAGTCATTCGAGATGTGGACATGGAGGAAAATGTCCAAGACATCATGGGTCGAAAAGAAGTCCGACGAAAAGGTGTTGCGGGACGTAGAAGAAAGAAGAGAGCTGATAAATCATATTTTAAAGAGGAAAGCCAAGCTAATAGGGCACTCAATTAGACATAACACCTTTCTTAGCAACATCTTGAAGGCAAAATCTTAGGACATCGCACAAGAGGTCGCCCAAGAACTTCATACTTCAAGGATTTAAAGCGGCTCATGGATGTCTCCTCCTATTCGCATCTCAAGAGGATGGCAGCAGACAGAGACAGATGGCTGATACAACAAGGCACTGCCTTTAAAAGATGATGATGGAAACACAGAAAATGGCATTTTCTGTGTTTCTTCGTATGTGATTATCTCTTTAAAAAAAAAACCTAGATTACCGCCATAGCAAGTCGAAAGTACTTGAGGTGAAATAAACACTCAATTTGTGAAAATAAAACCCCGTCGGGGCTATTCTTAGACATTTTAGTCGTCGGTTGAGCCCACGCTTTGACAAACTAATGATGCCTGGGCTGGAAGTTTCATCACCACGGTCATTCTTACCTACCGAATTTGGTAATATTTGCATGAAGACAAATCAGCTATTCACTTGCGGCCATCCTGGATTGACAGGTCTTCATACAAATGCATCATTAGTCTGTCAAAGCGTGGGCTCAACCGACGACTAAAATGTCTAAAAATAGCCGCGTGTGTTTAAAAAAAAAAATAAAACTTATAGATTATAGCCCCTTTTCAGTTCCATCTCGTGTTGAAAATCGGAAATGTAGAGTTCCTTGTATTCCTTATTCCACTGCAATAAATTATTCATTTTATCATTGTTTAAATATAATCCCCATAGCATAATTATTATAACCAATAGGCTTTGTAAAGGCCCCACAGTATAACCAATCACGTGAATACTCCACTGTCGCGTAAAAAGGCAAATGTATGCAACCTACTACAGCGCCTTTCACGAGGCATTTAGTTTACATACAGTTTTTCAGGTTGCGTATTAACGGAGTATGAGCGACACAATTATAAGGGGAATTTCAAATAGCGGAGAATTTAGCACAAAAGAATAAATTAGCGAATAGAAGGAGACTAGAGTCGTTTTGTTTTGAATCGGAAATGATGATGTAGTCCGTTTATACGGCTAAATTAATCAAATGCTCTGGCATTTGTTGGTGAATAAAGAAACCTACATTTTCATAAAATATTTCAATATTTGTTTAATAATATAAATAATATAGTTTTTATGGTTTGTGTATGTATTTACACTGTAAAAAATTCATTGCTAATCTTTTTTTATATAAAACTTTAAGTTATGGTTTTTATGTTGTAGGTTCACAAGCGGCATATGCAAGCGCGAACTTGTACGTGTCTGGTTGTGAAAATGCATGTAATGTGAATCTCCAATGTAACATATCTTTGCAACTTAGATTAGATTAGATTAGATGAGGTAATATTTTTTAAGAAACACTGTTTTTATTTCACTCGTTTATTATTATAGATAAATTTACAGACGTAACTGATAAAGACCGAAAACGTATATAGGTTGGTATGAGGCTGGCCACCCATACTGTAAAAAAATGTCACCCCTGTTCCAGGGAGGGTCGACAAAAGTTGAAGGTTTTTGTTCATTTGAGGATTGGATTTAATTTGTAAGGACACATTCAGCATTTGTAAGCGCGAACTTACACGTGTTTGTTTGTGGGCATGCATTTGATATGAGCTTTGAAAGAAAATATTTTTTTGTATCCAGAACACTCAGAGGCTTAGCTGCATATTCTGAGATGGCAGATCACTGCATTGATAAAGATCCTACTTTTGATATTACCAATGTAGAGGGACTATTTTGTTTCATATAACCAACCACATCTTTTTTTTTTTTCATTAAAAATGTTAATTAAATCATACCTCACAATAATACATTCGAAATCTTATATATTTATAAAATTTTGTCTATGAATTTTTGTTTGGATTTTTTTTTTTAGAAAATGAAGGTATAAAAATATTTGTTACAATTATATTCCTGGAGATGCCTTTTCAGGTGAAAACGTTTCAGCAAAAAAATAAAATAAAAGTGAATTAAAACTAATTGTTTTTTTTTAAAATACAATGGACATTCACTGTGTTAATAGAAAAACCCTTAAAAATAAAAATAAAAAATAAAAAATTGCCACTTCGACGCTAGGGATTGTTTATAAAACTGTACATACATTTTTTGTAAGCCGTTAAAGTGAGGCAAATTGCACGGACGCTTACACCACAAAAAATTGCACTTGTAGCATTTTTTCAAAAGCTTATAGCGTGACGTAGAAACAAGGATTTTTACGGTGTAGCAGGGATGTTTAATTAATGGGTAAAATGCTCTATATTGCAATTTGTTGCTCGGGGATTTATGCTGGTGAAAAATGCGGAAAATAAATGGTCTTTTAGTGGTAGAGAATGTTTTGAGTAATATTTCATTATTTACGGATAAATTAGCAAAACGTGTAAAAATGCAATAAATTAATTTAAATATCTATTTTAACATTGTACTCATATTTTCATTAGATGCACCTGAAACGATATTAAATTTAAAATTGATATCTTACTTTAAATAGTTATCTAATCTAATCTAAGTTGCAAAGATAAATAACATTAAGGATTCACGTTATATTCATTTTCACAAGCAGACGCGTATAATTTCGTGGACTTACAGTACATGAACCCAATCTCAAATGAATATAAGGCCTGCAACTCTTGCCGACCTTCCCTGAAACAGGGTGACATTGGAAAAGTAAAACATTTTTTTACAGTTTGGGTGGTCAGCCTCATACCAATATATTTCAAGTCGAGAATTGCTGATTCACTGATTTAAGAAATCCTGGATAAAGCATTTTATTGATAGTAAGTACTCATGTAAAACTTCTAAACTACAAGATTTTCAAACATTTTTAGTATTTTCTAGGAAATAAGGTGCATTTATCTGAGAAAAACCACCACTATTGCTAATCATACGTGAAGAAATACGGAAAACCAAGGTATACGAAAACGCTTCAGAGTCTTTCAAATAGCAAGTCTTTATTTTACTTCCAAAGTTTAAGCCATCCCTGCAGAGCACGCGTTAAATCCACGTAAAAAATCACGTCACGTAAATCTGCGTGAAGTGCCGCTATTTTTTTTCACGTTTCGCGATTTTAAGGTTCTGTGTGTGCTTTCATCGGGGCATTAATAAACGATGAGGCTTTGACGCTCCCGCCGCCCCGCAAACGCGGGTGGTGTTCTCTCAATTATGTAACGTCCACCAAACACTGGAGCTTTTTCACACAAAAGCTCCCAACAGAGAGAGCTTTTTCAAAGATATCCATTAATATTTCAAATACATTTGCTTTAGAATACGCTTTGTATGCTTTATTTTTGAGTAACACAAGCTATGCTAACTTTGGGGAGTATTTATTGTATTTAGATTTTTGTAATTGTAATATGTAGGTACATATTGATATAATGTACATATTGATTGAATGAAATAAAGACCTTTATTATTATATTGCAAGAAAAAATCTATATTGAAAAGCTTTGGTGAAATAATTCAACTCAACTCCATATACAGTGCATTTTTTTACCACGTAGTCCTCAAAGGAGTCTTATTTGGAGTCTTGCCGGTATATTATTAAGGCTTTGAAATCAAAACTTACACGTGAATTTTATTTGGCATTTGAGTTGTAAGATTAACGTTCATGTGAGGTTTTTTTTTTGTAAGTGCACATGTAGCATCTGTAACCGTGAACTTGCACGTGTCTGCCTATAGACGTACATTGAGCTTTAAATACCAATATATCTTTGCAACTTAGATTAAAGATTAAGGATTCCACAATAGCCCCTCAGCATGGTCATAACTACAGTTTTGCTACAAGGCTCGATAGATTTATGTGTAGATGTGAATGGTGACCGATTTTGGTGCATTATACGAAGAAAGTGTATGCTGCAAGAATTGATGGATGTCGTGGAAAAGGAAGACCGAGAAAGGTATGGATGGACCAAATTTTGGAAATAGCGAGTGAATGGGATATCCAGAGTCATAATAAAAGAAGAGCTTGTATGAAAAAGGTTATGACTCTGGATGAAATGAAAGAAGTATGCAAGGACAGGAAGAAGTGGCGGCTAATCTGCAATGCTGATTTGTAATGTTAGTTTATTAGTTTGCTACATTTTTTGCATAATAATTTTTTGACTTTTTTGTATAGATTTATTTTTAAGGTTTTGTTGTTTTTGTTTTTTTTATCTCCTTAAATGTTATTTATTACTCGTATTCCTTGACTTATAGGTTGGTATGAGGCTGAACACCCATACTGTAAAAAATGGTTCACTTTGCACATGTCACCCCTGTTTCAGGGAATGTCGGCAAGAGTTGTAGGGCTTATGTTCATTTGAGGTTTGGATTTTATTTGTAAGTACACAATCAGCATTTGTAAGCGCGAACTACACGTGTTTGTTTGTGGGCATACATCTGAGAGCTTTGAATGAATATATCCTTGCAACTTAGATTATAGATTATAGATACGTCAGTGTTTAAGCGACAACAAAAAATACCGGTCTTGGTAAAATATAAAACTCGTAAACGCACTCGTAGTATGTGCAAACCATTCGATTATGCAGAAACACGCCTGTTTAAAATAAAAGCAATTTATGTTCTTGTTTACTTATTCAGTAGAGTCGATTAACCGAATCGAACCGCTACCTGCGCCTCGTCTGCTTCTGAAGCATTTCCACGTATGGGTCCTGCCTTGCGATGGTTTGAGTCTCAAGAAGAAATCGAGCAATATCAGACATTTGTATTTGTATTATGTATTTCATAAAATTATGGGCATTTTAAAAAATGAATCTGTGTTTAAAAAAAATATATAATATGTGGCCTAGTTTTTAAATTATAGCTCTTTTAAATTCGCGCATTTTCGATTTCCGGTATAAAAGGTATTTTTTTTAATATTATTTTATTTATTTAATTGAAGATTTAAATCAAAACACTGTTTTGTATTTTCACGATTAAAATCAATTTGTTATTTAATTTACAAACGTTTTCGAAAAAAAAAAAAAAAACAGTGTTTTGTGAAAATACAAAACAGTGTTCTGATTTAAATCTTCAATTAAATAAATAAAATTATATTGAATATGAATTTTCACAGTGTTAATACACAAACAATTCAAAAAGGTAATTTTTTTATTTAGGCGGATGTGACGTCCATGGATCTTCGGATCTATGGAGTGTACCGTTAGGCCTTCGAAGACCGACGGATCCATCTACGTCATTTTAACGTCACAACGTGGCTTGCCGGCCGCGCTGCGTTTTGGCGGGATTCAAATTCTCTGCATTTTATTTTTGAAAATTATCAATGATATCTTTATTTTTACTCCTAAAAAAGTATACGGTTGTGATCCTTGAAATGTACTCTACACAACCATAGTATTTTAAACCATTTTCCATACCACAGCAATTACCCTATTGTGCTGTGAATAAGAAGATAGGCCAAAAACTAAGGAATTTTATAAACGTAAAATTAGTACGAATATGCAAGATATTAGTAATTGTGTTCGGTTTGTCTGTGTCTATATAATCTATAATCTAAGTTGCAAGGATATATTCATTCAAAGCTCTCAGATGTATGCCCACAAACAAACACGTAAAGTTCGCGCTTACAAATGCTGATTGTGTACTTACAAATAAAATCCAAACCTCAAATGAACGTAAGCCCTGCAACTCTTGCCGACATTCCCTGAAACAGGGGTTACATTGGCAAAGTGAACCATTTTTTACAGTATGAGTGGTCAGCCTCATACCAACCTATAAGTAAGTCTATTAAATCTCTAGAAATGAGTAGAAGCACGGGTAGGTACCTAATAATAATGTGTATTTGTTCGAGATTAATTAAGATTTCGATCCAGCAAGGTGGTATCGGTATGTAGCAATTCTTCATGTTTTGAAAATGATCTTAAAAATCCGTGTAGATTAGGACCAAGATCCCTTGGAAGGACAGATATAAATCAACCGTTGTACTGTCCAAATGTAGAACTTTGTCCGAACCGAAATTGAGAAATAGATTGTGTAAAATAACATTTAATAATGCATTAAATAATGTTAACGTACCTACCATTGTCTATAGTGGTTTTTGCTGCTAACTTTATGTCAGTATTTTTGACAACTGCTTCCTGTTCCGTCTCTCTTCACTCAAACTTTGTGCAAGCAACATGTCCGCCTGAGTTCATCCAATTTAATAAATGTAACCCAGTGTTAATATTGACTTAATGTGTTAACCAAATATTATGTACAATAGCAAATCAGTGTTACAGACATTATTTGAATGATTCTAACAATATATCTTTTTATCTGTAGATTGTTACATACAATTCAGTTCAACCAAATAACTAAGGAATCACGTATGTACAGCAATTAACGTGTAAATTGACAATAGTCCAAAATCCCATTTGGAGGTTGATCAGTCCGGTTGATAGCTCAGTTGGTAGAGTGCTTGCATTCTACCCCGTAAGCTCGGGTTCGAATCCCACCGAGGAGGGTGTCAGAAATGATTTCCTATTTCGGTGTGTATTTCAAACCCCATAATATAAATACCGGCGAGGTTTACTCAGCCTTCACAATAAATGAGTACCAGCCCCCTCGGGAGCTGGGAAATTCCCACTTCAACTGAAGTGGTTGGCGTAAGGCCGGCCCCCTTACCTGTAAAAATAAATAGGTTCAACTCGCCACATGCGACCCCTTCGGGGATAACGCGGCAAGAAGTTACACTATATGTGTAGCTTAGTTGCGTTAGTTGCGTTGCGAGGAACAAATGCACTTGGTAATTTTTCCCGTGTGAATCCGATGTATTCAAACCCGATAAGTGTTGAATAAGAAATTTAATCAAAGTAAAGTGCAATTGGCAAGACACGAGCAATACAATTAGTTTATTTGTTATTTAAAAGTATTCAGGATAGGCCGTTAGCTAATTGATGGGTGCGAGGCTGACCACACATACTTAAAAAAAAGGTTGTGCAAATGGTGTGATTATTTCAGGGATTTACGGCAAGAGTTGTTTTGTGAGTTTACTACACGTGTTGGTTTGTGGGCATACATCTGAGAGCTTTAAATAAATATATCCTTGCAACAAGTCGGTGCTATGGCCGCGGGGATCAAGACAGGTTATTTGGAACCGGATAACGCTGGTTCGAATCCAGCGACGATAACTTCGACCCTGGTTCAACAGATGCCGTTGCATGCACACAAGCTTCTGCTTTCGCATGAAGACAACTGGCCAGGCAAAATAGGTTGGTGGATTGCATTCCTTTCCATAAATCTATTAAAAAAAAAAAAAACTTAGATTATAGATTATTATAGTTGCAAAAGATTGATAAAACGCTACTTAGCATAACTTCTTGCCGAAGGCGAGCGGAACCTAATTATTTTTATTTGTGTTTGAAAGAAACACCGAAATAGGAAATCATTTCTGACACCCTCGGTGCGGTTCGAACCCGAGCTCTCGGCGTGGAATGCAAGCACTCTACCAACTGAGCTATCTACCGAAGTAGGTTATGGTATGTTTAGAAGAAAAATCCGAGATGTTTTCAACCGTCTCAGTGTTTTCACTTTTTTTATTTCACTGTAAAACTTTTTGATTAGTCATGAAAATAAAACCACATCTTGTAAATGCTTTTTTGAGGATTGCGTCTTATTTTGAAAATACACATGCGGCAAGTGTAAATCCGAATTAGTAACACGCGTTTGCTTGTGAGCATGCATTGAATTGTGATCGTAAATGTGTAGGTACATCCTCTCACCACACACAAGAAATTAGTCTCTTTTTGGTGAGGTATAGTAACTGTAACTCTGTCGCCATTCTGCAAGGAGTGGCCAGAGCCTCTGCAGAGCTGCCTCCATTTTTTCCTATCCTGACATACTTCTTTTTCATTCATATCCATCACCTTTTCATGCGTTTTCTTCTTTTGCGCTCACTTTGTATATCCCATTTTTTCACAATCTCCTCGTTCTGATCACTCCATACTTTTCTCGGTCGTCCCTTCCCTCTTTTTCCTTTCACACTTTCTTTGTATACATACTTTGTCAGTCTATCATCATTTATTCTTTCCACATGCCCAAACCATCTCATCACATTCTTGTGTACCTTAACTTTCACATCCTCTTTCAAATAACATTCTTTTTTTACATTCATTCCTAACTCTATCCCTCAGAGTTTTTCCTGTCATGCTTCTCAAATGCTTCATTTCCACCGTACGTTACAAAAATATAATCAAATAATGTAACAGATTTAAGGAAAAAAATGTATTTCAAATTAATAAACACAAAACTTAATATCATTGTATATTAGATAATAAATTGTAAACACTGCTTGGTTTTTTCTTTTAATTAATGAAATGCAAAACGTACGAATTTCGGAACATTCGAAAACTGAAATCACGTTGTTTTTTTGAGTTATTGTTCATTTTGGAATATTTCAGCATTTATTAATAATGAATTAATGAAAGGATTTAATAATAAATAATAGGAATTGTTGATTTTTGCTTCAATTTTGGCGTGCTGGCATTTCGTTGTTTATTTGCATTCATATTGAAGTTAACTGCTTTTGAATTTACATTGCAAACACCGCGTCACATTTCAAAACCACCCAGGAGAGTTTTTATTGTTGTAAATGAAGAAAAAAAAATATATTGCAATTTACCTATTTCGCTTGGTCAGAAATAGGTACTGACATAATATATTTTTATGTTATGGAAATTTTAATTAATAATAGACTTGATAGACATTCCTTGACTTATAGGTTGGTATGAGGCTGACCACCCATAATGTAAAAAATAGTTAACTTTGCTAATGTCACTCATGTTTCAGGAAAGGTCGGAAAGAGTTGCAGGGCTTGCGTTCATTTGAGATTGTTTTTTTTATGTTGTAAGTCCACATGCGGAATGTGAAAGCGCAAACTTATACGTGTCTAATGTCAGTCCTCACGGCTATAATCTTTCAGTGATTTCTGAGCCTCATTTGCTTTGTGTAAACACTTTTTCACACTTTCATACATTTCGTGACCGGTTTCGGACAGAAACTAAACAGTGTAAAAAAGGGTAAATGATCTTTTGAAATTTATTGTTACAAACTTTGAGTACCTACGTGCGCCTGTACAGGTACTCTCAGTAGTAGCATCTCGACATATGTTAAGACGTTCAGAATCACTTTACATTTTTGTTTGTTAATTTAAAATCCTCGAGCCCTAAACCCTCACGGCCATAATCTTTCAGTGATTTCTGAGCCTCCTTTGCTTTGTGTAAGCACTTGGGAAAGTGTAGCTTCACGGGAGGGCCTTCTGCCACTCGCATCTCACATAACTTTTGCATGCGAGTCCTGTGACACATCCCCAGATGGGATGGATATACAGGGCGTGGGTCAGTGGAGGGGAGACTGACCCTGAGAGAAGGTGTTGTGTCTGATGTGGGATTGCATCTAATATGAATCTTAAATGTAGTATACTTACATGTAAACTTGTTGATTGACGAAAAAATATCTCAGCTTTGGACTTACCTGAAACAAATAGAAAACATAAATAATTAGAAATTGAAAACAAGAAGTGTAAGTTTGCGCCATTGGAGGAGCAGAAACTAATTTACTGCATTGATACATAGTATCTACCTTATGTCTCAGTCCTGTCAAACTTTGCAGTTGTGTAGTCATACAAAACATGTTTTCACGTGTCAATTTTATGTTTTCTTGCTCTTGTTTGTTTTGACACCCAATCAAAACACATTGCTCTAATGCTTAAAATAATACATTTTTCCTTTAAAATTCGTCAATTTTATCGATCACAAGATTTATACCGCATGCATCTACATATTATGTTCAGACTGCTCCGGGCATAGTACGCACGCGGCAATGCTGCTAATTTCATGGGAGTTAAATATTTATTTTATTTTAATTCTTACGAGTTGCTTCAGGTGCTTTTGAGTTCACTCTTCTGCATGAATATAAAACAACTCCTGGGACGGAAATTTTATTAAAAAATATGAAATTTCTTCTCATATCCGTACGAGTGTACGGTAGAGTGGATGACTGAGGGCAACTCGTGTTTTTCTTATGTAAATTTGTACGAGAATAAATGAAACTGTAATTTTGACTCTTACGTCTTTTGGATTCAACGAAAAGGATAAAAAAAAATGTATTCGTACTTTTATGTACCTACACATGTTGTCAGGGGCGTGCATCCCATATAGGCACATGCGCCTAATAGGTAGGCAATTTATAGTAAAACACGAATTGAAGCTTGATATCGAGATTTTAAAATTCTAAATTTAAAGGAATTTATAGAATTCTAATAAAAAAATTAAAATTATAATATTAAAGGAATTTAAAAGAAAGCTATTTTAAAGGAATGGGAAGACAATATTTATTCTGAAATATATTTGCGTATACCCTATGCACGCGCCTGCATGTTGTATATAAAAATGGATTTCAATTTTTAAAAGTAATATTGCTATACACTGAGTTTTATGTCTGCCCCTATTTATTTATTTTAAATAGATTTGTGTAGAGGAATACAATTCACCAACCTATTCTGCCTGACCAACAACAGGTATTAATATCATCAATTAATAATTCATTTTTGTTTATATTCTAAAATCTAATCTAATCTTAGTTCAACAGGTCAACTAATAATTTGTTTTTTTAAGAAGCCTAGGTACAAAGATTGTGACGTTTGTCCGCCGAAAAAAAATCAATTGATCGATGCATGACGTCCATTTGCCGAGTCTAATCTTATCTAATCTAAGTTGCAAAGATACGTTACATTGAGGATTCACATTATATGCATTTACATAAGCACACACGTACAAGTTCGCGCTTGCACATGCCGCATGTGAACCCACAACGTAAAAACCCAAATCTCAAATGTACATCACCCTGCAGCTCTTACCATCCTTCCCGGAAACAGGAGTGACATTGGCTAAGTGAACCTTTTTTTAACAGTATGGTTGATCAGCCGCATATCAACCTATAAGTCAAGGAACAAGTAAGCAGGTAACATTCAGAATTTTTTAAACAAATTCGTAATGCAAAATTTCAGTTCGATTTGATCGCGAGCGGGTATCCGACTGTTTCTGCAATATTAAATAACACTATTTCGCATATTCTTTCATGAGCGGTGGCGTTCGCGAAATATCGTGTCGTAAATCCTTTGTAATATTCAAAATGGCGATGAAAGCCGTAAATTCCCATCCAATAAAATATTGTGAATCGATGTGTGATTTCAGCGGACGCCATTTATTTATTCGGACGAGAAATAACTACGTACATACTTCATTCCATTCTTTTTTAATCGTTTGGATTTTATTTATATGGGTCTATGAGAAAAGGATTATCAGGGAGGCGCGTGCATAGGATATAGGCAAATCTATAATCTCTAAAATCTATAATCTAAGTTGCAGAGATATATTAAAATTTAAGGCTCTCAAATGCATGCCCACAAACAAACACGTGTATTTCTAAATCTAAGCTGCAAAGATATGTATCATTTGAGATTCATATTAAATGCATTCCCACAAGCGGACACGCATAATTTCGCGCTCACACATGCCGCATGTGAACCTACAGTATAAAAACCCAATCTCAAATGAGCATAAGCCCTGCCCTGCAACTCGTGCCGACCTTCCCTGAAACAGGGGTCCCATTGGCAAAATGAACCATTTTTTACAGTATGGGTGGTCAGCCTCATACCAACCTACAAGTCAAGGAATGTAGTTCGTGCTTACAAATGCTGAATGTGTACTTACAAATAAAATCCAAAGCTCAAATGAACATAAGCCCTAAAACTTTTGCCGACCTTCCCTGACACAGGGGTGACATTTCAGAATAAATATTCTCTCACATTCCTTTAAAATATCTCATTTGAAATTGACTGAAGTGGTAACGATGGCTCCAATCAAATTAAATTTTTGAATTTTAAATCTTAATATCAAGCATAAATGCGTTTTCAACCATATATTCCCTACCTGTTAGGCTCATGTGCCTGTATGGAATGCAAGCCCCTGTTATCAGGGTTATTCATAACAAATTTCATACATAGCTGATCCATAGATCATCGTTTTATTGTACTGAAATTCAGGTTACGTGGCGTTTGAGCCATGGATTTGCTGCGTGTGAATAACACAGTATGAGTTAATGAAATGAAAGGAACACGCAAAGACTGAAAAATATAGGATAATATGCTGGGCTATAAGCGCTTTGGCCGAGCGGCTCAGAACGGAAATCTAGACTAGGGTATTTGAAATAAATAACGCTGCTTCGATTCCCGTCCAGATATTCGATGGAACTTTGAACATGGTACAAAAGATGTCAGTGGGTTATTCATTCAAAATTATTAAAAAAAATGTTTCTGATCAATCATTTACACATCAAATATTCAACTGTGTAACTTCATTTAATAAAAATCCAAGTGTTCTCAATATCATAATTGTTTTATTCCCATTTCCAAAAATAATCACGTCAGGGTCACCACTTTTGAGGAGTGATTCTGATTTCATCGACCGTTACAACCCCATATGACAACCAAATGGCTTTAAATTTTTCAAAACTTTCTGTATTGTTTTTACAAGTTTATATTTTTGTAAGTGCTCGTAAGGGCTTTGGTGGTAAGGCTGTAAAGTGATAGCGACAAGTAAACATAAAAGTAAGAAAATTGCACCTGACGCTGAAGTTCTAGGTGTCAGAAGACCATGAACTAAGTCCTGGAGGATGATAATGGGACTGAAAGGTGCTATTTTTAACCCGTACACTGCGTGGGATTCTATTTTCCGTGATATTATGCGGTACATGGGGATGTCCCTTGGCTGGCTCGTCCTCTAATTCATCTTTATAGCCGGTGAAGACTTTTTGTTAGGATTTATAACACAGGGGAATAGAAACGACGCGCGACACGGAGGCTGACCGAAAAGTTTGTGACAAGATATTTGCACAGTTATTTTAGTTCCACTCGAAATGATTTGTACCCGCTCCGGTGTTTCTTTCAAAACCGAAATAAAAATACCGTCAAGGCTTACCAAGACCGGTCCGTAGTTCAGTGGCAACACTTCGGACTCGTAAATGGAAGGTTGTGTGTTCGAGTCCCGGCGGAGCACAAAAAGTATGCCATTCATATTTTCAAATTCGCTCTTCGCTGGGTGAAAAATTCATAAACCTTTACCAAAGACCGGCCACTAAAGGTCCATCCAGCCTAACAGCAACTGGGTCTTGAGTGAGTATTGGCGCATTGTAGCGACGACCAAACTCGCAAACGCCTCTGCGGCACTACACCAAGTGTCATAGACCCCTAGAGTCTCTGAAATCTGGGGAGTCTCTCGCACAGGTAGGATATAAATAGGAATAATTATTTTAGGTACCTAGGTTAAAGGAATCATCTAAATTATGTACTCGAAGTAACTGAAAATCATAATCACTATGTACCTACTCGAAGCTTTTGGAGCGTTCGAGAGGGTTCTAGCAAATTGCCTTCTAGAGACTACTGTCTTTAGGAGCATAAAAGGCGCAAGTCGCCTGCAGGTGAGGCAGTCGAGATACGTCGCTCTGATTGTGAACAAGAAAGACAGTGTAAGTGAACCATCTGTGAAATAAATGTGAGTTGCGTAAGAATTTTAAAAGTGTAAAAATAAATATAAATTGTTAAATGAATTGAAGTGTTAAATAAATATCCATGAAAGTAGACCAGTTTTGTTAATTAAAGGATTTTTGAACCCTAAATACACAACAGTACTTTAGAAGTTCAATCAGCATTTCTTCATAATTATTTTTTTTATTTTATTTTTATTTTATTCAGGAAAAAAACAACAAATTTCTTCGGATAATTACAATAAATCAGTAGATTAATAAAGAATTGAAAAAATTGTCTCTACATTTTCCGTTAATAACAATAACAATAAAATTAATAATAATAATAACAATAACAAAATCAATGAATCATCAAAAAGCAATTGATACTTTCATAATTAAAAAAATATCAACATACAGGCACACATACACACCTCCATACATCCACACATCATGAGCACATTTAATTAACTACGTGTTTAAACAATTAAATATTAATATCATACATGACTCTGGAGGAAATGAAAGAAGTATGCAAGGATAGAAAGAAATGGCGGTTGATCTGTGATGTTGGCGGCTAGGGTTTGTTAAAGTGAAATTGGTTTTATGATTTAGTTTTTTATGTCCATGTATATATTGTCATTTTCATTCTTTGATTTAAAAAATGTAATTTGTCATGTATGTTCCTTGACTTATAGGTTGTTATGCGGCTGACCACCCACAATATAAAAATCAGTTCACTTTGCCAATGTCACCCCTGTTTCAGGGAAGGACGGCAAGAGTTGCAAGGCTTATGTTCATTTGAGATTGGGTTTTTATATTGTAGGTCCACATGCGGCATGTGTTAGCGCGAAATTATACATATCTGCTTGTGGGAATGCATTTAGTGTAAATCTTAAATGATGTGTATCTTTGCAGCTTAGATTAGATTAGATTAGATTAGATACATAGTAATAAAGAAATCCTCATAGTAGCACTTACACACGAGGACAATACAAGCCCCGCTTTCAAATTTCAAATTTAGTTGGATAACTGTAAAAACTATGGTAGTGACACTGTAAACAAGATGGTAATTCCATTACCACAAACTCAGCAATGCTTTTTTGAATTCATTAAAATCAAGGTTAAATATATCAGCATGGACAGAGAGTACGGTATTGTAATATTTACAGGCTCTATAATAAAAATCATTTTTCCTATAATTGGTGTTAGGGATGGGTAGATGAAACGTAGATTGAAGTCTCGTTCTACTTGGTATAGTGTAATAAAGACCTGATATCAAGTCTGGACAATCAATCACATTATTGACCAATTTATACAAAAACAATTGGTCAGCAATAATCCTCCTGAATTCAAGTGACTGCATTGAGTACTGAAAGTGACCAAATCTGAAATTGATAAAAGACAAAAACTTAGACTGAATCCGTTCAACATTATTTATGTAAACTTTGCAATGGGGGTTCCAAATTATAGAAGCATATTCTAGCTGGCTTCTTACATAAGTGTTGTAAAGCAATATTAATGTTTTTATATTTTTAAAAGGTTTGGACACCCTCATTAAAAATCCCAGCATTTTGTAAGCTTTACTCACTATTTCTGAGATATGTCTATCAAACAATAGCTTAGAATCCAATAATATTCCGAGATCTTTAATAAATTGTTTTCTGGGTACGATTTCGTTTGACAGATTATAATGATAGTTTATAATGTGATGCTTACGTGTGAAAGATATACTAGTGCATTTATCAATGTTTAGGACGAGTGCATTTTTACGGCAATATTCAGAGAATCGATCAAGATCTGATTGCAGAAGTAAGCAATCATCTAGTGTTTTAATTGGCATGTAGATCTTACTGTCGTCAGCAAAGAGCAATGATTTAGAGTACATAAAACATTCTTAAATATCGTTTATAAATATGTTAAAAAGCAGTGGCCCAAGGATAGATCCCTGTGGGACGCCTGAAGTTACAGAGAACCAGTCTGATCTGTATCCCCCAATTGCTACAGCTTGAGATCTGTTATCTATGTATGAACTCAGCCATCGAAGAAGATCACCACTTATACCAATTGCTATTAATTTGTTTAATAAAATTTTATGGTTGACCTTATCAAAAGCCTTGCTGAAATCTGTGTAAATGGAATCAATTTGAACTCTCTTATCCATATTTTCTAGAAGATAATTTGTGTAGCACACCAAGTTGGTCACAGTAGATCTACCTGCTATGAAGCCATGTTGACACGTATTAAGTGAAGACTTGATAGCTTCTGATATTTGATCAAAGATTATTTTTTCAAATATTTTCATAAAAGCAGATATCTTTGAGATTGGTCTATAGTTAATAACTTCTGATTTAGGACCCGATTTGTAAATCGGGGTAATATAAGCTGACTTCCACGAAGTAGGGACTGAACCATTAATCAATGACCTCTCAAAAATCATTGTAAGTGGGATGGCTAATTGATTTGCACAGTTAATAATAAAAAAGGGTGGAATTTTATCTGGTCCAGCTCCTTTAGATGGATCAAGTTTTTTTATATAATTCAGAACTATATCAGAATTTAATTCAATGACACTGATCTGACTATGAGAGTTTGAGATTATGGGACTAAAAGATTCATCTGATGGGCTGACATAAACAGATTTGAAGAATGAGGCAAATAAATTACATATATCCTTACCATTTTCTGCGACAACATCATCAAGAGTTACCAATGCAGGGATAGAACGAAAGTTTTGCTTAGATTTTATATATGACCCTTACTGTTTGGGCGGATTGTTAGGTAGGTTTGTTATGGGTAGCTGGCCATAAAGTCCTTTGTCCTTGTACCTATAATCTGACCTATCCAATTATCCAATCACCAGTCTCCAGCTTCAGTACTTTTTCAAACGCGGTAGTGCACAGACTTGTCACCATCGCAGTATTCATCGCGCGCGATAGAAGGAAAAATATGAAGAACGCGAGGAGTGCTCCGCGAAGAAATCAACCATTGGAGATCAAGGTGAGTCCTGAATTAATTCCGTGATTCCTATTCCCTTGCTCCTCATGATTTCTCAAATCAGTGAAATAAGGTGGCGATTTTTAATAGATATTTATTTTGCAGAACTTTCTGACCGCACCCTGCAGACAAACGCCAGGAAAAGTCGTTTGATTTGATCGAGCTGTGTCCGCTATCGGGCGGAAAAGTACCCCAGTCATCGAATTTTTTCGGGTCGCAGACGACATCGCAGGAAAAAACACATCCAAATATACCAACATATGAGTAGGCCTTCTATCATAAAGAAATCACGAAAAAAAAACAACATCAATGCCCTTTGGTAGGTATGTGTATAACAATCTACGAAAATTTTAAATTTGAATATAAAAAAATGTAAATATGTATTAGGATACGATATCGCGCGGATAAACATTGAGGTCAGCTGCATCAAGAAGCAGCTGCCTGGACATCCCTGCAAGAAGGCGCCGTCCTGTTTTTGGAGACAGGGCATTCAAGGCGGCCGCTCCAATAACTTGGAATGCTATTCCCCCCTCACTGAGGGAACTGGATTTGAAGAGACTGCTTAAAAGACGTCTCAAGACTCACCCCTTCGTCCAATCATATGGACAAGCGCCTTTGCAGTGACACACTGTCATAAAAAGCGCTGTATAAATTTTGTATTAATAATAATAGGATGATTTGTTTGCGGAGCTTTTGTAAGTTCACGCTCACACTTGCTCCATGTATAAATACAAAACCAAACTTCACATGAACAAAAATCCTTGAAACTCCAACCTCAATTACCCTTTTTTTAATATAAAATAGATTTGTGAAGAGGAATGCAATTCACCCACCTATTTTGCCTGGCAAGGAACAGGAATTAATATCTTCAATTAGTAATTCATTATTGTTTATTTTACTGAATTATTAGTTAATAATTACCCAATAACATCTGTTGAACCAGGGTCAAAGTTATGATCAAATGACCCAGGCGGGGATCGAACCAACGTTGTTCTATTCCAAACACACTAGAAAGATCAGCTCACTTGTCCTCCTCGGCCATAGCACCGACATAACTTGAAACCGGGTTGGCGTTAGAAAGAGTGAACCAAGGTTTTACGGCATGGGGCTCAGTCTCATACCATCTTATAAGTCATGGAACAATTTATCGAAATGTAGCCTTAGCGTACATAAAAATTCTTAAAATTACAATTAATTAAATTAAACGACATTAAATTGAAATTAAAGAAAGTATAAAAACAGTAAGTACCTACAAAAGGATGAATGCAGAGTTGCGTTCATGCCTGAAAGTAGTACATTATTATTTGCAGCTTAGATTATAACACAACAGGACAGAATTGGCACAGCGCCAAACAACAACCCTGCTCGCTGAATTCTGGAGGCGTGTTGCAGATAGCCGCTCCCAGCAGAACACATCACCAAATACATAACCCTGTACCGAGTATAAATGTTTACGTTAAAACTAGACCGTTAAGTTTCGAATAGGACATTGACCACGACAGTCCACGACAATGAGGACTGATGAAGAAAGTATAAGTTGCAAGAATAGATAGATGTCGTGGTAGAGGAAGACCGAGAAAGGTACGGATGGACCAAATTTCCGAAATTGCGAATGAATGGAATATCCAGAGACATAATAAAAGGAGAGCTTGTATGAAGAAGGTTATGACTCTGGATGAAATGAAAGAAGTATGTAAGGACAGAAAGAAATGGCGGTTGATCTGTAATGCTGGCGGCTAGGGCTAGGGTTTCTCATGTTTTCCATTTTTTTGTAAATTTTAAATTAGAATTTCGTATTTGATTTTAATGTTTATCCATTTGCTTATGTCTAAAATGTTATTTGTTGTATATATACCTTGACTTATAGGTTAGTATGCGGCTGACCACCCATGCTGTAAAAAATGTTTCACTTTGTCAATGTCACCCCTGTTTCAGGGATGGTCGGCAAGAGGGGCAGGGTGTCTGTCCATGTTCATTTGAGATTTGAGTTTTTGCGAACTCATACGTGTCTGCTTGTGAGAATGCATGTAATGTGAATCCCCAATGTTACATGTATTTGCAACTTAGTTTATATTAGATTAGGAAGGCTGTCGAGCTCGGGATGATAAAAGTTTCAGAAAAAAAGTATTAAAATTTAATCAGTCTCTTAAATGGTGCATTTTGGTGTCCATACATATATGAGAGAACACTTTGGCTGCGTTTAAACGTAGTCTTGTAGTTATTTAGTTTCACAGTGTGCGGGTGTGTGTATTGTTGGTTTTAAAATGCAATATGCGAAGTGTAAAGATAACCAAATGCGTTTTATATCAGACTTATAATATGTAAGTTGCAGTGAGAACACTAAGCAACGATCCGCACTAATCTAAGTTGCAAATATATGCAACATTGGGGATTCACATTACATGCATTCTAACAAGCAGACACGTACAAGTTTGCGCCGTTTGCGCATGCCGCATGTGAACCTAAAATATAAAAACCAAATCTCAAATGGGCATTCACCCTGCAACTCTTGCCGACATTTCCTGGAACATGGGTGACATTGACAGAGTGAACCATCTTCCACAGCATGGGTGGTCAGCCGCACACCAACCTTTAAGTTAAGGAATATATACAACAAACAACAAACAAAAGCACTGAAGGCCGCGAAATAATTTCTTGTATCAGTTTTTATGAACAGTCCGCAGTCTAGTGGTTAACACTTCGGAGCACTAAAATCCAAACCTCAAATGAATTGTATATACAAAGTGAGCGTAAAAGAAGAAAATGCACGAAAAAGGTGATGGATATGAATGAATTGAAAGAGGTATGTAAGGATAGGAAAAAATGGAGGCAGCTCTGCAGAGGCTCTGGCCACCCGTAGCGGAATGGCGACAGAGTTACAGTACAGTTACAGTACAAAAATGAACATAGACCCTTCAACTTCTATCGACCATCCCTAAAACAGGGGTGACATTGGCAAAGTGAACCATTTTTTACAGTATGTGTGGTCAGCCTTATACCAAACTATAAGTCAAGGAATTACTAGAAAGTATTTTCAAAAAACCAAAATCTTAAATCAACATAGACCATACAACTCTTGCAGCCTTTGACTGAAACAGGGGTGACATTCTTTCTCCTGTTTCAATTCTAGGATTGGTTTGCAGCAATATCTTTTACTCTTCTCCTCCATTCTTCCCTGTCTTTTGCGGCTTTTTTTAGGTCTGCATATGATGAGCAGCGCACGCCCACCAACAGGTCCTCCAGGTACTCTTGGCGTGGGCGTCCCCTAGAGTTGTTAGCGTTCCCCTCGGTCATCCCTCCATTATGGCATGCAAGAGACCTTCTTGTCGTATTATCTTGCACGCCTTTCGGACAAAGTCCTGAACAGGTGCCTTCCTCCTTCGATTCTTTGCAGAACCTCCTCATTTGTGGTGTGGTCTCTCCAGGAAATTCCTAGAAGCCTTCTATATGACCACATCTCGAAAGCCTCTAGTCTTCGTTTATCTCTTTTGGATAGGCACCATGTCTCGCAGCCGTACATCAAGATACTCCATACGTATGTTTTGATGAGGAGTAGTCTCAGTTTCAGGTCTATGTTGTTTGATTCTATTATTTTGCTGTTATTTAGATGCTATTATTTTTGGGTGACATTAAAAGTCACATAATATTCATTTTCATACCTGATGATAAGTACGGTTGAAATTTCAGTGGGAATTCGCGTGCGGTCAAATGCAACTGACGTTATTCTGTATTTACCACAAATTCTCTGGGAATTAGTGGATTGCCATTTTGAAATACGCGAATTTGTGAAATTCAAAATTAGTAATACTGAAAATACCAGTTTAAAAAATCATGAAAAAGAAATTTTAACCGATCAGCACTTTAGTGGTTAAAGCTTTGGGTACGTAAATGGAATTTCGTGGGTTCGAACCCCGGCAAAGCTCAAAAAATATATAATTTATGTTTTCAAACATGCTCTTCATTAATAATAATAATAAATAATAATAATAATAATAATAATAATAATAATCTAAGTTGCAAGGATATATTCATTCAAAGCTCTCAGATGTATGCCCACAAACAAACACGTGTAGTTCGCGCTTACAAATGCTGATTGTGTACTTACAAATAAAATTCAAACCTCAAATGAACATAAGCCCTGCAACTCTTGCCGACATTCCCTGAAACAGGGGTGACATTGGCAAAGTGAACCGTTTTTTACAGTATGGGTGGTCAGCCTCATACCAACCTATAAGTCAGGTTGAATAATTCATATACCTTTGCCAAAGACCGGTCACCAAAAGTCCATCCAGCAAAATACGTCATAATAAGCCGGTCCATCATCGAGTTTCACCTTTACAATCAACTGTTGAAATAAGGGAGGATGTGATTTTCGCCAAACGTTTGCATGCTTACGGAAATAAATGTATTTTAATAATATTTTTTAGTGTTGATCTGTTAACATTGTATTTTAATAAAATTAGATTTAAAAAAAAATCAAAGATTATCAGATTTTGTAGGGTTTGTGTATTCACACAGTGAAAATTCATTTTAGTTCAAATAAAATTATTTTTTCTTAAACGTTGTTTAATTTTCACAACAATATTTTATATCTCGATATTTATGTTTTATATAATTTTGATTTGACAAACATCACTCTTGATAATGACCTGAATATTGATGGTCGAAAGTGCTCGAGATATAAAATATTGTTGTGAAAATTAAACTACGATTAAGAAAAAATAATTTTATTTCAAAGATTATCCATTATAGATGTTTAATTTCTGTCAATAAAATATGTTGTTATTGTTAATGAATCTTAGACACTGACACAAGATTTTCGTAATTACGGCCTCCTCTTTTCAGTCTCTTGATGATAATTTTCTCAATTTCTAACAGTGCTATTCTTAGACATTTTGGTCGTCCGTTGAGCCCACGCTTTGACAAACTAATGATGCCTGGGCTGGAAGTCTCATCACCACGGTCATTCTAACCCACCGAATTTGGGTAATATTTGTATGAAGACTAATCAGCTGTTCACTTGCGGCCATTTTGGATTGACAGGTCTTCATACAAACGCATCATTAGTTTGTCAAAACGTGGGCTCAACGGACGACTAAATTGCTTAAGAATAACACCGTAAGGATTTCACGTCACGATTTTAAAAGCCACTTATTGCAAAAGAGAAGCTTTTTTTTAAACAAAAACATTTTATTTTTCCCTTGGAATTTTAATGTTTGATGGATTATTTTTTCTCTATCGGGCTACCTTCTGAAAGCTAGTTCTGAAAACCCTAGGCCACTGGGTGCTTTTTTTCAAAATTTATAAAAGAAAATCATAAAAGACATATTATTTTAAATTATAATTACGGTCGTTAGACATTTAAAAAAATGAAAAAAACGGATATTAATGACCGTGCAAAAGAAAAAAACGATTTTATCTACGTTTCGTCGGAGTCATATCCGACGTCCTCTGGAGACGTGTGTCCTCTACAAAGATGACTCCGACGAAACGTAGAGAAAATCGTTCTTCTCTTTTGCGCGGTCAGTTAAATCCGTTTTTTTCATTCTTGAGACATAATATTTATAGTATTTAATGGTCCATCCAGCCTTACAGCAACTGGGTTTTGCTTGAGTATTGTCGCTTTGTAGCGACGACCAAGCTCGTACACCTCTGCGGCACTACAACAAGTGTCATAGACCCCTAGAGTCTCAAGAATCTAGGGAGCCTCCCGCACAGGATTTCTTAAAAAAAAAACTTGGTTGTTTTTTTTCTTTTCACCTTGTAAATCCGAAAGAATTTTCCTTTCTCGGAATAAAATAGGATCGAGCGCGTTTCAAATGCCGCACATCAATATGAGCCTCTCCACACTCGCATATATCTCGGCCTCTAGCTGCCGATACCTCTTTACTTCAGCAATCAAATAACTTGAAACTTGCGAGGAACAGATCATTTGCACGAAAAAGCAATGCAAAGTTTTTGCGATGATGTATTGAGAGAGAGAAAAAGCTGCGCCGTAAGGAGAATTCCACGGAGACATGAAAAAAGTTGATATTTGAGTGTAAAAAAATAAAATAATTAAAATTCGGCTGATTTATTTGGTGAGCGTCGTTTTTGTGTGTATCACACCTCAAGAGCCCTCTGCGAGCTTGTTCGTCGCTGTAGAAGGCGCCCATTCTCAAGCAAGACCCAGTAGTTGTAAGGTTGGATGTTCCTTTCAGTGACCGGTCTTTGGTAAAGGTTTATGAATTTTTCAACTCAGAGAAGAGCACATTCGAAATATAAATGGTATATTTTTTGTGCTCCGCCGGGATTCGAATCCACAAGCTTCCATTTATGAGTCCGAAGTGCTGCCACTGGACTACGGACTGGCCCAAGATGCCAACGACACGCGTTGTACCTGAGCGGTAGCCCATCCAAGTACTATCCGCGCCCAATGTTGCTTAACTTCGGTGATCTATGGGAGCCGGTGCTTTCAACATGGTAACGTCGTTGACGTTGGCAAAGTGAACAATTTTCTACAGCATGGGTGGTCAGCCGCATACCAACCTATAATTTAAGGAACATACACAACAAATTGCATTTTAAAAATCAACAAATAATAATAATTATGTAAGGACATCAAAAACTAAACATAAAACAAATTTTAATTTAAACAAACCCTAGCCGCCACCATTACAGATCAACCGCCATTTTTTTCTGTCCTTACATATTATTCTTCTTTAATTTTCCCCAGAGTCATAACCTTCTTCATACAGGCTCTCCTTTTATTATGGCTCTGGATATTCCATTCATTCGCAATTTCGGAAATATGGTTTGGTACCATTTTTTTTAAATAAATCCTGTGCGGGAGACTCCCTAGATTTCAGAGACTATGGGGATCTATGACACTTATTGTAGTGCCGCAGAGGTCTTGTTTAAGAGCTTGGTCGTCGCTACAAAGCGCCAATACTCACTCAAGACCCCGTTGCTGTAAGGCTGGATGAACCTTTAGTGACCGGTTTTTGATAAAGGTTTTATGATTTTTTCAACCCAGCGAAAAGCAAATTTGAAAGTGTAAATGGTATATTTTTTGTGCTCCGCCAGGATTCGACCCCACAAATTCCATTTACGAGTCCGAAGTGCTGCCACTGGACTACGGACTGGTCGGCTAAATACGGCAATCTAAGATATTTTAATATTAACATAAAAAGAAGTCTTACATATTGTCGTGTATGTTCCTTGACTTAAAGGTTGGTATGCGGCTGACCACCCATGCTGTAAAAATGGTTCACTTTGCCAATGTGCACCCTGTTTCAGGGAAGGACGGCAAGAGTTGCAGGGTGTATGTCCATTTGAGATTTGGTTTTTATGTTGTAGGTTCACATGAGGCATGTGCAAGCGCGAAAATGTACGTGTCTGTTTGTGGAAATGCGTGTAATGTGAATCTCCAATGTAACATATCTTTGAAACTTAGATTAGATTAGATTGGATTGGAAAATTGAAAACAATTTTTTTTTTCAAAATCGACAATTGTACATTGCATTTTTAACCATGCTTTACGTACTTTTGCCTGTACGGAATGCTCGCCGCTGGCACAGGTAGTTCTGAGCTTGATATAATATATCGGTAGGGATCCCGCAGTTACTTGGAGCTCTGTATTTACATACACTCTAGGATTCCCGGAGGAATAGCACAAGAGAGCTGAATACATTGTGTGCATATAGAATAACAAGCGCACACCTGACACAATCCATTTTATTTTCAAAGAGGCTTCACTTCAAATGCAAAGAAAAAATATGTCTTTTCAATCTCCGTAATTTCTCTTTCTTTAAAAAATATTTTTGAAGTAATTATAAATTTAGAAAAATATATATAAATTCTAGTAAATTAAACTAAAACTATACACTTATAAGTTCGGCTTTACAAATGCTGCATGTGTACCTACTTACAAATTAAATCCAAAACCCAAATTAACATAAACCCTGCCATTTCTGCCGACCTTTCATGAAAAACGGGTGACATTGGCAAAGTGAACCTTTTTTTAATGTAGGGGTGGTTAGCCTCATACCAATCTATAACTCAAGAAATGTATTTTACT
Organism: Agapetus fuscipes; assembly: GCA_951799405.1. Lineage (NCBI taxonomy): Eukaryota > Metazoa > Arthropoda > Insecta > Trichoptera > Glossosomatidae > Agapetus > Agapetus fuscipes. Next base: position 3,677,975 of record OX637363.1, read on the forward strand.
GTATACATCATATTTTTTGTCATTATAAGCATAGAGATATATCTAATCTAATCTAAATTGCAAATATATGTAACATTGGGGGTTCACATTATATGCATTTTCACAAGCAAACACGTATAAGTTCGCGCTTGTACATACCGCATGTGAACCAGCACCATAAAAACCCAAATCTCAAATGAACATACACCCTGCGGTTCTTGCCGACCTTTCCTTAAACAGGGGTGATACTGGAAAAGTGAACCATTTTCTACAGCATGGGTGGTCAGCCACACAACAAAGTCAAGGAACAGACACAACAAGTTACAAGATCCTGAAAGTATATTATTTTTTTTGCCTTTTCACAAGTCTACTGAAAAAATATATTATTGGAACAAGCACCACAGTCCTTGTGGTTGGTGTCTCAGCTAATCAAAAAACAATACTGACATCGCTATCGCAAGATATTAGACTACAGTTTGGACTACAAAGGGGCGTATAAAACGAAGTGCTTCCGTACCTTCTAAGCTGTCTTTTGCTGAGGATGACAGCCATCAGCGCCAGGTTGGCCGTGACTCCGAGAGCCCCCAGGACTATGATGAGAGCCGCCTGCGTGTCTCCTCCAGGGTGGCACTGGAACATCCTGGTGGCATTCAGCGAGGAGTTGGAGGGAGAGCCGGAGCCAAAGCGAAGGTTGGCGCCTATCATGGCCACCGCGGAACCTAGAGAAAGTCAAAGGTAGTTTAATTTTAAAGTAAAAAAAAACATCCAAGAATAACAAAGAGGGGCTAAAACTAACTCACTGCATTGATACACACCAGTGGCGAAGGGTGCCATACAAGCTGGTGCCCATCGGCTTCCCTTTTAAAATGATGTAACAAAGTAGTTAAAAAATACATGTAAAACCAAAGAAACAATACCTACGTGTTTGTTTCCCATTGAAACCATGCAGTCTACTTTATCATCATTTTTGCCTCAATTTAAACGGGAAACCGATTGGAATAGGCTTGTATTGCACCCTTCGCCACTGATACATACTATCTACCACTTTTGTCTCAGTCCTGTCAAACGTTGCAGTTGTGTAGTCAAATAAAACATGTTTTTACGTGTCAAATTTTATGTTTTCTTGCTTTCTCCATTTTGTGTTTTGAACCCCAATTACAACACGTGCTATAATATCTTAAAATAATGCCGCTTTCCTTTTAAATTCGTCAATTTTATCCACAGATCACTGAATATAAAGAGATATGGTATGTTTCTATTGCAGTATCAAAACCAGCGGTCACCGTTTTCTCGGTAGGCGGGTGGTTTACACAGTGAATATCCATTTTTCATATTTAAAAATTCAAATGGATAAACAGAGTTTTAATTCACTTATTTATATCTTTTTTTGTGCTCGAAAATTCTGCTCCTGAAAATGCCTCATTAGGCGAAAATGTTCGAGCACAAAAAAATAAATAAATAAGTGAATAAAAACTCTGTTTTATCCATTTGAATTTTTAAATAATTATAAGTACAGGTTAATTGACACACAAAAAAGTAAAAAACCGTACTTGACAAATTTTAATTAAGAATGTAGCCAATTAGATGGAAGCAATTTTAGACTATTTTTATTACTTTCCAAAAAATATCCGTCAAAATGTAGGTAAGCCTGTCAAATACTTGCGCACTTTTTCCAACGATTTATTCTTATTTCATTATTTTAATTTATTCGCCTTGTACCTGTTTACCAAAGCCCAAGTGACGGCCACTTAAAACTGACAGCGGTTTATTTCTGGTGGCAGATTCTGAAAAAAATGTCCTGGCGAAATTCAACATGACATTGTCAAATGATCCCTCCAGTGACGAATTCTTGCGTTTTATTATAATAAATTCAAGACATTCCTTGTGAACAAAAAAAAAAGCTTTTTTTTTTTACAAGAAAATTGCCTTAATCTGATCTGTATCTATTTTTTTTACAATTTCAAAGAATGCATGAAGTCTATAATCTATAATCTAAGTTGCAAAGATAAATTACACTCAAGATTTATTTAAAATGCATTTCCACAAGCAGACACGTATAAGTTTGCGCTTAAACATGCCGCATGTTAACAACACAAGCCCTGCAATTTTTTGTCGTACTTACCTGCAACAGGGGTGACATTGGCAAAGTTGACCATTTCTTACAGTATGGGTGGTCAGCCTCAACCTGTAAGTCAAGAAATTATTGAATTTGTTTTCATCTGAAAGATAACGCTTTTTTGTAGGGTTAAATATAATCTTAAAATGTTACAGGGTTAAAATTAATAATAGAGAGCTCTTTAGGTGTGATTCACACAAAAACAGTACTCACCAATTGAATAATCCTTATATTATTATTCCTTGACTTATAGTTTGGTAGGTATATATCCTTAATGTTTTTAATGAATCATCAATTAACAATTACCCGATGGCATCTTTTGAACCAGTCCGTAGCTCAGTGGAAACACTTCAAACTCTGAATGGGAAGGTTGTGGGTTCGATTCCCGGCGGAGCACAAAAAATACATTTCATTTATATTTTCAAATTTGCTCTTCGCTGGGTTGAAAAAATCATAAACCTTTACCAATGATCGGTCAGTAAAGGTCCATCCAGTCTTACAGCAACTGGATCTTGCTTAGGTATTGGCGCTTTGTAGCGACGACCAAGCTCGCAGAGGGCTCTTGAGGTGTGATACACCCAAAAACAGCGCTCGCCAAATAAATCATCCTAATATTAATAATATTATGAGGCTGACCACCCATACTGAAAAAAGGTTCACTTAGCCAATGTCAGCCCTGATTCAGGGAAGGTCGGCAAAAGTGGCAGGGTTTATGTTAATTTAAAGTATCATTTGCAAAGATACATAAAACATTTTGGATTCATACAAAATGTATGCCTACAAGCAGACATATTGTTCGCGATTTTCATTAACCGCAGGTGTACTGAAAATACAACGGTTATTGAATATTATAGCTTATTGAAATAAATATAATGTTGCGAACTTGAAATACGTGCGCTTATACACACATATATCAAAGTGACTAGAAGTGGTTGTAATTGTGTGTGTTAATAATGTTCTGTATCCTTAGTACGAGTTGCAAAACTTGAGTAAAGTAAAGTTTACGGAAAGTATTAAAGAGTGATTTTCTCCAAAATCTGCCGTTTTTGTTTGTTACACCTTATGGTCTTAGCAAAAGAGTTACAGTGATGAAGAAAGTCAAGCTCTAACAAACAAAAACGGCAGATTTTGGGGAAAACCACTCTGTAATACTTTCCGTAAACTTTACTTTACTCAAGTTTTGCAACTCGTACTCAGGGCAGGTACTGGTAGTGGAATGATCTAGTAATTGCGAGAAAGTCCCTTCTGGTTTATTATAAAAGAGATCAAAATAGCACGGACAAGGAGTCGCAAGAGAACAATTCGCCGAGTAGCACATATAACCAGTGACTGTCAAGTGATGCCAGTGACTGTCAAATGATGTCAGTAACTGTCAAGTGATGAAATAAATTGTAAATTGTGAAAAATAAATTCTTTAAAAATATCAAAAATTCTGGCATTTTATTTAAAAATAAAATCCAGCAGAAAACGTATTAGCATCTTATTTTAAATAAATATAATAATAAATAAAACAAATAACAGTCCGTACACAAAAAATAATGCAAAAAGACACACACAATAAAAAGACGGATTCCTTTGGTGAATCCGGCACACCCCAAATTGGCCATTAGCTTTGAGGCGACCGGGGATACGCGAGCGAGCGTCTTTTCCCTTGTTAGTGGAATGCTCGTAGAAATGCTTTTAAAAAATTTCAGACAAGCGCTTTTTCATCTGTATAATACTACCTACACGTGTGTCTTTTATTGTAAAAAGAACCTAAGAGGCATTTTGATGCCTAAATTTATCTGGTTCTTCAGTACTGTTACTGTATCCAGCCGCTATTCCGCTAAGGGTGAGCAGCAGTGGCGAAGGGTGCCATACAAGCCGATTCCCATCGGTTTCCCGTTTAAAATGAGCCAAAAATGATAATAAAGTAGACTGCATGGTTTCTAATCTAATCTAATCTAATCTAAGCTGCAAAGATATATATCATTTAAGATTTATATTAAATGCATTCCCACAAGCAGGCATGTATAATTTCGGACTAACACATGCCGCATGTGCACCTACAATATAAAAACCCAATCTCAAATGAACATAAGCCCTGCAACTCTTGCCGTCCTTCCTTGAAACAGGGGTGACATTGGCAAAATAAACCATTTTTTAAAGTATGGGTAGTCAGCCGCATACCAACCTATAAGTCAAGAAACTTTCAAGGGGGAAAAAAATACGTATTGTTTCTTTGGTTTTAAATGTATTTTTTTTACTTTGTGCCTATATATTTTAACTGCTTTGTTACATCATTTTAAAAGGGAAGCCGATGAGAACCGGCTTGTATGGCACCCTTCGCCATTGGTGAGCAGTACCCCAGATGCAGTTGAGTCTCCACTCTGTTCAGTCCTTTATAATATCGACTATATCATTACTTTCTTCATGCAAGTTTTTCTTTTTTCAGAAATTTGTAAAGATTTCGTGTAAATTTAATTTGCTATTTTTGCGTGTTCAAAAAACAATGTTAAAATTATCAGTTACTAATTCATCCTGTTTTATTTTTATAAACGCCACTAGGCAACTAAGCTACACATAAAGCGCAACTTCTTGCCTGCGTTATCCCCGAAGGGTTCACATGTGGTAATTCGGGACCTATAGATTTTTATTTACAATTAAGGGGGCTGGCCTCACGCCAATCCTTTCAGTTGAAGGGGGGGTTTCCCAGCTCCGAGGGGGCTAGTTCTCATTTCTTGTGATGGCTGAGTAAATCTTGCCGGTATTTATTTTGAGTTTTTTTTAATAAACACCGAAACGGAAAATCATTTCCGACACCCTCGGGCGGATCGAGCCTTGCTGTTTACATTATTTTTTTTTTTTTTTTTTTTTAACAAAATATAAATACAATTTTTTTTTTTAAAACAAGTAATATTTCTAAATAATAATAAAAACTTAATTGTTATTTCCTCACCAATTGAAGAGCCAAGCTCTTGTGCTTGGTGAGGGAATCGCAGCTATCTTAAATAAATTATGTTCTTAAATTATATTCTATATAATATAATGAGATAAAAACTTAATATAATACTTAAAGGAAAAAAATATAGGTAATACACAAGAATAAATCAAAAAATAAATTAACAACATAAAAAATGAAAAAAAACCAAAAATTAGAAACAACCAATCAATAAGTAGAACTATGAATATATATATTTTTTTATTTTAAACTTAATTTTTTTAACATCCTTAATTATTTTGATTTCATTTGGCAATATGTTATAGTATTTTATTCCCCTACAGATAAAATTATTCTCGAATTGTTTTGTTTTAAATTTAGGAATTGTTATAAAATTTTGTCTTCTCCTTGATATAGCTCTTTCAAATTGCTTTGCTTTGTCAATTTTTATTATTTCCAGAATAGAGTACAGTTTGAAAATTTGTTCTATAGTTGGTACCTTAAAAATTTTGAATAAAGATTCTGTTGAAAATGTTGGTGGCTTTTTTAGAATTACTTTAATAATTAATCTCTGAGCTATTTTAATTGAATTTAAAATATTATCATATGATCTCCCCCATCCAATTATGCCATATTGCAACATTGATTGTACAATTGAGTAGTATACCCTTTTTAATTGTTCGATTTTAAGAATGTTTCTGAGTCTTATGAATATGTATATGCATTTTCGTATTCGTTTGACCAGTTCCATTATGTGATTTTTCCACTTCATATTTTGATCTATAATAATGCCTAGGTATTTTATATTTTTAGTTGAAGTTAGTGTTGAACATGTGTTTTCACAGTTTTTAGTTTCATTGCAATTCTGACTGTGTATGATGATTTTAATTGGCGGCTCTGAATTAAATTTATTTATTGCGAAAGAAATGAATTGAGTTTTTTTAATATTTAGTGATAATATATTACTATCGAACCACCCCTTCAGTATATTCATGTCAAGATTTGCTCGTTCATTAATAGAGCGCCAATCTTGTCCCTCCAATATAATGGCAGTATCATCTGCATAAGATATTATTTTTCCATTGAGTTTTAGAGTGAAAATATCATTTGTGTATAAGATGAATAGTAATGGACCCAGTACAGTACCTTGTGGGATACCAAATTCACCGGTTGATGGTTGACTATAAGAACTATTAATTTTAACTATTTGAGATCTCTGATATAAGTAACTTTTTATCCATTGTAACGCTTTTAATTTTATCCCAATTGAATTCAGTTTTACAATTAGTTTTTCGTGAGAGATGCTATCAAATGCTTTTTTTAAATCAATGAAAATTCCGATACATTTAAAAGATTGGTCAAGTGAGCTATGAATTAAGTTCGTTATTTTCGCGATGGCATCTTGAGTACTTCTATTTTCCATGAATCCGAATTGGTTATCGTGTATTATATTGTTGGCTTTTATAAATTTAATTAACCTAATTTTTGCTAATTTTTCAAAAATTTTTGCTATGTTAGATATAACAGAAATGGGTCGGTAATTGTTTACTTTTTCCCGATTTCCTGTCTTAAATATGGGTGTTATTATTGTTTTTTTGTAATTTGAAGGAAACGTTCCACTTTCAAAACTCAAATTAATTATATGTTGTAGTGGTTTCGATATTTGTTCTTTAATATGTTTTAAAGTTTCAGCAGAAAGAGCATCATATCCAGGCGCCGTACCGTTTTTCAGATTGCTAATTACTGTCTCTATTTCTTCCCTTGTTGTGGGTTGAAATATATATATCATGTGTTTCTCTTCTATATTGCACTTTAATTCGGGAGAAGTACTTTTACCAGGTATTTGCTGAGCTAAATTTTTTCCAACACTTGAAAAGAAATTGTTGAAAATATTAGCAGCTTTTGAGGGATTTTCTCTACAGCACGTGGTTTCGTTTTCATGATTAATGGCTATTATTTCATTTTTCATGTTTTTGTTTTTTTCAAGAAAATCGTTTATAACAGACCATACATTTTTAGGGTTATTTTTGGTTTGTTCTAATTTATGTTTGTAATAATTTTCTTTTGTGGATTTTATTAAATATGTAAGCTTTTTTTTAAATTTTTCAAAATATTTGAGCAATTTTAGATTGTTCGGTTGTTGACGGGTTTGTTTATACAGAGTTTCTTTATGTCGGATTGATACTACTAGCCCATGTGTGATCCATGGTTTAATCGGCTTATATTTGTGTTTTATGTTATGTTGCACACTTGTTGATTCTTCAACAAGTTTTTTCATTGTATTTTCAAACATTATACAACATTCATTTACATTATTCATTAGATAAAAATCGGACCAGTTCACAACATTTAATTTATCTTTTAAACTATCTAGGTTTATTTTATTATATTTTGATACTTTATTTGTTTTTTTTGTCTCTATCTGTGGAGTATTATATTTATAGTTAAATATACATGAGAAGTGATCTGTTATAGATGTGTGAATGACTGCGGAAGTAATATTATGAAAGTCGGGGATGTTTGTAAATATATGATCCAAACATGATGGCTGTTGTCCTCTAATATTTCTTGTAAATGAATTAATGCAGGAGAAATAATTCAATTCTGCCAGCATATTTAGGTAGATATCTTTATCGTTTGTGTAATTATTATCAGCAATATTTAAATTCATGTCACCAACCAAAATGTTTTTTTTACTTGTGCAAGTTACGAGTATATTTTTTAATCCTTCTATAAATTGTGATATAATTGATGTATGAGTACGATAGATTGCAAATATATTATAATTTTTATTGTTATTTTTAATTTCAAGATTTAATATATTTACGTAAGGTACAGTGTTAATTTCATTTACGTTTATCATAATATTACGATCCGAAATAAATATAGCTACACCGCTATTCTTGTTAATTTTGGTACTTGCAGCTAAATAAGTGAACCCAGGAATATTATACTCTATTTGTCCGGCAGAGTGGGTTTCAGTTAACACAATAATGTCCGGTAAATAATTTAATAATTTTATTGAAATAACAAATTCATCAAAATTTTTTTGTATACTCCGTATGTTATTATGTAGGATTGTTAAACTGTTTTCACACTTCACTAATATTTGATTTGCTTCATAGAATGAGTCGAATATTAGTTCATTTATATTTAGTTTAGAATCTATGTAGCTTATGTTTATGTCAGTCATAAATATGTAAATTTAGTCGTAGTCAATTCGATCTATGGCAATTTTATACATTTTTTGTCTGTAAATACATTGAGGGCTAGTTGTCTTGTGGGTAGTGTCGTTTTTTGTTTTGTATTTAATATTTAAAAAGTGACAGTTACTGCAAATCGCATCTTTTTCTAAGTTGTTACATTTCGCGTAGGTATGTTCTTGAGCGCAGTGTGGACAATTTGGTGGATGTGTTCTTCCTAGGCATCTTTGTGCTGTATGTCCATATTTTAAGCAGTGATAGCACTGTACTAATGGGTTGCAGTCTTCTACGTATGCTCTATTATATTTAATATTAATTTTGCCTTTTTCTAAAAGAATTTTTCGAAGTCTCCCTGTTGTTTGTATGATATAGTTGGTAGTTTCTCTTGGGTTAATACTTTTCAGTTCTTTTATAAGTTTTATGTTCTCTTTTTCTTTTTCTTCAATACCCTCATTTTGGTTTACGATGCCCATGATGATTTCTTTTTCTGTGAGGTTTTTTTCTAGTCCCTTTAGTATGATGTAAGGTTTTTTCTTTTTCATTTCTTCTGTCGTCAGTTCCTTTCCAAGTGTATTGGAAATTTCTTTTTTCAATTTTTCTGCGCTTGTTTTCTCAGTACATGTAATTGTTATCTTTTTTTCACCAGTCTTTTTTATACCCGATATACCAATTTTTAGTTCAGTAGGGTTGATTTCTTTTTGGATCTTTTTTTTTATTTCTTCGGCACTTAATGTGTTTTTTGATTCTACCATGATTGCGTAATTTGTCACTGCGTTTTTGTTCTTTTTAACATTTTTATCTTCCCCAGCCACCGCCGCGTAGGTTTTGTGGCCAGATTCGATAAACTCTTCCAACTTTTTAGTGTAATGCTTGTTGTTTGTTATTACCGTTTCTTGGAGTTCCATAATCTTTTTCTGAAGGGAGTCCCTTTCAGCATGCATCTCTTCTTCTAGTAGCATGATCTTCTGCTCCAGTTGAAGCTTTATTTTAGTCTCCTTCACTGATCCCGTCATTTTACTAATACACTCCTTTATATCACTTAGTATTGAATCCATTTTTTTTTTCAAAAATATCTCGCCCTGCTGGGCGCGACTCTTTTTAGTTTCACAATACAAACAAACACAAATGTGCACTTCGTCCGCGTGAACACGTCCGCCTTGTGCAACGTTCGGCTAGCGAATGAAATTATTTAAATATAAGCATGGAATGTAAGCATTCTACCAACTGAGCTATCGACCGGAAGTTTTACGAGCTTAATCATCGTTATAGAGCGCCAATTTTCAAGCAAGACACGGTTGCTGTAAGGCTGGATGGACCTTTGGTGACTGGTCTTTGGTTTAACGTTTACGATATTTTTAACCCAGCGAAAAGCATATTTGAAAATATAAATGGGATATGTTTTGTGCTCTGCCGGGGTTCGATCCCACAGCTTATGAGTCCTAAGCGTTACCACTAGACTACGGACCGGTAAATGAATTTTTAATTTCACTGTGTGAATACACTTACTCAAAAAATTGAATTTTTAATTAATAATTAGCCAATCAAATATGTTGAACCAGGAATAAAGTTATGGACATTGCACAATTGCCCTTTCCGTATTCTCACCTCCATCCCGGGAGGCGGATTACAGTACGCTCATCTAATCTAATCTAATCTAATCTAATCTAAGCTGCAAAGATATATATCTATCTATCTATAATCCACAATACAATAAAATTGTTATACACGTCACTAGTCCGTAGTTGTCTGGAATACTGTTCACCCGTCTGGTCTCCTCATTATACGGTTCATATAGATAGTATTGAAAGAGTTCACATTAAATTCTTGAAAATTATAAATTATAAGCTTAAAATTCCTATTTCTAATTTTGATCCCATCCTTTTGAACTCTTTTCTTAAATTAAATAATTTACTGGAAAGACGCAAAATCATTGACTTGTTGACCCTTTATAAAATAAAAAATGGACTTATAGACTGTCCGTCGTTGCTGGGCGAGTTAAATTTTTTAATCCCTCGTCAAGGATCACGACACATTATTCCTTATCGCCCTGTAGCTTCCAATACAAATGCACAATATAACAGTTGCATAAATCGCCTTCAACGTAGTGGTAATACCTGTACACTAGACTTTGACCCACCCAACAATAACTTTGATAGGTATAGAGCTGGTCTGTTGAGGTACTTTTTGGATGAATAATGTTTTTATTTCTGTTGCTTGTATATTTCTTTTGATTTTTGATTTATATTTTTTCTCTAAATAGTAACTTTGATTGTTATTCTTATTTTTATATAGTTTTTTTTATTGTGTTTATTTGTTTCATTTTACTTTCATATATAGGTATTTATAATTTTTTTCAATCTATTTTTAATTGTGGTTTTATATTCAGCTACTTACTTCTAATTTCTGCTTACTATTTATACATTCATAAACTGTCTTTTCTCTTGTTTTTTTATCTCATCTCTCTATTTTTTTTTTTTTTTAAAGTATTAATACCTACTTATGTAATCATTATTTTGTTTTATGTTACTTTTTATCCCGGATAGTTTTCAATTGTAGTTCTGATATATTTGTTGTTTCATTTTATACTTTTTACTTACTCTTGTATTTATAACACTATTTTTAGTATGGTTTGTAAAAGGCACTAAGTGTCGTGAATTTATAAATAAATAAATAAATAAATAAATAAATAATCTAAGCTGCAAATATATGTTAAAATTTAAGGCTCATATGGAATGCATGCCTACAGACAGGCACATGTAGGTTCGCGCCTACACATTGTGCATGTGTGCATACAAATAAAGAAAACCTCACATGGACATAAACCTTGCAACTCCTGCCGCCGTTCCCTGAACCGGGGTGGCATTGGCAAAAATGTACCGATTTTTACAGCACGGGTGGTCAGCCTCATACCAACCTATCAGTCAAGGAGCAGCCTATCATTTAAGATTTATATTAAATGCATTCCCACAAGCAGACATGTATAATTTCGCGCTAACACATGCCGCATGTGGACCTACATTATAAAAACCCAATCTCAAATGAACATAAGCCCTGCAACTCTTGCCGTCCTTCCCTGAAACTGGGGTGACATTGGCAAAGTGAACCATTTTGTACAGTATGGGTGGTCAGCCGCATACCGCTCATACAAAGCTAATTTAAGGTCAAGCGGCTGAGGAGCTTTCGGAGAATTTACCAAGTATCAAGTCGACTCTAGATCTTTCAAGGTCATAACATAGAACAATCATACAGAGATCCAAGGGGCCAAACGGAATCGAACCGGCGTTATTGTATTTCAAATACGCTAGTCGATATCATTGTCTTGACTCACATGGCCATAGCGCAGACATACTATGAACTAAAGATTTAAAGTACCCACGCGCGCCTGAACATGTTTGCTAGTCTAATCTAATCTTATCTTAGTTGCAAAATATATCTAACATTAAGATTCACATTACTTAGTTGCGAAAATGAAATAAACAATATTGTAGTCAACACAAATGAATAGTGTTTCTCTGCGAAAGCGATATTGGAAAAGCTGCCGTGATTTCATATTTATTACAAAACGGCTTGTTGGCGAAATGTGAGCTTTCATATTATTGTTCTTATTGGAATCAACACTAATAATTTACTGTATGAAAGGTATTACAGGGTTTTCAATAGGGGTGGTCAGAGCCTCGGCAGTTATAATCTAATATAAGTTTTATATCCATCCAGTTCAATTAAATTTCTTGGGGTCCATCTTGACAACACTCTCTCCATCTAATCTAACCTAATCTAAGTTGCAACGATATGTTACATTGGAGATTCACATAACATGCATTCTCACAACTAGACACGTACAAGTTTGCGCTTGCACATGCCTCATGTGAATATACAACACAAAAACCAAATCTCAAATAGACATACACCCTGCAACTCTTGCCGTCCTTCCCTGTAACAGGGGTGACATTGGCAAAGTGAACCATTTTTACAGCATGGGTGGTCAGCCGCATACCAACCTATAAGTCAAGGAACATACACGACAAATTACATTTTATAAATCAGTAAATAATAATATCATCAAAACTAAACAGAAAACAAATTCCAATTTAACAAACCCTACCCGCCAACATTACATATCAACCGCCATTTCTTTCTGTCCTTACATACTTCTTTCATTTCCTCCAGAGTCATAACCTTTTTCATACAGGCTCTTTTTTATTTTGACTCTGGATATTCCATTCATTTGCAATTTCGAATATTTGGTTCATCCATACCTTTCTCGGTCTTCCTCTACCATGAGTACACAAATAAGCTCGACTGTGAGCTCCTGTTTTTTTCACCTGAGGCAGTTGAGATGGGTCAGAAACTGTCTGACATCTGAAGCTGCTAAGGTTCTCATCGTATATTTCGTTGTGTCGAGGCTGGATTGTTGCAATAGTTTGTTCTGGGGTCTTCCAAGGTTTCAGCAGTCTAGACTGCAGTCCATCTTTAATGCTGCAGCCAAATTACTTTTGGGAGGACGAACAACTGGCCATGTCTCTCCTATGTTGCAGCGCCTTTATTGGCCGACCTATCCTGAAACAGGGGTGACATTGACACAACAATCACTTTATTCGGGCTATGTAGCCGTGGTCTGGTTGATTCTTTCCGGACAGTTTCGCCCATCGCTCCGATGGGTACGAGTATTATCAGCGGTTGGCTAGTCGCTGTGATCTTCTTACAAGATCTGCTGTACTAGAAACAACGCCAGCCTTTGGATAAAATCTAGTACCGTTGACCGGTCCGTAGTCCAGGTGGTAACACTTCGGACTCGTAACTGGAAGGTCGTGGGTTCGAATCCCGGCGGAGCACAAATAATATACCATTTATATTTTCAAATTTGCTCTTCGCTGGGTTGAAAAATTCATAAACCTTTACCAAAGACCGGTCATCAAAAGGTCCATCCAGCCTTACAACAACTGGGTCATGCTTGAGAATTGCTTGGAATTGAATTGAAGAGCTCTTGAGGTGTGATACACACAAAAACAGCGCTCACCAAATAAATCAGCCTAATTTAATTTTTTAATTAATTAATTTAGTACACCAGATCCTGTAAGAAGATCACAGCGACTAGCCAACCGCTGATAATGCGCATCGGAGCAATGGGCAAAACTGTCCGTAAAGAATCAACCAGACCACGGCTACATAGCTCGAATAAAGTGATCGCTGTGTCAACAAGAACCGGCCGTGAAGGGTTCAATGTACAATTAAGGGTTGACATTGGCAAAGTGAACCATTTTTTACATTTATGTCCATGTATATATTGTGATTTATTGTTTTTAAAAAATGTAATTTGTCATGTATGTTCCTTGACTTATAGGTTGTTATGCGGCTGACCACCCATAATGTAAAAATTGGTTCACTTTGCCAATGTCACCTCTGTTTCAGGGAAGGACGGCAAGAGTTGCAAGGCTTATGTTCATTTGAGATTGGGTTTTTATATTGTAGGTCCACATGCGGCATGTGTTAGCGCGAAATTATACATATCTGCTTGTGGGAATGCATTTAATATAAAACTTAAATGATATATATCTTTGCAGCTTAGATTAGATTAGATTAGATGTCAAACTAGAGTTCAATAAAAGATAATATATTCCTATTAGTGTACATAGTGTTAATTCGCTTTGATTGTGGCGGTGCAAATTCAAAACATGGTGAGTTCACATCGCGCGGGTCCGAAAATTTCAATGAAAATTTTGTAATTATGCAAATGTACGCAGCCCCAAAACATAAACACCCCGAGTATTAATTCATCCCGTTCTCATTTCCTGCTTTTGGATTAAGGCTGTTTTGCCATCCCAAGATATATTTAGAAATGAAGCGTACGTACAATATATACCTATATATAACATTCGTATATAATCTCATTTTATTTTTAAAATAGATTTGTGAAGAGGAATGCATGAAAAAGGTTATGACTCTGGATGAAATGAAAGAAGTGTGCAAGGACAGGAAGAAGTGGCGGCTAATCTGCAATGGTGATTTTTAATGTTGGTGTATTCATTTGCTACATTTTTTGCATAGGAAATTTCTGACTTTTTTTGTATAGATTTCTTTGTAAGGTTTTGTTCTTTTGTATATTTAAATGTAATTTTTTATTCATATTCCTTGACTTATAGGTTGGTATGAGGCTGACCACCCATACTGTAAAAAATGGTTCACTTTGCCAATGTCACCCCTGTTTCAGGGAAGGTCGGCAAAAGTTGTGGGGCTTATGTTCATTTGAGGTTTGGATTTTATTTGTAAGTTCACATTCAGCATTTGTAAGCGCGAACTACACTTGTTGGTTTGTGGGCTTACATCTGAGAGCTTTAAATGAATATATCCTTGCAACTTAGATTATAGATTATAGATTATAGAATGCAATTCACCAACCTATTCGGCCTGGCCAGAAACAGGTATTAATAACATCAATTAATAATTCATTTTTGTTTATTTAAATGAATTATTAATTAATAATTACCCAATAACATCTGTTGAACCAGGGTCAAAGTTATGGTCAAATGACCCAGGCGGGGATCGAACCAACGTTGTTATATTCCAAACACGCTAGAAAGATCAGCCCACTTGATCCCCTCGGCCATAACACCGACTAATCTAAGTTGCAAAGATATGTAACATAAAGGGCTCGCATTATATGCATTTTCGCAAGCAGACACGTATAGGTTCGCGCTTAAATATGCCGCATGTGGACTTACAATATAAAACCTGAATCACAGATGAACATACACGCTGCACTCTTGCCGATCTTCCCTGAAACAGGGATGCATTGGAAAAGTGAACCATTTTCTACAGCATGGGTGTTTAGCCGCATACCAACCTATCAGTCAAGGAACATGTCGGTATTATGGCCAAGGGGGCCAAGTGGGCCGATCGTTCTAGCGTGTTTGAAATGGAATAACGTCGGTTCGATCCTCGCTTACGTCATTAACCATTTCTTTGACCCTGGCCCTGGTTGTAATATAAATAAACAAACAGATGTAAAAAAATAAAAAAAAACAGATGTAATTGGGTAATTATTTATTCAAATGAACATAATCCCTACAATTTTTGCCGACCTTCCCTGACACAGGGGTGACATAGTCTTACAGTAACTGAATCTCACTTGAATATTGCTGCTTCCTATAGCGACGATCACGTTGGCAGAGGGCTCTTGAGGTGTGATTCATTGACACAAGAACAGCGCTCTTACAATAAATAATCCTTATATTTTATCTCGTTGGATTGTGCATTCGTGGAATCCTTTTCTGGGTCACCCAGCTACCAACTAGGACGAAATATTCGGGTTACACACCCCTTTATATACTCTAACAGTCTAACCCATGTACACTTTGTATGTATTGGTGCTCTTATATAGCGCATAGCAGGAAGAGCAAAAAAACCTAACCCACAATTACAATTCTGTCCAAACAAGTGTGGGCTATGTTATGTAGAGAAGGGCAATTGTGACCATATTCTTCAAAAAAACCTAAAACCGTAATACAAGTTTAATATTTTTTTGTTTTATTTTTAACGCATAAAATTTACATTTTAACATTTAAGAAATATTCAATGTACGAACACAAGCAGACACGTGTACGTTTGCATTTACAAATGCTGCACGTGAACTCACCTAATAAAAACACAAATCTCAATTTACTGCAAAAGACTGGATGTAATTAATTGCTTGTATTCCTTGACCTATATGTTGGTATGAGGCTGACCACCCATACTGTAAAAGATTTGTCACTTTGCCAATGTCACCCCTGTGTCAGGGAAAGGCGGCAAAAGTTGTAGGGCTTATGTTCATTTGAGGTTTGGATTTTATTTGTAAGTACACATTCAGCATTTGTAAGCGCAAACTACACGTGTTTGTTTGTGGGCATGCATTTGAGAACTTTAAATGAATATATCCTTGTAACTTAGATTATAGATGATAGAGATTTTATAGACTGCAAGCCTTGCAGGTCTTCCCTAAACAAAGGTGATATAAGTGAAGTGAACAAACTTTTTCCAGCTTACAACAGTCGCTGTTGAAGTGGGGGACTCCCAGCTCCCGAGGTGGACTGTTGCTCATTTCTTGTGAAGGCTGAGTAAACCTTGCCGGAATTTAATTTTTAAGCTTGAAATAAACACTGAAATTGGAAATCATTTCTGACACCCTCGCCTCAGTGGGATTCATACCCGAGCTCTCGGCATGGAATGCAAGCACTTAACCAACTGAGCTATCAACCGGACAACTCATAATCATAAAAAAATATTGTTTTTTTTAATCTATTAATTCAACTGACCGGTCCGTAGCTCAGTGGTAACACTGCGGACTCTGAATGGGAAGGTTGTGGGTTCGAATCCCGGCGGAGCACAAAAATATATACCATTTATATTTTCAAATTTGCTCTTCGCTGGGTTGAAAAATTCATAAACCTTTACCAATGACCGGTCACCAAAGGTCCATCCAGCCTTACAGCAACTGGGTCTTGCTTGAGTATTGGCGCTTTGTAGTGACGACCGAGCTCGTACACCTCTGCTGCACTACAACAAGTGCATAGACCCCTAAAGTCTCTAGAATCTAGGGAGTCTCCCGCACAGGATTTCTTAAAAAAAAAAAACTCTAGTTTTCAATTATTTCCATTGAAGGGAAGCGCCTCATTGTTAAATCAAAGCTGAAGTTAAAACTTTTGTAGTTCTTCATTCATTTGTTAAATGCTTTTGTATTGTATTGTGGCTTTAGCTGCATTTGAAATGTCGTCGTCCACAATTGTTCTCCTCTAAAACAATGGGTTAGGATCTGACAAATATCTCTCGGTAATTAGATTCAGCATTTAAGCACACACACAGCCACTTGTGTGTGCGAGAAAAAAAGGGTTTCACACAAAAACAGGGTGTTGCTTAGAAATTCATACGGGTAATCATGGACGAACATAGCATTTCAACCGTGGGTAGCCGTGGGCAGTCCACTCGTTTTTTTTTTTTTAAATAAATTTTTGAAAAGGAATGCAATTCACCAACCTATTTTGCCTGTCCAGTTGTCTTGCAACGACATCTGAATCAGGGTCAATGTTATGGTCAAAGGGGCCAGCCGTGGCTCGAACCAACGTTATCTGAACCAAATACGCTAGCTGAACAAGCGTCTTGACCGCCGTGGCCATAGCACCGATTGCTTAATAATATAAGGATGATTTAGTAGGTGAGCGCTGTTTTTGTGTGTATCACACGTCAAGAGCCCTCTGCGAGCTTGGTCGTCGCTGTAGAAAGCGCTAATTCTCAAGCAAGACCCAGTTTTTGTAAGGTTGGATGGACCTTTCAGTGACCGGTCTTTGGTAAAGATTTATGAATTTTTCAACCCAGCGAAGAGCACATTTAGAAATATAAATGGTATTTCTTTGTGCTCCGCCGGGATTCAAATCCACAACCTTCCATTTACGAGTCCAAAGTGTTGCCACTGGATAAGGACCGGTCCAAGAAATGCCAACAACACGTGGTGTACCTATCGGTCACCCATCCTAGTAGCATCCACGCCCAATGTTGCTTAACTTCGGTGATCTGATGAGAACCGGTGCGTTCAACATGGTATCGTCGTTGACAAAAAACAGCTGGTGAAATACGTGCATTTCCATGCAAGAGGACTAAAGTTCGATCCCCACAGGTTGTAAGAAATGATAACCATTTTTGGTGATTATTGCAAAACAAAACTAAAACACCGGTAAGGTTTCCTCAGAATTCACAAGAAATGCAAACCAGCCTTCAAATTTTTCACAAAGCAGCTTTTATAATTTATAATTGAGTTCATTTTTTTTAAATGCGATTCCTTGACTTATCAGTTAGTATGCGGCTGACCCCCCATCATGTAAAAAATGGTCCACTTTGTCAATGCCACCCCTGTTTCAGGGAAGGACGGCAAGAGTTGCAGGGTGTATTTCCATTTGAGATTTAGGTTTTTATGTTGTAGGTTCACATGCGGCATGTGCAAGCGCGAACTAGTACCTACGTGTCTTGTGAGAATGCATATAATGTGAATCACCAATGTAACATATCTTTGCAACTTAGATTAGATTAGATTAGGCGGCCCTGAGTCCCTAAAGAATCTTAAATGAAAACTGGTTTAAAAACGGCTGGTTGTATTTTAGAAATTTAAAAATTAAAAAAAAAAAAAAATACCACGAACGGTAAACGACATTTTTACAGAAATGTACGGTGCAGATGACTCCTTCGTGTAAGGTGCATAAACTCACAAGTTAATTTGTTGATTTTTGTAGCACTAATTTGATAAACCTTTCTTATATTATATTAGACGTTCAACGCATTTTTCAGTTTGCCCCCCATCTTGCTTAGAGCCCTTTGTGAATCAAGCAAGAATGTTTTTTTTTTATCAGCCAAAGTGTACCTACCAATTACTTAAGTATATCTGGGCTGGAAATCTCATCCCCACGGTAATTCTTACTTTTTTTTTTAAGGAATCCTTTGCGGGAGGCCCCCAATTCTTGAAAGTCTTGGGGGTCTATGTCGCCCTGAAAGGGTGCCGCAAAGGTGTTGCTTGTGTGGTTGCTTCTGTCGTGAGTCGCTGCAAGGAAGTGGCGATTGATGTTGGTTTTGAATAAAACCGGATTAAATTGGGAAGGGAACACAGATACTGGTAGATCATTCCATAAACGGGCAGTTTGTCAAAGGAATGAGTCATGAAAACGCCAAGTTCTCATAGTTTTGAGATCGACTGCAAAGGGATGAATAAACGAGTTTCCCTTTCTGAAATGTGAGGGGGAGGGATTAATGAATGTAGCTCATTAGAACAAGCTCCGTAGTAATATCGATAAAAAATACTGAGCATTCCAACTTTTCTTCTGTACTGGAGCGGCTGCAGATCGGATGTCAGAAAGGATCATTGATCAACCTCACTGCCCTCCTTTGCACAGAATATCGGTAATATTTGTATGAAGACTAATAAGCTGTTCGTTTGCGGCCATCTTGGATTGACAGGTCTTCATACAAATATTACCGATATTCGGTAGGCAAGAATTACTGTGCTGATGAGACTTCCAGCCCATACCATTCACGGAACTTGTGGTGAATCAAATAGGAGTCAACCTCATTATGTCTGAATCAAGATGAAAGTTGAAGTGTCGAACCTGGAAATACAATTTTATCTACGAGTAAATAATATTATTGTGTGATAACGCCTTCCAATAAAAATCTACATATATGTTTTACATTATTTCTGTGTCCGACAATCGTAAATAGGTTTTTTTTTGTGTTTCTACGATACATTAAGAAACAAATATACATGATACATTTACAACCTCTATTTTCGTATTTTACAAGCTAAGAAAAACGCTTTAAAAAGCGATATTTAACTCTGATATTGTTGATATATTGTTGATACTTTGACAAACTAATGGTGCCTGAGCTGGAAGTTTCATCAGCACGGTCATTTTTACCTACCGAATTTTGTAATATTTGTATGAAGACAAATTAGCTATTCACTTGCGGCCATCTTGGATTTACAGGTCTTCATACAAATGCATCATTAGTTTGTCAAAGCGTGTGTTTAACCGACGACTAAAATGTCTTAGAATAGCCCCGATATTGTTTGAATGCATGCATGCAATATTTGGGTTGACTTCAAGAATGAAAGTCGTACCAGCATGGAACCACAATTCGTATACGGAATGTTTTGGTTGGTCAAGTCCATGGATTAGTTGTTAGTATGTCAACTTTCATGTCGGAAGGCGTGGATTTGATTTTAGTGTAAGACGCAAGTTCAAAGTTATAACGGTCGATCGCGATCGACCGTTTGGGCACCTCTGCTATATATGATGGATTCTTGCCTGAAGATAATAATTAATTATTAAGTACATAATAATTATTGTAGAGTTGCATCTCATATAATATTGTACTGTACTATTGTTTACTCTAGTTTTATCCAATTTCTAGTTTATTTTTGTTACTTTAATATAGGACCTTGCTTTTTTTTTTTTTTGTTTTATCTTTGTTTTTATTTTTTTTTTTTTCTACTTATTTTGTTAACTTTTTTGCAATGTATTTCAATTTTTGTTTACCCTCATATGTGCGTTCTTTTATTTTACCTAAGTTTTAATATTATTACTTGATCATGCTCTTATTGCTCTATATGCTATATGCTCATTGCTCTTATGTTTTTCTTCTTTCTTTTCTCTCTTATGTTTTTCTCTTCATCTTCTTACTTTTTGCATAAATATCTTCTACTTTTATTCTGTAGTAATCTTGTAGTAAGCTTTATTTTGTAGTAATCTGTTTTATTTTGATACTATTATGTTTGTAATGTTTTTTATTTCTATTTATGGATACATGTAAAAGGCTCAATGTGCCGTTAACGAATGAATAAATAAATAAATAAATAAATAAATAAATAAATAAATAAATAAGATGATCGACAAGATCGAAAACGTCCGCAACATTTAATAAAATAAATTGATCTATTGTGAACAGAAACAGTGTTTTTATTTCTAAAAAATAAAAATTAAATAAATAGCTATGCTAACGTTGAAAAAAGCGGACCTAAGAAATAATTCTGTACGTAAGAATTACTGATTCGTCTACCAAAGCATATCGATTATGGAGGTTCTGAACCCAAGAAAGACTTCTCCGAATGACGTCAAAAAGCAATTTATTATCTAAAAGACCGAAGATTTTCTTTCTCTGTTTCTCCCTATCAATGCCCCAAAGTTTTTCTTTCGTATTTTAACCTTTTAGGACACAAAAAGAATTCATTCTTCCAATCCAACAAAGCAGAAAAAATAATACGCGAATTTGTTAGACTTCGATATTTATAGAGACTTCCTCGGAATGGAGAAAAGGCCTATAAAGGGTCTATAGGACCCGATTTGAAAAAAAAAATCATAATATTGTTATCTCTTTTTATTAAACTGCAATTATTTATTTAAACAGAATTTATTTTACACGGTTTGGTTCACAATTTACAATAATTGATAATCTCTGGGTATATGGTATTCACGTCCAAATGTTGGATGCAACTAATACACTGATGCACTTTGCAATCCGTATATATAGGTACAAAAGGGATCATTGTTGCATATTCTAGATTATTCGATCTCTCGCTCATACCAGACCACCGTTCTATGTACCTTACCTACTACTACCATCATACTAGAGCCAAATTGTTCTAAACACTTTTTCAACGTTAAAAATGTAGGTTGTCGTGTGTGTTCCTTGACTTATAGGTTGGTATGTGGCTGACCATCCATGCTGTAGAAAATGGTTCACTTTGCCAATGTCACCCCTGTTTCAGGGATTGTCGGCAAGAGTTGCAGGGTGTATGTCCATGCGAGATTCGGGTTTTTATATTGTAGGACCACATGCGGCATGTTTAAGCGCGAACTTGTGCATGTCTGTTTGTGAAAGTGCATGTAATGTGAATCTCCAATGTAACATTTCTTTGCAACTTAGATTAGGTTAGATTAGATGGAGAGAGTGTTGTCAAGATGGACCCCAAGAAATTTAATTGAACTGGTTGGATATAAAACTAATATTAGATTATAACGGCCGAGGCTCTGACCACCCCTGTTGAAAACCCTGTAATACCTTTCATACTGTAAATCATTAGTTTTGATTCCAATAAGAACAATAATATGAAAGCTCACATTTCACGAACAAGCCGTTTTGTAATAAATATGAAATCACGGCAGCTTTTCCGATTTCGCTTTCGCAGAGAAACACTATTCATTTGTGTTGACGACAATATTGTTTATTTCATTTTCGCAACTAAGTAAACTCCATAAATTTTTATGTTTTCCGAACACAGTGCGCGAAATTTGGAAGCTCTGGAACAGTGGCTCACAAACATTCCTTCTCGTAGACCACTCAATTTTTTGTTACTGATTTGCTTTGGACCCCCTCCATTGTTGACCCCTTTTGTTGACCACCTATATTGGTATTAAAATCTATCGAAATCTAAATCTAAATCTAAGCTGCAAAGCTATTTATATCGTTTAAAATTCATATTAAACGCATTTCCACAATCAGACATTTATAAGTTCGCGCTAACACATGCCGCATGTGGACCTACAATATAAAAACCCAATCTCAAATGGACATAAGCCCTAACTCTTGCCGACCTTCCTTCAAACAGGGGTGACATTGGCAAAGTGAACCATTTTTACAGTATGGGTGGTCAGCCTATGTACGAGTATAATCTAAGTGGGCATGCATTCGATATGAGTTTTGTATGTTAATCTATTGTAACGAGCGTACTGTAGTATAAGTGCATACGTGATTCTAATCACGCTGGTGGAACAACGCTCTGGAATCATCCACTATGCTCGAGAAATCAAGAACAGTCGAGAAACGCCCGTATGAACGCATATAAATGTAAGCCGCAATCGTATGCAGGCCAGGGTGTCGATTAAAACATTGAGCCGTGAAATCGAAAGCAAGGGCTAGAAATCAGGGGTGGTTAATTGTGAACCAAACCGTGTAAAATAAATTCTGTTAAAATAAATAGTTGCAGATTAATTGAAAGAGAAGCCAGTAAAATCATAACAATATTTCTTTGCAACTTAGATTATCGATTATAGCCACGCCAAGGCTGCTTAAATAAAGTATCATATTGGTATACGCAACTACGCAACTAAGCTACACATATAGTGTAACTTCTTGCCTGCGTTATCCCCGAAAGGGTCGTATATGGTGATTCGGGACCTATTTATTTTTACGAATAAGAAGGCCGGCCTCACACCAACCACTTTCAGTTGAAGTGGGGGCTTCCCAGCTCCCGGGGAGGGGGGCTGGTTCTCATTTATTGTGAAGGCTGAGTAAGCCTTGAGATCGAACCCTTGCTTTCGGCATGGAATGCAATCATTCTACCAATTGAACTATCGACTTTTTTACGAGCTTGGTCGTAGTCGCTACAAAGCGACAATTCTCAAGCAAGACCCAGTTGCTGTAAGGCTGGATGAACCTTTGGTGACCGGTCATTGGTAAAGGTTTAGGAATTTTTCAACCCAGTGAAGAGCAAATTTGAATATATAAATGGTATATTTTTTGTGCGCCGCGCCGGGATTCGAACCAACAACCTTCCATTCAGAGTCCGAAGTGTTACCACTGAACTACGGACCGGTATCACATGATTTATCAATAGAGTATTGAAAACTAGTTTTACATATCATAAACTCGTTCGGTTTCGAGGCGATACCTCAGTAAATGGTATTCCTCGAGAATTCTCGAGTATTTCTCGTGTATTTCCAAGTATTTGTCGTGATATTTCGAGTATTCTGCTGGGAATGCATCTTGCAGAGATTGAAACTTGCTTCACGAGGGGATTCGGTTTACGAAGCAAATAGAGATGTATGGGAGTGCGGATATTTAGAATACCAGCTACTGGGAAACTTTGTATTCAAATCGTGTACGTGGGCGAGAAGACTCAAAGGATGTATTTTAAAAGTGCAAGCAATAAAACATGGAGGCGTGTACACAGCTGATCGCTCTACCATAATTTGTATCATTGACAAAACGACCACTACGCTCTGCCCTCACTGCTGACAACAAGGTCATAGTGCCTAAAAGAGCGAACACATCAAATTTTGTAGACAGGAGCTTTGCGGTGGCCGGGCCGGTTGCCTGGGACAATTTACCCGTCGGTGTTCGCGCGAATTAGCCTTCCACCACCTTCAGAAAGGGATTGAAGACACTGCTTTTTTCCAGAAGCCATGGCGCCCTTGAGATGGTCCTGGACAATTAAATGGCGCCACAGGAAAGAAATCATCCATCATCATCATCATCTATAATCTAATCTATAATCTAAGTTGTAAGGATATATATTCATTTAAAGCTCTCAGATGTATGCCCACACACCAACAAGTGTAGTTCGCGCTTACAAATGCTGAATGTGTACTTACAAATAAAATCCAAACCTCAAATGAACATAAGCCCCACAACTTTTGCCGACCTTCCCTGAAACAGGGGTGACATTGGCAAAGTGAACCATTTTTTACAGTATGGGAGGTCAGCCTCATACCAACCTATAGGCTATAAGTCAAGGAATATGAATAATAAATTCCATTTAAATATAAAAAGAACAAAACCTTACAAAGAAATCTACACAATCATCATTGAGTTATAACATAAAGGGGGAGAAAAAAAAGGAGCAGAAATCTTACTGCATTTTTGTCTCAGTCTTGTCAAATGTTTCAGTTGTGTTGTCATACAAAACATGTTTCTACGTGTCAAATTTTATGTCTTTTTCCTTTAAAAATCGTCAATTTTATCGATCACAAGATTTATACCGCATGCGTCTATGTTCGGACTGCACCGGGCATATTACGCACGCGGCAATGCTGCCACCTTTCTAGAAACATTATACATTCGCCGAGTTTGTACTCATGGAAAAGCAGCTGTGAAGTTCTTTGTTCTCTTTCTTACTAATGACCATTTTCGTTAGTAGGTGGAAACAGGTATATATTGTCTACTTTCGTTAAAATAATTTGTAGTCCACAGAATCATAAGTCAATGATTTGTACTATACAGCGATCAGCTGTTTACGCGCTAGCATGTTCTATTGATTTCTAACTTTAACTTGAAAAACCTGAAACAGTGGTTTGACAGAAGCATAAAATTCCTCTTTTGTGCCACAGTATCGAAGTTGCAAATTTCTTTGATTATCCCCAATCTTCCCTGATGAGGAACATGGAGACGAAGATCTTCAAATAAACACGACATGATTTACCGACGCCCGTTGAGTTTGAAGGCACTGTGTGAGAAGTCTCGACATATTCACCGATCTCATGGGTAGATAGAAAGCGATAAAACATGTCCACGAACTGATCTGAAATGCTCTCCATACGCTACGCTAAAAAAAACACTACTAAGGTAGAAGGTACCTACTCCTTGTAGTGGCGAAGGGTGCCATACGACTCGATTCCCATCGGTTTCTCTTTTAAAATGAGGCAAAAATGATAATAAAGTAGATTGCATGATTTCAATGGGGAAAAAATACGTATTGTTTCTTTGGTTTTAAATGTATTTTTTTACTTTGTGCCCATATTTTTTAACTACTTTATTGCCTCATTTTAAAAGGGAAGCCGATGGGAATCGAGTTGTATGGCACCCTTCACCACTCTTAGTACACATATGGTGTAACTTCTTGCCACGTTTTCCCCGAAGGGTTTTGCATGTGGCGAGTGCAACCTATTTATTTTTTCCAGGTAAGCAAGCCGGCCTTACGCAAAGCACTTCACATTTGAAGTAGGGGTTTCCCAGCTCTCCAAGGAGCTGATACTCATTTCTTGTGAAAGCTGAGTAAACGTCGCGTCGGTGGGAAACTCTCGATGGAATTCCAACTTAAGCTCTCGACATGGAAAGCAAGCACTCTACCAACTGAGCTATCAACCGGACGAATTTACTAAGTATTACGAATTTTAAGTAAGCATTGTATCTACTCAATGATACAAATTGGTATTCAATGTACTCGTATATTTGTGTACGCTGCTCTTGAAAAATCGGTTTAAATTCCCGGCTTTCTGACAACTACTGAATACCGGATACAAGGAACATCCCTGAAATGCAAGGCGAGTCTGCGAGGATTGGAAATTTCTAGAGATGGGAAAATCTCTGGTTGATACAGCACTTAGGAATGCATATGTTCACTAGACTAGAGGAAACCCGGGATATTTAAGTGCAGGATTAGGGGAATTCACTACTAAAACCTAAACCAATGCATGCCAGTTTTATAGTTAAACGTTAGATTTCCTGTACCCTTAGTACGAGTTGCAAAACTTGAGAAAAGTAAAGTTTACGGAAAATATTAAAGAGTGATTTCTCCCAAAATCTGACGTTTTTGTTTGTTACACCTTACGGTCTTAGTAAAAGAGTAACAGTGATGAAGAAAATCAAGTTCAAACAAACAAAAACGGCAGATTTTGGGGAAAATCACTCTTTAATAATTGCCATAAACTTTACATTACTCAAGTTTTGCAACTCGTACTAAGGGTACTGCTTGCCTTATATACACACGTTAGAATTTTATTTTTTTAATCTTATAAATAAACACTGATTCTACAATTTATTTTGTAATACATCTTTGCAACTTAGATTATAGACATCTGTTGAACCAAGGGGTCAAAGCTATCGTCGATAAGACACGGCGCAGATGGGCTTCGAACTTGCGTTTGTTTCAATAACGCAAATTCGAGTGGCGACGCCTTACCCTTTCGACCAAACCAGCAAAATACCTGCGGAGGTACCGACCACACCTAGTAGAATAGCGTCTGGAAACAGGAACAAGGATGACCGACGTTTCAATCAAGTATCACTTTCAGAGCTAGTTCGGAATCCAGGGCTGGAAGTCTCAACACCACGGTAATTATAATACCTACCGAATATCGGTAATATTTGTATGAAGACTAAACAGCTGTTCACTTGCGGCCATCTTGGATTGACAGGTCTTTATACAATTCTTTCCCCCAGTTCTTGTTTGCCGTATAGACCAATTTTGTCAAATATGACCTTATAATGCAGTCGTCTTAAGAATCAAATTCTACACAATCTGAGCTAAAAAAAATACCTATTTGTCTTCAAATGTGCGAGCTATTCAACATTTTCACATTCGATTTTCTGTGTTCGAAAATTTATTTCAGTTCTCGAGTGCCGTATTTCCACTAAACGCTGGAGGCGCATGCGTGACTGAGTCATCTACAATTGTAAGCCAATCACAGACGCGCGTATGCATGACGTCACATTGACATATTGTTGTATGTTATACGTATTTTGGCGCTTACCCCAAACAAGCACAAAAATATTATCGCGAGCGTCCGGTCAAAGTCCGATCATTTTGCCGTATCTCCACTTTACGTAATTTTCGACATCTTTGGCGTATATCCATTTTAAAACGCTTTTTTTTTAGTATTATTTATAAAATTATTATGATTTGTATGGATTATTATAATGCCAGACCTACAGTACTTTCGGTAAAATAGGTAAGAGCCCGTTCCCACTGTCGGGTGTCGGATCCGTATATTTTTTTTTTTTTTTTTTTTTATTTATTAACAGAATATAAATACAAATTTATTTTAAAACAAGTAATATTTCTAAATAATAATAAAAACTTAATTGTTATTTCCTCACCAATTGAAGAGCCAAGCTCTTGTGCTTGGTGAGGGAATCGCAGCTATCTTATATAAATTATGTTCTTAAATTATATTCTATATAATATAATGAGATAAAAACTTAATATAATACTTAAAGGAAAAAAATATAGGTAATACACAAGAATAAATCAAAAAATAAATTAACAATACAAAAAATGAAAAAACCAAAAATTAGAAACAACCAATCAATAAGTAGAACTATGAATATATATATTTTTTATTTTAAACTTAATTTTTTTAACATCCTTAATTATTTTGATTTCATTTGGCAATGTGTTATAGTATTTTATTCCCCTACAGATAAAATTATTCTCGAATTGTTTTGTTTTAAATTTAGGAATTGTTATAAAATTTTGTCTTCTCCTTGATATAGCTCTTTCAAATTGTTTTGCTTTGTCAATTTTTATTATTTCCAGAATAGAGTACAGTTTGAAAATTTGTTCTATAGTTGGTACCTTAAAAATTTTGAATAAAGATTCTGTTGAAAATGTTGGTGGCTTTTTTAGAATTACTTTAATAATTAATCTCTGAGCTATTTTAACTGAATTTAAAATATTATCATATGATCCCCCCATCCAATTATGCCATATTGTAACATTGATTGTACAATTGAGTAGTATACCATTTTTAATTGTTCGATTTTAAGAATGTTTCTGAGTCTTATGAATATGTATATACATTTTCGTATTCGTTTGACCAGTTCCATTATGTGATTTTTCCACTTCATATTTTGATCTATAATAATGCCTAGGTATTTTATATTTTTAGTTGAAGTTAGTGTTGAACATGTGTTTTCACAGTTTTTAGTTTCATTGCAATTCTGACTGTGTATGATGATTTTAATTGGCGGCTCTGAATTAAATTTATTTATTGCGAAAGAAATGAATTGAGTTTTTTTAATATTTAGTGATAATATATTACTATCGAACCACCCCTTCAGTATATTCATGTCAAGATTTGCTCGTTCATTAATAGAGCGTCAATCTTGTCCCTCCAATATAATGGCAGTATCATCTGCATAAGATATTCTTTTTCCATTGAGTTTTAGAGTGAAAATATCATTTGTGTATAAGATGAATAGTAATGGACCCAGTACAGTACCTTGTGGGATACCAAATTCACCGGTTGATGGTTGACTATAAGAACTATTAATTTTAACTATTTGAGATCTCTGATATAAGTAACTTTTTTATCCATTGTAACGCTTTTAATTTTATCCCAATTGAATTCAGTTTTACAATTAGTTTTTCGTGAGAGATGCTATCAAATGCTTTTTTTAAATCAATGAAAATTCCGATACATTTAAAAGATTGGTCAAGTGAGCTATGAATTAAGTTCGTTATTTTCGCGATGGCATCTTGAGTACTTCTATTTTCCATGAATCCGAATTGGTTATCGTGTATTATATTGTTGGCTTTTATAAATTTAATTAACCTAATTTTTGCTAATTTTTCAAAAATTTTTGCTATGTTAGATATAACAGAAATGGGTCGGTAATTGTTTACTTTTTCCCGATTTCCTGTCTTAAATATGGGTGTTATTATTGTTTTTTTGTAATTAGAAGGAAACGTTCCACTTTCAAAACTCAAATTAATTATATGTTGTAGTGGTTTCGATATTTGTTCTTTAATATGTTTTAAAGTTTCAGCAGAAAGAGCATCATATCCAGGCGCCGTACCGTTTTTCAGATTGCTAATTACTGTCTCTATTTCTTCCCTTAAATTACTGTCTCTATTTCTTCCCTTATTACTGTCTCTATTTCTTCCCTTTAAAATATTCATCGGAGGTTCCAGTCGCAGAACATGTTCTGCCACTGGAACCTCCGATTAATATACGGATCCAACACCCGACAAGTGGGAACGGGCTCTAATTGAATTACGATTTTGTCAATTACGGGTACAATAACAAAACACAAAAAGATTGCTCCTGTAAAATGTGCTTAATGGTCTATACGGCAAACAAGAACTAAGGCAGCGAATTACCGATATTCGGTAGGTAAGAATTACCGTGGTGATGAGACTTTTAACCCAGGTTGCAGCCTATTTTCTATGCTTACAAAATGTTGCTCTCAAAACCGGTATTTCTGGTGCTGACGGCGTCACCCACACATTTTTCCTTCACAAAAGCTTTCACAGTGTTTTTTCATAATTCCTGAAATGTAAACATTATCTAATGATAATATTGTTTGTCGCCGGTGGAAAGCTTTTCTCTCCCACAAAGCTTTCCCCTAGAACAAAGAAATGACTGTAGGCATTGTCAACTTCCGCAGGTTGTGCTTCAAGTAGAGATGTTAGGGATATGAAGTTTCGGATTTGGATATCGACGGTTAAAAGGAAGCGACGTTTTGGTCAAAAATTGAATGCTATGAATGCTATGAAAAAGTTATGAATGCTATCATACTTAAAATTTTGCGCTCTTTCTAATGCGCTAATTCTCATAGCTCTACGATGTTTTTTTTGTTGTTTATGCCCAAGCCAACAACTGCGTTTTTGAAGTATGGTTTTGGTGTTTAACCGAAAAGATTTTGGCCTTTTTTTTCCTAAAGGCGCTTGTGACATAAAAAAAAAATCGTAAAACATCTTAAAACCACATTTATAGGAATGCCAATAAATGGCTTTTATTTTTTTTATTTTGGAGCTGTTTTTATGTCAACGATATGATAAAAAATAAATAAACTTTATACCGTTTTTCTGCAATGTCAAATTTTAAACTGCTCTCCTGAACAATTTAGTTCTTGTGCCTTTTAAACTGTCAATATAATTATATGGATAAGGATAATGCAATTACATTATTTCGGTTACGGATATGGAAACGGATTTTGATTTATTTCGGATATCCGCTAGTTGGAATAGTTTCGGTTACGGATATCAGATTTTTAAGCATCGACAAATGTTTATTCTATTTTTTAGTGTTGATCTGTTAACACAGTGAAAGTCCATTTTTATAAATATTTAAAAATATAATTGGTAAAACATTGTTTTAATTCACTTTATTCTTTTTTTTTTGCTCGAATATTTTCGCCTAATGAGGCATCTTCAAGAGCAGTAGGTTGAAGATGCCTCATTAGGCGAAAATATTCGAGCAAAAAAAAAGAATAAAGTGAATTAAAACAATGTTTTACCATTTATATTTAAATATTTATATATAATGTTTATTCTAGTTTTATCTCGCTTCCGCATCGATTGACATAAGGACCACTTACACGGAAGAACGAGACAGAGATAATTACGAATTTATTTTTTAATCTGCGTAATACGTGTTTTAGTAGGTACCTATGGTTTTTAGTTTATCTTTGTTTGTTTAAAATCGACGGGCAAATACGAAAACTTGTCAAAAAACATGTTTCATTTAGATTCCACCATTATCCGAAACTTTTGCTTCGGTTTTGGTTACGGATACGGATATATTTTTATTGGCGATGTCCGTGTTTCAAGACCCAATGGTCGGTGATGAAATCAAGAAAACTCCAGTGGGCCGGGCATGTAGCACGTGCAGAGGACTCCAGGATCATCAGAACTGTCTTGAATGGTTACCTTGGATGGACGTCCCAGGACGCGGTGGGCAGACAACGTCGAAGCCGACGCCGAAGTTCTGTGAGTGAGGGGACCATGGAGGGAAGCAGCACAAGACAGAGAGTCCTGCAGGATTGTGGTGCGGGAGGCCCTGAGCCTTCAAGACTCACGAGCCGAAGAAAGTAAGAGTAAAAGTAAGTAAAGTGGGTTATCCGATAGTTTCGGATACGGATAAGGATATTCATAACATCCCTGGTTTCAAGTACAAAAGTTCCGTTTGAACTCAACTACACCGGTTCACCAAACATTTACAGATACTTAAACAATCATTAGAGGCGCTGCTTTAGTTTCTATAATTATTTTGCTAAGCGATTTGATTGAGTTAAATTGTAAAGCTTTACACTTGGAGCAGTGTTCTCAGTAATTGGCGAGCATTGTGTTTGAAGATTTCAGAGATGAATTGTACACAAAAAGTTCTGCAGGTGAGCTCTAGCGATAAAGCTGTCATTTCAGCTGTAGAGTTCATGAAAATTTTACAGACAAAAGCTTCTTTCATAAATGCAATCGGAAAGAAACAAATGGCATTCGTATACGACTTTACTTATGTGAAGCACATTTTGGTATGACTATGACCATACATGATGTAAAAAATGGTTCATTTTATTTTTAAGAAATCCTGTGCGGGAGACTTCCTCATTCTGGAATGTCTTAGGGGTCTATGTCACCCTGGAAGAGTGCCGCAGAGGTGTTGCTTGAATTGTTGTTCCTATCATGAGGCGCAGCAAAGAAGTGGAGATTGATGTTGGTTTTGAATAAACCGGATGAAATTGGGAAGGGAGCACAGATACTGGTAGATCATTCTATAAACGGGCAGTTTGGCAAAATAATGAGTCATGAAAACGCCACGTTCTCATAGTTTGGAGATTGACTGCAAAGGGATGAATGAGAGTCGTACTACGAGTTTCCCAATCTGAAATACATGCAATCAAAACGAAACAATTGGCACTTACTTTATTTATATGAAGACCATTTTGGTATGAAGCTGACCACCCATGATGTAAAAAATAGTTCACATTACCAATATCACCCTTGTTTCAGGGAACATCTGCAAAAGTTGCAGGGTTAATGAGGCTTGGATTTTAATTTGTGTAAGCGCGATCTTATAGGTATCTGGAATGCATGTAGTTTGTAATGTGCATCGTTTACATCGTTTACATCGTTTGCATCGTTTACAGCGTGTTGGTAATGAGTATGCCTCACTTGACTTGGTTCTGCATAATAATAATTATCATACCTATAAAGAAGTATGCAAGGATAGAAAGAAATGGCGGTTGATCTGTGATGTTGGCGGCTAGGGTTTGTTAAAGTGAATTTGGTTTTATGATTTAGTTTTTTATGTCCATGTATATATTGTTATTTTTATTCTTTGATTTTAAAAAATGTAATTTGTCATGTATGTTCCTTGACTTATAGGTTGTTATGCGGCTGACCACCCATAATATAAAAATTGGTTCACTTTGCCAATGTCACCCCTGTTTCAGGGAAGGACGGCAAGAGTTGCAAGGCTTATGTTCATTTGAGATTGGGTTTTTATATTGTAGGTCCACATGCGGCATGTGTTAGCGCGAAATTATACATATCTGCTTGTGGGAATGCATTTAGTATAAATCTTAAATGATATATATCTTTGCAGCTTAGATTAGATTAGATTAGATAACCAAGGTCTGAAAAAAATGTTTTTGGGACATCCATAATATATAATAAATTATATTGTTTTAGATTGTTATTATATGAACGATGTCTGCCTGGTGAATTTCTTTATTAGTGATATTTGAATGGTTTCTGAAGTTTTTATTTTTGATATGCTTTTATTTTGCTTCTAACCTACTGTTTAGTGTTTATATATGGGTTTATTTTTTCTTATCTTTTCTTTTATGTTTTACCGTAATGTTTTATACTTTTTATTCTTGTAATATTTATTGTTATTGTTGTTTTGTATAAACTCCCTTGATATGTACTTATTTCGTAAAAGGCTAACGCCGTAAATAAATAAATAAGCCCCACAACTTTTGCCGACCTTCCCTGACACAGGGGTGACATTGGCATTGATGAGTCGTAAGTTAAAACAAACCAGCACAGTGCTCAGTTAGTTATGTAGACTTGTGACGTTTTTCCTCCAAGAAAAAAAATACATTTGGAGCACATGCGACTATAATCTATAATCGAAGTTGCAAAGATATATCACATTTAAGATTCATGTTAAATGTGATATATATTAACAAGTAGACACGTATAAGTTCGCGCTTAAACATGCCGCATGTGAACCTATAATTTAAAAAACTTAAATCTCAAATGGACATAAACCCTGCAACTCTTGCCGACTTTCCCTGAAACAGGGGTGACATTGGCAATGTGACGCATTTCAAACAGTATAGCTGGTCAGCCTCATACCAACCTATAGGTCAATTAAGTCAACTCCATTCCTAATTGCAGTCTTAATAAGTTGGCCTACAATATTATTACGTCTCATCCGCTATCGTTCAATCGATGTGAAAAGAATGAAATGAAATATGAAAGTATCCGAGTGTCTAGAAATAACTGGATTTAATCTTGGGTGAAATTATGATAGTGTCGAGTGTAAATTTTGATTGAAATGTATGAAATCTCGACGTATTATATTTCCACCGACAAACTGTCCAACATAATTAATATTGAAGGAAAACGTTAACCTGTTCAGGGCTGGGCTAGAAGTCTCATCCCCACGGTAACTCTTACCTACAGAATATCGGTAATATTTGTATGAAGACCTGTCAATTCAAGATGGCCGCAAGAGAACGGCCTTCATACAAATATTACCGATATTCAGTACGTAAAAATTACCGTGGGCTTTCCAATCCTTAATAGTAAAATTTAATTTTAATTTAATGACCCCTGGAGGTAGTTCATTGTTCTAATTATTTTTTTGTTAACTCACCCGTAGCTTGCATCCAAAATTTATATCGATTGGTGTGAGGCTGACCACCCATACTTAAAAAAAATATTTCCCTTTAGCAATGTCACCCCTGTCCCAGGGAAGGTCGCGGCAAAGATACATTAACATTCAATACTCATTTACTTCACGATAATGGCAAATCACCTATATCAATTCCCCATAGCGGCTCCTTTATGGAGATGCCCAAAATAACACACACAGATGTGCTCACTGCTCTAAAAGGGTTAGATACACGCAAATCCAGCGGCCCTGATGGTATTCCAGCCTAAGTATTAAGGAACTGCGCAAATGAACTTGCTCCACCCCTTTATAAACTATACAATCTGTCCCTTGGATGCGGTACCGTGCCTTCTAACTGGAAGGTTGCAACCGTTCATCCCATCCCCAAGAAGGGAATTCGCTCTGACCCTGCCAATTATCGTCCAATTGCAATCACTTCCTTACTTTCATAAGTCATGGAAAGGATCATAAACGTTAACCTTATGGAATATCTGGAAACCCATAAACTGCTAAGCGACCACCAATACGGTTTTCGCCGTAACCGCTCCAGTGGTGACCTTCTCACTTATGTCACACACATCTGTGGCCCACGCCTCCATCTTATGGGTGAAACACAAGCTGTTGCTCTTGATATTTCCAAAGCTTTTGATAGAGTTTGGCACTCTAGCCTCCTTAACAAATTGTCATCATTTGGACTTCCCCTTCTCCTCATAAAATGGATTTCCAGCTTTTTAAAAGACAGATCTATCCAAACAGTCATCGATGGTAGTAAATCAGCCCTGCTACCAATCAATTCCGGTGTCCCCCAAGGATCCGTCTTGTCTCCGACATTTTTTCTTATGCACATCAATGATTTACTATTCTGTGCTCCTATCCACTGCTATGCCGATGACAGTACAATTCATGACGGTTTCTCTTTTACAAAGCCCCCAAATAGTTCAGCGATATCGGTTGCTCGTGAATCATTAGCTTCAAAGATCAATACAGATCTCAAGGCTGTCAGCCGTTGGGGCACTGACAACCTTGTAGAGTTCAACATCAAAAAGACTCAAGCATGTCTGATATCCTTAAAGTGGATTCCAAACAACTATCTCCCAACTTTCGACAATGTCTCCCTCTCTAACCATAAACACTTATATCTTCTTGGTGTTTCTCTGTCATCAGAGTTAAAATACCATGATGCTATTGAGTCTTGCACAACTTCCGCTTTCCGGCGACTCGGCATATTATACAGAGCCCGTAGGTTTTTTACTTCAGCCCAGTTATTGAATCTGTATAAATCCCAAATCCACCCCATTATCGAGTATGGCAGCTATCTCTGGTGTGGTATGTCCAAGAAGTTGAGTGACCAAGTTGATTCTGTGCAAAGGAAGGCAGTGAGGTTGATCAATGATCCTTCTCTAACATCCGATCTGCAACCGCTCCAGCACAGAAGAAAAGTTGGAATGCTCAGCCTTTTTTATCGATATTACCACGGAGCTTGTTCTAATGAGCTCCATTCATTAATCCCTCCCCCTCGCATTTCAGAAAGGGAAACTTGTAGTACGACTCTCATTCATCCCTTTGCAGTCGATCTCAAAACTATGAGAACTTGGCGTTTTCATGACTCATTCCTTTGCCAAACTGACCGTTTATGGAATGGTCTACCAGTATCTGTGTTCCCTTCCCAATTTAATAAGGTTTTATTCAAAACCAACATCAATCACCACTTTCTTGCAGCGCCTCACGACAGAACCAAGAACTCAAGCAACACCTCTGCGGCACCCTTCCAGGGTGACATAGACCCCCAAGACTCTCAAGAATTGGAGAGCCTCCCGCACAGGATTCCTTTAAAAAAAAAAAAATGGTCTGCCATCTCAGAGTATGCAGATAAGCCTCTGAGTGCTCTGGAATGTTCTTTAAATCTTGTGCGCACTGATCTCCCTGTCTCACCAATATATAAAGCCTCACTGTCATTACATTTAATTTTATAAACTCCACCCACATTCTGCTCCTGAAGATGCCTCATTAGGCGAAAATGTTGGAGCAAAAACAAAAAGAATAAAGTGAATTAAAACCATGATTTACCATTTAAATTTTTTTAATATTTAAAAAAAAAAAAAAATTAAGTTTAATTCACTGGTCTCTGTTCTCAACTCCAGAGGTAGACTATTCCAGCAGGATGGACCAGCCGAATTAAAAACCCTGTCTCCGAAACCGGTTCTGTTCCGTCGAAGAGGCAGTTGAAGCCTGTTTACGGCGTCACTCTGTGCAGAACGAAGAGTGCATCGTTTTCCACCTATCTGGTCGACTCTGCACAATTCACACAAGTACGATGGGGCAACTCCTCTGAGGGAATTAAAAACAGAAACTAATTTTACAAGTGCAGCAAGCAACAAACACACCAAGCGCCACCACCAAACCAAAAATGAACATATAACCTGCAACTTTTGCCGACCTTCCCTGAAACAGGGGATGATATTGGCAGAGTGATCCATTTTTACACTATGGGAGGTCAGCCTCATATCAACCTATGAATCAAGGATTAAAATAAATAAATAATATGATATAAATTGTTAAACTGTCGGCAGTGAAAAGGTTATTGAATGAAGGGAGTAATTATATTTGAAGCGAATTATTGAAAGATGGACGGTCCCTAGTAAATACATCACTGTACAGCAGTGCCTCAGTATTAGACGCCATACGGAACCGATGCTTGTTCGCACACTGAAACAACTCATGAACAATTGTGTGGTTAATGTATCTTTCCCGCGATAGCAACATACTGATTTCAATTTTAATTTAAAAAAAAAGCTTTTTTTATACAAGACAGTTTTATTTTCACATTTTTGAGTTAAATTGCCTAAGCGCTATCGGACTTTTCCCGTCCATCTTCAGAAGCTAATGCGTTGTATAAAAATAATTCATTTTTAATTAAAATTAAAAAGGAATTTTCTTTCCGTTAATGTACAAACCTTGGAAAGTTTATATACTGTTTTCACTCTTTGACAGGCCTGGGCTTATATATTTAGGCCTGGAAAAAAACATGATCCCTTTGACTTCATATTTTTTTTAAATCATTGACAACCAAAACGATCATGAGTGCTAACTACGGCGTTTGAAGTGCAGTTTATTAATTTCAATAACATCTGTTGAGCCAGGGTCGAAATTATTGTCGATAGGATAAAGAGTAGACGGGGCTCGAACCAACGCTAGTGTTAATGACGCAAATTTTAACGTCAACGCCTTATTCCCTCGATCATAGCAGCGACATATTAATACAAAAACTTATTAAACAAACCTTTTTAACCATCATAAATTAAAGACCTTTTAAAATGAAAAGAAAACTAAAACTCTACTCAAACAATTATTCCCTCTTATAAATAAAGCAACACTATTGTTTTTTTTCATTACACAAGCAAATTTGAAGGAAACAATTTTCCATGAAAAACGTTCGTATCTTGCTTACTGTTTGCTCGCAAGCCGAAACATCCGAAAATTGAGGTCTTAATGTAATTACAGTTGGGTATTACACTGAAAGATGGATGGTTTTGAGTTTCAATGTAAATGGATTATAGTTCTATTCAATACATTGAAATTCTATTAAAGAACTATAAATGCTATTAAATAACAAGATATTGAATTAATGAACTAGATATTCTATAAAAAGAACTATATATTCTATTAAAGAACTACATATTCTATTAAAAAACTAGGTACTTATTCTATTTTTATAAATCATCTCTCTTCTTTTTTGCTTATTTTTTTTTAATTAAATAAATTTAAAGCTTGGAAAAAAATGACCAACTATTCAAAAATATACAATTCTCAACGCTATGTCATCAGGAGGCGTGTCTCTTCTTCGACGAAGAAGCTCGAACTAAATTGTCAGAAATAATTGTTGTTACTCGTGATTGAAAATTGTAGGTGCATGCAATGCACCTTTGGTGTTCATCCTTTGATGACGTCAAATTCGACTTCGTGGAAACGTTGGAAACTTGAACAATATTTTTTTTTTAAACATCATGTAATTAAATTTGGTGATCTAAGAATAAGTTTGGTCACCTTTGCTACAAGCTACATTAATTCAAATTAGCAATTCCATCCCTTATTTAGGCAAAAGTTGTAATATATAAAGGCAGGTGTGTACATGGTTTTAGTAAAGCTGTGTATATTTTTTATGTATTCATGCGTTTAAATGCGTGAAAAAATGTCAGAGGCTTGCATTGGTAAAATTGTATATATGCAACTTAGATTAAAGAATTCAATGTTATGTATATTTTAATAAATAAACCTTTAAAACTAATTTTATATATTTTTTTAACACTACGTTCATTATATTTATATAAAAAAAAATCGTTCATTTACTTTCAACATTTTTCTTTAATTTTGCAGTATCAGAAAGAATAATCTTTTGAAGTTAACTCTCCTGAACATACATAGCCCTGAAGAAGTCAGTGTATGTTACTGACGAAACGTAGTAGCCTTCCAAAAAGAATAAAGCAGCCTACAAAAGAATTATTGGACCATGGTCTACAAGCCCGGAAAGATGGATACTACATCCTTATCATCATACATAGATTCATTTGTTTTTTTACGTTTTTTTGACCGAAAACTAAACAGTAAATGAACGATTTTTTCTATAATTTAAAAGCCATTATTAACTAGGATTAAATATATATTTAAATCAGCTGCATTTCTAACTATTTCAGGTAGTTTTTACTGCACCTATGAAAAATAAAATATATATTGGTTTTTCTGCGACTTACATGCAAGCAAAAAAATGTATGTTTTCTTTTTTAAATGCATTTGAAATTCAGTCTACGAAATGCAGATACGAACCAACGACTTTGGGTCCGATTGCCAACACCCCATCTTCTCGCCGAGGATCTGAGTAACAAAAAAAGTGGGTTAAAATGTGAACAGAGTGAAAACGAAACAAGAAGATAAGTGAAAATGTTGAACCTGTAAAAAAATTGGTTAATATTGTTACAAACTATGAAATCAAAGTACCTACGCGCACCTATAGACACATGTACGATAGTGTGGGTAAAACAATCTGAGAGTAGTCCATGATGGTGGTAGTGCATAGAACGGCGTTCTGTACCCCGAGTACGAGTTTTTAATGAGTACTGTAAGTATCGAGTATTCGAGAAAAATGCATGTAAACTTGAAAAGCACCTCTGGCAAAAACAGTTTCGAAGACTAATCTGGAATATGCGAGAAAGATCTCTTTTGTATCTATATATAGGGACTGCAATGGTGCGGAGAGCGATTAGTCGCTCAAAACATTTTGTTGTGAAGACCAATATACGCAGAGATTATCAATTAGTATAAATTGTAAACGAAACCGTGTAAAATAAATAATAATTATTATCGACCAATAATCAACTATTCGTAAGACTTCGGCCTAGCCACCTAGCCGTGTAACGTCACAATTTTGTTGTGTGTGGTATTTGCGCAGAGTCCATAAATTTTATGGGATGTTTATTATACCAACACATACTTAAAATGTATTAAAATGCATTAAAAATTTTAATGTAGAAACAGAAATATGTTGTTACGATTGTACTTGGGTTTTCTTTAAATTGCAGGATAATTAAAAGAAAACCCAAGTATTATTCATATTGTCATTCAATTTGTTTACTAATATTACAAACGCTTTTGATCATGTCGATCATCTTTAGATAATCATACAAGTTTCGAATTTTCGAAATCCTTTCTATATTTTTTGTTCCTAAATCTGGATTTTTCTCTTTTTTCCAGATTTCGTATCCGTTAAAATTTCAAAATGTGGCAAAAAAAAACGGAAATATTCTCTGTATTCAGTAATCACACGACTCGTTGGTCTCTCATTTGGACTGGCACAGTGGAGCGCCCCGTAACACCCTTACATGTGTATATGGAATCACTTTTCTGTGCGGTTCTTGACCCAGTTCTACATTGCACCGTACTCCAAGTTCAAAACGAAGAGCCAGCGACGGTTTTAACACTACCAGCGCCCTGGGCGAGATTTTTAAGGCGCCTCTTTATCGAGGAAAAAATATCGATATTACGACATATTTGTTTACATCAGATGTCGACAATTATGTGTAAAAATAAAAAAATAACTTCAGTTGACGTGGGAGTTTCCCAGCTCCCGAGATGACTGGTACTTATTTCTTGTGAAGGCGGAGCTAACCTTGCTGGTATTTTATGTTGGGGTTTTAAATAAACACCGAGCCGGAAAATCATTTCTGACACCCTCTGTAGTATTGGAACCCGAGCTCACGGCGTGGAATGCAAGCACTCCACCAACTGAGCTATCGACCGGCGTGCTATTTCCAAAATTATACTCCATATATATAACCCTCAACACACAAAAAGACCGCCCTGATGAGGGATCGTGATACCGATCCGAAACGTCGGCTAGAAAATAGCAAATCAATGTATTACTCGAAAACCTACCAGCATATAGGCACTCTCCCACCACCTCCCACCCATTTCATACAACTCATGCGGAGTTGCTTCACTCGGTGAACAACCTTACAATTTTTTTTTCAAGTGGCTGACGGCCTTCCCGATGAAGTTAATCAGCTAGTGTAATTCTATTCGTGTCAAAGAAAAGAAAATCCTCCAGATCAGAGGCTATTGCATGACTCCAAGAAACCCCCCTCCCCGAATTTCGACGTTACTGAAGCTAATGTGCCTGACGGGAAAGCCTCCCTGACGGGTATTTCGCAAGGAGCCATCTGCGCTCAGCGCAGTATATCAATGTGTATGGGATATATAGGTATAGATATATGTAAAAGTAATAGATATTAAATATATAGTGAGATAGTGAGAGGGCTACT
Source organism: Agapetus fuscipes (assembly GCA_951799405.1). Classification (NCBI taxonomy): domain Eukaryota; kingdom Metazoa; phylum Arthropoda; class Insecta; order Trichoptera; family Glossosomatidae; genus Agapetus; species Agapetus fuscipes. The sequence goes on from OX637363.1 coordinate 3,718,642, forward strand.
GGCGCCGGTCTAGAGCTCGCAGTTGCGGACTCTTGGTACGACTGACAGAAGCGCCTAAATGTAGTATAGTTGGCTCTATTGGCTATGAGATCAGAGTATCCGACCGGTCCTGACGCCGCGTACCGCGTCAAGGAGCGTTTCCCGTTGGGAGTGTTGTAGAGGGCATTCCCATAGTATCCTGGGTAATGGCTCCACACGGACACTCCCCTCCCCCCCGGATGACGCCCTGCTGAAAAAGATAATGGGCAAAGTGTCCGTGGCCAGTAAGAAACTGGCTGGTGAAGTGGTCTGGAACGAGCCACTTGGCAGCCATGCGCTCCCTGATCGACGGGAAAAAGGAAAAAATAGGTTTATCGCTGGATGACGCGACCCAGTTACCTTGCCACTGTGTGTAAATCGCGTCGCGGACTGAGTCCTTGAGGCGTTGGGTAAGGTCCCCTGCCGGGGGTTGGAAGACCACCTGGGAGTCAAGTTTGGCGGGGAGGCCTCGCCTGAGGTAACCGATAGCAGCGCGGTACTGGAGCTCGAGGTCGAGGGGTAGCACACCTGCAAGTACCATCGCCCATCCCTAAAGAGGTGTCCTATTATACATAGCCTGTGGCGCCCTTTTATATCTGGCGCCCTGGGCGGTCGCCCAACCGCGCCCTACCCTAGCGCCGGCACTGCGAAGAGCTTTACCAAGAAAATTTTCAAATACTAAAATAGCGCTCTTAGTGAGCGTTCTAGTTTTCGTACATTTTTGGTATGGATCGCTATGTTTGAGATTAAACGCAACTCCTTTTACTTGAGGCACTGAGCCTGCTCTGACTTTACAGTGCAGTGGTTTAGGGAAATGAGACAAAACCGCGCTGATGAAGTTAATACCAGGGATGAGCATTCGATACAGGCAAACGGAGACAGCTAATCTAATCTAATCGAAGCTGCAAGGATATATATAATTTAAGATTTATATTAAATGCATTCCCACAAGCAGACATGTATAATAACACATGCAACATGTGGACCTACATTATAAAAACCCAATCTCAAATGAACATAAGCCCTGCAACTCTTGCGGTCCTTCCCTGAAACAGGGGTGACATTGGCAAAGTGAACCATTTTTTATAGTATGGGGGGTCAGCCGCATACCAACCTATAAGTCAAGGATCATACATGACAAATTACATTATTTAAATTAATAAACAAGCAAATCACACAAAATTTCATTTATTCTCAAAGTGAAGGCTTGAAGTTGTAAAGTTATTGGTCAAATTGGGTTTCGTTGTGTAAAATTATTGAAATAAAAATAGCTATGAAAACTAAAGGGCAAATTGAATTAGTTGATTTACATCCATATTGATTGTCGCTCGGAATTTTTAAGGAATCTTTCAAACGTTTGCATGTTTACAGAAATAAAAAATGTATTTTAATTAAATTAGATTTTTTTTTTTTTTTTGAAAGATTGTCCGGTCGATTGTAGAGTGCTTGCATTCTATACCGTGAGCTCGGGTTCGAATCCCACCGAGGCGAGGGTGTCAGAAATGAGTTTCCGTTTCGGTGTTTATTTCTAATTCAAAATAAAATACCGGCAAGGCTTACTCAGCCTTCACAAGAAATAAGTAGCAATTCCCCTCGGAAACTGGGAAACCCCCCACTCAATTGATGTGGCTGACGGCAGGCCTGATCCCTTCGGGGATAACGAAGGCAAGAAGTTACACTATATGTGTAGCTCAGTTGCGTTGCGTTGCATTGCGTATCTTTCTAATAACCGTTTTGCTCTTTTTCTCAGTTTGACCATTTTGGTACTTAGTGCCTTTTTAAATCTATTGACGAGTGCCCTACCCAAGACGGTTTATACCTTAGGTACATATTTATTGTACTTTATCCATGCAATTTTAGTCCAAGTGCTTCCTTGACTTATAGGTTGGTATGAGGCTGACCACCCATAGGTACTTTAAAAAATGGTTCACTTTGCCAATGTCACCCCCTGTGTCAGGGAAGGACGGCAAGCAAAAGTTGTAGGGTTTACAGTGCTTCCTTGACTTATAGGTTGGTATGAGGCTGACCACCCATAGGTACTTTAAAAAATGGTTCACTTTGCCAATGTCACCCCCTGTGTCAGGGAAGGACGGCAAGCAAAAGTTGTAGGGTTTACGTTCATTTGAGGTTTGTATTTTATTTGTAAGTACACATTCAGCATTTGTAAGCGCAAACTGCACGTGTTTGTTTGTGGGCATGCATTTGAGAACTTTAAATTTTAATCTATCTTTGCGACTTAGATAATAGATTATAGCTTCAAAAGCGTTGTTTTGTCGTGGCTAGCGTAGCTTTATCCATGCGGTCTCGTCCAGTTTGACTTCAACCGTGCGGTTTTGTCCTGTCTGACTTCAACCGTGCGGTTTTGTCCTGTCTGACTTCACGCTCGCGGTTTTGTCCGGCCTAAACCCATCCGGGCGTTTTCGTACGGCCATTGCAGTGGCGTAGGTACTTGGAAAGAAATTCAGCTCCCGCCTGTTGGCTGCAGATAGGGTGAGAACTTTGCCATTCTTGAACTTTTAAATAAAATCGCGCGCCCTGGTTCTGAAATTTCAATCGTACGCCTTTGAACGAGGTAGAATTTAAGGTTTTTATTCATACTTTATCCTTAGAATTTTTTGAATAGTTAACTATATTGAATAGAGCATAAAATCATATTTCGCCAACTTTTCTTTTTTCTCGCATGAACTTAAGAACGAAGAATTTGATAATAGTCAAATCAAAGGTGAATATGTACGTACGAAATATGGATAATGGAATGAAGAAGTACTTATTTATAACAACTCTGGAACATTGTAACACTATTTTTGTGTGAATAACACCGTTCTTTATTAATTACAATATCTAATTTAATCTAATCTAATCTAAGTTGCAAATATATGTACCTTTGAGGTTTCATATTATATGCATTTTCACTAGCAAACACGTATAAACTCGCGCTTGCACATGGCGCATTTGAACCTACAACATAAAAACCCAAACCTCAAATAAACATACACCTTGCAACTCTTGCCGACCTTCCCTGAAACAGGGGTGACATTGGCAAAGTGAACCATTTTCTACAGCATGGGTGGTCAGCCACATAATCTTATCTAATCTAATCTAAGTTGCAAAGATATGTTACATTGGGGATTCACATTATATGCATTCTCACAAGCAAACACGTACAAGTTCGCGCTTGCATATGCCGCATGTGAACCTACAACATAAAAACCAAATCTCAAATGAACATACACCCTGCAACTCTTGCCAACCTTCTTTGAAACAGGGGTGACATTGGAAAAGTGAACCATTTCTACAGCATGGGTGGTCAGCCACATAATCTTATCTAATCTAATCTAAGTTGCAAAGATATGTTACATTGGGGATTCACATTATATGCATTCTCACAAGCAAACACGTACAAGTTCGCGCTTGCATATGCCGCATGTGAACCTACAACATAAAAACCAAATCTCAAATGAACATACACCCTGCAACTCTTGCCAACCTTCTTTGAAACAGGGGTGACATTGGAAAAGTGAACCATTTCTACAGCATGGGTGGTCAGCCGCATAAGTCAAGGAACATAGACAACAAATTACATGTAACTTGTAACAACATCTTTTATTTATTAAAATTACATTTTGGTACCTACTATTTGTTACATATATATATAACTTTTATACATTCGTTACATCGTTGAGTAGGCATAACTGCAACTCAGATTATAAAGATTACAGATACAAACTTCTTCAGTACAAAACTTTCTCAAGCTTCGCTAGCATGTAATCTGTGTTGGAAAGAATCCTAAAACATAAGTTTGAGAACAATCCTCAGGCTACGAAGGGTCTTATTTGTTTTATTGAACAAACTTGAGGATCATTTTCAGGGAACTTTGTCCTCTGGCAAATTTACGCTCCAAATTTATGTCATACTTCTTATAAATAATAAAAATACCCCTTTACCCCTTATTCAAAAAAAGGTTTAAATTTGTACACCAGCTTAACGTACATTTTTCTAATTTTATTGATTGTAGAGGCAATAACTTTGTAATCGTTCATCATTAAGTATAAAATAAAAACAGCTTTGTTCTCGATTACTTGAGTATATATATTTTATACCACAACCGGTTTCGCAAACATCCGTTTGCATCGTCAGGTGGTTAAATTAATTTCGAAAAAATAATTGAAATGAACAAATTAAAAAATTCCCCTAATACACTTATAAACAACATATTAGCACCCAATTCATTCCCTTTTTGACCATATTCCCAAGGGAGCAATTTCTAAGAAATTATCCAGATGATGCAAACTTCACATATGGCCATCCTGCACCCCCACCCTCTCCCTCCCCCATACCCTCACACAATGACACCTTCTAAGATGATTCCGTTCTAAGCCATTTAGTATTAATTTAACCACCTGACGATGCAAAAGGATGTTTGTGAAACCGGTTGTGGTATAAAATATATATACTCAAGTAATCGAAAACAAAGCTGTTTTTCTTTTATCCTACATTTTTCTATACTAAAAAGCGGGTTTAGCTCTGATTTTAGGTTCAACCAATCCAATGAATAAAGTCATGTTTGTTTATTATCTTAAACCAGTATCTTGATTTATTTTGTTGAAACAAAAATTGGCTTTACTTCATACATTAAAATAAGGAAGAAATTTATAAAAATACTTGTAACCATTCTGCTCCTGAAGATGCCTAATTAGGCGGCAATGTTCGAGCATAAAAAAAAAAAAAAAGTGAATTAAAACTCTGTTTTTATCAATTTGAATTTTTAAATAATTAAAAATGGACTTTCACTGTGTAAATAGATTAACACTAAAAAATATAAGCAAGAAATTGTTTAAAAGTCACAAAATTGGTATATTAAGGAGAAGAGCGCAGAGAAATTCTGCAGAAACATGACTGTTATGTATTTTTGTGAGATTTTTAACGCCTGAAAAACAAAGGAAAAAGAGGAGAGCGTTTCAAAAAACATAAAGTATGGTGGGAATAAATTTTCTTGGGAACACAAACGGGGTAAAATTTTAATGTGGGGAAATGTACGAATAACGTTGTAAACAAAAAAACAATAAAGCATTGTTTAACGTTGGTGGAATATGTTGAACAAATTGTTTAAAAAATGTTGTTGTAAAACATTCGTAAAATAATATGTTAAACAAATTGTATTATAATTTAGTGACTGTTGAATAAAAAAAATCCAGTATAGTCTGAAATATTGGAAGAATATTAGGCTGAAAAAATTTAAATAGAGATGTCAGTTTAAAATAGAATTACAAATGTGTTGTATGACATATAAAAGAATAAGTAATTGTATGGTTTACGTTTGTACTAAGTAAAACGAAGAAATCAAAATATGTTGAACTATACAATAAAGTTAGAGTACACAGAACGAAAGAGTTTAACATTAGTAAAAAAACGTTAAACAAACTAAAACCAAATTATGAATAGGTTGAACAACTTGGAAAAAATTAAACCTATGTACTTATCTAGTGTAAAAAAATGTTGAAGAAATTGAAAAAACATAATATATTTAATGAAAAATAATTATCACAAAAATTTGTAGAAAATATTTTTGTAGAATATGAAACATATTCTTTTTTTGTGTCCAAGCAGCAAAACTAAGCAGAAAACAATAACCAAAAATACAAAACTAGAAGACAGTCGTAGGAAAATAAACATACGTTTATTTTTCAAAGAAATCCTGAAAAATACTGGAAATTCTTAACAGTCTAAGTTTCGCCAGTTTTCTTTACTCAAATCTACAAATAAAAATTTAAACACAAATCTCATACCTGCAGCCATGGTGAGCTTTTCCCTGATGCTTTTCTTTGAAGATCTTCTCTCACTTTCAGCTTCTTTTCATGTTTATTTTTTATTAAGTACCTTTCACTGTGTGATCGCTTAATTCACATCATTTCATTTTCCACTTCATTTATATTTAAAAAAAACCTCATTTCATATTTTTCACACACTGTTCTTGCTGTTTTCGTTCATTCTGAAACAATAGGAAAAATAAATATAAAAACATGATTATTATAATATATTTAGGATTATTTATTCGGTGAGCGCTGTTTTTGTGTGAATCCCACCTCAAGAGCCCTCTACAAGCTTGGTTGTCGCTGTTGAAAGCGCCAATTCTCAAGCAAGACCCAGTTGCTGTAGGCTGGATGCGGACCTTTATTGGCCGGTCTAAGGTAAAGGTATTGTTATGTAAATAGTACCTAGTTATAAACAAAATAAATAAGGTAGGTGTTTATAGACTCTAGCTGTAGGATAAATTATTATTAAGTACCTAGAGTAAGCAAATATTATATAAGTAGAATGAGTATTAGAACCTTGTAGAATATGATAGATGTTTCCAGACGAATCTAAGCCCAGAATGTTCTGATTGTAGTAGCTATATAAGGCGTGAATTTCCTGCAAGCAGTTCAGTCTCAAGATCCTCTTAGCCATTACAGGGCAGACAGTGAAAGTCAACCATACGAGTGAACGAGTGTAAAATAAATTGTGAACTAAAATTTCAAATAAATCTCCGGCTGTTTCAATTAAGAAGACCATCTTATCTAATCTAATCTAAGTTGCAAAGATATGTTACATTGGAGATTCACATTACACCCATTCTCACACCAGACACATACAAGTTCGCGCTAACACATGCCGCATGTGAACCTACAACATAAAAACCAAATCTCAAATGGACATACACCCTGCAACTCTTGCCGTCCTTCCCTAAAACAGGGGTGACATTGGCAAAGTGAACCATTTTTACAGCATGGGTGGTCAACCGCATACCAACCTATAAGTCAAGGAACCATCATTCTAAATTTTAAAACATTAGAACCCGAAGAACACAACAGTATATTATTTTTTCACCCAGCGAAGAGCATATTTGATTTGAAAAAATAAATAGTATATTTTGGGATTCGAACCCACAACCTTCCATTCACGAGTCCGAAGTGCTACCACTGGACTACGGACTAACCTATTAGTCAAGGAACAGATATAACAGTCGATATTACAAATTAGCCAGATCCAATTTACGCGAAACGTTCTCGGTTGATTAAGTTTACTTAATTAATTGATATGAGCTGAATTATTGAAGCTTATGGGAAAGTTTGTTGATTAGATGCGTGCTCCAATTATAGCGAGCACACAATCCCGGGTCTGTGTAAAGGGCGTGCACAGATAGATGTAGGTTGTGGTAGCAGAAGCTTCAAATTTGTATTTAAAAAAATACTGCATATTTTTATGTAAATAACAAATTAATATAAATGTTTTATAGGTAGGTTTAGGTATTAGTCATAGCTGATGAGAGGTGGAGTAATTATTATAGCAGGTACCTAGGGTAAAGAGACATTCAATTATGTACCTACTCGAAGTTGGTAGAAGTCCGTCGTTCTGGAATGTTTCAGCAAAATTGGCTTCTAGTAACTACTATCATTTTGCAATATAAAAAGCTGCAAACCGCTTGCAGGAGTCAGTCTATATACGACGCTCTGCTTTTGAACAAGGAAGACATTGCAAATGTTAGTGAACCAACGGTGAAATAAATGTAAATTGATAAACCATAAATGTGAATTGTTAAAAATAAATATAAATTATTCAATAAATCTGAGTGTAAAATAAACATCCTGTAAAGAAGACCAGTTTTTTTTTATTTGAAAAAATTTTGAACCCTAAAAACACAACAATATTTATTCCAAATTATTTAGTATGACGCTGACAAAAATGGTTCACTTTTCCGATGACACCCCTGTTTCAGATAAGGTCGGAAAAAGTTGCAGGATTTATGTTCACTTGAGGTTTGGGTTTTTATTGGTAAGTATTGTCGCGAACTTGAAATACGTGCGCTTATACACGCGTATAACGTAAAACGGAACCATCTGGAAGTGCTAGTGAATTGTATTAGTGTGTGTACATAACATTCTGGTTGTAGAATGATCTAGTAAATGCGAGAAAGACCCCTCTAGTTCCTTATAATAGAGATCAAAATGGTACAGACAGGAGAGTCGCAAGAAAGCAAATTGGTGAGTAACACCTATAAACAATGATTGTCGAGTTGCGAAATAAATTGTTAAAATAAATTGTGAAAAATAAAATATGTAAAAAAAAATGTCATTTTTATTAAAAAGAGAATCCAGCAGAAGACGTAACAGTATGTAATTATAGTAAATGTAAGTCGGTGTAAGTCGGCCGTGGGGGTCAAGTCGCTTGTTCGACTAGCGTATTTGGAACAGAATAACGTTGGTTCGAATCACGTCTTGCCCATTTGACCATAACTTTGACCCTGGTTCAACAGATGCCTGGCCAGGAAAAATAGGTTGGTGAATTGCATTCCTCTTCACAAATCTTTTTTTTTTAAATACACGTATGCATCATTTGTAAGTGAGAACTTTCACATGCCTGTTTACGGGCATGCATATAATATGAATTTTAAATGTTAATATATCTTTACAACTTATAATATTATATTATCATCGTTGAAATTAAAACTTGATTTCTGAAAAAAAAAACGCTTCCAAAAACTGAAAAATAAAATAGCCAATGTTTCACTTTGATTGTCTTAAACAAATAACTGTAACTGCAGTGGTTGAAAATAAAAATCAGACGTGCGAATTCATTTGGCTGGTTTTGAAATGCGACAGTCGCACAGTGGGGAGGGTTTGACATTTTGCCAAAATTTCATTCCAAGACAATCGGGAGTCAGTGCACTTTTACTCCAGTTTCCCAAGCATAGACCATTACGTTAAAACCATAGCATTTTCCCAAAAAATATATCCAAACTAAGACAGCATCTCTAGTTGGCGTTTCAGTTTTAAAGAAATTTGTTGGTTCAACCCTATGATTGAATTTAAACATCAAGTTGTATACTTGAGGTACACAGTTTCCAAAAATGGCCAATGATGCAAAAAAATAATATTCAATAACTATGTTGATGTGACGACTGATAGGTTGGTACGAGGCTGACCACCCGTGCTGTAAAAATCGGTTCACTTTTGCCAATGCCACCCCGGTTCAGGGAACGGCGGCAGGAGTTGCAAGGTTTATGTCCATGTGAGGTTTTCTTTATTTGTATGCACACATGCAGAATGTGTAGGCGCGAACCTACATGTGCCTGTCTGTAGGCATGCATTTCATATGAGCCTTAAATGCTTACATATCCTTGCAGCTTAGATTATAGATTATTATAGATGATATGTTCAAAGTTGCCCAATAGAATTTCAAGAAAAGAACAAGAATGAGACACTTTCAGGTTGTCACATTAATAATAATAATTGGTTAATTTTTTTTTTTCAAAGCGCCGTTTACACTAAAATTTAGTCACAAGGGCCCTTTATTCCGGGTATGACCTTTGAAACAGGTGCGTCTTCAGCTTCCTCCTGAAGCTTGCCCTGTCTTGCTCTTTCTTCACCTCAACCGGCAACTCGTTCCAAGCCATTGGGCCCGAAACCGAGAAGGCACGATCACCAAAGTTGGTTGAGGTTGCCCTGAGGGGCAAGCTCAGCCTTGCGGAGCCTACATTAGCTGACCTTAGAGTCCTGGAGCTCTTGGCTTGCTGCATCTGACACAGTTCTCTGAGGTATTCTGGTGCCTATCCAGTGTCCATCTAGGATGTCTTTGATCATGACACACAGTCTATACCGCACTCTTTCTGAGAACTTGAGCCAGTGCAGCTTCCGCATAATTGGCGTGATATGGGAGTACTTCGATGTTCCAAAAATCAGTCGTGCAGCCGAGTTCATCACAGATGGGAAATTCACACATTCGGACATTTGAATGGACTGCACACGCATTTCTTCGTTCAAGGATTTATAATTTCTTGCGGTATAATAATGCTTAAACTATTGTATTTCATTAAGAAAAACTAAGCTGATGTTAAAGGTTGTTTCTTACAAAATACACTCTTGGTCGTCGTTTTAGGATTCTCAATCAATACCCAGTTGCTGTGAGGCTGGATGAACCTTTAGGCCCGGTATTTTGAAGTACATAGGTATCGTAAAGTTAACTAAAATGCAATTTTAGTTAAATCATCATATTTTACTCACCGAATTTCGGCAGTAAATATTTAGTAACTTTAACTTACGGTTTTCAAGATGGCGTCGCTTTACTGACAGCAGCTGTTCTTTTTTAATGTAAGGATACATCAAAATTGTTGCAAACTGAACATTTTTTGTGTCGTTTTTCAGCTTAATGAAGGTAAGGCATATGATTTTTATAAACAGTTGTTTGTTTTAAAGCTTTTGAATGGCATTTTAATTATTTCCAAGATTTGGGGGCGTGGCTTCATACTTCGGTAATTTTCGGTTTTAGTTAACTCAAACTTGAGTATTTTCAATAAAACTTCAAGTAATAATTAACTAAAATATTATTACACTTCAATATACCGGGCCTTAGTGACCAGTATTTGGTACAACCATTCAACTTTTTCATCCAGAGAAGAGAAAATAGATAATTTTTGTATTCCATCACAAATCGGACAGACAACCTACTGATTATCAGTCCGTAGCGTTAACCCACTAGACTACGGGGCAGTTAAAACACCATATTAGAAATATAACGTTTCTCTGATACCTAATAAGCAGGTTCTCAATTTTGATCTAGGCTCAAAAGGGGGAAATAGAAAAAAAAAAAACGAAAATCAATGATTATAAATGGTTGGAAAAACATGTTCAGGTAGGTAGGTAATAATTTTTGAAAGTTTGAAAATAGAACGGCCAGAATAACGACTTGGCACGCCGACTTGAAAATTGTTGAACTAAAAATCAATGTACGAAAAATACGTTAGGGTGTGATATATTATGGTAAGTATGTGAACTTTTTTTTTTAATTTTCACTGCTATTTTGTAGGTTTTTTTTATTTGTTTTGCCTTTTGTGATAAAGTTCATTATGTACTTAATTTTTATTTTTGTTCTTTGACTAATAGGTTGGTATGAGTCTAACCACCCATACTGTACAAATTGGTTCAATTTTGAAGCTGTTCCGTTTCAGGAAATGTCTGCAAAAGTTGAAGGGTTTACGTTCATGGTTGCTTTGCGTTTTCATTTGTCAATGCACATGCAACATGTGTAAGCACAAATTTATTGACCTTTTTGTGGCTCTTATATTTGCAATTAAGATTATAGATTAAAAATGAATCTAATCTAATCTAATCTAAGTTGCAAGGATATGTTACATTGAAGATTCACATTACATGCATTCTCACAACCAGACACGTACAAGTTCGCGCTTGCACATGCCTCATGTGAACCTACAACATAAAAATCAAATCTCAAATGGACATACACCCTGCAACTCTTGCCGTCCTTCCCTGAGACAGGGGTGACATTGGCAAAGTGAACCATTTTTACAGCATGGGTGGTCAGCCGCATACCAACCTATAAGTCAAGGAACACACACACACGACAAATTACATTTTATACATCATTAAATAATAATATTCAAATACAAAATATCCATTTACAAACAAAAACAAATTCCAATTTAATAAACCCTATTCGCCAACATTACAGATCAACCGCCATTTCTTTCTGTCCTTACATACTTCTTTCATTTCCTCCAGAGTCATAACCTTCTTCATACAAGCTCTTCTTTTATTATGACTCTGGATATTCCATTCATTCGCAATTTCGGATATTTGGTCCATCCATACCTTTCTCGGTCTTCCTCTACCACGACATCCATCTATTCTACCAACATATACTTTCTTCGTCAGTCTTTCCTCATTCATTCTCTCCATATGCCCAAACCATCTTAACAAACTTCTTTTAATCTTCACTTTCACACTTTCTCTTGCACCACATTCTTCTCTTACAAAATCATTCCTCACCCTGTCACTCCGTTTTTTCCCAATCATACTTCTTAGAAAGTCCATTTCAACAGTATGGACTTTACTAATTTCACTTTCATTCACCGTCCAGGCCTCGCTTCCATACATCAAGGTGGGTAAAAGTATGCCACTGCGTACCGCCAATCGAGCATTTTTTGATATGTTTTGATTTTTGGCGATACAAGCTGTGGCACCCAGTACACACCTGCCCTTCATTACTCTTCTTTCAAATTCACCGGTCATTCTTCCATCTTTTTCAAACTTACTTCCCAGGTATACAAACTCATTTACGACATCAACATTCATTCCATTAATTTTAAATTCATAATTCATACTTTCATCATCTCTTTCAAAAATCAATACTTTCGTCTTACTTGCATTCAACTTCAGATGGTTACCTAACAAAGCTTCATTCAATCTAGAGAGCATTGTTTGCAATTCTACTGCTGAATCAGATACAAGAACTGCATCATCTGCATACAGTAGAACACTCACTTTGCTCTCTCCTATCATGAATCCACAATCATTAAGTCTAGCATCTCTGACACACTTGTCCATGACTATGTTAAATAGCCATGGACTCATCACACATCCTTGCCTCACACCCTTATAAACTTCAAACCACTCGCTATACTCACCATCAATACGAACACATGCCTTACTATTTTCATAGTTGGCATGCACCGCACCTAGGAGAGCCCCATTCACTCCGTATGCTTTCAAAACATCCCATAACATACCTCTGTCTACTGAGTCAAAAGCCTTTTCCAGATCTACAAAGGCCGTGAACAGCTTCCGCCTCACCAATACATTATACAACAATAAGTTATAGTAAAAAAAAAAAAGTTCTACAATGTGTTAAAATAATTCAGAAGATGGAAGGATTAAGGCGTCCAAAAGTAATTTTTATTTTGTAAGCCTTTCCTAAAATTTTGGACGGTTTTTTTAATTTTATTTTAGGGCAGAAAAAAATATAATTGTTTCAGCGCGTCTGTATATACAAGAGTGTTGATGGCAAGGAAAGAATCGGGAGAGGGGAATTTCAAAAGCCCCTAAAAAATAATAATAATAAAGTCAAAAAAGTGATGAGAATTGAAAAAAGTAAATCAGGTGTAAAACGCAACTAAGCTACACATATAGTGTAACTTCTTGCCTGCGTTATCCCCGAAGGGGCCGCATGTGGCGATTTGGGACCTATTGATTTTTACGGGTAAGGGGGCTGGCCTCACACCAAACCAATTTCAGTTGAAGTGGGGGTTTCATAGCTCCCGGAGGGGCTGTTTCTCATTTCTTGTGAAGGCTGAGTACACCTTGAGATCGAAGCCTTGCTCTCGGCATGGAATGCAAGCATTCTACCAATTGAGCTATCGACCTTTTTACGAGCTTGGTCGTCGGCGCTACAAAGCGCCAATTCTCAAGCAAGATCCAGTTGCTGTAATGCTGGATGGACCTTTTGGTGACCGGTCATTGGTAAAGGTTTTTTAATTTTTTAACCCAGCGAAGAGCAAATTTTAAAATATAAATGTTATATTTTTTGTGCTCCACCGGGATTCGAACACACAACCTTCCATTCAGAGTCCGAAGTGTTACCACTGAACTACGGACCGGTGTTGCAAAAGTTATTTATGACACTGCCTAGTAATGATAGTCCTTGTAACACGAGTGCTAGTTTGTGGTTGAGCACGATTGAAATTGTGACTCAGGGTGGTTTTACAACAATCGAGCCACGCCCCCTTTAGAAATTACAAATAAATAGACGACGTCTTTTGTACAAACTTCAGAAGTGAGCAGACCTCTGAAGAAGTGACACACCGAGGTGACAAAACGTCAGCTGAAGTCTTCAAGAAGTATCAAGAAGAAAAATAAGCAAAAACCATGGACCACGGTCAAAGCCCGGAAACACAAAATCAAGCCTAAATAAAAGTGAATTAAAACTTTGTTTTTCCTATTGAAAAACAAAACAATGGACTTTCACTGTGTTAACAGAGATACCCTTAAAATATAATTTATTATTTATCATTGTAGAAAATGCTGCACAAAATGGTTCACTTTGCCAATGTCACCCCTGTTTCAGGGAATGTCGGCAGGAGTTGCAGGGTGTATGTTTATTTGAGATTCGGGTTTTTATATTGTAGGATCACACGCGGCATGTTTAAGCGCGAACTTATACGTGTCTGCTTGTGAAAATGCATGTAATGCGAATCTCTAATGTTACATATATTTTGAAACTTAGATTAGATTAGATTAGATCTAAATCTAAATTGCAAAGATATGTTGAGATATCATTTGAGATTCATATTTAAAGCATTCCCACAAGCAGACACGCATAATTTCGCGCTCACAGTATGGGTGGTCAGTCTCATACCAACCTACAAGTCAAGGAAAGAAAAAAATGTACAAATAGCTATTATGGATTAAGGTACCTTTCACTCGCAACTGCTCGATTCTTGTGAAAGTTTTTTAATTGTGTTTAACGTGTCTGGAGATCCTGTAGAAAGCTCTTCCACGAGATGAAAGCCTTCGGGAGGAAGAACAGCGATGTAGAGAACAGCTAACAGTGCGGGGGGAAGAAAGCGAGGTATAAGTGTATATAAGAAAACCTCCACCTCAAGGTTCCACGACAACATGCATTGACATTGACAAAATGTCCAATGACAAAATATCCACTCGACAAAATGTCCACCGACTAAATGTTAACAGACAAAATGTCCACCGACAAAATGTCCACAATCAAAAAGTCCATCAGTATAATATCCACTGACAAGATGTCCACCAATAGAAAATCCATCGAAGTAATTACTATACATTCTTTTTTGTATATGACATACAATCAATACTGGTTGTGTATGTTCCTTGACTTATAGGTTGGTATGTGGCTGACCACCCATCCTGTAGAAAATGGTGCACTTTGCCAATGTCACCTTTGTTTCAGGGAAGGTCGGCAAGAGTTGCAAGGGCATGTATATTTGAGATTTGGGTTTTTATGTTGTAGGTTCACATGCGGCATGTACAAGCGCGAACTTATACGTGTTTGCTTGTGAAAATGCATATAATGTGAATCCTCAATGTTACATATCGACGGTTAAAAGGCAGTAGCGCATAAGCGACATAAACTAAATTGTTCAGGAAAGCGGTTTAAAGTTTGACGATTTTTTTACGTCACAAGCGCCTTTAGGATAAGAAAGGCCGAAATCTTGTCGGTTACATCAAAACCATACTTCGAATTATGCTTGGGCATAAACAACACAAAAATCATCGCAGAGCTATGGGAGTTAGCGCATTAGAAAGAGCGAAAAATTTCAAGTAGGATAGCATTCATGACTCATTTTTGACCAAAATGTCGCTTATACCTTTTGACCGCCGATATTTTTGCAACTTTGATTAGATTAGATTTTTTTTAAATATGACATACGATATATATTTATCATGATTTTGAATAAAGGGGGTGACCCAAATAAGGCCTATGTCCTAATAAGATTTCCCGCTTCGAGTTTTCAAATGGCCATAAGTGTGTGTAGACATTAATTAACGCACACAAGCACAACAAGTGGTCCCTGGCGTGAGCATGTTGGATCCTGGAGTCCAAAACAACCAAGACGTGGAGCGCACGCTTGATTTCTTAAGGTTTTGACAGAGTAAAAAGTAACATTTTTATTTTTATTTGTACACGGTGTGCTGTGCTATCTCTATAGGATAATTATATGTGTAGACATGCCCTCTAAGATTTAATATATGTTTAGTTTACAATTTTTTTTTGAAGGAATTCAAAGAAAACACTGTTTATTTTCATTCAAATATATTTAAAAAGATTAAAATCTTTAAATAAATTACAAACGCATTTTTGACCTAGTAGGTCATCATCAGGTATTTTCGAGTGAGCTTTGAAGCTACCATATATTTTTATTAAAACGCTAACGTAGAGTTGCATACATTCCGTATTGCATCGTTCTCCTAATAGAAAGAAGGGATCGGATTACAATGAAAAGTAAAATAAATTTCTGCCGTTTTGGAGTGAGTCATATTTCAAGGGTCGTTTTTTCGTTACAATTGTCTATAATCTATAATCTGAGATGCAAAGATATATTGACATTCGAATTCATATCAAATGCATGCCCACAAATAGACACATGTAAGTTCGCACTTACAAATGCTAAATGTGTACTTACAAACTAAAAACAAACCTCAAATGTACATAAGCCCTGCAACTTTTGCCGACCTTCCCTGCAACAAGGGTAACATTGGCAAAGTGAGCAATGTTTGACCGGTCCGTAGCTCAGTGGTAACACTGCGGACTCTGAATGGGAAGGTTGTGGGCTCGAATCCCGGCGGAGCACAAAAAATATACCATTTACATTTTCAAATTTGCTCTTCGCTGGGTTGAAAAATTCATAAACCTTTACCAATGACCGGTCACCAAAGGTCCATCCAGCCTTACAGCAACTGGGTCTTGCTTGAGTATTGGCGCTTTGTAGCGACGACCAAGCTCGTACACCACTGCGGCACTACAACAAGTGTCATAGACCCCTAGAGTCTCTAGAATCTATGGAGTCTCCCGTACAGGATTTCTTAAAAAAAAAGTGACGACAAAATAAGGCAGTTGATATTTGCAAACGAATTATTATACTATTGGGCATTAAACTGATGTCATGTTTAAATCCGATCAATAGCTAAGTTGATAGAGTGCTTGCATCCCATGCCGAGAGCTCGGGTTCGAATCCCACCGTGGGTGTCAGAAATTATTTCCCGTTTCGGTGTTTATTTCAAACCCAAAATAAAATACCACAAGGTTAATTCAAAGGAGTGAAAACGGATACACGTTTCGCTTGAACATTGTATAAATAAACATTAGGATGAATTATATTTATATTTTTATGGTTTGTGTATTAACACTGTGAAAATTAATGTTTTTGGATTGTTATTTAAATAAACAACACTTTTAATTTTTTGGTAAAAATTTTCCTACCTGAAGATGACTATATTAGTCAAAAACTTTAGTATTATTTAAAATATTTAAAATTTAATTTTTAAAATGTATGAAACTTATGTGTGAAATTAAAAACAGTGTTTTAAAAAATTAAAAGTGTTGTTTATTTAAATAACAATCCAAAATTAGGATGAATGATTTGGTGAGCGCTGTTTTTGTGTGAATCACACCTCAAGAGCCCTCTGCACACTTGGTCACATTGTAATAGAGAGCGCCATTACACAAGCAAATACCCAATAATGCCGGACTTTTGGTGACGGTCATTTCAAAGGCGTTTTTATTTTTTCAATCCAGCGAGAGGATTTTTTTTTATTTTTTTTTATCGTTTTTAGTTTTGGTTCTACGCCGGGATCAAATCGAACCACGACCTTCCGATTACCGATCCGGAGCGTTAACAACGAGACTATGGATCAGTCATACTATTTATTTCTTGTAAAGCATCAATGTGTGCTATATTATACGAGTTGTATAAGAATGTGAACGAGGAATAAAAATATTAGGATTATCTATTTAGTGATCGCTGTTTTTGTGTGTATCACACCTCAAGAGCCCTCTGCGAGTTGGTCGTCGCCGTAGACAGCGCCAATTCTCAAGCTAAACCTAGCTGCTGTAAGGCTGGATGGATCTTTAGTGACCGGTCTTTGGTAAAAGCAATGAATTTTGCAACCCAGCGAAGAGCATTTTCTTTTAAAATATAAATACTACATTTTGTGTGCTTCGGGATTTCAACTCATGAGTTTCCATTTCCTAGTACATACAGCTATTCATAAATCAATCAACAAAAGTAAAATATTTTTTGAGATTGAGGTTTTCATACGTCTAAATTGCAGCTGCTTAGCGCGTTGTCCCCGAAATGGAAAGTATTTTATTTTCTCAGGTGAGGGAGCCGGTTTTACGCCAACAACTTAACTTGAACTGCAGGTTTGTCAGCTCCCGAAAGTGCTGGCTTTCATTAATTAAGATGGCTGAGTAAGTAGTACTGGTATTTTATTTTTGGGTTTCGACCTCTGGCATGGAACGCCAGCATTCTAACTGAGCTATCGACCGGACCTCCTAAAGGATAATCTTTCAAGCATTTTATAAGACAAATTGTAGTAGCGATATAAAAATGAGATAAAAAATAAAACAAAAAATAAAAATAATCAAATAAGAACAAGAAATGAATTGTCATTTCTTCCACACAAAAAAAAACAAAAGATTTTACGATTTCTATTCAAGAACATTAAAAAAGAAAAACAAAGAAAAATGGAGATAAGAAAAGTTGGAAAGAAGAGTTTTCGGTATAATGGGTTATTAAGATGGTAATTAAAATTTGGTGGGAAAACAAAACCCGGGAGTTAAATGAATAGAAAGAAAATCGATGGTGAAAAACTAAGTTTTGTCTTTTCTTCTTCAGAATGTGAATATGATCTATATATAATCTAAGTTGCAAAGATACATTGGCATTTAATATTAAATGCATGCCTACAAACAAACACGTGTATTTTCGCACTTAATAATAGTGCATGTGTACTTATCAATTGAATCCAAACCTCAAATGAACATGCCCTGCAACTTTTGCCGATCTGAAATCCCTGAAACAGGCGTGACATCGGCAGATTGAACTATTTTTTACTGTATGGATGGTCAGTCTCATACTAACCTATAAGCCAATAGATCATTAATGGTGGTCTGAATTTAGCCTGACAGTCTGTCAAATTAAAAGAATATAGCTCTGATAGCTATAAAAAGTAAAAAGAAAAAGACAACGTTTTATTTATTTATTTATTTATTTATTTATTCACAATCATACACCAACAGGCACAACATAAAAATAGCACATTAGGCAAATTAACAAAAGAAGAAATCATGTTGCACCCCATTACCGGTGTAAGCGTAATACAATGTGATAAAAAAAAGCACACAAAAATATCAAAATAATTTCACTTACATACTAAGGATAAAAACATTTTTTTTTTAAAACGGAATACAACATTCAAAAATTCAAACAACAATAATAAAATAATATAAATAGAAGTAGTAGGGAAGAAAGGAAGGGGAAGGGGAAGGGATACTCACTGCTCAAGTATAGCTAAAATTGATCTTTTAAATAAATTAGAACTACCGTGAAACAGATCGACATCTTTAAATTTATTGTTATAATTTTTAGTCATTCTTAGCAGAGGATTTCGCAAACCTGCATTGGTAACGTGACGCTTAATGTGAAAGGGCCAAAATGATCGTCTAACTGTTGGGACCGCGAAGTCTATCAATTTCAGTAATAGGGGTGTGTCTAGTGCAGACATACAAATTCTGCGTAGAATACAGGCATCTGCAAGTTCACGCCTCGACGAGAGGTCTATTAAGTCATTGAAACGGGACGTTTTGTGTCTTCTGTCATTTCGTATGTAAGATCTCTCTCTGTTGTACCAGCCTCCGACCAAGAAGGTTGGGTTGTGCCGTGTGTAAATTTTGGCTAATATATCGCACGCTTAATAATAAAGAGAAATAACTCGAAAATTGGGAAAATCGAGATTTTGTAATAAAATGCAAGAACAATGCGAGAAGAATAGGTAGAATGCGACAGCCGTTCAATTTGGACGAATATGACCGAGATAAAACATCGGCCGCCTTTTTCATCCCATACAAGTTGTACTGGGTGTCTGATCTTTAAACGTGATTTCCCAACATTCTTGTTTTTTGAGTTATTGCTCTTTATTATTAAACGTGCGATATGGCGTGTTAAAAACCGCGACTTTGATTTCTGCGAGTTGCAGTCCTCTCCGGTGTTCCTCCTTTATCCTGATTCCCAATCCCCGTCCGGATTCCTACCATATGGAATAGAATATTTTGGATCTAGAACAGATCCAGTTTTTGTCTATATATCTGTTGCATAGATGAGCCAAACTATGAACTATGCAAGTTGCCGTAAGTAAAGTGGTGAGACAGCAGGAAGTCTTGGTTTTCTGCTTAAATATTAACAAGCATACAAAGCCTTTGCTTGCATCTAAGTTGCACATATTTAGTATGCATCAAGAAGTATGTAAGGGCAGGAAAAAGTGGCGGATATTCTGCAATGTTGATTTGTAATGTTGGCTTATTCATTTATGTTACATTTTTTGTATAGGTAAGTAATACTGACTTTTTGTATAGATTTTTTTTTAAGGTTTTGTTGTTTATTTATGTATGTTATTTTTCATATATGTTATTTATTATTTGTATTCCTTGACTTAAAGGTAGGTATTAGACTGACCATCCTTACTGTAAAAAATGGTTCACATTGCCAATGTCACCCCTGTGTCAGGGAAGGTGGGCGAAAGTTGTAGGGTTTGTGTTCATTTGAGGTTTGGATTTTATTTGTAAGTACAAATTCAGCATTTGTAAGCGCGAACTACACGTGTTTGTTTGTGGGCTTGCATTTGATATGAGCGTTAAATATTAATATACATACCTTTGCAACTTAGATTATTATAGATTATAGATATCAGAGGCGAGCACACCGTAAACGCTTATCCTTCTTGCCAAACTACAATCCATTGATAAATAATGGTACATTCACTGTCAGACACACACCAATTTCGGAGACCGTGATTTTCGATTTGCGGGTCCAATAGAGTGAAACAGACAACCCACTGCCTGATGTAAGAAAGGCAAAAAATATTATGGTAATATTGTGTGATAACTTTTTGTCTCCAAGAGCCCCCAACGAAGTCAAGGTCTCTTAGAATTCTAAGCCCACAAAAAAATTACCAAGTCCAGTCGATAGCTCAGTTGATAGAGTGCTTGCATTCCATGCCGACAGCTCGGGTTTGAATCCCACCGACAGGGCGTCAGAAATGATTTCCCGTTTCGGTGTGTACTTCGAACCCGAAAATAAAAATAAAAACGGCAAGGTTTACTCAGCCTTCACAAGTAATGAGTACCAGCCCCCTCTGGAGAACTCGGAAACCCGCACTTCAATCGGAGGTTTTTTGCGTAAGGCCAGCTTACTTATTTATAAAATAAGTAGGTTCGCACTCACCGCATGCGACCTCTTCGAGGAAAACGCAGTAAGAAGTTACACTAGATGTGTAGCTTAGTAACGTTTGGTTGATCATTTCTTCCTGTTATACATCGACGATATCTATGTTATATTCTAT
Organism: Agapetus fuscipes; assembly: GCA_951799405.1. NCBI lineage: Eukaryota > Metazoa > Arthropoda > Insecta > Trichoptera > Glossosomatidae > Agapetus > Agapetus fuscipes. Next base: position 3,739,584 of record OX637363.1, read on the forward strand.
GACGAGGTGTATGTTCCTTGACTTATAGGTTGGTATGTGGCTGACAACCTATGCTGTAGAAAATGATTCACTTTGCCAAAGTCACCCCTGTTTCGGGGAAGGTCGGCAGGGTAAATGTTCATTAGAGATTTGGGTTTTTATATAGTAGGTCCACATGCGGCATGTTTAAGCGCGAACTAATACGTATCTGCTTGTGAAAATGCATATATAATGTGAATCTTTAATGTTACATATATTTGCTTCTAAGATTAGAGATTATTTTAGATTAGAGATATCCAACGGTGGTATTCTTAGACATTTTAATCTTCTTTTGAGCCCACGCTTTGACAAACTAATTATGCATTTGTATAAAGACCTGTCAATCCGAGACGACCGCAAGTGAAGAGCTGATTAGTCTTCATACAAATATTACCAATATTCGGTAGGTAAGAAGAAAGTAAAACTTCGACCCTATTTCAAATGATGCCGTTGCATGCACACAAGCTTCTGCTTTCGCATGAAGACAACTGGCCAGGTTAAGGTTGGTGGATTGCATTCCTGTCCACAAATCTATTTAAAAAAAAAATGACCGTGGTGATGAGACTTCCAGCCCAGGCATCATTAGTTTGTCAAAGCGTGGGCTCAGCGGACGACCAAAATGTCTAAAAATAGCGCTGTAAGGCCCTATATCATGGATTAGTCTACGATAGGGTTTATGTCATCTGCATTCAAAGGCGGCCTCATCCTCGCCGCTCTGTTAGCTTTGCAGAACTAACATTGTTGTTTTTGTTGGAGTTTGGCTTGGCCTGTTTTTGTTATTCCACCGCTGTTTGCTCCGTCTGGCTATGACTCGAATAATGAAAAAATGGAATGTCTAAAAATAGAAAAAATATGTATACCTATAGGTAATATATCGATACCTTAAACCTTAGAACATATTTTTGTAGAATATAAAACATTAACATATAACTAAAATACTTATAAAGTTAATGTTATGTTTTTCTTTGTTTAAAATATAATATAGAATGATTTCTTTGACTTATACGTTGGTATGAGGCTTACCAACCATACTGTAAAAAATGCTTCACTTGAAAATGTCACCCTTGCTCCAGGGGAGGTCGGCAAAAGTTGCAGGGTTTACGTTAATTTGCGGTTTGGATTTTAATTTGTAAGCACACATTCAGCATTTGTAAGCGCAAACTTACACGTGTTTGTTTGTGGGCATGCATTTATATGAGCTTTGAATGTTAATATATCTTTGCAACTTAGATTATAGATAGATAGATATATAGTGTTGTGCAGTAGAAATATATATTCACAAAATTGACGGTAATCGACTCGATGTAAGTCCCAAGAACAAAAAATTGTGACGTCAAATGGCCGGGTTTGTTAAGGAAAAGCAAACTAGTAAAGTATTGGTAACTAAGAACGCTAGTAACATAGATCAGTGACGTTTGCTCGCCGAGAAAAAAATCTAATTCCGACTATTTTTTGCGGATCTATGTTGGCGACATACTGTCACTGCGTTGCCATGGTAACGAACTCGTATAGCACGAATAAAATAATTGTTAAACCAGCTTATGGAGAATACAAAAAATACAGTTTTTCATGAAGTTGCGTTAGAGCCCGTTCCCACTTGTCGGGTGTCGGATCCGTATATTCATCGGAGGTTCCAGTGGCAGAACATTATGTATGGAGCTATTCACATTGTCGGAAACCGATTTTGTCCGAAATGTTCTGCAACTGGAACCTCCGATGAGTATACGGATCCGACACCCGACAAGTGGTAACGGGCTCAGTTGTACGATAATAATATAATATTAGAATTATTTATTAGGTGAGCGCTGTTTTTGTGTGAATCACACACAGCTCAAGAGTCCTCTGCGAGCTTGGTCGTTGCTATAGAAAGCGCCAATTCTCAGGCAAGATCCACTTGCTGTAAGGCTGGATAGACCTTCGGTGACCGGTCTTTGGTAAAGGTACATGAATTTTTCAACCCAGCGAAGAGCAAATTTGAAAATATAAATGATACTTTATAGTTTATAGAATGAAAAAAAACGGATTTTATTGACCGTGCAAAAGAGAAGAACGATTTTCTCTACGTTTCGTCGGAGTCATATCCGACGTCCTCAGGAGGCGCGTTCTTTGTAGAAGACACACGCCTCCTGAGGACGTCGGATATGACTCCGACGAAACGTAGAGAAAATCGTTCTTCTCTTTTGCACGGTCAATAAAATCCGTTTTTTTTCATTCTATAAAATGTCTAACGACCGTAATCATAATTTAAAATATAAATACTAATACATTTTTGAGCTCCGCCGGATTTCGAATCCACAACCTTCCATTTACGAGTCCGAAACGTTACCACTAGACTACGGACCGGCCAGTTGCTAGAATGTTTGCATTCCATTGAGGTCTAGGGTTCGATCCCCACATAGAGTGTCAGAAATGATTGCCCGTTATGGTGTTTATGTCAAACCCAAAATAAAAATATCGGTTATGTTTATATTTTTTTACGAGAGGTGAGAAACAGCTCATTCGGGAGCTGGGAAACACCCTTTTCACGTGAAGTGGTTGGCATAAGGCCGACCTCTTAACTGTAAAAATAAATAGGTTCCGTGACACCTTCGAGGACAGCATATTCGTGCAGTTTATTTCCGAAGTTTTTAATGCAACGTAATAAGTATTCAATTTAATAAGAGACATAAGATACCTGACACATATGACGTCAAAAAAATACATAAAATAGAGCGATTTTTTTTTGTCAGTTATCGTTGACGGTTGCCTGGAAAATGATTATAACAAGACATCTCTTAGATACGCACATAAAGCATCAGCAATTTGGCATCTATAATCTAAGTTGCAAAGATGTATTATCACAAGCCCACACGTATAAGTTCGCGCTTAAACATGCCGCTCGTGAACCTGCAATATAAGCCCCAATCTCAAATAAACATAAGGCCTACAATTCTTCCGACCTTCCCTGAAACATGGGTGACATTGGCAAAGTGAAACATTTGTAGAGTATGGGTGGTCAGCCTCATACCAACCTAAAAGGCATGTCATCTTTAAATCAATTTATATCTAAATATTTGGATATAAAGAACTAGTGAAAGAAAATCTGAACCATAAAAGAGAAACTTTGAACAGCACATTTTCTGAAACCTGGTTGACATTTTTTACCCGATTTCACACAAACTATTATAAAAATATGGTTTCGGTTCGTTTTTCCTGAATCAATAAAAAAAAATATTCTACGACGAACTCAGAGTGGAAGAGCTAAGGGGTATTTTTTGTTTTCGAAAAGTTTTCCTCTAACGAGTCTCTGGGGCTGATGGATAGTTGCTTTCCTTTTCATTTCGACTATTATTTATTGTCATAAAAATAATCATGGTATAGAAAAGTTCAGCGAAAAAATCTTCTGCTCTAATGGATTATACAGCCGATAGCTCAGTTGGTAGAGTGCTTGTATTCCATGCCGAGAGTTCGGATTCGAATCCCACCAAGGGTGTCAGAAATTCTGTACCTTGAACTTTAGAGCATAATCAACGGTAGTCACATTTAGTAAAATGTGCAGGAGACGAGTTTTAGTGAAAATGTGCACTTTTTTAAACCATCATAACTTCTAAACTAGACGAGATATTTTTGATCTGTAAAAACTGTTTATCTTCTTTTATCGATATTAATTTAATGTGAAGTAATGTGAACAACGTATGTGGAACTTCCGTGGTTTATGCTCGCACTTTTATGTGCATCCCATATTTATTACACTTGATATCTCAGTAACTATGAGTCCGAGGACTCCAATATTTTTACCACTTTTCGAACAGCTAATTATAATAATTTCTGCATCATTTACTCAAAAACGCAAAAAAGTGGACTTACGTTGTTTATGCTCTAAGGTACAGAATTATTTCCCCTTTCGGGGTTTTTCAAACCCAAAATAAAATGACAGCAAGGCTTACTCAGATTTCACAATAAATGTGTTCCAGCGCCCTCGAGAGCTGGGACATCCACACTTCAACTAAAGTTATTGGTATAAGTCCAGACACCTTATCTGCGAAAATAAATAGTTTCCATTCGCCATATGCGACCCCCTTCGGGAAAAACGCGACAAGAAGTTACACTTCATGTGTTGCTTAGTAGTAGCATTGTATATATTCCTTGACTTATAGGTTGGTATGTGGCTAACCCCCCATACTGTATAAAATGGTTCACTTTGCCAATGTCACCCCTGTTTCATGAAACGTCGGCAAGAGCTGCAGGGTGTGTGTTCATTTGAAATTTGGATTTTTATATTGTAAGTCCACAGGCGGTATGTTTAAGCGCGAACTTATACGAGTCTGCTTGTGAAAATGCATATAATGTGAATCCCCAATGTAACATATCTCTGCAACTTAGATTAGATTAGATTACACTTAGCAACATTAGTTTACATTTTCACCACGTTCAGTTTAAGCCAGTGCTCGCTTGTACAACTTCCTTGTTAAAACTTACAGCTAAAAAAATACTTACTCAAGTGTGCTCTGTGAATACCATTCACGAGTTTTCACTCAAGTATTAATTGAGTATTACTCAGCGGCGTCGGTTAATACGGTGATTAGTCAAACTAATCGCTAAGTATCAGCATTATGGTAGGAGATGTTAGCAAACCATTTCTACAACAAAATTTCTAAGCGTCTATACTAGCAGATCCTTATACATAAGAACCCCTAGATTAATTTTCTAAGTTGCTTACGTCAAACTTGAGCCGTTTGTTTTATGTATAAGTATCTATAATCTATGTTGTAAAGTTATATTAGCAATTAAAATTAATTATATTTTTTTATGCCTTGTGTATTAATATTGAAAATTCATTGTTAACCTTTTTTTAAGCCTTTATAGAATGAAGTAGTATTTTATGGGAGACACTGCTTTTAACTTCACTCGTTTATTTTTATAAATCTACAAACGTTTCGGTCTATATATAAACGGTCTATATTTATACATATTTCAACATACCTGATGATGGTCTATAGTTTTAAAATATATTTCAAATTCATATTAAATGCATGCCTGCAAGCAGACACGTTAAAGTTCGAGCTTACAAATGCTGCATGTGTACTTACAAATAAAAATCCAAACCTCAAATGAACATAAGCCCTAGCAAATTTTGCCGACCGTCCATGAAATAGGGATGAAATTAGAAGAGTGAACAATTTTTTAAAGTATGGCCATTTGCTTTTTGGAAATATAAATGGTAAAAATTTTGTGCTCCGGGATTTCAACTCATGACCTTCCTTGACTTATAGGTTGGTATGAGGCTGACCACCCATACTGTAAAAAAATATTCACTTTGCCAATGTCACCCTCGAAACATACATACTCGATAGAATGGATGATGAACGACTAACGAAGAAAGTGTACAAAGGAAATGTCAGAGGAAAGCGCGGAAGGGGAAGGCCGAGAAAAGAATGGTTAGACCAAATAGGTGAGATTGCGAAAGAATGAAACCTGCAGAGTGAGAATAAGAGAAGAGTATGTATGAAAAAGGTGATGAATATTGAGGAAATGAAAGTGGTTTGTAAGGACAGAAAGAAGTGGAGGCGCATCTGCGGAGGTACCGGCCACCCCTAGTGGAACGGCGGTAGGATACAGTACAGTACTCTTATTTCAGGGAAGGTCGGCAAGAGTTGCAGGACTTATGTTCATTTGAGATTAAAGAGACCGCCACAGGCGGTCCTAAGCGTTACTACTAGATAACGGACTAGTCTGCCAAATACATATAAGACAAAATATCTTTCCACTTAATTATTTAAAAAATCAAATGGATAAAACATCGTTTTAATTCACCTATTTATTTATTTTTTGAGCTCGAACATTTTCGCCTAATGAGGCATCTTCAGGAGCAGAATAACTACCTTTCAACTTAAATTATAGATTACAGGACGACTGATTTATTGATTCAGGAATTTATTTGCCTCTATCTAGTGGACGCACCTGCTATCCAATATCTTGAATAATTTTTCAGCCTGAAAGAATCGCGTCCCATTTATTTTGATCCGCCTAATAAGGGTTGACGTTTCGAGAGCCCCTATAAGATGAGCGCACCCTTAACGCTGAGGGTTCCCAGATTAAAAGTGGCACCCCTTGATAAACAGAAGCCTTGAGTAATTATCCACTTTAAAAATGGCATTAATTAAGAGAACTGTTGATTTAAAAAAAAAAGAAAAAAAAAGTACTGTAGTGATCACATTAAGAAAATACTGTTACGTTTTTTTTGCTGGATTCTCTTTTTAATTAAAATGCCATAATTTGTTTTTACAGAATTTGTTTTTTACAATTTATTTCACAACTTGACAATCACTGTTTATAGATGTTACTCAGCGAATTGCTCTCTTGTGACTCTAATTTCCGTACCATTTTGATCTCTTTTATAAGGAACCAGAGGGGTCTTTCTCGCATTCACTAGATCATTCTACCACCAGAACGTTATGTACACACACAATCACTAGAACGTCATTCCAATGCAAGAGTACAATCATGGACTACTCCTAGATGGTTCTATAGTACGTGCATAGGTGTGCGTAGTCACTTTGATTTCATAGTCCGTCATACGATGTATGCGTGTATAAGCGAACGTATTTCAAGTTCGTGACAATACTTTTTTTAATTACCCTTAGTACGAGTTGCAAAACTTGAGAAAAGTAAAGTTTACGGAAAATATTAAAGAGTGATTTCTCCCAAAATCTGCCGTTTTTGTTTCTTACACTTTATGGTCTTAGCAAAAGAGTTACAGTGATGAAGAAAATCAAATTCAAACAAACAAAAACGGCAGATTTTGGGGGAAATCACTCTTTAATAATTGCCGTTAACTTTATATTACTCAAGTTTTGCAACTCGTACTAAGGGTACAGTTCAGAAATATCAATCAGATTTATGCATGCAAGTTAATAGAATAGTTTGTTCATAAAGATTTTGTATACATTGGAATGTTTTTGAAAGGATTAGTTTCAAAGAATACTTACTAGCAAAGTTTTTTTTTAAATGAATTGGTAAAGAAGAGCAACCTACTTTTCGCTCCCTCAGTTCTTGTTTATCGTATACGCCAATCTTTCCAAATATGACTTTTTCATGCAGTTGCCTTATGCATCAAATTCTACACAATCTGAGATAAGAAAAACCGTAAAACTCGATAATCTGAGAGTTCTTTAAAATATTTTTTAAAATAAATTTCTTGTTTTCATAAGACACATAGGTCCAGTACCTACCTACACATGCAAACATTGCTCATGTTAAATTTTCTCAATGGCGCTTACGATAAACAAGAACTAAGGCAGCGTTTTGCCTGCCCAGAAACAGGTATTAACATTATAAATTGATATTTGTTTAGGTATATTTATTTAATTTAAATGAAGTATTAATTAATAATTGCAGGTTGGTATTAGGCTGACCACGCATACTGTGAAAAATAGTTCACTGTACCAATAATTCAAGGAAGGTCGGCAACAGTCGCAGGGCTTATATATTAATTTGATATTGGATTTTATATTGTTGGTTCACATGCGGCATGTTTAAGCGCGAACTTATACGTGTCTGCTTGTGGGAATACATTTAGTATAAATCATAAATGTAATATATCTTTGCAACATAGATTATAGATTATTGTCTCAAGGAAGGTCGGTAAGAGTCGCAGGGCTTATGTTCATTTGAAATTGGGTTTTATGAATTTTGTCCTCATACCGCATGTGTAAGCGTGAACTTATACGTGTCTGTTTATGGGAATGTATTTAATATGAATTTTAAATGTGATATATATATTGTGAGGGTTTTTCCTCTGTCCTGCTGATTGACACAATTAATAATGTAACAGCCACTTTAATATGTTTACTTTTATTCCTTTCACAATGTATACACAATAAACCACAGCACAATAATATTAATTATTCTTAATTACACATGCTTGTGGCTCTCACGCCAGGCAAGCTTCTTCCCTCTTTCTTTTGTTTTCCTTTTTCCATTCAAATTTAAATACAATGTTCCATTCTACCAAACAAACAAACTCATCTCGTTACAATACACCTCCTTCCTCTCATAAAAAAAAAAACCTTCCCAATTTTTTTTTTTTCTTTTACAATGAGTAAATAATGTATCATAATGCTCAGCCGGCGCCACATATTTTGTTTTATTTTAAGGAAAAATTTCAAAAATATGAAAATAAAAAAAAAACCTGTTTCTGATACATTATTCAGTCATTAATACCTTTTTTTAACAATACCAATTATTTTCATACTAAAATTAAAATATTTTTTTTTAACACAAATTTCATATTCAACATTATAAACAAATATTTGTTTTTTTTTTAAATACTTAATTCAACAATTCAAAATAATCAAATAACAATACATAATAAACATTCACCAGTTTATTAATCAATTCATTAAAATAACTTTCTTTTTTTTTAAATACTTAATTCAACAATTCAAAATAATCAAATAACAATACATAATAAACATTCACCAGTTTATTAATCAATTCATTAAAATAACTTTTTTTTTTTTAAACATGTATCACATCTTTCCCAATATTTAAATTTATTTCAAATTTATTTTTCATTAATAAATTTATCAGTCCATCAATTTTTTTTAAAAACTTTACCTTCATATGTAATACTTTGTTTAATTTATGTTTCATACCTTCATTCATGCAATGTTTCATAATTCATTCTTTCACTGATCACTTTTATATCAACTTTCACCGTATCATGCATCACCTCAAATTTTTCATAAACATGAAAATATGTTTTTTTTTTTTTTTTTTTTTAATCTAATTTGATTATGTCCTTGATGTGATATTTATTTATAACATTTGTGTCTATATCTTTTAATACATAGACTATCTTGCTAACTTTCTTTTCTATTCTGGCTTTGACAAATTTTGGAGCCAACTTTGTACAGAAGTATTTCCCTGCATTTGATTGTATGAAATTTTTACGCCATACAATATCCCCTTGATCATAGACACGATTTGATCTACCTTTATTATAATAATTTGCATTTTTATTATATGCATCCCATAAATTTTCTGTTACAATTTTGTATAATGTGTTTAATTCCTTCATTTTATCTTTATGCATATCTCTATATTTATCTAATTCTTCCTTTGATTCTATTTCATCATTTACTATTTCACCATGAATTTCACCATTTAGTACAATCTCCCTACCTCTTGCTAATACATTAGGTGTGTATCCTGTTGCTAAATTGACTGTATTATTTATTATGCTTTGTACTGAATCTAAAAAAGTATCCCATTTTCTTTGTTCATTTTCAACAAAAATAGCTAATGTGTATCCTATTGTTCTATTATATGTCTCTACATTATTGCACATGGGAGTATATAAAGTTGTATAAAATATTTTCTGTACTCCATATGAGTACATAAAATCTTTAAATGCATTAGACTTTAAATTCTTTCCATTATCTGTTATTATCGTTTGCGGTACTCCTTCTGTTAAAAATATTTTATTTTCTATTAATTTTATTATTTCTTCTGTAGTAGCTCTTCTTAAAGGAAATAACCAACAACATTTGGTAAAAACATCTATTATTGATAATATATGTATATAGCCCGTACTTGATTTTGGTAATGGTCCTATCAAATCAATACTCAGCATTTTTAACGGTCTATCCACTCTTTTTCTATTTTCCATTTTTCCTGCTGGAGGTAAATTATTCGGCTTATACATTTTACATTTTTGACATTTATTTATAAAACTTTTTATATCTGCATACATATTTTTCCAATAGTAACATCTTGATATGTATTTATAAGTTTTAAAAATACCTGCATGTCCATTATCATGATGATTCTTTATTATAGTTGATCTATTGTCTATAATAGGTATCTCTTTCCAATTATATTCCTCTGTGAAAGGATTATCATCATTTATTAGTTTAAATAATTTATTATCTACCATTTTGAATTTTTTGTATTTGTGTGGTGTTTTTGTACATCCTTCTGCGATATTATTATACCAAGGATCTGCAATATTTGAATTTATTACTTCCATTTCTTTAGTACCAGGAATCCTAGATAATACATCTGGCACTGTATGTTCTTTCCCTTTTCTATGCTCAATCTCAAATTCATACTGTGAAAGTCTCATGGCCCATCTTGCTAATCTACCTGTTGGATTTGATATTTTATTCAAGAATTTTAATGCCATATGATCAGTTATTACCTTGAATTTCATCCCATCTAGATAAGATCGAAAATGTTCAATTGACTCTACAATGGCAAGAAGCTCACGTTCTGATGTCGAATAGTTTTGTTCTCTAACTGTCAAACTTCTTGAAAAATATGCTATTGGCTTTTCGGACCCATTGATATTTTGGTTTAATACTGAAGCTACTTGATTTTTACTGGCATCAGTGTGTAAAAAAAAATCTTTTGTGAAATCCGGACATATTAATACAGGGGCTGTGCTTAAGGCTAATTTTAAATTATTAAATGCATCCTCAGATTCTTTTGACCAATTAAAATTGTTCTGACCTTTTTTACCTCTCAATAATTTATTTAGTGGATATGATATCTCACTGCAGTTTCGTATAACTTTTCTATAAAATCCTACCAAACCTAAAAACATTCGTAGTTGTTTTACATTTTTCGGTGAAGGATATTCCTCTATAATCTTGACTTTATTTTAATCTGGCCTTAATCCTTTTTAATCAATAATGTATCCCAAATATTTTAAACTATCTTTGCAAAATTCACATTTTGAAAATTTTACCGTTAACCCTGCTTCTTGTAATATATTTTTAACTTGTTTTAATAAATTTAAATGTGAATTGAAATCTTCGTTAATAATAATTAAGTCATCGATATAACAAAATATGTTAGTATCAAATTTAGGTCCAAATAATTTGTCTAATAAACGCTGTGTTTCAGAACTTGAATTTTTTAAACCGAACGGCATTTTTGTAAATTGAAACAACCCTCTATTTGGTACGACGAAGGCAGTTTTTTCTTTGGACGATTCTTCTAGTGGAATTTGCCAAAACGCCTTGCTTAAATCTATTGAAGAGATATATTTGGCATTTCGTAAATTTGCTAAAATTTGATTTAAATTTGGAATAGGATAGTTATCTCGTTTTGTTACTTCATTGAGTCTTCTAGAGTCCAAACAAAATCTAGGCGTTCCATCCTTTTTAATTACAATCACAACAGGACTGGACCACGAAGATTTGGATTGTTCAACTATACCTTCTTTTAACATTTTATCTAACTCTGTGTTAACCTGTCTCTGTCTTGCTGGACTGAGTGGATAATACTTTTGTTTTATTGGAGGACCTTCTGTCTGAATTCTGTGTTCAATGAGGTTTGTGCATCCTAAGCCTATTTTTTCATAAGAGATGTCCTTGAAATCATTTTCTATTGTTTTTAATTGCTGTAATTGGTTATCTGTTAATTTAGTTCTATTTGTAATTTTACCTAATTCACTAATATTTTTGCTATTTGAATATGTAATTTTACTTATTAAACTCGGTTCTAATTCAAATTTTATCCAAAAATCTATTCCAAAAATTAAGTCTTGTTGTAAACCTTGTAAAACATAAAAATCTACATGTTTTATTTGATTGTCACATTTTACCTCTAAATTTATTTTACCAAGTATTTTTATATTTTTACCATTTGGTAACGAGATATTATCATGGGTTTTTATAATTTTGTAATTTCTTTGTAAAAAATAATCAAATGTTTTTTCATTGATTGCAGAAATAGATGCACCTGAATCTAGTAAACCTGTAAAATTTTTGTTCTCAATATTTACTGTTAAAAATGGTCTTTTATCAAATTGTTTAGCAAAAATGAGTGGTGCAATTTGATAATTTTTATTAAAAATTTGAATGAAATTAAGCCAGCTCTTCATTTCTGATTTTTGTGTTTGTACTGAAGGCCGACTATCTACAAGTTTTTTGAATTACTATTGTATGTCGTATTTGTTCTGTTTTGTATATTTATATTTCTGTTCATTTTTGTTTTGTCTGTATAATCACTTTTTTTATTTTTAACAAAACAATCTTTTTGTACATGTCCTGTACGCTTACATGAGTAACAGATTACTGTGTGTTTTTTTAAATTTCCATTTTTTATAAAACAATTTCTTTCCACATGTCCTCTTTTATTACAAAAGTAGCATACTATATTATTTGTGAAACTTCTACATTTATTCTGTATGTAATCTAATTTTCTATTTTTAGTCCAACAATCTATTTCATCATGTCCTAATTTATTACAAAAATTGCATTTTTGCATTACATTTTTCTCTTCTGTGTCATTCATTACATTTAAATTCTTACATTCATTAAATTTGAAAAATGATTCAAACTTGCTACATATTGTAGATAATTCCTCTGTATTTTTAATTTCAGATGTTGTCAGTAAAGTTGCATATTTTTCTGACAATCCATGAATTATTATGTCCATAAGTTCTTTATCATGCATTCTTTTATTTAATAAATTATTTTTTGATTTTACCTTTAAAATATAAACAGATGCATTATCATGACCTTGTACCATATTTAAAATTTCTAACTTAAGATTCCTTTGAAAGTCATATTTTTCAAATTGTTGTAAGAATTTGGTTTTAAAAATTTTCCAATCAAATTCACAATTAATTGCTCTGTACCAAGTTAACGGAAAATCTGTTAAAAATATAGGCATACACTCTACCAAATAATCTAATTTTAATTTGTAGACTTTGGCTAATTCTTCTAACCTTATTATAAATTCATTTGGTTCACTTTCACCATTAAAAGATATTTTTAATTTGAGAGGATCAAAATTTATGGACTCCATTGTGTTACTTTCTAAATCCTTTTTATTATTTATTTTTTTAGATTTCGTCATTTGCTGTATATTTTCAATTTATGCAATTAAAAAAAATCATTTCATTGAAAAAAAATTTTTCATACAAATTAAATATAACACCATCTATATATATTTATCTAAACTGATTTGAAACAAACTGGTTCATGTACATTCTTTTTTCTTCTGGGACGTTCGATTTTTAAATCTTCATTTCTTCTGAACGTAGTGTAGGTAATTTGAATTCTCTCACCTTCAATATTTTCAAAACCGCCTTTGAAATCTTGCAATTTCTTGTTATAAATTGTATAAGTTGAGTTTTTTAAAACATTTTAAACGTGTTGATGCTTTCACAACCATAAATCTGTCCAATTTTAATTATTTCATATATTGTATTGTTTTCAATGTCATTTGTTGAAATCGACTGTCATTTGATTTTGTTTGTGAAAAATTTTCTTCATAGGAATTTCATTTACAGATTTTTTCTTTTACGTTGGGCGCCAAAATGTGAGGGTTTTTCCTCTGTCCTGCTGATTGACACAATTAATAATGTAACAGCCACTTTAATATGTTTACTTTTATTCCTTTCACAATGTATACACAATAAACCACAGCACAATAATATTAATTATTCTTAATTACACATGCTTGTGGCTCTCACGCCAGGCAAGCTTCTTCCCTCTTTCTTTTGTTTTCCTTTTTCCATTCAAATTTAAATACAATGTTCCATTCTACCAAACAAACAAACTCATCTCGTTACAATATTTGCAACTTAGATTATAGACAGAGACATCAATTTTGTTGAACAGGGTGGAAATTTATCGCCAAGGTGTCCCACGTAACAGCGCTTTTTTATTTCAAACGCGCCAGCCGAAATTACCATCTTGACCCGCTTGGCAAAAGCGTCGACAAATATTAAAACAATTAAGTGAAAACTATTTTTAAACAAAACATTTTTGTTTTTCTACCTAGAAAAAGGATACAACTATGCAGAGGCTCTGACCATCTCTAGTGGAACAGTGACAAGGTTTCAGTTACCAAAACAACAACGAAAAAACCCTTTGAAAGTTTAGAATAAAATAGTGAATGAATGGAATATCCAGAGTCATAATAAAAGAAGAGCCTGTATGAAAAAGGTTATGACTCTGGAGGAAATGAAAGAAGTGTGCAAGGACAAAAAGAAATGGCGGTTAATCTGTGATGTTGGTGGCTAGGTTTTTTTGAAAAATAAAATTTGTTTTCTGTTAGTTTTTGATGTCCATACATGTTATAATTTTTTTATTTAAAAAATGCAATTTGTTGTATATGTTCCTTGACTTTTAGGTTGGTATTCGGCTGACCACCCATGCTGTAGAAAATGGTCCACTTTGCCAATGTCACCCCTGTTTCAGGGAAGGTCGGTAGGAGTTGCAGGGTGTATGTTTATTTGAGATTTGGTTTTTATGTTGTAGGTTCACATGAGGCATGTGCAAGTGCGAACTTGTACGTGTCTGGTTGTGAAAATGCATATAATGTGAATCTCTAATGTTGCTTATATTTTGCAACTTAGATTATATTAGATTAGGCGTGCAAATATCTCGAGTATCTGCTCATAGTACGTAGGTACGTACGCAGTGACGTATGTAGGTACCTCCTGACCTAAAACAGAGACACACCTCCTTTTTCATGTTGTGCATCTCACTCTGCCTAAAACTGAATGAAAGGAGCCTCGAGGGTGGGTCTCTTGAAACAAAAACACCCCGCTTTACAATAAAAAATAATAATTTAACAGAAAAGTCCAAAAAAAAACTTCTTTCATTTAATTTAATACATCAAAAAAAATATTTAGTAAAATGAAAACGTCAGTAAGCAACGCGTATACAGCAACTTTTTGAAGCATTTTCCATGTTGCGCGTGGAGCCTGTTTATTCATACAGATAAGGAGGCCGGCATTACGCCTACCACTTGCTTGTATCGCTTGTGGGAATACGCTTAATATAAACCTTAAATGCAATAGATCTTTGCAACTTGGATTATAGATTATAGACTTCAGTTAAAGTGGTGTGCTGTAAATATTAAAAACTAAGCAAAATTTTAAGTGTTTAAAAAAAATTACCTTTCTCTCGGATTTTCCCATAAACTTCAAACTATAAAATTAGCATTTTTATCTCTTTTGCAATTACATCACAAATTTCAGAAAAAATTGCGTTTAAAAATTAAATTCGAATACTTATAGGTACTTTTGACGTGATCAAAAAAAAAAATCACTTGAGATTTTTTTTGTATGAAATTTTCTCTCGTAAATTTCGGTGCGCGGATTGTTCGGGTGATCGGCACGGATACTCCATGAACGCGGGCCTGGGCTGAACTGGCGCCGCATCCAGCCTCCGAGCTTGTCGCGTCAACCTCCCTCTCCGCAGGGGGTGCGCGCGCAGCCGCAGGACACAGATAAAAGTACGGCCTCTGCGTTTACTATACGTCATACTTATAAGGTACTTACAACACAACATTAGGTCAAAGTTGGACTATTTTTTATGCAAAGCCTTTTTGAAACCTTCTCGATATACATATCGACAGTTAAAAGGAAGTAGGATAAGAGACGTGTTGATCAAAAATGGTTATACTGTCGGTACCATTTTGATTTCTTGTATAGGGTACCAGAGGGGCCTTTCTCCCATTTACTAGATCATTCTACTACCAGAAAGTTATGTACACACACAATCACTACCACTTCCAGACGATTCCGTCTCACTTATATAGGTGTGCGTAGTAGTAGTAAAAAGGGCGATAGCTCAATTTGTAGAATGCTTGCATTCCATGCCGAGAGCAAGGGTTCGATCTCAAAGGTTTACTCAGCCTTCATTAGAAATAAGAACCGAGAATGAGAGAAAGAAGTGGAAACCCCTACTTCAACTGAAAGTGGTTGGTGTGAGGCCGGCCCCCTAACCTGTAAAAATAAATAGGTCCCGAAGCGCCACATGCGACCCCTTCGGGGATAACGCAGGCAAGAAGTTACACTATATGTGTAGCTTAGTTGCGTTTTTTGCGTAGTCACTTTGCTTTCATATTTCGTCATACTATGTATGCGTGATGCACGTATTTCAAGTTCGCGACAAAAACGACGGTTAAAAGGAAGTAGGGCATATGCGACATTTTGGTTAAAAATGAGGTATGAATGCTGTCCTATATATTTTTTGTGCTCCGCCGGGGTTCGAGCCCACAACCTTCCATTCACGAGTCCGAAGTGTTGCCACTGGACCACGGACCAGTCAAGTAATTTAGCTTAATATGTCACTTATTCGGTTTTACCTTTAGGGTGTCGATACCGTGATACCGTGATCTACGGTTAAAAGGAAGTAAGAAAGGAAATAAGCGACGTCTTAGTCAAAACCGAGTTACGAATTCTATCTTACTTGATATTTTCCGCTTTTTATAATGCGGTAACTCCCATGGCTCTACGATGATTTTTTTTTGTCGTTTATGCCCAAGCAAACAGCTGCGTTTTCGAAGTATGGTTTTTGTGTAACCGACAAGATTTTGGCCTTTTTTGTCCTAAAGGCGCTTGTGACATAAAAAAAACGTAAAACCCATTGTTCAAGAGAGCAGTTTAAAGTTTGAGATTGCAGAAAAATGGCATAACTTTTTTATCAAATCTATTTATTTTGTTTTTTTAAATGCAGCATGCTATAAATTCTGCATTTTTACGACCCTACCCTGAGCCAGGGGTGGCAATGAAAAAGTGAAGCAATTTTTACAGCATGCGTGGTCCGCCTCATACAAACTTATGTAATTATCAAGGATCTTTCTTTTAAGGATATTATAAGTATGTAGGTACGGTTGAAATGGTTTACCTGAGAGCAATGACTGGAATTACTAAATGATAGAGACTGCAATGATTGGGTGATGACGGAGTGTGGTATAAAAGAGAATTTAGTAATGAAAGTACAAAAAATTACAATGAGATGGTTCGGACATCTTGAAAGAGTGGATGACGAACGGCTAACGAAGAAAGTGTACAGAGGAAATGTCAGAGGAAAGCGTGGAAGGCGAAGACCGAGGAATGAATGGATATACAAAATAGGTGAGATTACGAAAGAATATAACCTGCAGAGAGAGAATAAGAGAAAAGTATCTTTGAAGAAAGTGATGAATGTTGAAGAGATGAAAGAGGTATGCAAGGACAGAAAAAAGTGGAGACGCATCTGCGGAGGTATCGGCCACCCCTAGTGGAACGGCTGCAGGATACAGTGTATGCTTCGTAAAAAATATATGTAGAGTCAAATATATGTAATGTGCTAAATAAATAAAAATTTGAATAAAGGCATTTAACCATGTAGGTACACACATGTATGCAGAAATGCTGGCGCGAAATTTCAGTGGAGCTGCCAACTAACTTTATTATGGAGATTAATTTTATTCAACAGTTATGCAGTATGAACTTTTGAAAAAAAAACAAGTAGGTACCTAAGTAAAAAATACTTTATTTTCTTTTGTTTTACATTTTATAATTTTTTATGTAACTTTACGGATTTCAGAAAAAATGTGAAGCAATGCTGTATTTCTTTAATATTTAATGGTAGATGCAGAGATATCATTTAAGATTCATATTAAGATGAAATTAATAAAGCATAATCATTTTTATGTGTCAGATTTTCTATAAGCAGACACAGTCAAGTTCGCAAATATGCCACATGTGGACTTAAAACATGAAACCCCAATCTCAAATGAACATAAGCCGTGCAACTCTTGCCGACCTTCCTTGAAACACGGTTGACATTTGCAAAGTGAATATTTTTTACAGTATGGGTAGTCAGCCTCATTCCTACCTGTAAGCTAAACAACATAAATTTCAATTCTATATTTTATTTAAAATATGAAAACAGTAAAATTTTCTATTGTTGCCTACTCATTTTTGAAATGCTATGCGCGTCCCTTTCGCTGTGCCTTTAAGTGATGCCCGCCCGTGACAAATGAAGTGTTTTAAATGTGGGTATGTATGTATTTGATTCTAAAGTCACTTTTGTGTTCAGTACAGGCGCTAGGGTAGGGCACGGATGGGCGACTGCCCAGGGCGCTAGGTATGAAAGGGCACCGACAAGATTTTGGCTTTTTTGTCCTAAAGGCGCTTGTGGCATAAAAAAATCGTAAAACATCGTAAAAACCATACTAATAGGAATGTCGGTAAATGCCTTAACTTTTTAATGGTAGAGCTGTTTTGATTTTAACGATATGATAAAAAATAAAAAGAAGTGATGCCACTTTTCTGCAATCTCAAACTTAAAACTGCTCTCCTGAACAATTTAGTTTATGTCGCTTATGCCCTAGGTACTGCCGTTGATATGTATTATTATTTATTGATTTGAAAACTGTAATTTAATGTGTATGTTCTTTGGCTTATAAGTTGGTATGCGGCTGACCACCCATGCTGTAAAAAATGTTTCACTTCGGTAATGCCACCACTGTTTCAGGGAAGGACGTCGAGAGTTGCTGGGTGTGTGTTCATTGGAGGTTCACATGCGGCATGTGCACGCGCGAACTTGTACGTGTCTGCTTGTTAGAATGCATATATTTAATGGGAATCCCCAATGTTACATATCTTTGCAACTTAGATTAGATTAGATTTGATAGGGGGCGCCTTAGAAATCTCGCCCAGGGCACTGGTAGTGCTACAACCGTCACTGCCTGTGTTGAACTGCACTCCAAGGCGTTGTAACGAAGTTGCGATTTCCATACAATATGAATTATTAATAAGTCGAAGTTTGTAAACCAATAAAACGCTCTGTTTCTTTTGTATTTCTTGAGTATTTCAATGTAAAACTATATAAAACATAATATGGAATATACAAAGTGAGCGTAAAAGAAGAAAATCCATGAAAAAAGTGATGGATATGAATGAATTGAAAGAGGTATGTAAGGATAGGATAGGTAGAAATGGAGGCAGCTCTGCAGAGGCTCTGACCACCCCTAGCGGAATTGTGACAGAGTTACAGGTACAGTATTAAAATTAAAAACATATATTAATATCTCGGTAGGTACGTCTTAAAGGTTAAACAGAATAGTGATGTGTTTTTTATGTGTTTATGTGATGTGTTTTTTTCCTACTTTCGACGAGAGAAAACACTACATAAATCTGAGAATCCTGTAGTTTAGAAGATTGTCATGAGTAGGTACCTACCTCCTTCCAGGCGCGTGCATAGGGTATAGGCAAATACATTTAAGAATAATCCAAATTTTCTCCCATTCCTTAACAATAACTCATTTGAAATTGACTGAAGTGCTAACGATGCGATGGCTTCAATCAAACTTAAATTTTGAATTTTAAATCTCAATATCAAGGTTAATTTTTTTTTAAGAAATCCTGTGCGGGAGACTCCCTAGATTCTAGAGACTCTAGGGTTCTATGACACTTGTAGTGCCGCAGAGGTATACGAGCTTGGTCGTCGCAACAATACTCAAGCAAGACCCAGTTGCTGTAAGGCTGGATGGACCTTTGGTGACCGGTCGTTGGTAAAGGTGTATGAATTTTTCAACCCAGCGAAGAGCAAATTTGAAAATGTAAATGGTATATTTTTTGTGCTCTGCCGGGATTCGAACCCACAACCTTCCCATTCAGAGTGTTACCACTGAGCTACGGACCGGTCACTGCGTTTTTTACCATATATTGCCCAACTATTAGGCGCATGTGCTTGTATTGCCTCCTTTTACATAATTACTATGAGAAGTTACACCCAGTAACATGTTTTATCCCGCGCTTTCTCAAATCAGTGAATCATCTCTACTCTATTCAATTTTTACTTTTATGGTGGCGAGATGTATCTACAAACTGTTTAAAAAATGCCAACTAGGCTTCATATACTGTGAAACTTCTTACCGCATTTTCTCCGAACTCTTGCCTGCAACGCTTTTGATGTCCATACATATTATTATTTATTGATTTTAAAAATGTAATTTGTTGTGTATGTTCCTTGACTTATAGGTTGGTATGCGGCTGACCATCCATGCTGTAAAAAATGGTTCACTTTGCCAATGTCACCCCTGTTTCAGGGAAGGTCGGCAGGAGTTGCAGGGTGTATGTTCATTTGAGATATGGGTTTTTAAATTGTAAGTCCACATGCGGCATGTTCAAGCGCGAACTTATACGTGTCTGCTTGTGAAAATGTAAATAATGTGAATCTCTAATGTTACTTATATTTGCAACTTAGATTAGATTAAATTAAGTATATATGAAGCGATGTTAAAAAACATTTAGATACAAAACACAATACAAATAGGCTCACAAGAAATTGAAAAATTCAATCACAAGAACGCACACTCTAAAAAAAAATATCATTTACCGATTTTGAAGGATATTTTATTTTTATTTTTTTATTAGGATATAAAACTAAAATTCATGGATGAAAATTATGTGTTCCAAGCACGTGTAAAAAAAACTTTTCAATAAAATTAACTGAAAGTAACATCAACTAAAATCTTACGACTTCCGAATCACAATTTGTTTAAACTATTAAGTACCTACGTATTAACTTATAAAAACACTTTTTAGTAAATCCAAAATATTGTTCACGGATTTTTTTTTGTTGAAAATCGTATTCGGCTAGCGCGTGGATACCTGACACCGACAGCAGCCAAATTAATACTGAAGAAAATACAACTTTCTGATTGGGGTAGGAAATTTTTTCATTGAAATGATACAAGAAACGAAAAAAGTTTTCAAACATTTTAAAGTATTTTTCAAAGAACTGTAAAAGCTTTAAAAACATATTTTAATTGTATAAATTTTTCAGCGTTTATAAAAGCCTTATTTTTTAAATCGCACGTTTTAATGTTAAGTATTCAGTGAACAAAGATTTTTCCTTCTAGACTGCCATTTTTTTTAATGATCCTTGAAAATGATTTTTGAAATAATTTCATTCGGTCCGCACGTGAGTTTTCAAATACAATATTTACTCTTCACCCGGCCAGGTTGCTAAGAAAAATGCATACAAATATTTTGTTATTGTTTACTGAGGACGGCAGTCTTATAAAAGATTGACGTTTGCTGAGAAAAAGATTATAAAATCAAAAAAATTCCGATCTCGTTGATTATCATCTTTTGACTGTTATAAATAAATCTTATGAAAATGAAAATTGAAACATATTTTCATGAAAATAAATACTGTTTATTTTTCATACCTACTAGAACCATCATTTTTGTTCTGGCAATATTATGAAAAAGGAACCGGATGTTAATCTGTCAAAATGTATTTTTTTGAGGTTATGTTTTGAATTTGAAAGAAGACGTGCGCTGCGGTGTGTTTTTAAAAGTTAAGTTTTAATTTGAAAGGTTTATATTTTTAAATATTTAAGTAGAAATTGTTATTTCAAAAAGTGTACAATGGCTGATTTGGAAGATTCGTCTGCATTTGCAATGTATCAAAAGACAAAACCTCTAACCAAATCCGCCAAGCGAAGGAAAGGTATGAAATTGAAAAAGGAACAACAGAAGAAAATGTGTTTACTAAACGAAGTCACGAGTCCAGCGGCGAAAGGTAATAAAATCAAACAGAAACTGAAAAATAGGAAAGAAGAGCTACAAAATAAATTGAAAGATAAAAAGAATAAGAAAGAAACAGTAAAAGAGAAAAAACAGATTCTTGTCTCGAATGGGAAGACAGAATTGAAGAAAGTAAAAATGGATTCGAAAAAATTATTACCCTTTGAGATTGGCGCATCCCAAAAGAAAAGTAATTCGAAAGCAAAGGAAGACAGGGAAATAATTTTGGATATTATGGAAGAAGAAGCAGATTTTTCTTCAGAAAGTGAAGCAAGTTGTACAGAAAATGAAAATTTTGTTCCGGTTACAAATGACAGCGTGGAGGACGGGAAGAACTTGTTCAAGTGGATGATTTCGCCATTTGATTTGGACAATTTCTTGAGGTATTTTTAATTTACATTTTGTTTACAAAGGACTGCACATCGCACGTTTAATAGTACTTAAAGAGAAATAACTCAAAAATTGAGAAAACCAAGATTTTGTAATAAAACGCAAGAACAATGCGTGAAGAATAGGTAGAATGCGACAGCCGTTCAATTGGGACAAATATGACCGAGAAAAAACATCGGTTGCGTTTTTCGTCCCATACAAGTTGTACTGGTTGTCTGAACTTCAAACGTGATTTCCCAACATTCTTATTTTTTGAGTTATTGCTCTTTATTATTAAACGTGCGACATATCTAAGTTTCTTATAATAATAATATTAGGATGATTTATTTGATGAGCGCTGTTTTTGTGCGAAACACACCTCAAGGGCTCTCTGCGAGCTTTGTTGTCGCTGTAGAAAGCGCCAATACTCAAGCAAGACCCAATTGATGTTAGGCTGGATGTATTTCTTAGTGACCGGTCATTGGTAAAGGTTAATGAATTTTTCACCCAGCGAAGAGCATATCTTAAATCATAAATGGTATTTTTTTGCGCTCCGCCGGTACTCTAACCCAAAACTTTACCTTTACTTTAAAACCATTTACGAATCAGAAGTGTTAACCACTAGACTACGGACTGGACTAATGAATTAAATTAATTGCAAGAATCAAGGTTCCTTGACTCATAGGCTGTTATGAGGCTGACCACCCATGCTGTAAATAGATGGTTCGCTTTGCCAATGCCACCCCTGTTACAGGGAAGGTCGGCAAGAGTTGCAGGGCTTATGTTCATTTGAGATTTAGAATTCATGTGAGAATTGGCTCTTTCTACAGTGATTACCAAGCTCGCAGAGGGCTCTTCAGGTGTGATACACCCAAAAACAGCGCTCACCAAATAAATCATCCTAATATTATTATTATCAGTAGACGCTCACTGTCTGGTATCTCATGTACAACAACCCGTACCCTTAGTACGAGCTGCAAAACTTGAGTAATATAAAGTTTACGGCAATTATGAAAGAGTGATTTCCCCCAAAATCTGCCATTTTTGTTTGTTTGAACTTGATTTTCTTCATCACTGTAACTCTTTTGCTAAGACCATAAAGTTTAAGAAACAAAAACGGTAGATTTTGGGAGAAATCACTCTTTAATATTTTCCGTAAACTTTACTTTTCTTAAGTTTTGCAACTCGTACTAAGGGTACTGATTACCTATCGTGAGGGACTGGAAAATAGTGGTGTTCTTTTTTGGGAAATTCGCGTTATTTTTGATCGAAAACAGGGAAATTCGCGTTATTTTTCATGATAAACGGGGAGATTCGGTGTAATATTTAGGGTTGATTTGATCAAAATTTAGGTTTATATAATTGCACAACAAAAGATATTACTAATATTTACAATTTATTATATAAAGAACAATATGTACCTTCAAAAACGATGAATAAATCACATCTGAATCCATACGAGTACCTAACTACAATAAACCATTGATTGAAAAAAGTATTAATATAATATTTTAATGACACTCCGAATACACTGCAATATCCTTTTAAAATATTCAATTTTTGTGCATTGAGTCTCTAGATGAGGGTTATCTATTTTTCCAAGGGATGTTGGCTTTTATGAAAGCCTCAAGTTGTGCTCTTGGCTAATCCAGCAACAGCTTCACTCCTTAAAGTATTTTCCTTTATTGATGTCGCGATTCAAGTCTGCTTGGATGATCCAGGACAGTAAACAAAACAAAAAAATTAGGCTGACTTATTTGGTGAGCGCTGTTTTTGTGTGTATCACACCTCAAGAGCCCTCTGCGAGCTTGATCGTCGCTGTAGAAAGCGCCAATTCTCAAGCAAGACCCAGTTGTTGTAAGGCTGGATGAACCTTTTGATGATCGGTCTTTGGCAAAGGTTTATGAATTTTTCAACCCAGCGAAGAGCAAATTCAAAAATATAAATGGTATATTTTTGTGCTCCGCCGGGATTCGAACCGACAACCCTCCAGTTACGAGTCCGGAGTGTTACCACTTTTACTACGGACCGGTCAAAGTTCTGCTCATCATTCATTTTTTTAACAAAATAGATTTGTGAATAGTAATGCAATTCCCCAACCTACTCTGCCTAGCCAGAAACAGGTATTAATATCATTAATTAATATTTCATTACTGTTTATTTTAATGAAATATTACTTTATAATTACCCGATAACATCTGTTGAACCAGGGTCAAATTTATGGTCAAATGACCTAGCCGGGGATCGAACCCCGCGTCTAGCGTTCTAGCGTGTTTCAACGTTGAAAGATCAGCCCACTTGGCCCCCTCGGCTATAACACCGACCAATTTTCCTGTGCTTTGCACCTTGCAAAGGGTTTTCGCAGGAATCTTTTCTTTCCCACAAAATCATTGCGTTGCAAAAGCGACCCATGACAACTTTTTCGCTCAATTTTTTAGCAAAATTACGAAAATTCGCGATATTTGCGTAAAACCTCAAATTTCGCGTTATTCGCGTAAAAACATCAAAATTCGCGAATAAATTCGTTTTATCGCGATCGCGAAATTTTCCAGTCCCTACCTATCGTTGATGATGCTTTATTTTATTTCAGCGAAATATGGGAGAAAAAGCCGTTGCACATTGCCCGTAAGAACAAAACATACTACAAGACCATTCTGTCATCTCCAGCCATAGACAAGATGCTAAGGACGGAGAATATCCAGTTCACCAAAAACATAGATGTCACTTCCTATAGCGACGGAAAGCGGGAGACACACAACCCTGACGGACGGTAAATATTGCTTTACAATCTATATCTATAAAGAAGGATGTGTGTATGTATGTATGTATGTATGTATGTATGTATGTATGTATGTATGTATGTATGTATGTATGTATGTATGTATGTCCCCTATAGACTCATAAACCGCTCATCCGATTTTGACGAAATTTTCAGGAAACATGTAACATATTCTTAGAACGAATCCTGTGAAGTTTGATGGTGATCAAATAAACAGTGGTTCTCAATTCTCGATATTTCAGCAACGAGGTCGGTAAATTTTGAAACCACCCAATAGAAGAAGACCATTATATTCAACTACAATACATAATCTTAGTTGCAAATATACATTTACATTAAAGATTCATATAAAATGCATGCTCACAAGCAGACACATGTAAGTTCACGCTTACAAATGCTGCATGTGTACCTACTCATAATTTAAAATCCAAATCTAAAATGAACAACCCAGTAACTTTTACTTTACGCCAACTTGAAATGGATGTTATTCAGCTCCTGAGTGGCTTGACACTCATTTCTTATGAAGGCTGAGTAAGCCTTGCCGGTATTTTATTTTGGGTTAGAAATAAACACTGAAACGAGAAATAATTTCTGACAACTTCAGTGGGATTCTAACTCGAGATCTCGGCATGGAATGCAGTTACTCTACCAACTAAGCTATAGACCGGACTTTTTACAAATATGGTGGATCGATATCGGTTTGGTTAGGGATAAGCAACCTGCGGCTCACCAGCCACATGCGGCTCTTTGGGTGTGAAGTTACGGCTCTTTAGCTTCATACGCAAATACAAAAAAAACACAGAATTATACTTCTGATCGAAAAAAACTAAATCGTTCTGAATCGATTAACGATCTCTCCGCTACTTGTACTCGCTTTTCACCCCCCACCCTCCCCCCACCCTCCCCCCGCCCCATCGACGCTATTTATTGTTGGCAAAAAAACATTTGTGGCTCTTTACAAATCCAAAATAAGATATGTATCATTTGAGATTCACATCAAATGCATTCCCATAAGCAGACACGCATAATTTCACGCTCACACATACCGCATGTGGAACTACAATATAAAAACCCAATCTTAAATGAACATAAGCCCTGCAACTCTTGCCGACCTTCCCTGAAACAGGGGCGACATTGGCAAAGTGAACCATTTTTTACAGTATGGGTGGTCAGCCTCATACCAACCTATAAGTCAAGGAAAAACTTTGAAATTTGTAAATTGTAATTTTTGGCTCTTCCGACTCAAAAGGTTGCCGACCCCTGGCCTAGACAAAAGTTCCAAATTAAAAAATGTTATTCAAGTATTCCAAGTTGAATTTTAGAAATGTAAGAAAGCTTTTATATCCCGCACTTATAAAAAATACGATAAACTAAAGTTCGTAGGTCACAACTAGAAGACCATATTGAAATATATTATTATTATTAAAACCTTTTATTGAAACATACTTTTAATTAAAATATACATAATATAGTTGTTTTTTCAAAAAACGCATTTCTGTAAAATTATATACTCACCACAAATTTAAAGATCGTTTTTTTCTCGGCGGTTAAACGTCTTTCTTCTATGTAACAATGGTCCAAAGCAACCAAAATAAACAAAATGTTTGCCTTTTACCTAACCCGGCCGTGCGACTTACAATTTTGTTGTCAATAGAAAATGTTCCGTGTGCACTACCTAAAACTTTCACTTATTGAAATAATGGATAGAGCACATTTTAAATGTAGGGAAAAAATGTGAATTCACTTGGCCGGGATAAAGACAGGACAGGGAGTCAAAAATTCAACATAAATTAAACACTTTTATGGAGATAGTTGAAAAAACACTTAAGTGCATCATATTGTATGAAGCATTTTCCCCAACTGCATACGTTTCACAGTGCGGTTACATTGAAAAATATTCCTGATTGTTTGGAATACATTTATTTCTTCACTTTGCTCAAAGAGTATAGTGAATTTTATAGATTAGTTCTTTAATTGTATGATTATAAAATTTAATTTATTGTTTATATTCTTTTCTTGTATAGGTCAATATGCATCTGACCAACTATAAATAGAAAATGGTTCACTCTGCCAATGTCACCCCTGTTTCAGGGAAGGTCAGCAAAGAGTTGCAGGGTGTATGTTCATTTGAGATTTGGGTTTTTATGTTGTAGGTTCACACGCAGAATGTGCAAGTGTGAACTTATACGTGTCTGCTTGTGGGCATGCACTTAATGTGAATTCCAAATGTAACAATTATATCCATGCAACTTAGAATAGATTAGATGAGTGACGTTACATAGCCGATTTTTTTTATCTTAAATATAAATGGAGCACCGCATCGATTTTCCCTATGCTTGGCTCTGCTGCTTAACAGTTGTACCTAGACCTTTTTTTTTTAGAAAACGTGAAGATTAACCTAGAGATAAATTGTGTGAAGCTTGATTCCGATTAGCACACTTTTTTTTTTGATCCTGTTGTTTCCTCTTTTATCTGTAGAAAAAAATTGATACCACATGCCCAAATGGCGTAGTGAAACACGCCGGGTACTGCTAGTATTTTAAATAAAGCATAAAGACAACTTTGTTTTGTGATTGTGTTGAGGTTAATTATATATCCACAGTCGGTTTTGCAAATATACCATTTGCATCGTCAGGTAGTCTAATTTGTACATCTTAATAAAATATCATCACAATTACCATGACAACCTGGGATGGTTAGGTTTAGGTTGGAATTACGGTCGTTTGACATATTTACAATAATAATAACTACACAATTAAAAATTATTTATTGGATATTAGATGAACCGACTGAGGATTAACTGTTTTTATTTTTTCAATAACAATTGTCACAAATCAAGGTAAGTATGCGGGTATGCCATGATTTGTGACAATTGTTATAGAAAAAAAAAGAGTTCATTCTCAGCCTCTCGTCGTGCAGAGAGGGTGTCTCCTGAAAACGTTAGCTACGTCGCTAATGAAACTTCGAAAATAATGTAAGTTCTCTTATAACGGTTTGTCTAATATCCGATAAATATTTTTTAACGGTAGTTATTATTATGATAGTAAACCTGGGATGGTTCTTAGCCTCTGTGATCAACTGCTGACAGCCCTGTCTGTTCAACGCTTTACCTTTCCCCTACGAGGTTTATTAATTTGACTACAATATCATGCTTCGTTATTTTGTTGTTCTCAAGAAATTTCAGTGTACCTTAGACCTCTACAAATGTGTTTAAATGTATGATGAATTGATTAACCTCTAGAGTGCCAGCGATTTTCTGCCGTAATCCAGCCACTCAACTCTTTGTTTTGATATTAAATATCTCCAAAGATACTAAACATTAGTACTGTGAACGCGGATCCACGTTCCGGCATTCAGGAGGTTAACAAGAAGAATTTGTGGTGTAGAGAAGAATAGGCTTCCTAAACTAAAAGGGGCATTCTTTCAGATCATGTCTCTTTGGCGTAGAAGTGATATGGGATACAACTCCTACACTCTAACATACAACTCTAATTCTGTACAAATTGTGGTAGAATTGTCGCAATGAATGTTTTACAAGCAACAGAGTGTGTTAAAAAGTTGTCATATCAAGTGTTTATTTTCTCAACCATTACATACATATGTAATGAATTGTTTTTGTGGTTTTTCGGGTTAGACCATGGTCTACATGCAGCTTTTTTATCTGTCGACGTTTCGCCTTCACGAGTAGAAGGCATTTTCAAGGCGAGTTGTAAGCAACAACAGGCGACCCAGGAGACAGCGAAGACCGCCACGCCGTTATAAACTAACTAAACGTCTAACCTGAAAAACCACAAAATAAATTCATTGTATAATACCGACCATGAAAGTGTTAGTGAAAGTTGAATTAAAACTGCATCACAAATGTATTGAATGTTTCAGAGCCTTTCCGCACATTGTATGGGACTACTATTTGAACGGCTGCAGCATCAGACTTCTTAATCCTCAGGTATAACCATTTGTTTACTGTCCCACTGCCTACAAACTTCATATAAAATCCTTGAATGGTTTTATCGGTCTTGACTGTCTCCCTTCCATTGCTTTTATTGTATGTTTTCTTTCTTGTTTTGTGGTTATGTTTCATTAGAATGCTGTGAGTACCTAACTTCTTTAGTGATTTGCTACTTAATAAATCGGTATTATTAACGTCTATCATAACTAGAAACTGCAACCAGTTTCTTTTCTGTTTTAATTTTTTGTTTTATAAATTTTGATGACTTCTCTATATGGTGTAATAAATCTCTATAATTTTGAGATAATATGTCACATTAGCAGACAAATGAACATTAAGAATGGGCTACTTGCACTTTTTTTTGCATAAAATTACAATGGTATATTTTTATGATGATTATGATGATTTCCTTATAAGCGCCGTTTCGTAACTCAATGTCACTCCAAGGGCGCTTAGTATTTTACTGGGCGAAGAAAAATGTCTTCATCCTCCTCTTTATGTCCTCAATTGTCTTAGACCTCCGGATTTCTGGTGGTAGTTGATTCCAGGTCGCAGGGCCGGCCACTGCAAAAGCACGGTCTCCGAAAACAGTGGCAATTTTTCTTCTAGGTTCATTTAGCAATATTTGACCAATATTGTGATGTACATTTGGTTATGGAGAGATGTTTCCCGGGATCTATTGCCGTGGGCTATGGGAGCTGGAGCTTCTGGACGTTTCGCCCAATGTCTACGATGGTCTTCTACAGCGTGAAGTGTGATGATGTAGATGATCTTGATGAAAACTGTGATGAAAGTGTGTGTACACTCGGGGTTTTAAATGTGAAAAATGATGACTCTCTGCATACAAGTTGTGTTGTGGAGCAGCGACATCTGTTTATTTTGCATGTGAAACTGTGGTTGAAACAGAAAACCATCTTGCTTCTACAAGTGCGTGTTTGTCACTTAAAAAGCGCCATCTATGAATTTCATTGTGAAACTTGGAATAGTAAGGGAAAATACATATAATTTCTTCTACATTTTATCACCCCCATTATTACTGGTCTTGTCTCATTTTTCTTATATGGTTGTCATAAATTTGTTTTGTTTTCCCCAGACCTACATTCCCAAGCTGCATCTGCTGAACGCCACGCTCCAGGAGTACTTCAAGTGCTTCGTGGGAGCCAACTCCTACCTCACCCCGCCCAACAGTCAGGGCTTTGCCCCGCACTACGATGACATAGAGGCCTTCATCCTGCAGCTGGAGGGCAAGAAGCAGTGGAGGGTGTATGCGCCTGTGTAAGACAAACATCTTATATATATATCGTTAGATAATTTGTTTTCTCTTTTGGGCGCCGTTTAGTGGCTCTAGTCGCCCCAAGGGCGCCCATCCTTCGCTTGCTTCCTGTAAAACATGTAACTCTTCAACTTCTTCTTGAAGCGTTCTTCACCGGTCTCCATCCTCAGCTTCAGATGTAGCTGGTTCCAGCACAACGGTCCTGCTGAGCCAAACGCCCTATTCCCAAAACCCGTTGAATGAATGTTTCACCCAGCGAAGAGCATATTTGAAAAATAATTAATATATTTTTTGTGCTCCGCCGGAATTTGAACCCACAACCTTCCATTTACGAGTCAGAAGTGTTAACCACTATACTACAGATCGGTGCATGTTGGTATAAGCTTAAATTTTACTCTGCTTATTCCAGCTCCAAGGAAGAAACCCTGCCCCGCGTCTCCTCCAAGAACTTTGACCAGGATGAGATTGGTGCCCCTGTGCTGGAGGTGACTTTGCAAGCTGGTGACATGCTGTACTTCCCCCGGGGCTTCATCCATCAGGGAGTGACGGTGAAGGACGAGCACTCTCTTCACGTCACCATCAGCTGCTACCAGAAGACCTCCTGGGCGGACCTCTTTGAAGAGGTAAATTTAAATTATTTTCCATATTCAAATTTATGTATATTTAACATATTAGAAATACATTCAGATCAGCACAGATATTGGTATAAGATCTTGGCATCTTATTCTTGGATTGCTTTCAGTACATATGGACGCTTGAGCTTTGTCAATCCTTGCCTCCAACTCCTGTCTACCAAATCGGGAATGATATCTAACCCTAGCCTCCACATAGAAAACAAACATTCTACCATTGGAGCTATTCACTGGACTATGATAATTAGATAGAATCAGATAGTAAAGTAAAGTAGATAGTAAAATAATAAATGTGCTTCTTAATTTTGTTTTAATGATATATTTGAAACATTGTCGGAGTACACAATCTAATAATATAGGTTTAGGTTGGAATTACGGTTGTTTGACCTATTAGTAAATTTTAACCGTGTAGTTATTATTATTGTAAAATAATCTAATAATATTTTACTTTTTTATTGCAGCTCATACCTCAAACCCTGCAAAATGCATTCCAACAAGACGTAGAGTTCAGGCGAGGTCTCCCCATGGATATATCTGATAACCTGGGCCTCGTGCACTCCGACTCCATCACTGACAGAAGAAATGCCATTCTGGGGCAGGTCAAGAAGCTGTTCCACAAGCTGACAGACTATCTCACTTATGGTGAGTTGCTTTTATTTAATACTAAGTGGTACATTTCAAAAAAAAAATTTGAAACAAACAATAATATTTTTTAATTTATAATTTTTTTGAATGAATTCAAACACAACACTGTTTATTTTCACAATAAAATTTATTTAAAAAGATTAAAATCTTTAAAACAAATTACAAACGTTTTCGACCTAGTAGGTCATCATCTATAATCTATAATCTAAGTTGCGAGGATATATTCATTCAAAGCTCTCAGATGTATGCCCACAAACAAACACGTGTAGTTCGCGCTTACAAATGCTGATTGTGTACTTACAAATAAAATCCAAACCTCAAATGAACATAAGCCCTGCAACTCTTGCCGACATTCCCTGAAACAGGGGTGACATTGGCAAAGTGAACCATTTTTTACAGTATGGGTGGTCAACCTCATACCAACCTATAAGTCAAGGAATACGAGTGATAAATAACATTTAAGTATAAGAAAACAACAAAACCTTAAAAATAAATCTATACAAAAAAAGTCAAAAATGTCTTATGCAAAAAATGTAGCAAGCTAATAAACCAACAATACAAATCAGCATTGCAGATTATCATCATGATTATAAATTAAAAAATATGAATTTTCACAGTGTTAATACACAAATAATACAAAATATATAAACAATAATGTGTACAAACATTAAATTCAAATACAAAAGTCTAATTTAAAAAAAAAAAAAAATGTAAGAAACCCTAGCTCTAGCCGCCAGCATTACAGATCAACTGCCATTTATTTCTGTCCTTACATACTTCTTTCATTTCATCCAGAGTCATAACCTTTTTCATACAAGCTTTCCTTTTATTAAGACTGGATATTCCATTCATTCGCTATTTCAGATATTTGGTCCATCTATACCTTTCTCGGTCTTCCTCTACCACGACATCCATCTATTCTTGCAACATATACTTTCTTCGTCAGTCTTTCCTCATTCATTCTCTCCATATGTCCAAACCAACTTTTTTTAATCTTTACTTTTACACTTTCTTTTACACCACATTCTTCTCTTACAAAATCATTCCTCACCATATCACTCTGTTTTTTCCCAATCATACTTCTTAGGAAGTTCATTTAGATGCGTATATACCAGTGGCGAAGGGTGCCATACAAGCCGATTCCCATCGGTTTCCCGTTTCAAATGAGGCAAAAATGATGATAAAGTAGATGTAGATGTATTTTTTTACTTAGTGCCTATATTTTTTAATTACTTTGTTGCATCATTTTAAAAGGGAAGCCGATGGGAACCATCTTGTATGGCACCCTTCGCCACTGTTATATACACAGAAAACTCCTCTCTCTAATCGCCTTAGCGTTGGTCTCTCAAATACTACACTTTCAACTCCTCCTGTCCTTCAACTTGCAAAGAAGCGGTGTGGCACAAAAATTAAAGTAATAATTAGAATTGTCACGTTCCAGATGATGCAGTGGATCAGTTGTTCAAGAAGTTTATGCACACCGCCCTGCCACCGGTTCTGACTGAGCAGGAGAAGGATCTGACAGTCTACGGGAATTCCGACGTCATGAAGGAGAATGGGCAGGTCGTGGACCGAGTGGAAATTCAGCTGGACACTAAAGTCAGATTACTGAGGGCTAACATATTAAGGTAAATGCATTTTTAACTTACGAGTACTTCTACTTCTACTACTACTGTTGAAATGGACTTCCTAAGAAGTATGATTGGGAAAAAACGGAATGATAGGGTGTGGAATGATTTTGTAAGAGGAGAATGTGGTGCAAAGAAAAGTGCGAAAGTAAAGATTAAAAGAAGTTTGTTAAGATGGCTTGGACATATGGAAACAAGCCATGTTTAAACATGAATAATGTAGCAAACATTGACGACTGTGGGCTGGAAAACCACTCTCCTCACTCCAAAATTCAGTTAGCCCAAAGAAAATCCAAGCGTTTAGCCGAAAACCGAAACAAGACCAATAATAATAAAGGGGGCGATGAAATGTAGAAGAAGTCACATGTAATTTCTCTTATATTCCAAGTTTCGCAATGCAATTCATAGATGGCGCTTTTAAACGACAAACACATACTTGTAGCAGCAAGATGGTTTGCTGATATACCCCATAGTTTCACATGCAAAATGCACAGATGTTGCTGCTACACAAAACAAACTCATATGCAAAGTGTCTTTAATTTCCACAAATAAACCCTGAGTGTACACACACTTGCATCACAGTTCTCATCAAGATCATCTTCATCATCATACTTCACGCTGAAGAAGCCCATCGTAGAAATGGGCGAAACGTCCGGAAGCTCCTGCTCCCACAGACCACGGCAACAGATCCATCACTAATCACAACATCACTCCAGCAGTACAGTTTCAGTGCATCCAGTATTTACTATATCAATTTATTTTCTTCCAGGATGGTGAAAGAGCAGGACTCAGTTGTGCACATTTACCACTATGTGGAGAACTCCAAGGAGTACCAGGGCAACAAGCCGCAGTACCTGGAGATAGACGAGAGGCTGGCACCCGCCGTGGAGTCCCTCATAACCACGTATCCCGAGTATGTGAGCGTGGAGAACCTGGAGGCGGAGAATGACAGCGATAAAGTACAGGTAAAGCTTTGTCATACTTCTTATATATTTCTAACTTACAACAAAAGTAGCTATTTAAGGCTTACAAATAGTGAAGCATTTAAACTGTAACACGTGTTAACAAATTAAAGAATAATTAGTAAAACTAGGTTATTGTTACAAGCTATTGTTACGTATGGTAGTATTATTGCATACGTGATTCTAATCAAGCTGGTAGAACAACGCTCTGGGATCATCCACTATTTTTTGGAATGAAAAAAAAACGGATGTTACTGACCGTGTGTAAAGAGAAGAACGATTTTCTCTATTTTTCATCGGAGTCATATCCGACGTCTTCAGGAGACTTGTGTCTTCTACATGGAAGAAACACGAATCTAATCTAAGCTGCAAAGATATATATCATTTAAGATTTATATTAAATGCATTCCCACAAGCAGATATGTATAATTTCGCGCTGACACATGCCGCATGTGGACCTACAATATAAAAACCCAATCTCAAATGAACATAAGCCTTGCAACTCTTGCCGTCCTTCCCTGAAACAGGGGTGACATTGGCAAAGTGAACCAATTTTTTATAGTATGGGTGGTCAGCCGCATAACAACCTATAAGTCAAGGAACATACATGACAAATTACATTTTTTGAATCAATAAATAACAATATATACATGGACATAAAAAAGTAAATCATAAAACCAATTTCACTTTAACAAACCCTAGCCGCCAACATCACAGATCAACCGCCATTTCTTTCTATCCTTGCATACTTCTTTCATTGAACTGTTGAATTATTGTTGTTTGTCAACCTCGAAAAACAACAAATTTACTCTTATTACGCGGAACAGTCCAAAGCACTAAGCGCAGCGCACATGCACGCTTAAGGATACGACTTTGGGCGAACTTGAACTTCATCTCAGGCTTATAAAGAATGTTGGTTTTAAACAGCAACTATGGTCGTTTGACGCGTTAACGAATTAAAAAATCAAAGTAAACAATTTAAGTAAAACTTGTATCTTTTACAAACCAATAAAGAATAACTTTACTCTCAATCTTTCATTGAAGGCGTAGGAACAAAGGTCCATCCAGCCTTACAGCAACTGGGTCTTGCTTGAGAATTGGCGCTTTCTATAGCGACGACCAAGCCAAGATTTAGATTCATACCAAAACAGCGCCCACCAAATAAATTCTCCTAATATTTATTTATGTATTTTTTTCAGGTCGCCAGTGATCTTTGGGAACTGGGACTCTTGATGACAGAAGAACCAATGGACTTTATGGAATAGCAAGAAATCACTTTCCTGCTATGAGGAACGCTATGTTATGGAAAGCTGTAGCAGTCGATGATTAAAGAGAGGCAGAATTATAAAATGGTTTAATTTACTTGAAATAAAGATTGACATCAATGAAAATATCAATGTTTTCATTCTATCTTTAGAAGTAAGTCATATATTTCCAATAGCCGCTTTCTCTACTTCCTTACTTACTTTACTTTCTTTGGCTCATAAGCCTTGAAGGCTCAGGGCCTCCCGCACCCCAATCCTCCAGGACTCTCTGTCTTGTGCTGCTTCCCTCCACGGTCCCCTCACTCCCAGAACTTCGGCGTCGGCTTCAACGTTGTCTGCCCACCGCATCCTGGGGCATCCGAGTGGTCTAACACCTGAGGGGGCACCATCCAAGACAGTTCTGATGATCCTGGAGTCCTCTGCACGTGCTACATGTCCGGCCCACTGAAGTCGTCTTGATTTCAACTGGTAGTAAAAAATGACATGATATTATTGTCAAACAATATGTATCCTTGATGCATGTGTATTTTTTTCTTATGTCCGTTATATTCTGAATAAAAATAACAAGTTTGTCAATGTTTGGTTCCCGATTCTTTCATCGCCGTCGTTTTAAATGTTGATTTCTCAAAATCGGTTGTGTGGAAAAATACAACT
Source organism: Agapetus fuscipes (assembly GCA_951799405.1). Taxonomy (NCBI): domain Eukaryota; kingdom Metazoa; phylum Arthropoda; class Insecta; order Trichoptera; family Glossosomatidae; genus Agapetus; species Agapetus fuscipes. Next base: position 3,775,080 of record OX637363.1, read on the forward strand.
CAAGTCTTCCTTTTTCTATTATGAAAACTAAAAACTGGTAGCACTTTATTCGAAATGGGTATTTCCAGGTCCGGATTAAGACCGCTGGGGGCCCTGGTGCGGGGAAAGTCAGGGGGGCCCCAAGCCTCTATCCCCTCCCACCAACACCTCCCCACGCCAAACAAAAAATGCATCTTATTGCGAACCAAAATGATTACCGACGGCTCTTTGAGTTTGTTTTTGGGAAACCTCTTTGGGAGGTCTATGACACTTGTTAGAGCGAGCTTTGTTTTATCCTCTGTGTACAAAAATGTATTGAAATATTTTTCAGTACAATTTCATGTACGTCGCCATGGGCGTCTTTTGTCTCAAAGGTTGCTTTTGATTTGGACCCCAAAAATAATTCAAAGTAAATAGGTATCTTTAATAAATAATTTCCAAAAAGTCTATGAGGGTGTGGTCGTAAATGTTACAGTTACCTGAGCCCTCAAACAAATTTATAAAAAAAAAAAATATTTGAGTTTATTTTTCTAAAACATCTCGGAGGGCCCTAGGACGCAGGAGCCCTGGTTCGGTCGCACAGCTCGACCGCCCTTAATCTGGGCATACCTATATAAAGCCTTTACAATTTTTCATAAAACAAAGATACATCTCAAAACTATGAGAACTTGGCTTTTCTTGACTCATTCCTTTGACAAACTGCCCGTTTATGGAATGATCTACCAGTGTCTCTGTTCCCTTCTCAATTTAGTCCGGTTTTATTCACAACTAACATCAATCGCCACTTCCTTGCAGCGCGGCATACTTCCAGGGTGACATACTAGGCCAGGCCCCCAAGCCTTTCAAGAAGTGGGAAGCCTCCTGCACAGGATTCCTTAACAAAACCTTCATAATAAAAAACAAAAATGTCAACACATAATAAAATGCAATCAATTTACTTAATGTCACAAAAAAAATATAAATTCAAAATGACTTACATTATTCTGAAACTGCTGTGGAACACACTATATACTTTACGCGAGTATTAATGAATAGTAATTTACATGAGTAAGCGCAAGCTCCCGGCAGCTGCTCCTATCTTGGCTTTCACATGGAACTTTATTTTATTGCAAGCAATCCATTGAAAACATGTTTAAACACGCTAATAATGAGAGAATTATTTCGTTTATTTCTGTATATTTTATTTCACTTTCAAAAAACAAACCTAAATTGCCACCTTTGTTAACATACGACTCATTCAAATTTTGTTCTGTTTACGTTCAGTAAATTTATTTTATTAAATAAGAAAGCGAGGTAAAAAGAGTTAATTTCATATTTTTTTATTTAATTTGATTTACCTTTTGCACTTTTTAATTTTTATCACTTATCAACATTTCAAAAAACACGCTGAAAAAAATCAACCCCGCGAACTCATTTACGAAACACCTCGCGCTAGCTTGGCGTACCGACACAGACTGCTGATGACGCGACCGAGATTGTATTAAGTACTTTTTTTTGCTAAGCGACTTTCTCTCACTGTGATTGGTTGGGGGCGAGTGCGGGGGTGATATCACACATGGTGGGAGAGTTTCAATTTGCCATTCCAACCTATATAGGGCTCGCTTAAGTACTTATTTCAAGATAAACAGTTGATATTGTCCCACCAACGAACCGAAGTCAGTTGTATGGCAAAAGTACCACATATTTTATTTTCGTTGTCGCTGTATTCAAAGTACAAACCCTCACGGTGATATAAAATGTGACTAAGCTACACATATAGTGTTTTTTTTTGCCGCGTTCTTCCCGAAAAGGTCACATGTCGAACCTATTTATTTGTACAGGTAAGAGAGCGGGGGCTTACCCCAACCACTTCAGTTGAAGTGAATGTCTCTCAGCTCCAGGAGGGCTGAAAATATTTTTTACTTCATACTTTTGTATACTCTATGTGTAATTCGCTACATAAAGTTGTTATCTTGCATGCATTTTGGGTAGTAAGTTCTTTAATTTTCTAAGTACAAAATATAATTTGGGTTTAAAAAATAATTTAAGTTCGTGCCTTCGAACAAATTTATCCATTTATTTGTCTTCTTCTTCTGTATGGCGAATTGCCGCTGCGATCAAGAGCGCCAGTGTCTAGTAGATTTATTTATGGCCTACAGACACAGACCAAAATAAAAATGAAGTGATCCGGATCACTTGTTTTTCCCCCTCAGTCTTTCTCCTCCGCGCTTCCACCGCAAGTCCTCAAATGCGAAAATGGCGTCCACAGGGGTTGGATTTCGGTGGCTAGATATTTTAGAAAAAGAGTTTGACAAGGCTTACGTCGAACTGGATACGTCTTTATGTAAGGCAGCAATTTGATATTTACATTATTTTTTATTGAAAATTGTTTTTGGCCGAGAAAATGACATGACCGATTGACGTTTCTTGACAGGGGTGTTTGTTTTTAATTATTTTGAAGGATTTTTAAAGAATGTAGAGCTTTTTGAACGGAGGAAATAATGAAATAAAGCTGTTATATTCGTCCTCAGATACAGGATAATCTTACAATGCACGTTTTAAATGCTTAAATCGCTTTGACGTCCCATCTTATTGTATCATCCTTTTGTCATTCTGTCTACCATCTAAATAATTATATTTTCTCATGTTTTCGTTTATATTTATCTTTATACGCATTAAAAATATGTTAAACAAGCATATTTCAATCATTTTAAATGAAGTTTTTCTGAAACAAATCATTTATCTCTTTCTTGTGACATAACTTAATACATCTCATTTTCGTAAAAAACTAAAATCGATTTTTGAATTTTTTATTTTGAATTTGAATTTCGAAACATTACTATTTTGTATACCTCTTCTTCTTAATCCTATTCCTCATTACTGAGGGTTGTGACCCTTGTGGAAGCAACCAATCTTCTCCAGCTCTCCCTCGACTGCGCTGCCCGCAACGCTCCAACTACCGAGGTGCCTGCTGCTGTCTTCACTTGATCGGTCCATCTTGTGGGGGATCTACCTCTTCCTCTCTTCCCCTCCAAGTTACCGATCACAACCAGTCGTTCCAGGCTATCCTCATTGCCACGGACAACGTGTCCGAAGAACTGAAGAATACGGCGTGTACACATGTTGGCCAGAGTCAAGCCATCCAAACGCAGCTCCCGACGAATGGACTCATTGGTGCGTCTAGCCGTCCATGGGATTCGAAGCATGCGCCTCCAGCACCACATTTCAAAAGCGTAAATTTTTCTTCTTTCTGCTGCTTTTATGGTCCTACCTGTGTATACCTACCATTGTTATTTTAATAAGGAAAAGTTTCGTATAAAAGTTCCCTTCGCTTTTATCATCTAAGAGGTGACAATAACTGGTAGGTATATTATTGATGTCTAGAATTTTTTGATGACAGGGTATTGTTCCAAAAAGTGAAAATTGTCTAAATATTTAAATATCATATCGAACGTTTAATAATAAAGAGCAATAACTCAAAAAATAAGAATGTTGGGAAATCAAGTTTGAAGTTCAGACAACCAGTACAACTTGTATGGGATGAAAAAGGCGACCGATGTTTTATCTCGGTCATATTTGTCCAAATTGAACGGCTGTCGCATTCTACCTATTCTTCTCGCATTGTTCTTGCGTTTTATTACAAAATCTCGATTTTCCCAATTTTCGAGTTATTTCTCTTTATTATTAAACGTGCGAAATGGTGTCTGCGCTGGAAGTTTCATGAGCACGGTCATTCTTACCTACCGAATTTTGTAATATTTGTATGAAAAAAAATCAGCTGTGCACTTGCGGTCATCTTGGATTGACAGGTCTACATACAAATGCATCATTAGTTTGTCAAAGCGTGGGCTCAAACAATGACTAAAATGTTAAGAATAACACCGTTAGTGTTTAACCTTTTCGCTTCTGAATATTCTGGCTATATGAATACCCCCAATACGGAATACTTTTTCTCGCACATATTTAAACATTTATTGTTTCCTACCTTAATAAGATTGACAACACTTGCGAACAAACTATGTGCACAGTCACATGTATTAGTTATTCAAGAACGAAAATCACAAAGGTATAACACATTTCACTTGTAGACTTTTGAATTCTTTAACTCAGATGTCAGGAATAAGTTCACAGTTGGATGACGTCTATGCAGTGGCGACTCTTCATTGGGGGAAAGTGGGGAACATCCCTATGGATGAAATAGAAAAAACAATTATTTACTAGAGGCGAAATATAATAAAAATTAACTTAAAGCTGTTACAAATTATTTAATTTTAGAGTAGTATATACGTAGCGCGCTAAAACTGTTGGGAAATATTTTGGCTAATACGAGAAATGCTTTTCACAATTTGAAGGTTCAAATCTTGTCCCCTCTCATCAATACATCAAGTTATACAGTAGGTACATACATTGTACATCTCGATGAGAGCGGACTCCTTCGGCCGGCACTCAGCCATCGGCCGGGCCGAAGTTGAACGATTCGTACATGGGGATATTCATTTGGATCTCCGAGATTTCTTTGTATGTGTTAGTGGCGACTGCTTGTACAATAAAACATACAACGTTATCGCGCATGCGTATTTCAAACGCTGAACATATTGCCCATGGGGAGACTTCTGAATATCCCACTGTGACGTAGGAGCAAACTGTGTAGGTACACCGAGGTCATATCATAATCATATCATAAGGTCTTTATTGTTTTTTATCAATATGTACAAAGTATTACAATAAAAATAAATTTTAAAAATCTAATTACAATAAATACTCCCCAAAGTAAGCATAGCTTGTGTTTTGGGGAGGATTCCAACTTATCTTAACTTAAAATTAATCACTTAATAGATAAAAATCATAAAAAACAAAAATAATATATACACTATTTAGTCATTTACTCAGCAAAAACAGAAAGACAAAAAATAAAGTAAAATAACATAAAGAGGTAACATGTTTAAATAGAAAATACAGAAATAGGAATTATACGTATATACACACATGTAGATATATGAAAAAAATAACAAAAATAATAATGATAAGAATAATATACAAAAAACCAATCAAATATAAACACTCAACTATTTACACCTCTTTCAAATATTTGCTGATCATGTACTTAATGGCCCTAGGATCTGCGTGCTTATCATGCTTATACCTGGAAAAAAGTGCATTGTACCACCTTACACCCAAATAATCGTAGTGATGTTGGCCGGTTGCTGTATTCTTTCTAGGAACTTTGATTAGAAGCGACTCTCTACGCGATCTACCACTCGGGATTACAATATCCCCCGGATTATATCCGTGGATAAAGTAATCCTTATGAACTTGGTAGAGAGCCGCTCTCTTATACAATTGGTCAATTGTTAGCACCGGAAAGTCATGATATAATTGCAATGTGGAATAGTCGAAAGGCTTCTTTAACATTATTTTGATAACCATTCTCTGCACCACCCTAAGAGGCTCGAGTGTTGTTTTAAATGTGCCGCCCCATCCGACCATTCCATACTGCATCAATGACTGTCCAAGCGCAAAATAGGTACACATCATAATATTGTTTAAGATTTGTGTCGGGGACTCACACCGTAAATTCGTAACAGTAATTGTCATTGTTTCTCTTTGGTTAACTATAGGTTGTTACTCTTTAGATTTATTTACCGCCAGTTTCGTGGCGTTTTCAATGTGATAAGTCGGAAATCTCAAGAATTCTTTACAAAATTGTAAATTTATCTAAAAACATTTAAGTTTTTGTAGAAAAGTTTAAAAATAACGAAACAAGTTATTAAACAGCAATGAAAATAACGTAAAATTAAAGTTTTCATGCCTCAATTTTTTTTAGTTCCTAAAGGATTTTTTTTTATGCGATTGTGAATAAACATTTTATTATTATTAATTACTGTGATTCATTGTGATTCTTACTTAAATAAAAATGTGAAAACAATCAAATAATAGGCCTGTGCATCATCAGCCTTGTGATGTTTCCCTTATTCTGCCCGTCTACTGTATGGTGATGAGCAGGTGGGAACAGGTGACTGGTGCAGTGTATGGCCAGGGCACAGGTGAGCATAAGATTTTCTTTCAAGGTCATCCCCTCCCGCGAGTTTTAGCTAGAGCCGCTGCTGCGTCTATGATTGACAGCCGCACTGTATGCAAGTTTACACTTGGTGTCGCAGTTGCAGGGTGAAATGCAATGTGCGTGTGTATTTTTTTGTAAGTGTAAATAAATTTAATTTTAATGGTGTTGCAGCGGAGATAGATGCAGATGACCCGGATGTCTCGTACGCGGTGCGGCACAAGATGTCGGCCCTCAGCTCCTGCTTCGCGCAGCTCTCCCACAAAGCGCAGACCATCTTCCAGAACAGCGCTAAAGTTGAGGTTAGTCCCAACATATTTACTTATTCTCTACTAGTTACAATGATAATAACTACACAGTTAAAATTTATTAATCAGATATTAGACGAACCCTTATAAGAGAGCTTACATTATTCTCGACGTTTCGTTAAGCGACATAGCTAACGTCTTCAGGAGACACCCTCTCGGCATGACGAATGAGGATATACTGATTCTTTCAATAACAATTTTCACAAGTTACGGCATATCTTTGAACGAAGGTAGTAATTATGATTAGGTTTGTGATGAATACTCTTATTTAAACTTTTTACATTTAGCTTCATCCTGACCGGTCCGTAGCTCAGTAGTAATACTGCGGACTCTGAATGGGAAGGTTGTGGGTTCGATTCCCGGCGGAGCACAAAAAATATAACATTTATATTTTCAAATTTGCTCTTCGCCGGGTTGAAAAATTCATAAAACCTTTACCAATGACCGATCACCAAAGGTCCATCCAGCATTACAGCAACTGGGTCTTGCTTGAGAATTGGCGCTTTGTAGCGACAACGATCAAGCTCGTAAAAAGGTCGATAGCTCAATTGGTAGAATGCTTGCATTCCATGCCAAGAGCAAGGGTTCGATCTCAAAAGCTTACTCAGCTTTCACAAGAAATGAGAACCAGCCCCCCCGGGAGCTGGGAAACCCCCACTTCAACTGAAAGTGGTTGGTGTGAGGCTGGCCCCCTTATCTGTAAAAATAAATAGGTCCCGAAGCGCCACATGTGACCCCTTCGGGAATGACGCAAGCAAGAAGTTACACTATATGTGTAGCTTAGTTGCTTAGTATTTCAAACACTTTCTGAAATGTATTTTTTTTTGTTTTAATTTTTCTCATTTTCTGTCCAGATTACCAAAGCACCTACAAGACTCTGATTCTGCCTTTTCCTGTTCTGATCCCAAGATCTCTCTACCTCCAAGTCCTTTCAATGTTTCTCCTGCTCTATTTCATCCCTTATTTTAATACAAGTTTTTACAATATTGTGCGAATTAATGTGAACAAGCAGTATTATTTTGTAAATAGAATTTATTTAGGCAAAGTCCAGGCAAAAGGGATTGCAATTTTTCAACAAGACTCAGCTCCTTACCACGTATCAAAGACTATGATGAAAAACTTCAAGGATAATAATATTACCCTTCTGGATTGGCTTGGGAATTCATCCGATCTTAATCCTATAGAGAATATGTGGGCTAGACTGCAAAAAATGGACTGTGCAACAAAAACAAAGCTGGGGGAAGCAGTGATTCAGGTTTGATTTAGAGATGAAGCAATCACAGACAATTGCAAAAAACATACGGATTCAATGCCCAGAAGAGTCCGGGAAGTCATAAAAGTAAAAGTGGGGCATATTCAATTGTAATTAATGGTAACAATCTCATGCAAATGTACATAAATGTAGCTTAGGCCTAAATAAATCATATTAATTAAATAAACAAGGTTTTAATTCACTTTTATAATTTTATTTCTGTCTAGCGAAGAAGTGGCGGCTAATCTGCCATGCTGATTTGTAATGTTAGTTTATTAGTTTGCTACATTTTTTGCATAATAATTTTTTGACTTTTTTGTATAGATTTATTTTTAAGGTTTTGTTGTTTTTTTTTTTTTATACTTAAATGTTATTTATTACTCGTATTCCTTGACTTATAGGTTGGTATGAGGCTGACCACCCATACTGTAAAAAATGGTTCACTTTGCCAATGTCACCTCTGTTTCAGGGAAGGTCGGCAAGAGTTGCAGGGCTTATGTCCATTTGAGAATTGGATTTTTTATATTGTAGGTCCACACGCGGCATGTGTGAGCGCGAAATTATGCGTGTCTGCTTGTGGGAATGCATTTAATATGAATCTCAAATGATACATATCCTTGCAGCTCAGATTTACATTTAGATTTAGATGCAGACTGTGTTTCCTTATATTTATCTCATATTTGGAAAAAAATCTTCGTTCGCCACCTCTAGTTCTGTAAGACTTAAATGACACTAAAATAATGGAAAAATGATATTCAATATCATATAGAAAATAATTACAAGTTGAGTAAAAAGTTATATAAAACCATAAATCTTAGTAGGATGAACATAATTGTGCATCTATTCAAGAACAATATGAAAGAAATTATTAAGATGAAAAATGTTTATTTTTTGTCAACCAAAACGTTTTTAAAAATTAATAAGTAAATAAGCATTTCTTCAAAAAGGAAGGAATATATAATTGGCCGCCTTAAAGGTAAAACTGAAGAAGTGTTGATTCACTGATTTGAAAAATTGTGGGAAAAACATTTCATTGGGTATAACTTATCATAGTAAGCGAACTTATTATAAGGTAGTGCTCATGAAAAAGTTTTGAAGTAAAAGGTTCTCTCGTAAATAATTAATAGGAATCAAGGCTAATTTATCTAGAGAAACTGATGTTAGCTTCATAATATAACGATTACTCAGTTTTACCTTTCTGTACCCTGAGTACGAGTTGCAAAACTTGAGTAAAGTAAAGTTTACGGAAAGTAGAAGAAAGAGTGGTTTTCCCCAAAATCTGCCATTTTTGTTTCTTACACTTTATGGTCTTAGCAATAGAGTTACAGTGATGAAGAAAATCAAGTTCAAACAAACAAAAACGTCAGATTTTTGGGAAAACCACTCTTAAATACTTTCCGTAAACTTTACTTTACTCAAGTTTTGCAACTCGTACTCAGGATACAGATATCGCTAAAAGCCTAAAAAGTTAGTTTAGTTCAAAAAGTGTATTATATCATGAAATAAAATTGGCGAATTCATGTGCAAACTTTAGTGAACATTTCAATTACTGACTTTGCACTTTTTTTGCCATTGTATAATTTATTAATCTCAAAATTATTTACAAATAAAATATTAATTATATTGGTACAAATTAATTAAGGCAATGTTACATTAAAATCAGACTAGTTTTATTTATTTTAAATAATATTACATACGAATAAAAGTTAGATACTGTCTGATAGTCAATACGTTTCGGGCAAAACCTTAAGTACTCACCTTAACATATTAATTTAAAAATTGTGCGTCATTTTATTTGTTAAAAATTGACTCCAATGTATATTTCCTTCACATTGTTTATTGGCTGCTAGAATAATTTATTTATTTTAACCCTCCGTCGGTCGCACCTGTGCCACAAAAGCACTATATAATCTAAGTTGCAAGGATATATTCATTCAAAGCTCTCAGATGTATGCCCACAAACAAACACGTGTAGTTCGCGCTTACAGATGCTGATTGTGTACTTACAAATAAAATCCAAACCTCAAATGAACATAAGCCCTGCAACTCTTGCCGACATTCCCTGAAACAGGGGTGACATTGGCAAAGTGAACCATTTTTTACAGTATGGGTGGTCAGCCTCATACCAACCTATAAGTCAAGGAATACGAGTAATAAATAACATAACAAAAAAAAAACAAAACAAAACAAAAAACACTCTTAGTGTTTTTTGCAGAATTTCCCGATTCAAAGACGGCAAATGACGCCCCCCTCCCCAGTACCCTTCTGACTCAAAGACGTCTTCCAGCCCGTACCTCGAAGTAGTTTCTGCACCTTCACAGTGAGCGGAGCTGTAGCAAGTGGCCAAAAAAGCACATTGTCCACAAAGCCAACTTTTCCTGAGGAGCCTGAATCAATGGAATCTGAAGTGGACTGAGCTCACTAGGATTAAATTAAACTCTTTATGTATTTTTTTGGTGTTTTACTTTACCAATTAGTTTAATATTTTGTCCAAATTATATTGTACCTGGGGTAGATGGGTCAAAAATGGTTATTTTGAAAATTGTGTTTGGTAAGATAATAAAACACTATTTTTAATTTTCTTTCTCTTAATTCCTTAATATAGATCCTAAAGAAAGCCAGTGAGAAAGGACGTCCCCAAAACCAAGGGGAACGGGAGTAACAGCAATATGAAATTGTGTGCTTTTTTAGCACATTGCGTCCGAACGAAGGCGCTAAAAGGTTGCGACCGACGGAGGGTTAAATGTTAACACAGCGGCAACCTAAAAACAACTCGCTACAGCTCCAACTGCTACAGATGGAGCATTGCTTTACACCTTTTCTTTTTGTGCCACTTCTATCGAAGATCGGTGATCATCATGGCTAGATGCTGCGGCTCAAAACAGGGATTTGGTGCTTCTGCCGAACTGCTGTCGCAGGTTTTTCAGCCACAATGTCCTTCGGTGTCCCTGAGATCTTCTCTCCTCAATCCTACCCTGATTGATAAAATGAAGGAGACGGGACCGTACTTGTCATTTCTCATTATGTGACCCCAAGTACATAAGCTTTCTCTGCTTAATCGTAGGCAGGAGCTCCTTTGTAGTGCGCATTCGTTGAAGGACTTCTTCATTGGTGACTCGATCACGCCAAGAGAACGGAAGCATTTTTCGGTATAGACAAATCTCGAATGTTTCAATTCGTCTCTCCAGTGCCTGCGTGAGAGTCCATCCCTCCATACCATACAGAGCGGTTGGGAAAACGTAGCACCTCACTATGCGCTTCCGGAGTTCAAGGCTTAAATTTCGGCACAACAGTACTTTGCTCATTTTAGCGAAGACATTACAGACTTGCTCTAGTCTGCTTCTGACTTCTTGACACGTGTCCCGCTTTTCCTTATTTAAAACTTATTTGTTTGTTACTCTACTAAACTCTACATTAGCTTCTGGTGGAAGTTCACTCTCCTGCACAAGGTATCACGATCGGTCTGCAGTCTAGTGTTAACGCTTTGGACTTGTTAATGGAAGGTAATAGGTTGGAATCCTGGCAGAGCTCAAAAAGTACACAAATTATATTTTCAAGTATGCTCTTCGCTTGGTTGAACAAATTATATACTTTTACCAAAGGTCCATCCAGCCTTACAGCAATTGGTTCTTGCTTGAGAATCGGTGCATTCTATAGCAGAGATGAAGCCGCAGAGGGCTTTTGAGGTGGGATTTACACAGAAACAGTGCTCACCAAATAAATTATCCTGATATTATCTTATTATTCCAGTGTTTATCAGTATTTAAAAACAATATAAAAAGAGTCATCTTTATACATGTCTTTATGTGACAATCCTTTGTTGTGTTCATTAAAACAACAATCTTTATAAAATTTGAGTCAAAAATTCAATTAATACTTAAGAATCTGGATATTCATCATCATCATAATCTTCAATACTTATATCATCCTTTCCTGATCCATTACTTCCATTCTTATCATCAAATTCCTTTACCTTATTCACATTTTCTTTACTGTGCCGTAGCTTAGGAAGACTTCTACCTTTTTCCTCGCTAAACACGCTGTTCTCTGTATCCACATCGTTAAACTTACTATATTCCAACGAGTCCTCATACTGAATATGTTTTAACTTTCGGATCAATTCTTCTGCCGTCATATTATACGCCGTTTGATTGTTTTTTATTTTATTCGCTTCGTCGCTTATGTCGTCTGCATTTTCCCTATCAAAGTATTCGTCTCTTTCGTCTAAATGTTTAATGGAGTTTTCCAGATTCTCTATCAAATACGAAAGCTTGGAAATAAACAGTTCATTGTCTTCTGCAAAATTCGCGCCGCACATTCCGGTTTGGTTTTCTGACATAGCCTTTAAGGTGGCTTCAATCACTTCTGAAATTAGTTGCTTGTTGCCCTTTTGTCCTTTTGGATTTGAGACGTCATCGTGCAGTTTCTGAAATAAAAGTAACTCAGATATAAAATTTGAAAAATTACATTCAAATAGATGGGCACGTGAATTGACATAGACAAAATTGCTTCGGCACCTGGCCGGGTTTTTAAGGAAAAGGTCAGTCAACTTAAATCAAATATTTTGATATAAGTTGACTGATCCATAGTCTAGCGGTTTGACTCGTAAATGAAAGGTTGTGGGTTCGAATCCCGGCGGAGCACAAAAAAATACCATTTAAGTATATTTTCAAATATGCTCTTCGCTGGGTTGAAAAATTCATAGAACCTTTAACAAAGACCAGTCACTAAAGGTCCATCCAGCCTTACAGCAACTTGGTCTTGTTTGAGTATTGGCACTTTTTAGCGACGACCAAGCTCGTAAAACACCTCTGCGGCACTACAACAAGTGTCATAGACCCCTACGGAGCTATTCTTAGACATTTTAGTCGTCGGTTGAGCCCACACTTTGACATTCCTGGGCTGGAAGTCTCATCGCCACAGTTATTCTAACCTACCGAATTTTGTAATATTTGTATGAAGACTAATCAGCTGTTCACTTGCGGCCATCTTGGATTGAGAGGTCTTCATACAAATGCATCATTAGTTTGTCAAAGCGTGGGCTCAACCGACTACCAAAATGTCTTAGAATAACCCCGCTAGAGTCTCTGAAATCTAGGGAGTCTCCCGCACAGGATGTCTTAAAATAAACAAAATGCTTTACCTGAATAGAACTCATCATTCCATCCAATCGCTTCTCAACGTGGCCGCTTGCGTAGCTTTCCTCTCCCATGATCTGGTCTCTGATGTCCTCGATGGCCTCCGCCACTTCCTTGTGGTGCTTGCTGGCCATCAGCGCGGCATTGTTCACCCTTGCCACTGCCCGGATGATGTGAGTGTCGTGGGATTTCACCGATTCTTGGATAGCCTGAAGCTCATTGAAGGTACTAGACGTTCTAGAATGGAAACAATGTACTTAATGAACTCACATTTAAAGTGTTGGGAATAAATGTGCTCGGACTTGGCCAGGTTAAAGACAAGACAGAGAGTCTTTTTTTTTTTAAGAAATCCTGTGCGGGAGACTCCCTAGATTTCAGAGACTCTAGGGGTCTACGACATTTATTGCAGTGCTGCAGAGGTGTTTACGAGCTTGGTCGTTGCTACAAAGCGCCAATACTCAAGCAAGACCCAGTTGCTGTAAGGCTGGGTGGACCTTTGTAGTGACCGGTCTTTGGTAAAGGTTTTTTTTATGAATTATTCAATCCAGCAAAGAGCATATTTATATAATTGGTTTATTTTTTGTGCTCCGCCGGGATTTGATTCCACGACCTATGAATCTGCTTTTACCAAAGACCGGTCACCATAAGTCCATCCAGTCTTACACCAACTGGGTCTTGCTTGAGAATTGTTGCTTCTACATAGACGACCAAGCTCACCATATTGAAACACCATCCTAATAGTAGGATGATTTATTTGATTGATTTAACTAATTATTTATTTATTTAAGTACTTAATGAACCTATTAGTTAAGGAAATCTTTAATGTAAATATATCTCTGGGACTTATTATCTGTTTAACTCTCTGAGATTATTATTATTATTTTTTTTTAAATAGATTTGTGGAAAGGAATGCAATCCACCAACCTATTTTACCTGGCCAGTTGTCTTCATGCGAAAGCAGAAGCTTGTGTGCATGCAACGGCATCTGTTGAACCAGGGTCGAAGTTATCGTCGCGGGATTCGAACCAGCGTTATCCGGTTCCAAATAACCTGTCTTGATCCCCGCGGCTATAACACCGCTATTATATTATAGATTATAATGTAATATAAGTGTAATATGATACCAAGGACTTACTTATTCTTGAAGGAATCTACCAGCTTTTCTAGTACTGCAGTTATTTGAGACTCTATCTGTGCTTCGTTGTATTGGATTCGGTGACACGATTCCAAGAATAAGTTCTGCGCCCGGATCACATCTTCAAACTTGGATTCCATCTTTCTGTTGGACTCCAACAACTTGCGATGGAGCAAATTGGAGAAGCTGCTGATGATGCTGTCCTCTGAACAATCTGTAACCAAGAAATATTAAATCAAACTTAGAGTTAAAAACTTAGAGAAGTCAAGAGATGCGGATGTGAAATTGCAAAAACATTCTGCTATTTCTCATAAAAAGCAATAAATTCTATTTATTTTTTTATGAGAATTAATTCAATGTTTTTCATATCTCACAACATGTTTAAGCGATAGTCAAGTCAAGTTTTAAAGGAAATAAAAGACTACTGACATCATATTTGATAAGTTTGTTTTAGCAATTATTAGATTCTGTAAACTGTAGCGGATTATGCATTCTCAAAACTTTGGTTTTAATTTTGCAATTTGAATTATTATATCACTTTTGATAGAATGCTTAGGATATATATAATGTAAGGGTACAATTTAATGCCTCTATACAAGTATCAAGTAGGCCTGCATTCGAGTAGGGCTAAAATCGAAAACGTTATCTGATGCCTCCAGATAATGTAGAAAGATCCGATGCATCTATAATGCTACCAGCTGATATAAATTAATATGTAGAACAAATCACAAAGGACCAAGATGTGATCCTTGAGGGACACCACTTTTAACTTACATTGTGGATTACTCGGCTGTACTGGCATGCCTTTCCTAGCCAGTTGCAGAGTGATAGAGCGCACGCCATCCTGGGTTTCCCTTCTTGTAGCATTTGTCAGAGCCATGGAATCCTTGACCAAGCTCTCCAGAGATTGGGAACGTCGCCATAGTTCATTGTACATCTGTAAAGTAAGTAAAAATATCATCTGTGAGTGTGAATATTTGAAAATTTAGATCAGTTATAGACTTATAGCCTATAGGTTATAGCTAATGGAGATGTGATCTCTTATTTTTCTAAACACTCACATATAATTTTATGCAGTCTTCCAGCTGGGCGTTGATGAATTGTCATCTCATAAGCTGCTGTTCGAGTAAATCTATCATGGCTCATTTTGAAGACAAGTCTTTTATAAATACACTATCTTCTCGCAGTTAGTATTTTTCATTCAGGTGGGAACATTCCAAATTCCCCTTGGCAAGATGACATCAAATGTCTGGATAACTACTATCCTTAGCAACCAAAAACAAAACTCAGACTTTTATATAATTGACTACCGTATTTTTGCTCCAACTACATAATCCCTATGACGAGGTTCCTCTGAAAGGGACGATAGAAAACGTTTTTTTAAGAAATCGAAAATTGAATCTTTCGAATGGACTCCGCACAAATTTGATAATAGTTTTTTTTTTCTCGCGGGCAAAACGTCGTACGTTTATCTATTAACCAGTAACAAAATACTTATTTGCCTTTCCCCAGGAACCCAGCCGTGAGTCGTCACAATTTCGTTGTCTATTGATATTGTTTCTAATCCGTTCATGATACAATCCTAGAGTGTTGCTAAATCTACTGGCCCTTACTGTACCTATTGCTTGAATCACAACATGGTTTTGTATCGAACCAATCCTCTGAATGTAAAACCAAAAGTCATCGAAGCGTATTAAAAACTTTGAAACGGCTTTTCTTATTTAATGGTGATTGCGTTTATGTTTTCAACTCACCATTACATTCAAATATCGTTTGGTTAATTGCTAATTTCTTTCACATGTCAAACAATGCTTTCATTCATTCCGACCCCCATCGGCATTGCCTGTGCATGTATGTGTGTACTTGCTTCCTGCCATACTTGCTCTCTGTTTTGGCTCATAAACATTTCTGATTACTTTCTTCATGTACTTGTATAGAAATACGATTGACTGAATCTGATTTTGTGTATTCGAATTGCGTATTTTCGAATAGTTCGAATTTGTAATAATTTTATATGGATGCACAAAATTCGAAATGAGATTTATTTTTTGATGGGCAAACTTCACAGGTCTATGCTTAGTGTATGTGACTATGGCCCTTGGCAACCAATAAAAAAACATTAGTTTGTTTTTATCTCTACCAACCCGGCCGTTTGGCATCACAACTTTGTATATTATCATATATTAATTATCAATGGAATACAAACGATTTCTACAAGGATGTTCCAAATTCGAATCATACTTGGCGGGCAAACGTCACTAGGTACACAGTACACATGGAATGACAATCAATAACAAATCATAAGTTAGCTTTTATCCTAAACAACCCGGTCGTCTGACGTCACAATTTTTTATCTTTGAAATTTGTGCCGAGTGCATATTCGAAAAGAAGAAAATTCTTATTTTTCCACCTTTGTAATAAAATACTCCTCAATGTATTTGCAGGAAAACTCATCTATAATCTAAGTTGCAAATAATATTGAGATTTATGACTCTTATTAATGCTCGACCAAAAGTACACATTTTCAAGTTAACGCTTACACACGCTGCATGTGTAGGTAGTTAGGTACCTACTGCCAAATAAACCAAACCTCAGATTAACGTCAAATATAGGTTTCTTGAGTACTAAATTAATCTTAAATATGGAATAATGAATTGAATTTTTAATTTGAAAATAAAACTATTGAGAAACGTTCTATCACACGCCTCGCTGCTGCTGTAAATGTATCGGCCGTTCCCCATTGATACTAAAGCTGGTATCAGATAAAATCTCGGGCTATGATTGATGCTTCAATATGTTGTTGAAAACTTGCTTTATATTACGTCATTTTAACACCAAAACGACGTAAGTAGAAATAAATGGTGCTCAGATAGGTACGTTCTTACCATTGAGAAATAACATACAGGAGCGGAAACTAACTTACTGCATTGATACATACTATCTACCACTTTTGCCTCTGCCCTGTGACTCCTGTCAAACATTGCAGTTGTGTTGTCATAAAAACCATGTTTTTACGTGTCAACTTTTACGTTTTCTTGCTTTCTCTATTTTGTGTTTTGACACCCAATTACAACCCATGCCATAATGTCTCTTTCCTTTGAAATTCGTCAATTTTATCCATCGCACGATTTATATCGCATGCGTCTATGTTCGGACTGCTCCGGCAATACTGCCACACGCGGCAATGCTGCCACCTTTCTAGAAACATTTTTACATTCGCCTGAGTTTTTTGTAGACATGGAAACGCAACTCTGAAGTTCTTTCGTCTCTTTCTTACTAATGACCATTTTCGTAAGTAGGTTGAAACAGATATAATGTCTATTTTCGTAAAAATAATTTCTAGTCCACAGATATTATAAGTCAATGGTTCTTACGATTTCATGAAGTCTAGTTTATAATAAGACGAAAATGAATCTTTATTTATTTTGTTGTACCCCAAAATGAAGTATTTTTTGACCCTAGATCCAAGTCATCTAGACCTATGACATTTCGCCCAGAGAAATCTTAAATTTTAAAACGAGGTCCGCACGTGAATTGGCATAGACAATATTGTGTCATCAGCCGGCCGGATTGCTTAATGGAATAGGCATACAAATATTTCGTTTTTGGTTGCTTTGGACGGCAGTCCCATACAATACTGATGTTTGCTCGTCGAGAGAAAATTCCAAATTCAAAAATGTTCCGGATTCATTTTTTTTTTGATCCAGATAAATGATCCGAATCTCTTTATTTTTGCCATCTTGTATGTGAATACCTACCTTAATTCAAAACGAAAATAATATGTATCTTAAGATGCAAATACTATAAAAAATATTTCACTAATGATTAATGATTATTAACATGAAATCCAAAGAATCAACAAGGTTACTCTTTTTATTTTGATATATTTTTTGTTAGGTTATAAAAAGTATTTGTTTACTTACCTTGATTCCTATGGCGTTGGCTTCCTTCACCAGGGCCGCTCTCAGCTCGCTGGCGCCCGATGCATCCTGCTGCATCACTGTATGCGTTCTCCTCATGTCGGAGGTATCTTCCAGCTTCCTGAGACGGGCCTCCACGTGCGATAAAGATGGCTGAAATTAAAAGAAAACTCATTGCAACACATAAATTATTGCTACGAACTTAGAGTACCTACGTGCGACTGTACATGCATACATAAAACAGTCTGGCACTAGTATGATGGTGATAGTGTTACGAACTTTGGAGAACCTACGCGTACAATAATGTGTGTAGAACAGTCCAGTATGATCCATGATGGTAGTAGTAAGGTACATGAACAGCTGTCTAGTGTAATCTAGAACAGAGATCGAATGGTCTGGAATATGCAAGAAAGATCTCTGTTATATTAAAGGACTGCAATGGGGCAGCAGAGAGTGTTGAATAAAACATTGAGCTGTGAAGTCGAAAGCCAGAGCTAGAAATCAATTGTTGTAAATTGGGAACCAAATCGTATAAAATAAACTCTTAAAAATTATAATTTCAGTTTGAGAACAAGCTCCTAGGTAATATCGATAAAAAAGACTGAGCATTCCAACTTTTCTTCTGTGCCGGAGCGGCTGCAGATCGGATGTCAGAGAAGGATCATTGATCATAAATTAATAATTAATTATTTTAATGCATTGTTAATTAACAATTACCCAAATGACGTCTGTTAAACCAAGGTCAAAGTTGTTGTCGATTTTAAGCGCCCTTGGGGTGGCTTGTGCCACTAAACGGCGCTATATAAAAATTGGCCAATTGTTCTTATTTGTTGTGTATGCGGCTGACCACCCATGTTGTAGAAAATGGTTCACTCTGCCAATGTCACCCCTGTTTCAGGTAAGATCGGCAGAAGTTGCAATCTACAAAAAAATCTTCATTGAAAAGCTGGTTGTATCTTTAAAACAGTACTTGGATTTCTTGTGAGATTACTTAGTCATTCCTAGAATGTAGGTCCAGATAGGGACCAGTGGCGGCTCTTCATTAGGGGACAGTGGGGAACATCCCTATGAATGCAATTGGAAAGCACATTTTCATAAGAAAAAAATACGAAAAAAATCAGAATTGAAGTGCATCTATGGGATTTTATAAAACAAGCGCTTTATTAAAACCGTGACAATTTATTGGTATACGCTACGTGGCGTGCTATAGGGTGGACATCAAACTATCTTACAAAGTCATCTCCTCTCCCGGAATTTAGCTAGAGCCGCTACTGATAGGGACTATTGCAATGGCGATGATTAAACGCATTATTTATAGAGCAGCATTATCTGAAATAGACTGGAGTGGAGAGTGCGTGGGATTTAAGTTGCAAGGCCCGACTGCAAAATTTACACTCGTCAAACCGTACACAAATCTTAGTTAAGATTAATTACACAGCGCGTTAGTGCTCTCGAGGAGGCACTAAAGACGCATCTCGTGGTTGAATGCACTTGTGGCTTCAGTACAGTGAGGCACTCAGTATTTCAAACAATCATCGTCAATGCTTGGGCGCCAAATTTAAAGATTCTAAAAACTGCGCTCTTGTTCATTTTATTAGAGGCCAGTAGAAAAAGTGGTTTGTATCCTAAATCTGCCGTTTTTGTTTCTTACACTTTATGGTCTTAGAAAAAGAGTGACAGTAGTGAAAAAGTATCAGTCGTGTTTATTATTTTTTTTATCTAAATTATTATTGCAAACTTGAAAGACGTGCGCTTATACACGCATACACCTATGCACGTACTAAAGTAACATCTAGGAGTAGTCGTGCATTGGAATGACGTTCTAGTGATTGTGTGTGTACACAATGTTCTGGTGTTGGAATGATCTAGTTAGCGCGAGAAGCCTTCTCTGGTTCATTATAAAAGAGATCAAAATGCTACGAAAAGGGAATCGCAAGAGAACAAGTCACTAAGTAGGTAACACATATTAACAGTCATTTTCAAGTTGTGAAATAAATTGTAAATTGTAAAAAATAAATTATGGAAAAATAAATTCTAGTATTTTAATTAAAAAGAGAATCCAGCGGAAAACGTAACATTATAAAGTTAAAAAAAACATTTAACTTATAAATTGTCGCCATAAAAAATATTTAAAAAAAACTCAACTTAATTGGCGCCATAGTCCGATCGATAGCTCAGTTGGTAGACTGCTTGCATTCTACCCCGTGAGCTCGGGTTCGAATCCCACCGAGGAGGGTGTCTTCTGAATGATTTCCTATTTCGGTGTTTATTTCAAACCCCATAATAAAAATACCGGCAAGGTTTACTCAGCATTCACAAGAAATGAGTACCAGCCCCCTCGGGAGCTGGGATACCCCCACTTCAACTGAAGTGGTTGGCGTAAGGCCGGCCCCCTTACCTGTAAAAATACATGCGACCCCTTCGGGGATAACGCGGCAAGAAGTTACACTATATATGTAGCTTAGTTGCGTTGCGTTGCGTCGCCACTACGCTGCACATATAGCGCATCGCTTGTCGGATGTAGTAAGTGGAACATTTATTTTATTTTCACAGGAAATAGTGTCGGTTTTACTGCAATCACTTAACTTAAAGTGTTTTTTTCCCTACTTCTGAGGGGTCAGGTTCTCAATTGTTGTGAAAGCGGAGTTATTCTCACGGGTATTTTTTATTTGAGCTAGAATCTATAATCTTAAATTTCGAAGATATATTACATTGAAGATTCATATTAAATGCATTCCCATAAACAGTCACGCATACGTTCGCGTTTACACATGCCGCATGTGGACTTACAACATAAAAACACAATCTCGAATGAACATAACCCTACTATTGCCGACCTTCCCTGAAACAGGGGTGACGTTGGCCAAGTGAACCATTTTTTTACATGAATTACCTAAATGGGTAATCATTGGTTTCCACATAGACTCTTGTCACATAGACCTGTGACGTTGAAAAAAAACGTTTTCTCGATTACTCCAAGAAAAACCTTAAATTTAATTTATCTTCTAGTTGATTCTATCGTTATAATTAGAGCTGAATTTTTAGCATTTGTCCTGGGCGCGGAATTCCCTAGTCCTGGTATGTGGAGCGTTTGCCACTTTGCAGTTAATCCATTATGAGTTTATAACATTCATGGATGTAAGTTATTGCGCATGAGCCATACCAGTAATTATTACCTACATCAATCGCCCATTTCATCTGTGATGTAATCACTCGAAAATATTTGAAGCTTTCATCATTCCATCTAGCAAAAAAGCTTTAATAATAATAAACGACGCTGTGATCAAATTCAGAGTAAAATGACGAAAAAGAAGATCGAGAATAGTACGGCTTGATCATATTGGTGAAATTGTGAAAGTATACGAAAAACAGAGTGAATGTAAAAGAAGGTAATGGATACGAATGAATTGAAGGATATGAATGAGAAAAGACTGACAAAGAAAGTTTATGTATGTTGCAAGAATAGATGGATGTCGTGGTAGAGGAAGACCGAGAAAAAAAATGGATGGACCAAATTTCTGAAATTGCGATTGAATGGAATATCCAGAGTCATAATAAAAGGAGAGCTAGTATGAAGAAGGTTATGATGATGAAATGAAAGAAGTATGTAAGGGCAGAAAGAAATGGCGGTTGATCTGTTATGTTGGCGGCTAGGACTAGGGTTTAAAAAAAATTGTATTCTGTATTTGTTTTGATGTGTATACATATTATTATTTGTGGTTTAAGAAATGTAACTTGTTGTATAATATGCTCCTTGACTTATAGGTTGGTATGTGGCTGACCACCCATACTGTAAGAAAAAATGTTCACATTTAAAATTCACATTGAATACATTCCCACAATCAGACACGTGTATGTTCGCGCTTACGAATGCTGCATGTGTAAGTACAAACATAAGCCAAACCTCAAATGAACATAAACCCCAAAACTTTTGCCGACCTTCCCTGACACAGGGGTGACATTGGAAAAGTGAACCATTTTTACAGTATGGGTGGACAGCATCATACTAACCTATAAGTCAAGGAATAAAAATTATCCTAATATTAATAAATGTCACCAAACGGCGCCAATAGCAAGAGAGTCAACTGCTTGATCTTCCGTCATCTTTTAAGTCCTTACCAGATTCACAGACTGCGCGGTTGATCAAAGGGACAAAGGCCCATTCGGTGTTGTCCATCTTCTTCTTCTTCTTTTTGTGCCACTTCTATCGAAGATCGGCGATCATCATGGCTATTTAAACTTAAGATGCTGCGGCTCGAAACAGGGACTTAGTGCTTCTGCCGAACCACTGTCGCTGGTTCTTCAGCCACGTTGTCCTTCGGCGTCCCTGAGATCTTCTCCCCTCAATCTTACCCTGTATGATAAGATGAAGGAGACGGTACTTCTCATTTCTCATTATGTGACCGAAGTACATAAGCTTTCTCTGCTTAATGGTAGGCAGGTGTTGATGATGATGATGAGTTTATGATTTCTTTATAGCGCCGTTTCATGATGTAGTCACTCCAAGGGCGCTGGTGCAAACGATGCCAGAAATTTGCTTGTCTTCAGTGCATTCCGGAACTTTCCATGGTCCTCTAGCTCTCTCACAGGATGTGGCAGGTGGTTCCAGGCCAGAGGGCCAGCAACTGCAAATGCACGCTCTCCAAATATTGTGTTAACTCTTCTTATAGGTTCTTCAATCCTTGATTTGGCTCCAGTCTCAGCCGAGCGCAGTGTTATGCTTTTTTTGCCGAGGGTGACTGGTTTGATTAAATCAGCGAGATATTTGGGTGTTTTTCCAAATAAAGCTTTGTGGACCATCGTGCACACTTTGAACTCGATGCGCTCCGGTATACGGAGCCAGTGAAGCTTCTGGAGAAGAGGAGTAATGTGTGTAAATTTCGACTGACCAGAAATCATGCGAGCGCACGCATTTACAACCAATTGTAGCCTTTTCAATTAACATTTGCTGTTGTCCATGTTGATGAAAATTGTGATATGCGCGGCGTTTATTTGCAACTTAGATTGCTGATATAAGGTCACATTAGCATGCACCTGTGCGGTCCGCCATCGGAGCGTTTCCTAGAATAAGCGCCGTGAGTGTTCGCCTGGAATGTTCAGTATAGGAAGTTGCTCTCTCGGTCCCTTTGACGGTCGTAATTACAGAGATGAGAGGCCTGTGCCCACAAGTGAACGCCTCATGATACACAACAATACGTATGCCACGCATAGACATGCTGGTGACAGTCTAGAACGGCACAGTGACATAACGACACAATGACATATTTCTTAGAGTCCTTTTACAGTAAGATGATTTTGTTTCATTGCGGCTGTTTCAAGGAAGACAGCTCTAAGTCAAAAAATACAGTTTTGCAGGAAAGCCAATTGAATGTTATTTATTCCATGGAGTACAATGCAAAAACTTTTTTTTACATTAATTTATTAACGAATTTAAAAGAGATAGAGACACGGCTGTCGTCTTGGAATGAAGATAATGATTTGTTACCTTCAGAAATGGAAATAAGTCAAAAACCTAAATTTCGGAGTTACTTCCTTCTTCCTTGGAGCAGTCGATTTGTAATATGTGTTACCGATTCTCTTCTTTTTATGTTATTTCCCTTCTTCTTTTTATACATCCGTCTCTATCCACTGCTGGACATAGACCTCCCCCATATCTCACCATCCATCTCTGTCTTGCGCTTTCTCAATCCAGTCTCCAGCAAGCCTTCTTATATCATCCGACCATCTCGTGGGAGGTCTCCCTCTGCTTCTCTTATCTTCCCGAGGTCTCCACTCTACCAATCTCTTCGTCCATCTCTGGTCGGTGGTTTTAGCAACATGTCCCGCAAAGGACCATTTTAGCTTTGCCACTCTCTCTACGACATTGGTTACTCCCGACCTTGTCCGTAGCTCTGTGTTCCTTATTCTGTCGGAGAGTCTTAAAGCCCGTTCCCACTTGTCGGTTGTCGGATCCGTATATTCATCGGAGGTTACAGTTGCAGAACATTTCGGACAAAATCGGTTTCCGACAAGTGTGAATAGCTCCATACATAGTTCTGCAACTAGAATATACGGATCCGACACCCGACAAGTGGGAACGGGCTCTTTCATGTAGCATAGCTCTTTCATGTTTTCTTTGTGCTATACGGATTTATTTCACTACTTCAATGTTAGTTGTATGTTTTATGGCTAATTTTATTATTGTCAATTGTGCAAAATGAATTATTTTAAAACTCCTGGGAAATTTAATAAGTGAAAAAAGCTGATTTGATTATTTCACCAACTATTTATGTATCTGCAATGAACACTTGTTTTTCCTTTGAACATTTTTATGACGAGTTATGTTCCATGCTTAAAAAGATTCAAGATATGTTTTTGGCTAATGTAGGAATGCTTTTAACCTTTTGCCCCAAAAGTAAAAAAAAATAGCGAAGTACAGCAGGATGATTTTAAATGCATGTGGACTTACAATATAAAAACCTAAATCTCAAATGAACATAAACCCTGCAACTCTTGCCGACCTTCCCTGGAATAGGGGTGACGTTGGCAAAGTAAACCATTTTCTACAGCATGTATGGTCAGCCTCACACCAACCTATAAGTCAAGGAATAGTGAAGATGAAGGTATATGGGCCTTGGGGTGAGGCGTGGACAGTTAATGAATGTGAGCTGAGTAAAGTATGTAGGTACGGTTGAAATGGCTTACCTGAGAGCAATGGCTGGAAAGACACTGAATGATATAGTACGTAATGATTGGGTGATGAACGAGTGTGGTATAAAAGAGAATATGAAAATGAAAGTACAAAAAAGTACGATGAGATGGTTCGGACATCTCGAAAGAATGGATGATGAACGACTAACGAAGAAAGTGTACAAAGGAAATGTCAGAGGAAAGCGCGGAAGGGGAAGGCCGAGGAAAGAATAGTTAGACCAAATAGGTGAGATTGCGAAAGAATGGAACCTGCAGAGTGAGAATAAGAGAAGAGTATGTATGAAAAAGATGACGAATATTGAGGAAATGAAAGTGGTTTGTAAGGACAGAAAAAAGTGGAGGCGCATCTGCGGAGGTACCAGCCACCCCTAGTGAAACGGCGGCAGGATACAGTACAGTACAGGGGTGACTAATGCCACTAAACGGCGCTATATACAAATTGGCCAATTATTATACTTACTTTATTATATTACAGTATATTATTATTATTATTACGAGTATTATATGAATTTTTCAACCCAGCGAAGAGCATATTAGAAATTATAAATGGTATTTTTTTGTGCTCCGCCGGGATCCGAACCCACGACCTTCCATTTACGAGTCCGAAGCACTAACCACTAGACTACGGACCGGTCCCAGTAACATGAGAGACCATGTCTTCAGAATGAATCGTAAAATGTGAATGGAAAGATGTACCTACCTGAGCTGGGAAGTCTGCGTGTATCCGGATAGGTGGAAATATTCTGGATGAAGATGAATACGAAGAAGAAGGTGAACTGACAGGTCTTGGATCTCTCGGAGCGTTTTGACGTCTATCATTTTCCAATGGTGTCATCTGGAAATATTTAAATTTTAATCTATAGTGGCAAGAATAGATGAATGTCGTGGTAGAGGAAAACCGAGTAATGTTTGGATGGTTCAACTTTCTGAGATAGCGAATGAATGGAATATCCAGAGGCATAATAAAAGGAGAGCTTGTATAAAGAAGGTTATGACTCTGGATGAAATGAAAGAAGTATGTAAGGACATGAAGAAATAGCGATTGATCTGTAATGTTGGCGGCTAGGGCCAAGGTTTTGATGTTTATAGGTACCTACTTATTATTATTTGTCAATAAAAAAAAAATGTTGTGTATGTTGAACATTCACTTGGCCAATGTCACCCTTGTTTCAGGAAAGGACGGCAAGAGTTGCAGGGTGTGTGTCCATTTGAGATTGGTGTTTTTATCTTGTACGTGTCTGGTTGTGATAATGCATGTTATGTGAATCCCCAATGTTACATATCTTTGCAACTTAGATTAGATTAGATGCTAGCCAAAGTTCAGAAATATTCCGCAAGGCTGTCGATTTAAAGATATGCAAATTGCAGTCATTTGGGATGAATGGAGCATGTTTTTGGTACCGAAGCGTTGGGCCTTGGCATGGAAGTATATTAATATCGATGGGCCTTGGAGATATAATAGAGTTTATGTAGTACGATGTAAGAATGTCTTGTAATACGAGATTGCACAGCAGGGCATATTCACAGTACCAACGACCACGTCAACGCCTTTGCTTGCTCACCGGATGCGCAATACCATCATCTCATACGCTACGGCAAAATATATTTCCAATTAAGATAATAGTTTCATCAATGGACAAATTCCAGCGGCAAAAAAAATTGACTATACACGGCCGGGATGTTAGGGAAAAGGAAAACGAAGAGGTTGCTGTATCCTGCCGCCGTTCCACTAGGGGTGACCGGTACCTCCGCAGATGCGTCTCCACTTTTGTCTGTCCTTGCATACGTCTTTCATCTCTTCAGCATTCATCACTTTCCTCATACATACTTCTCTCTTATTTTCACTCTGCAGGTTCCATTCTTTCGTATTCTCACCTATTTGGTCTATCCATTCCTTCCTCGGTCTTCCCCTTCCACGCTTTTCTCTAACATTTCCTCTGTTACACTATAGTTACACTATATGTGTAGCTTAGTTGCGTTGCGTTGCGTTTGCGTATATCCGAACCATCTCATTGTGCTTTTTGGTAGGTACTTTCATTCTTAAATTCACTTTTATACCACACTCGTTCATCACCCAGTCATTACGGACTTTCCAGTCATTGCTCTCAAGTAATATATATTTCCAATTCAGAAAATAGTTGATAAACTAAATACACTTGTACGTGTCTGCTTGTGAAAATGCATGTAATGTGAATCTCCAATGTAACATATCTTTGCAACAATAGGTTAGATAATATTAGGTTTCATCAATGGTACCGGCACAAATTCCAGCGACAACAAAAATGGTCGACACACGGCCTGGATGCTAGGGAAAAGGAAAACTAATAATATGTTGTTATTTGTTCTGGTTCTTGTTCATTGTAATTCAACATTCATATTATCCCATAGCCTATGTGACGTCACCCATAGTAAATTCCCGGTTAAAGGGGATTTTTAATAGTTAACAGCATTTTGTCTATACTCGCGTGTCAAAGATGGCACCGACAACTTATTATTTTTGAATTGTAGAAAATACACCTATTTTATTCTTGTGTTTTGGGTTTAGATTTGGGAGTAATCCA
This sequence comes from Agapetus fuscipes, assembly GCA_951799405.1. Taxonomy (NCBI): domain Eukaryota; kingdom Metazoa; phylum Arthropoda; class Insecta; order Trichoptera; family Glossosomatidae; genus Agapetus; species Agapetus fuscipes. The sequence goes on from OX637363.1 coordinate 3,802,100, forward strand.
GCCAAATGATGAGGTTTATTTTAACGGCCTTTTCATCGTTCCGACCTCTTTACATTTAATGCTCAAATGATATATTTTTAATGCCCCGACCGTATGTGATATTGCAACTGCTAATTTATTTGAAACTGGGAGGTCTTGTCATGAGTGTAAAAAATAATTTGAAGAGATCCATATAAACCATAAAGCCGCACATAATGAGATGTACGACGTAGAAATTTGACACATAAACCAACGTAAAATTCGTCTAAGAATGGCGGTAAATTCGTTACGAGGTAAAAAAAACATGATTGCATAGAAATCATAATTAAATCTCATTCGCTTATATGGCGTATGTAATATTTACGTAGCTCCAACACTAACAGGGCTATTCACGGTAAACTTGATCTATAGCTGATCCATGGATCATTGTTTTTTTGTATGGAAGAATTCACGTTAGGTAGCGGTTAAGGTATGGGTAGGGACTGGAAAATTCCGCGATCGCGATAAAACGAATTTATTCGCGAATTTTAAGGTTTTTACGAAAATAACGCGAAATTTATGATTTTTCGCAAATATCGCGAATTTTCGTACTTTTTGTAGAAATTGTGCGAAAAAGTTGTGATGTGTCGCTTTTGCAATGTAACGATTTCGTGGGAGAGAAAAGATTCCTGCGAAAACCCTTAGCAAGGTGCAAAGCGCAGGAAAATCGGTCAGTGTTATGGCCGAGGGGGCCAAGTGGGCTGATCTTTGTAGCGTGTTTGGAATTGAACAACGTTGGTTCGATCCCCGCCGGGGTCATTTAACCATAAATTTGAACCTGGTTCAACAGATGTTATTCGGTAATTATTAATTAATAATTGCAGATAGATTTTGCAGGGTATTCCGTGTGTCATTGAAATATTAATACTTTTTCAATCAATGTTTTTTTTGTAAGTTTGTACTCGTATTGATTAACATTTTGTTAATCAAGATTAACAATTTGTTTTTGTAAGTACCTACATATTGTTTTTTTTATATAATAAATCGTCAATTAGTAATATTTATTGTTTTACAATTATATCAACCTTAATTTTGATCAAATCAACCCTTAAAAATCTCCCTGTTTTTGATAAAAAAAAAAAATAACGCGAATTTCCCTGTTTTCAGGGAAATAACACCGTAAGTCACAAAAAATAACACCACTATTTTCCAGTCCCTAGGTATGGGTTTTCTGTGTGTGAATAACAAAGTGTATTGCTTAACGTCTTGATATTACGGACAAGACGTTAAGCAATACACGTTTTAAACTCATTTGATATTACGGACCGTTTGATCTTATTTGTACTTACTTGTAGGCTGCAAGGGGCGACAAAAATTCCTTCAAATATCATATTAAATGCTTGCCCACAAGCAGACACACGCATGTTCGCGCTTACAAATGCTGCTTGTGTACTTACGAATGCTCGCCACTGACAGACAGCGTTTGCGCGTGCGCGCAAAAGTTTCATAGACAATCGATTGTTTCAATTATATTGCAATTACTCTTTATCAAAATGCACTTGTGATTTATAACCGCTGAAGCATGCTTCCATGTTCCTCAAACTTTGCAGAGTAGACTTGCCCTAACTTATTCCGATGGCCGTTCCGTCATCTAGTGGTAGATTTAATCTAATCTAATCTAAGCTGCAAAGACATATCATTTAAGATTTACATTAAATGCATTTCCACAAGCAGATATGTATAATTTCGCGCTAACACATCGCACGTTTAATAATAAAGAGCAATAACTCAAAAATTGGGAAAATCGAGATTTTGTAATAAAACGCAAGAACAATGCGAGAAGAATAGTTAGAATGCGACAGCCGTTCAATTTGGACGAATATGACCGAGATAAAACCTCGGTCACCTTTTTCACCCCATACAAGTTGTACTGGTTGTCTGAACTTCAAACGTGATTTCCCAACATTCTTATTTTTTGAGTTATTGCTCTTTATGATTAAGCGTGCGACATGCCGCATGTGGACACACTATATTAAAACCCAATCTCAAATGAACATACGCCCTGCAACTCTTGCCGTCCTTCCCTGAAACAGGGGAGACATTGGCAAAGTGAACCATTTTTTACAGTATGGGTGGTCAGCCGCATACCAACCTATAAGTCAAGGAAGATAGATAGATTTATTTACACACACATTATTGTTCATTACAGGTTAAACCTAATACATAATGGTAACTCTTTGGACTGGTAAATGGAAGGCTGTGGGTTCAAATCCCGGCGGAGCAAAATATACCACATACATTTTCAAAAATGCTCTTCGCTGGGTTGCACAAATTCATTGCGTTTACTATAAAGACCGGTCACAATAGGTTCATCCGGCTTTCGAGAAACTGGGTCTTGCTTAAGAATTGGTGTTTTTAGCAACGACTTATCTCGTAAAAAGTCCGGTCGATGGCTCAGCTCAGTAGAGTGCTTGCATTCCATGCCGAGAGCTCGGGTTCGAATCCGACCGAGTGTGTCAGAAACGGTTTCCCGTTTCTGTTTTTATTTCAAACCCAGGATAAAATACTAACAAGGTTTACAAAGCCATCACAAGAAAAGAGAAAACCCCCACTTCAACTGAAGTGGTTAGCATAAAGCCGCCCCCCTTATCTGTAAAAATAAATAAGTTCCACTCGTCACGTGCGAGCGCGGCAAGAAGTTACATTAAAGCTTAGTAGCGTTTTATTTGATTTTATATCTATTACTTTTTAGAAACAAGAGTAACTGTTATGGGATAACTTGCATTGTTCTCGACGTTTCGCTGGCCAAACAACCTTAGCTCCATTTCATCCCTCTCCTGCCAAGCTTTTTAGTAAAATGAGGTCCCCGCATTTGAAAACGGCAAAAAAATTGTGAAATCTGCTTATCTACTAATTTGAGTTTTTTAAAGTGAAATTTTTGAGGTTTATTAAAGTGAAATTTGTTGTATGTTTTAGTTTTTGATGGCCATATATATTATTGTAATGTAAATAGTAGATTAATATAGGTGTACATCGTAGGTAGTAATAGTTATTATAGTATTATGTCAAAAGTAGATTAATATAGGTGTACACCGTAGGTAGCAATAATTATAGACCTAAGAAATCTAGAAATTAAATTATTCTTTTGTACTCTTGAAGTTGGTAGAATGTTCGCGAATGTGCTGGCAAAATTAGTCACTGGAGAGTTCTGTCTGTGAAGTATATAAGGCGTAGAATTGAGTGCGCTAAGCCAGTGAGATTGTTGCCTTTGATTTGAAGAGAGTAAGGGATACTAAACTGTGAAAATAAATTTGTGTTACCAAAAGTGTTAAAAATAAATGTAAATTTGTAAAATTAATTAAGTGCAAATAAAGATCCTGAAAGAAGACCTGTATGTTTTAATTTAGAGACTTTTCGAACCCAAAAACATTTCATTATTATTTATTGATTTAAATAATGTAATTTGTGTATGTTCCTTGACTTATAGGTCGGTATGAAGCTGACCACCCATGCTGTAAAAATGGTTCACTTTGCCGATGTCACCCCTGTTTCAGGGAAGGACGGCAAGAGTTGCAGGGTGTATGTCCATTCGAGATTTGGTTTTTTTATGTTGTAGGTTCACATGAGGCATGTGCAAGCGCGAACTTGTAGGTAGGTACGTGTCTGGTTGTGAGAATGCATGTAATGTGAATCTCCAATGTAACATATCCTTGCAACTTAGATTAGATTAGATTGAGCAACCAATAATGTCTGTTTGTGGTTGCTAAGAGCCCTAGCTACATACATGTATGACGTTTGGTCGCCGAGAAAATTGAAATTTTTAAAAGCATTGCAAAGATCCCACTGCCTTTGAAATATTTTCCATGCTTCAATTCCATGCATCAAGGTACCTATTTAATTCAAGAATAGTTTGAGAAGCAATGATCTCAAAGTCATAATTCATTTTTATCTGTCATATTGACAGACGATCTGTCTACGTACACAAAATAGGGCAAATGTATTTATTTAAATAATATGAAAATGTAAAAAAAAGGATTTAAAAAAATCCGGAACATTGGTGTGACAAAAATAATAAAAAAACAAGGAAGCGAGAACATGATTTATTGTAGTGATTAAATCAATGTTAATTTATTAAATAATTAAATGTAAAAAAATACACCTACATGAATGTTTATTGTTTTTTAAATCAAAATCGTCTATTGCTTCCCACATAGAAAATATTTTCAAATAATTTAAAAATATTTTATTAATTATTAAATATTTAGTTAAAAGGAAGTAGGAAATAAACGACAAAAACAAAATTGTTCAGGAGAGCGGCTTAAAGTTTGAGATTGCCAAAAAAATGGCGTAATATTTTTATCATATCGTTAAAATCAAAACAGCTCTAAAATTAAAAAAAAAAAAAAAAAAGGCATTTATTGGCATTCCTATTAATGTGGTTTTACGATTTTTTTATGTCACAAGCGCCTTTAGGACACAAAAAGCCAAAATCTTGTCAGTTACACCAAAACCATACTTTGAAAACGCAGTTGTTTGCTTGGGCATAAACAACAACGAAAATCATCGTAGACCTATGGGAGTTAACGCATTAGAAAGAGCGGATTTTTTTATTAGGATATCATTCATAACTCATTTTTGACCTAAATGTCACTTTTAACTAACTTATGTATAGGTACTATACTTTAACTTACATCCTTTTAATTGTCGATATGTAATGTTTTTTTTTGTGAAAATGGTCCACCACTAGCGTAAAAGTGTCGAAAGGTACAGTCACACGTAATCGAACTTTAATTGCGATCGAAAGGTTAAGCATCTTATAAATATTATCAGGTTTCGACCTAGTCAAGAATATTTCATAAAGGTACAAGCAAACAAACGATAACCTCTAGATGTGAGCACTAGAATAGGCATCTCATTGGTTGGAAAACGGGGCCGCGTCAACATTGAAAAACAACTAATCAAAGTGAACATGTCAAATTCTACGATGGATTTAGATTTGACATGCACTTATGATAATTTCAAGTATTGAAATAATAATAATAATACTAATATAATATTAGGATGATTTATTTGGTAAGCGCTGTTTCTGTGTGTATCACACCTCAAGAGCCCTCTGCGAGCTTGGTCGTCGCTGTAGAAAGCGCCAATTCTCAAGCAAGACCCAGTTGTTGTAAGGTTGGATGGACCTTTCAGTGACCGGTCTTTGGTAAAGGTTTATGAATTTTTCAACTCAGCGAAGAGCACATTCGAAATATAAATGGTATATTTTTGTGCTCCGCTGGGATCCGAATCCACAACCTTCCATTTACGAGTCCGAAGTGTTGCCACTACGGACTACGGACCGGTCCAAGATGCCAACGACACGCGGTGTACCTGAGCGGTCACCCATCCAAGTACTGTCCGCGCCCAATGTTGCTTAACTTCGGTGATCTATGGGAACCGGTGCTTTCAACATGGCTAACGTCGTTGACAAATGATATTAATTTGATGGTAAATAAACAAAATGTCGCATGGTACGAAAGTGGACGTGTTGGAATTTGATTTAAGAACATCTGATACCTCTTTCACCGATTTTACGGTAGCCAGTTGCGCTAATCACCACCTAACAGGTAAAACTGAGTCACATAAAAAAAAACTAAATTAGGCTTATTTATTTGGTGAGCGCTGCTTTTGTGTGTATCACACTTAAAGAGCCCTCTGCGAGCTTGGTCGTCGCTGTAGAAAGCGCCAATTCTCAAGCAAGACTCAGTTGCTGTAAGCCTGGATGGACCTTTTGATGACCAGTCTTTTTTTTAAAGGTTTATGAATTTTTCACCCAGCGAAGAGCATATTTGAAAATATTCATGGTTTATTTTTTTTGCTCCGCCGGGATTCGAACACGCAACCTTCCATTTACCAGTCCGAAGTGTTACCACTGGACTACGGACCGGTCAACAATCGACACATAAGTTGAAATGGTCAGGAAATCGTTGTACTTAAAACCATCCTGCTTTTGGTGACGTTGCTTGAATTTTATTTATTTCTCGTACGTATATAATCGAAGGACAGATAATTGTATTTCACTGTACTTTTGTCCCTGCCGAGTTGCCTGACCGGATTCGCAAATTGCCATCGCAAATTTTTGTCATTTTGAAATTGCCTTGAAAAATTTTATACCGTATTAAAACAAATTCCTCAAAAGAAGGACGATTTCTCTTCTACTTTATAATAATTGTAATGGCATTGCATATAATCGTCTTAGTATGTGAAGTATCAACGGAGTATTTTTTCCTAAAATGGGATGGGAATTCCATTTTAGGAAAAAATCCACTGGAAATTACTATTAAATAAAAAATCTGGAAATTAATAACTATTTGACTACCTTTATAACAATGTCATTCTTAATGAAATGCAGCGAATATGCACAAATAGTGGAACAAGAATAGAAGTAGGTAGTGGAAACTACTTCATGAATGAATTTTGAATTAAATCAAAGAACAGAGTTTTCCATATTTACTCAAAAACTATTGACATTATAAAAAAGTTTACCCGATATTTCACTAAAAAATGAATAGGTAGTTCTGTATTCAAAAAGAAAAAAAAAATCCAAAGTATAGCACACACGAAAAAAACGCTAAAAATGTAAAAAAACGTGTTTTTTAATTATTATTTTTTGTGTTGACAATTTTTAAGTAAAAGAGTTTTGTTTAAACTTTAGATTTAAGTTAAAAAAATAAAAAACATGCTGATTTTTATTTATTACTTTAACTCTTTTGCTAAGACCATAAAGTATAAGAAAAAAAGGCACATTTAGGGTATAAAGTGCTCTTCATAATATTCTTGGCTGCTTTTATTATAGATTATTTATTATGGAGTACTTAAGTGATTTTTATGTCCCTTTAAAGTTGATTGTAATTTGTAAATATGGCAAACGACCGTAATTCCTGTTTAAATCTTACCATAGATTTTATTAATTATATCTTTACGTATAATAGCTTTTTGATGGCGCTTTTTATAGAGTCCTTTATCACGTAACGAGTGAGGTATTTTGCACGTGACGTAAGCTCGCAAATGATTTATGATTTTCTGTAAAGCCAACATTTCAGATGACGTTTACTACATACTACTACGACTTGCAGGTTAAAATTCACTTATTTTGCAACAAATGACAGCATCTTAAAGATATTAAGCAGTGATCCCATGCGGCTACTGTAAAGTGACCTGTTGGCGACTCAAGAGAAACATTTGATTAGATTTTAAGCTTGATTTTTTGGTTCCGGGTTGTGACCGTTGCCCATATCTTTATTTGTTTTCTTCTTTTTTCTTTTTCGTCTTTCTTGATCCTTCTTGAAGACTTTCAGCTGATGTTTCGTCTCCTCTGTGGGTGACTTCTTCGGAGCTCTGCTGACTTCTCTCACTTCTCATATTTTAGTTTGTACACCAAACACAATTGCTACATTTTACCGATTATTACCGATGGGACTGATACTTATTAATTGTGGAGGCTGAGTAAACCATATCAGTCCTTTTTTTGGTTTGAAATAAACACCAAAGCGTCGGCCCAAAAACCGGAAAAAGCTTCCGTCACCCGGCGGCGTGTTCCCATTCCACGACCTAAAAGGAATCTTTACTCAGACAGCACATGGAAGTATCATACCCTAATGCCCGTTTTCACCAAGAATATTTAAAGATAAAGTGCTGTTTAAAAATATTTAGGTACCAGTTTTGTTTTCACCAGCATTTAAGAACCTCTTAACTCGCTAAGAACTTCTTATATTTGCGAGCCCGATATTCCGCTCCCTAAACTGTCTCTAAAGGACACTTTAGCGGCCTGTCAGTGAGGTTATGTCATGTTTAAACTGCAAATAAGTGGATATGGACGCCGATATCCTTGTTTTTTTAGAAACTCTTGAGGATATAGAAGTTGCTAGGACTTATCTACGTCCAAAAAGTTTTGAGAAAGGTAAAAAAATGTCGATAAGAATGACATCGATTTTTGGTGCGGATATCGGCTGTCAAAAATAAAATCATGTAGCTCCTTGCTGGATAAAATTGTAGTAATTTTTATATTTTCGGACAACAGAGCTGTACACATATAGTTTTGGTAAAGATGTTGTGGAATAACTATTATCGTCCATGAATTTATTACGTATTTAAAAACATCGATCTTTTACATTGATCGATGTTTATAGGTACCTGCCATAAATTTGTCATATTACAGGCCTTATGATATCCTTCAGATGGATTGTTACTTATTGTTTTGTACAGAAACAATTCAGTGACACACGGGGATAACTGATCAGAGGCATTACAATTTTATGCCACTGTAAGCCATCAGCTGATATCTGTGACAGACGTGAGAGGCGTAAATGTAGCCCCATGTAGCAGGATTGAACAAGTTTCTCGCGGTCAGCCTCTGAAAAGTTGAACCATGTTTCTTCTTTAATTTGATAATTGATTGGTGACCGCCGTATATTTGAAAATGCCGATTTTACATGTCGAATGTGAATTGTCAACAAAAACAAAACCGCATCTGAATGCATCTGCAGACTACAAGCCGGCAACATTACGCTTTTTTTTATAGTGTGTGCATATCAAAATATACTATGTACACACCATTGTAAAGATAAAAATTCAATTAACAAATAATATTTGCAGCGTAAATGGTAGATATTATTATAAACATCAAATATTCATGTGTTGTTTTTATTTGAAATGTGTATATTATTTTATAAACCATAAAATACATTTCGAATTTACAAAAATCGAGTTTCACAACACTAGTGGTTTGCTAAACAGGCTCCTAGCTAGGTGGCCGATTTTTAGGTGACAGTTTCACTCGTGAAACTCAACGGTGCTAGGTACCCGTTTAAAGAGTCTCTTATATTTAAATACTTTTAGCTAGGTGACGGTTTAGAAGGAGTCGGTGAAAATGGGCATAAATCTGCCGTTATTGTTTCTTACACTTTATGGTCTTAGCAAAAAAGTGACAGTAATGAAAAAAATCAAGCATGTTTATTAATTTTTTATCTTAATTATAAAGTTTAAACAAAATATATAACTTAAAAATTGCGACCACAAAAAAATATTTAAAAAAATACGTTTTTTTCACTTCCTGTAGCTACTTTCTCGTGTGTGCTATGTTTTGGAAATATTTTTTTTCATTCTATTTATGAACTATACATTGTCTAGTGTAGTATCGAAACCGTTTTTTTATAATGTCAATAGTTTTTGAGTAAATATGGAAAAACTGAAACTACTTGATGAATTAATTTTTTTCCGTGTGCTTGTCTGAGTAAAGATTCCTTTTAGGTCGTGGAATGGGAACACGCCACCCGGCGGGTTACTTGGGAAATAATTATCCAATTTTTTGTTTTTAGTTGCCAATGATCGAAGCCATCTAAACTCGTGACGCCACCCCGTCAATGAAATTTAAAAAAAATAACATTGTTCCGACTCTATTGCGTTTCCAAGAAAATTACAAACTTTTTCTTTGGCAGGTCAAACCAACCACGGATGCAACTGTCATTACAATCAATTGAGTCGATTGCAATCAGTTGCAAATACAACCCTTGCATATGATTTCTTAGTGTGTGTACGGCCTATTATTTAGATGCAGGTCTTTGAACCGGTTCTTTTGAATACAAAAAAATTACACGGATCTTTTTACCATGACGTCAAAATGCATTCTCAAACGGTGCTATTCTTAGACATTTTAGTCGTCCGTTGAACCCACGCTTTGACAAACTAATGATGCATTTGTATGAAGACCTGCCAATCCAAGATGGCCGCAAGTGAACAGCTGATTACGTCGTCATACAAATATTACCCAAATTCGGTAGGTAAGAATGACCGTGGTGATGTGACTTCCAGCCCAGGCATCATTAGTTTTTCAAAGCGTGGGCTCAACCGACGAATCGAATCGCATCTCGTTGAACAGTATTTGTAAATTTGTTTTATTTTTTTGTTTCAGGTGAGATTTTGTTTCGCTGTACGAGTAGATCCTGCAAGGTAATCTGTAATCTAATTTGCATTACTTAAGATTTTAATTTCATTCTTGTAAGAAGAACGTCTTTTTTAATAACCCTAGGTAATGGTTTGACAGAAGCACGAGATACCTCTTTCGTGCAGCAGCATTTATTTATATTTATATTTACAGCGATTCTACAAATTGTCGTGATCATCGGCAGTCTTCACAAGAAGTAAAAAAGCCTTAAAGTATCAAAAGATAATGTGATTTCAGCTAGATAATAATATGCTACAAAATCAGTGTAACTTCTTGCCGCGTTTTCTCCTAAGGGGCCGTCCATAAATTACGTCATCGATTTTGGCCGATTTTCGACCCCCCCCCTTACAATCATCCTATAGTCATTATCTAATGACCCCCCCCCCTCCCCCTCTTGCGGTAATAATGGATGAGCTTAATAATTAATAACGTTATATTACTTACATAATATTTTGTATATTTTGTAGAAACTGGTATTTACAAGAACGACGTCACTTTTGGTACTCGTACATCATTTGCCATCATCCGCAGACCAGACTCCCCCCCCTTAATGCGAATGACGTAATATATGGGCAGCCCCTAAGGGGTCGCATGTGGCTAGTGGAACCTTTTTACTTTTACAGGTAAGGGGGACGGCTTTACTCCAACCACTTCAGTAAAAGTGGGGGTTGCCCAGCTCCCAGGGGGGCTGGTACTCATTTCTTGAGAGGGCTTAGTAAATCTTGTCAGTATTTTATCTTTTTATATACCCTGAGCTTATTTTTGGTGCCGAAGCGATTTTCCTTAATTAGATTGGTATGAGGCTGACCGCCCATAATGTTAAAAAATGGTTCACTTCGCCAATGTCCCCTATTTCGGGGAAGGACGGCAAGAGTCGCAGAGTGTACGTCCATTTGGGGTTTGGATTTTAATTTGTAAGTACACATTCTGAATTTGTAAGCGCAAACTACATGTGGCTGTTTGTGGGCATGCATTTGATGTGAGCTTTAAATGTTAACATTATCCTTGCAATTTAGATTAAATATAGATAGATGAAGAAACGGAAGAGGGCTCACCTGTGTTTCTAGTCTATGGTGCAGCCTTTCACAGGACTTGGCCGCCCGCTCCGTGGCTAGCTGTATGTGAAGCGACCTCTCACTTTGCGCTTCCAGTCGGGTGGCCAGAGCCTCTAAGCGCGCGCCTACCGCTCCTTCCATCCTATCTGAAAATACAATAAACAGTCAATACAGAATAGGTTTACTGCCCACAAGGCCGGCTCTATAATCTATAATCTATAATCTAAGTTGCAAGGATATATTCATTTAAAGCTCTCAGATGTATGCCCACAAACCAACAAGTGTAGTTCGCGCTTACAAATGCTGAATGTGTACTTACAAATAAAATCCAAACTTTAAATGAACATAAGCCCCACAACTTTTGCCGACCTTCCCTGAAACAGGGGTGACATTGGCAAAGTGAACCATTTTTTACAGTATGGGTGGTCAGCCTCATACCAACCTATAAGTCAAGGAATATGAATAATAAATTACATTTAAATATAAAAAAAAACAAAACCTTACAAAGAAATCTATACAAAAAAAGTCAAAAATTTCCTATGCAAAAAATGTAGCATATGAATACACCAACATTAGAAATCAACATTGCAGATTAGCCGCCACTTCTTCCTGTCCTTGCATACTTCTTTCATTTCATCCAGAGTCATAACCTTTTTCATACAAGTCCTCCTTTTATTATGACTCTGGATATCCCATTCATTCGCTATTTCAGAGATTTGATCCTTCCATACTTTTCTCGGTCTTCCTCTACCACGACATCCATCACAGTGCGGTATTTATGAAATGTAGGCGGCCAAAATTATTTTTGTGCTTCAATCATGTCTAAGCGATGCAATTAAATAACAAACATGTTTTACCGAATATAGGTAAGGCATATTTTAGTTTTTTCTTCTTTCTATTTTTCATTTTCGTTTTATTAGCGGTTGAATAGGTATTTTCGAGTCACGATCCTAACTTTTGAGGCATCTTGGGAATTAAAAAAAAAATCATTCAAAGAAATATGTATAAAAAAAATTACAAAAATCCTCGATGTCCATCCAGCCTTACAGCTACTGAGCCTTGCTTGAGTATTGGCGCTTTGTAGCGACGACCAAGCTCGTAACCACCTCTGCGGCACTACGACAAATGTCATAGACTCCTAGAGTCTCTGAAATTTAGGGAGTCTCCAGCACAGGATTTCTTAAAAAAAAAACTGTAGAAAGCCATTGCCACCGGGCCATAAACTGAACAAGTATCTCGATGTGTGGCACTACCTTACGGAATCTACTTTTCCAAAGCAAATATTTGCCTGGCTCCGTAACCGTTAAACAATGTTTATTTTAATACACTATTTGGTTTATGATAAGCTTGATTGTTTTCTCCTGAGACGCTTCAGTCTCTTCCCGTGCAGATAAACAAAAGAGTTTTATCTCCCTGCGTGCATGGACCGTACTTGAATATGTTAGTAGAGCTGGCACAAGCAAGGCAACTGAATGTCGACTTGGATGCAACGTTTTTCGTTTACCTGTATATCGTATATTGCATTTTTGGTTTATTATGTATTTTAACATGCAGCTTCTTTAAGTGCGAACTTTCATGAGCCTGGTTGTGGGCATGTATTAAAGATGAGCCTAATATGTCAATCTTTGGTACACAGATTATATTCGACCGGTCTTTAGTGATTAACACTTCTGACTCGCAAATAGAACGCTGTGGGCTCGAATCCCGGCGGAGATATACCATTTATATTTTCAAATTTGCTCTTCGCTGGGTTGAAAAATTCATAAACCTTTACCAAAGACCGGTCATCAAAAGGTCCATCCAGCCTTACAGAAACTGGGTCTTGCTTGAGAATTGGAGCTTTGAAGCGACGACCAAGCTCGTAAAATGTCCGGTCGATAGCTCATTTGGTAGAGTACTTGCATTTCATGCCAAGAGGAAGGGTTCGATCCCCACCGAGGGTGTCAGAAATGATTTCCCGTTCCGGTGTCTATTTCAAACCCAAAATAAATACCGGCAAGTTGTAGTCAACCTTCACAAGAAATGAGACCCCCACTTCAACTGAAAGTGGTTGGTGTGAGACCGGCCCCCTTACCAGTAAAAATAAATAGGTCCCGAATAGCCACATGCGACTCCTTCGGGGATAACGCTAGCACAAGGTACACTAAATGTGTAGCTTAGTTGTAAAAAAAAAACAAAGTATGCGGTATTTTTCATTCCTCATAACGCGTCCAATGTGCTGCAGGTTTCTCCTTTTGATGATTCTCTTTAGGGATCGACAAGCTACATCAGTTGCGAGTCACCCTCATTGCCGGGCACTCCAATATCATATATCGTGACCAACGTCAAAACAAAACCAAGTAACACTTAGGCAATCATAGCCCTGACGTTCCAGAATACCTGCACCTCCGACATCAATCATCTGGAGTTGTAATTTGAAATGCGTGATTACAATGGGGCACGCATCATTGTAATTTGGTAGGTCTTGCTGGGCCTTGTAGAACTACCGACAGCTCTTTTTAATAGCACCTAGATCTCTCCCATAGTCAAGTTCAAGGAACCATCAGGATATTTTTACAAACTTGGGGTTCCTACGTGTGACTGTAGGTACAATCGTGTGTGTAGAACTGTCCAGTATAATCCGTGATGGTAGAAGAAAGGTACATGAACGGCGGTCTGGTATGAGCAAAAGATCGAATGCTCTGGAATATGCAATAAAGATCTCTTTAGTACCTATAGAAAGAGACTGCAATAGAGCATCAAGAGAGTGTCGAAGAAAACATTGAGCCGTGAAGTCGAAAGCCAGAGCTAGAAATCAATTGTTGTAAGTAAATTGTGAACCAAATTTTGTAAAATAAATTCTGTTAAATAAATAATTGCAGTTTGATTAAAAGAGAATCCAGTAAAATCATAACAATATCTTCAAATCCGTAATGTGTAAATGTATATATTGTACTGAAGAATTTACCTAATCTAATCTAATCTAATCTAATCTAAGCTGCAAAGATATATATCATTTAAGATTTATACTAAATGCATTCCCACAAGCAGATATGTATAATTTCGCGCTAACACATGCCGCATGTGGACCTACAATATAAAAACCCAATCTCAAATGAACATAAGCCTTGCAACTCTTGCCGTCCTTCCCTGAAACAGGGGTGACATTGGCAAAGTGAACCAATTTTTATATTATGGGTGGTCAGCCGCATAACAACCTATAAGTCAAGGAACATACATGACAAATTACATTTTTTAAAATCAAAGAATAAAAATAACAATATATACATGGACATAAAAAACTAAATTGATTTTTGACGTTTGAGACTCATCCGATGCTTCCATTTGCCACATTTTTTAGTGCCCACATTTGATATAATATGCTTAATTTTTTTTATTTCAATGCAATATTGGCATTGTTTCCTTTTGGAATTTCAATGTTACTTTTGCCATATGTACCACAATCGTTGATAAAATGGAGGATTTGAAATTTCAACGTTTTTTTTTTCATGTTTTGTAGTACTACATTTCTTAAAAATTAAGGTTTCTATTAGAACACATGCCCTTTTTTAATAGACTTATAAATAGTATGTACCTATAACGAACGGCTCAATATGTTTTCGCAACTTTTTTATAGCCACATTTCATAAAAAATATGCTTTCATTTAGCATTGCCATGTGCTCTTTGCCACCTTAAAAAAAAGTCGCATCTATCGAACTTTGAATATATTTTGAAGTGTTTATAGACGATAACATTTGAGTGTAGCTCTCCTGACTGCAAGTGTGTGAATGTATACGAGGGAGTATTGTATTTCGGGATTATCGCTGAATTTAATTGAATGCGATGATGTGGAAGTTGATGTTGCAGATTTCGGTTTCAGATAAAAGCGAGAGGAGATTTTGGCACACAGTCAAAAGCTCTAACCACTGCTGGTTGCGTCCCAGTTTCTAGGAAACGCAGTCTTTAAATGCGCAAAGGGTAAAGATCAGATGGTCGCCCTGCTTCCTTTGCCACTTCTTTCAACAGCATCCAACGGTTCGCAGTTGGTTTAATAATGTCCTTTTGATTTATCAAAACCGGTATCCCGTAAAGTTACACAAATAATAAATAATTTGAGAATTAAGTTACAAGTGTATTTAATTTTCTAAGGCCCTGTATATTCAATGTAAGCATAGCAACTTTATACTGAATGAAAAGGACGTACTTATGTAAATCGTGTGTGTAGTTTTTTTGTTATCCGTTTATTGTCACAAATACTAACGTTGAAAATACCGAACCTAAGTGAAACCAAACAAAAAAAAAAATAAAACTGAACAATAATCATGGTGGTTTTCGGACATGGAATTCCTTTAAGAACCCTCAATCCCAAATTGAAAAAAATACATTTTGGCAGTTCCTTGTCGTTTTTGGTTTTACAGATCGACGCATCTCTTACGTCCTATAATAGAAACTGTATGTGCGTGTCATTTTAGCATGTTTCCTACGTAAACAGTGTTTTTACACATATTTGTTTACAAGTACACGTATAGCTTTTGGCCTATTAGATAATCATCGTCATTATCAATGGCACGAAATCTCAAGGATGGTATTGGCTTCCTTGATCAACCGCAGCCACCGCTGCATGTCTAACACCTTCCTGTTCTAGTCTCATAGTCCTACCGCTCGGCAGTCCACCACCACTCTGTCCAGCCACCTTAATCTTTCCAAGCCTTACTTCTGTCATCACAACCATATTTTCCCGGCTCTGATGGTCAATCCGCTGGATATGGCCCAGCCAATGCAGACTGCTGCCTTTGAGTCATATGATGATGAAAGAAAAACACTCAGGAGTGTATTAGGCTTACACGGCCGGCTGAAGATGCTGGTGAGATGTTTTGCGGGATCTGTTGCCGTGGTCTGTGGGAGCTGGAGCTTCCGGACGTTTCACAGTTTTCATCAAGATCATCTTCATCATCACATTTCACGCTGAAAAAGCCCATCGTAGATATGGGCAAAACGTTCGGAAGCTCCAGCTCCCATAGACCACAGCAACATACCCCGCAAAACAGCTCTCCAGCATTCGGGAGTATTCTTTTGGAATGTCTATCTGGCTCAATTGTTAAAAAAAAATGCGTTGTGGGGGAGAGGACTCTTGGCATAGGTACTATATTTCAATTTGATTTCCCGTTACTGTGTATCCATATCTTAATACCGACATACTTTACTCTGCCTTCCCTAATCCTCCATAAGGCGAATTTGATC
This sequence comes from Agapetus fuscipes, assembly GCA_951799405.1. NCBI lineage: Eukaryota > Metazoa > Arthropoda > Insecta > Trichoptera > Glossosomatidae > Agapetus > Agapetus fuscipes. The sequence goes on from OX637363.1 coordinate 3,818,319, forward strand.
CATTTTTCATGCAAGGTGTTGGAGGTCAGACTGACTAGGTACTTTAAACGTGAAAATAAATAGATTCCGCACTTCAATGCTTTGAAAGACAATTCGGCAAGAGGTTGCAATTCTTTAATAATTGAGCTTTCTATAATCTAAGCTGCAAAGATATGTTAACATTTAAAAGGCTCATATTAAATATATGCTCACAGACAGGCACATGTAGGTTCGCGCCTACACATTCTGCATGTGTGCATACAAATAAAAAAAAACTCACATGATGAAAAACCTCAGCTTTGATGCGTTTAATTTTAATATTAAGGCGTGTTATAAAGCTAAATCTGCCATTTTTGTTTCTTACACTTTTAGGTCTAAGCAAAATAGTTACAGTAATGAAAAAAATCAAGCATGTTTATTAATTTTTTATCTTAATTATAAAGCTTGAACAAAATATATAACTTAAGAATTGCCACCACAAAAAAATAGTTAAAAAAACGCGTGTTCTTTGATTTAATTAAAATTTAATTCATTTAGTAGTTTCAGTTTTTCCATATTTACTCAAAAACTATAGACATTATAAAAAAAATGTTAAGTACAGAACCTAAACAATGTATAGTTATGTAATTAAAGAGCAAAAACAAAATTCCAAAATACAGCACACACGAAAAAAAATCTAAAAATGTAAAAAAAAACGAGTTTTTTAAAATATTTTTTTGTGGTGGCAATTCTGAAGTTATACATTTGTTCAAGCTTTATAATTAAGATAAAAAAATAATAAACATGCTTGATTTTTTCATTACTGTAACTATTTTGCTAAGACCATAAAGTGTAAGAAACACAAACGGCAGATTTAGCTTTATAACACGCCTTAATCCTTGCAGAAACAGCAGGCTTAATGCAAAGTTGACATGTATGGATGAACGTGTGTCATCGAACTTTTAATCCAAAAATACATGACAGATTTCTTTAACAGGGAGTGGTCGTATTTCAAAACGCGCTAAATCCAATTACGAATATCAGTGTGCAAACGTCAGCCGAGTTTTAAAATCAGTCTGTCAATTTTACCTTTATCTCATTTTGCATTTGGCGTATCATGTTACCATTTTTTTTTAGTTCTGAACAAAAATTCTGCCATGAGGTCAGTCAACTATTTAAAAAGGGGCGGTTACCTAAAAACTAAATGCATTAAACAAAAAATAACAACTAACGGAATCTTTATGTATTGGTATTTGTAGGTTTATTTAAGCCGCACACTAAGGATGCATTGTTTCAACAGTAGCTTAGTAGTCTAGTGATTAACAGTTAACACTTTTCACTCGTAAACGGAAGGTTGTGGGTTCGAATCCCGGCGGAGCACAAAAAATATAACATTTATGTTTTCAAAATTTCTCTTCGCTGGGTTGAAAAATTGATGAATCAAATGAACCAAAGACCGGTCATCAAAAAAATTCATCCAGCCTTACACAAACTGGGTCTTGCTTGAGAATTTGCGTGTTGTAGCGACGACGATCGAGCTCGTAAAAAGTCGGGTGGACAGCTCACTTGGTAGATAGATTAGATAGAAGTTACACTGTATGCGTAGCTTAGTTGCGTGGCGTTTTTTGCGTGCACTGTTTTTAGGGTAACCAGTTGTGCACAAAAAAAGAAAAAACATTCAAGCACCGTTTTTAAACTATGACCTGATGCCCTTTGTGTAAGTTGGAAATGAAGAGCTTCTCTCACCTATCTTGGTCTCCAGGAGCTCCAGCTTGGTGGCCGCCCTCACCAGCTGCTCCTCCATGCCGGTCCTCGCCTTGTCCCAGGCGGAGTCCAGGCTGCGGAGACGGTCCTCGATGGCGATGAGGATGGACTGCATACCCTGGAAACCATATGGCGATATCAGGGACAGATTCTCGTATCCAGAGTCATGATAAAAGGAGGGATTCTGTGAAGAAGGTCATAACTCTGGATGAAATGAAAGAAACCCTTCAAACCACATAGAGATATCAGAGACAGATTCTTATATCCAGAGTCATGATAAAAGGAGAGCTTGTATGAAGAAGGTCATGAATCTAGGAAATGAAAGATTTAAAAAAATAAATTAGGCTGATTTATTTGGTGAGCGCTGTTTTGGTGTATATAACACCTCAAGAGCCCTCAAGAGCTTGGTCGTTGCTGTAAGAAAGCGCCAATTCTCAAGCAAGACCCAGTTGCTGTCAAACTGGATGGACCTTTAGTGACCGGTAAAGGTTTATGAATTTTTCACTCAGCGAAGAGAAAATGTGAAAATATAAACGGTATATTTTTGTGCTCCGCCGAGGTTCGAACCCAGAACCTTTCATTAACGAGTCAGAAGTGTTAACCACTAGACTACGGACCGGAAATTTGTAAGAGCAAACTTACATGTGCCTGCTTGTTGGCGTGCATTCAATTTGAGCCTAAAATGCCAATATATCTTTGCAACTCACGGGGCTATTCTTAGACATTTTAGTCGTCGATTGAGCTCAAGCTTTGACTAACTAATGATGCATTTTTATAAAAACCCGTCAGTCCAAGGTGGCCGCAAGTGACCAGCTGATTAGTTTTCATACAAATATTACCAAAATTCGGTTGGTAAGAATGACCGTGGTGATGAGACTTCCAGCCCAGGCATCATTAGTTTGTCAAAGCGTGGGCTCGACCGACGACTAAGATGTCTAAGAATATCCCTGTTAGAGTATAGACAATTAATATCTACCATATTATTTTGTAAAGTAGCCAGAGAATAAATTTTAATAAAAAAGGCAATCTCTCCAGTAGTCTATTTATAAGTATAACTAATCATCTATCATCGCATAATAAACGAGGCACACTGGAGTGACATGCTACTTGCATATTTTCACATGCATTATATTAAGCGTGAGCTTACATATGTTTGACTGGAGTTAAATAAACCAAAGCGTTGACATTTGGAATTAATGTTAAATGTACGGTGCGACACAAAAGAGGCGTCACATTCCTTGTATGAGAAATGTAACTGCACGCACAAGGATTCAGGAGCTACAACGCCCTAGGCACAATCCTATTTAACGCAACTGTGGCGAGTTGAACCTATTCATTTTTACAAGTAAGGGGGCTGGACTTACGCCAACCACTTCAGTTTAAATGGGGGTTTCCCAGATCCCGAGAGGGCTGGTGCTCATTTCTGGTGAAGGCTGAGTGTAAACCTTGCCGGTATTTTATATTGGAGTTTGAAATAAACACCGAAACGGGAAATCATTTCTGACATCCTCGGTGGGATTCGAACCCGGGCTCACTGCATGGAATGCAAGCACTCTACTAACTGAGCTATCAACCGGACTTATTTTGTATTTTTTTAATTTTTAAAGTTAAAAGAAGCACACTTTCTATCCTTATATAAAGCTGATAAGATAAATGTAAGATTCATCATTTCCTTGATATATAGAGGTTGGTATGAGGCTAACCACCTATACTGTAAAAATAATTCACTTTGCCAATGTCACCCCTGCTTGAGGGAAGATCGGCAAAAGATGCAGGGTGTATGTTCATTTGAGGTTTGGATTTTAATTTGTAGGTACACATTCAGCATTTGTGAGCGCCAACTTGGTATTTGTTTGTGGGCATGCATTTGATATGAGCTTTGAATGTTTTAATATATCCTTGCAACTAAGATTATAGTCAATAGTGCAATATATTTCAAATATTTCACCTTGCTCCGTCTCTGTGATATAGACAGGAAGCCTCTACACACGGGATTACAGTTAAAAATGACCTTTATACATCGAGTTTTATTTTTTTACTTTGTATGAACGCATGCTTCAGTATCAAATGTGTCACTTAGTGCCCTTTTCTTAGGACTGCTCTTCCTAAAAATTGTTGTTGTTTTTTTATTTAAATATGTTTCTTAAGAGCGCTACATGTATGCGGCCACAGATCACTGAATATAAAGAGATATGGGTATCGCCGTCGAAATTTGTACCTTTTGTCTTGTGCGTGTGTCCCCTAATGATTTTCAGCTTTTTCATAAAAACTGGTAATCTCTACTGAATTCTAAAATTATCAGAGTAAAGTAAATAAAAAGCGTATCGAAATACAAAAAAAAACTGCAAAAAGCATTAAGTGGCGATGTAATTAAAAAATAAAACAAAAACGCCTTTTTTCCATTCCCATACAAATTTTACATGTCCGCAACCCGTTTTTGACCCTTTGATGGCATGATACGATCAAAATAGTCAAACGTTTTTAAAGTTGAGTATTTTTGCATATACCTTAGTAACGTATCTTTCATTTTCTGTACTAGCCACAATAATATTTACTTATTTAAACACGAAATATTGATTGCTAAGGGTTGTCTCCATTTTTGGCTCCGAAATTTTTCTTTTAGTATGTTACCAATTCCATTGGAACTGACAAAAATCTTGCAACTTTAAGTATTTATTCACGTATGGTAACTCTTTGATGTAGTGTGGACAACACAAAAAAACTCATTCGATACCTTCATTTTCTTTTGAGAACGTTTACATCAGACTCGGGAATTTGTCGTGTGTGTTTTGAGTGGAAGTTAACTTGGCATTATTAAGGTATGTATTCGAATATGTTGTCAGTTGTATATTTTTTACTTAGATCCATTAATTCTTCTAATGATTGTATGTTTTTATCATTCCTGACAGTATTATTTTTCAAATGGCACAAGTTTAAGGTAATGTCGGGCGGTTTTTTATTTACAATCTTCACCGTATGTTACCAGTATTAAGGTGTATTCACGTAGGTTTAAAAAAATTCACCTACTTACCGTTAATTTATGGTTGACTAACAAATAACATTTACGTACCTAATTGAAACATAAAACTATCTAATCAACCTTACTACATGCTATTAATATTTTAAATGCACCGTTTGATGTTTGTTATTCAAAATAGCAAAAAGGTTTATTCCGTGATCTGTGGGCTAAACGATTAAATGAAATTTGGACCACAGAGGTACCTAATTTTTATATCGGTGCTGGATACTGTGAAAAATGTACGCAAAAAAAAACATTGCCTATCTATCTAAATCTATGATAATCTATAATCTAAGTTACAAAAATATATTGCATTTAAGACTTTAAGTTCGTACTTAAACATGCTGCATGTGAACCTACAATATAAAACCCAATCTCAAATGAACATAAACCCTGCAACTCTTGCCGACCTTACCTGACACAATGGTAACATTGGTAAAGTGAACCATTTTTTACAGTATGAGTGGTCAGCTTCATACTAACCTATAAGTCAAGGAAACTTATTGAAATACAATAAACGAACGATTTTAGGTAGTTATTAAATGTGCGTATTCATATTTTTATTAAACATTCATAGACAAACAACATTCATATTTATAGACATTCAAAATGGTGCTCTTATATTTTTTACTGAACAGTGTTTACGAATTGCTATAAAATCTTGTATTCGTCGTCGAAAAAAGAAATGAGATATCGAAATGTAAAAAAACCTAATTTTTCGAACCTGTCCGTCATTTTGAATAGACCTTAATTTAACTCACGATGTTTTCGTTTTCTTGAATCTTGCCGGTCGACAGTTATGGTACAAATTTAAACGGCGTTACCCATATGGTATGTTTCTATTGCAGTATCAAAACCAGCGGTCACCGTTTTCTCGGTAGGCGGGAACTAACATTACAAATACAATGGTAGCAAGCGCTTGATTTGTTAAAAAAATTCCAAATGCGATGGATAGAAAGAGCCTAAGCGCCATGAAATCAGGATCGCTTACGACGTTTTGATCGCGAGTTTTTGAGCTCGCACTCATACACTCACACTCGCATAAAGAATAAAACGCATATGTAGAGTTGTACAAAGTTGATAATCTCTGCTAGCTATCGATCGATACTTGTTAATATCGATAATTCAATCTCTGAAGAAATACGTGTTAACATTGTATTATTACTGTATATACAAGAATTCAACATATCAAAACACACAATAATTTAACTTTCAATATAATAAATACTTAGCTCATGTATATAGTAATTTTATTAGGAGGATTTATTTAATGGGCGCTGTTTTCGTATGAAACACACCCCAAGAGCCTTCTGTAAACTTGAACTATGCTATTGAAAGCGCGAATTCTTTAGTTTTGCATTTGCTTTTAACATCCACAAAAAAAACAATATTTATTCTTCATATAATTATTATTAATGTATTGGTCAAAAAGTGAATAGCACTTAATTGATTGTTTTGGAAGTCATAACGTAATAATGGCTTCTATTCTCCTTGACTGATAGGTTGGTATGAGGCTGACCACCCGTGCTGTAAAAATCGGTTCACTTTTACCAATGCAACCCCGTTTCAGGGAACAGCGGCAGGAGTTGCAAGGTTTATGTTCATGTGAGGTTTTGCTTATTTATATGCACACATGCAGAATGTGTAGGCGCGAACCTACATGTGCCTGTCTGTGGGCATGCATTTAATATGAGCTTTAAATGTTAATATAAATATTTGCAACTTAGATTATAGATTATTATTATTATTAACTAAAGAATGAAACGTAAATTGATAGGGAAGGAAATATACATAGATTTTAAATGCAGTAGGTAATACCTACATTTAATTTTGTTGGTCAGACAATAGTCCTTACAAATCCATGGTTGGTCTACGGTTTAGAAAAATGCATTAAACCAGAAATTTGTGTGTACATAATGTACTCACTGTACGAAAGTGAAATTAAAACAATTTATCCTTGTTCCTTATCAAAAATGTTTTTAATTCCATGTTAGCATATCTTTGCAGCTTAGATTATAGATGGATTCAAATTATATTGTTACAATAAAAACATAATATAATTATCAATTAGTTTTCGTCTTTTCTTGAAACAAATTTCAGAGGTATCGACATTCGACGAACACTACGCGCAGCACATCACTAGCGATGGCGTAAAAAAATGGCGACAAACGTCAAATATTTAAGTGCTTCAAATATTTAAAACGATTTAAAATGTACAATGCGGGTGCAGTTCATTACTTTAACGGAAAAGAAATAATACCATGATCCTTATACTACTTATTTTGACTGTTATTTTTACACGGTAAAACATAAAAATAAGGCATTTTGATAAAAACATGCGCAAAAATACGGATTTTCGAATATGATTGTTTTAATCATATCGGATTTACCAAGGGAACGCCCACATGCCATCCCTATGTATGCGGCTGACCACCCATACTGTAAAAAAAATGGTTCACTTTGCCAATGTCACCCCTGTTTCAGGGAAGGACGGCAAGAGTTGCAGGGCTTATGTTCATTTGAGATTGGGTTTTTATATTGTAGGCCCACATGCGGCATGTGTTAGCGCGAAATTATACATGTCTGCTTGTGGGAATGCATTTAATATAAATCTTAAATGATATATATTTTTGCAGCTTAGATTAGATTAGATTAGATTAGCTACATACCGTAAACCTGTCGTTTTTGTTTCTTAAAATTTATAGTCATATCAATAGAGTGACAGTAATGCAAAAAATTAGGCGTGTAAATTGATTATTTATCTAAATTATATAGGTTAAAAATAGATTGATTAAATGTTTTAACACTTTTTTTTAATTGTAATTTAAAAAAATCCTAGTCTAGCCGCCAGCATCACAGATCAACTGCCATTTTTGTCTGTCCTTACATACTTATTTCATTTCATCCAGAGTCTTAACCTGCTTCATACAAGCTCTCCTTGTATTGTGACTCTGGATAATACAAGGAGATAAGTAAAGATTAAAAGAAGTATACTTAGATGGTTTGGACATTTGGAGAGAATGAATGAGGAAAGACTGACGAAGAAAGTGTATGCTGCAAGAATTGATGGATGTCGTGGAAGAGGAAGACCGAGAAAGGTATGGATGGACCAAATTTTCGAAATAGCGAGTGAATGGGATATCCAGAGTCATAATAAAAGGAGAACTTGTATGAAAAAGGTTATGACTCTGGATGAAATGAAAGAAGTATGCAAGGACAGGAAGAAGTGGCGGCTAATCTGCAATGCTGATTTGTAATGTTGGTTTATTAGTTTGCTACATTTTTTGCATAGGAAATTTTTGACTTTTTTTTTGTATAAATTTCGTTTTTAAGGTTTTGTTGTTTTTTTTATACTTAAATGTTATTTATTACTCGTATTCCTTGACTTATAGGTTGGTATGAGGCTGACCACCCATACTGAAAAAAATGGTTCACTTTGCCAATGTCACGCCTGTTTCAGGGAATGTCGGCAAGAATTGCAGGGCTTATGTTCATTTGAGGTTTGGATTTTATTTGTAAGTACACAATCAGCATTTGTAAGTGCGAACTACACGTGTTTGTTTGTGGGCATACATCTGAGATCTTTGAAGATCCTTGCAACTTAGATCTATAATCTATAATCTAAGCTGCAAGGATATGTAAGCATTTAAGGCTCATATGAAATGCATGCCCACAGACAGGCACATGTAGGTTCGCGCCTACACATTCTGCATGCGTGCATACAAATAAAGAAAACCTCACATGGACATAAACCTTGCAACTCCTGCCGCCGTTCCCTGAACCGGGGTGGCATTGGCAAAAGTGAACCGATTTTTACAGCACGGGTGGTCAGCCTCGTACCAACCTATCAGTCAAGGAGATTATAGATTATTATAGATATGTCGTACGGGTTTCTAATATTTGTCTGAATAATCGATTTCACGACCAACTTTACAGTTCCACTAACGAGTACCTGTGTTTTCTCGACACGTGAGAAATGTTCCACTCAAGTAGGTGCTCATATTCTTTACTACACTTTCCATTTCACTTTTATAAGTAAGCGCTGTTGACACGTAGAACAAATAAATACTCTGAAGTAGGCAAACGTACTTTTTATAAGAAAAATATACTTTCACACATTTTTACGAAGAAATAGCGGTTGATCTGTAATGATGGCGGCTAGGGCTAGGGTTTTCCATTATTTTCAAATGTTTAATTTGTTTTTACATAATGTTTATACATTTAATTTTTTTTTTTTCTAAAATGTAACTTGTTGTGTATGTTCCTTGACTTATAGGATGGTATGCGGCTGACCACCCATGCTGTAGAAAAAGGTTCACTTTGCCAATGTCGCCCCTGTTTCAGGGAAGATCGTCAAAAGTTTAAGTTTTTACGAGATTTGGGTTTTTACGTTGTAGGTTCACACGCCGCATATGCTAGCGCGAACTTGTACGTGTCTGCTTGTGAGAATGAATATAATGTGAATCCCCAATACAACATAAATTTGCAACTTAGTTTAGATTAGATTGGAATGAACATAAACTTTGAGACAGGAGTTGCACTATTTATGTTCTGGCCACCCTTGATGGAATGGCGGATGACATGTACAAGTTTCAATTATTATATTGGGAATTGCGAATGTCTAGCTCTAGTTGGAAGGACTATAAAATGCCAAAACCTTTCTAGGGCTTCTTCCAATCTCAGTACATAAAATCATGTATTTGCATTTCTAAGGAATCCCTATTTTACTATACTATTTGCTAAGTGTTTAACCAAGTAAATTTTGTATCTATAAGATAGTCAGCTGTCCATTTGTGGTACATTAAATAATAATAATAACAATGATTGGCTTCCGGTCGATTGCTCAGTTGGTAGAGCGCTTGCATTCCACACGGAAAGCTCGGATTCGAATCCCACTGAGGGTACCGGTTTGATTGAAATGATATCGCGTTTCGGTGTTTCTTTCAAATCCAAAATAAATTACCGGCAAATTTTACTCAGCCTTCACAAGAAATGGGTACCACTTCTCTCGGGATCTCGGAAACCGTTACTTTAACTCAAGTGATTGGCATAGGGCCGGACTCGCGTCACGTGCGAAACCTTCAGGGAATAAACGGCAAGAAGTTACACTGTATGTGCAGCTTAGTAAAATTGGCCGGTCTGAAGCTTTTATAAATCAAAATGTATGATCAACAACATCCTGAAACTGCGAAAATTGGACTTTGTTCGTAACTTGAGAGGCTGTTCCATCAGATTCATTAGAAAGGCAGGGGAGGAGAACTTTTCAACTCAGTGAAGGTACCTTTTGAATAAAATAACTTTTCTGAAAATAATCGTCGATCGAACCCACTGCTTTCCAATCACGAGCCCGAAGCTTCAACCACTAGACAACGGACTTGTTTTAAGTGGTATGAGAAGAAAGAAGTATTGATTAAATAAAAGATTGGTTTAAAATTCAAGTCGTAAACTTTCAATTATTCAATTTCTTCCAACTAAATTGTTCACTCTTACTCATAGCTCTAACCCCTTGAGTAATAACGCAGAGGAGCAGAAACTAAATTACTGCATTGATACATACTATAGCCCACATTTGTTTCAGTCCTGTCAAATGTCGCAGTGATGTAGTCATACGAAATAAGGCCATTTTGTCCAAATGCATTTCGTGTTTCGACACCCGATTATAACAAATGTTTTAAAATTATGCCCTTTTCCTTTAAAATTCATCAATTTTAGCGATCATAATATTTGTAACGCGTGTTATCTGTCAACTGGCAGTCATTCGCAATAAAACCAACTTTCTAGGAACATTTTTACATTCGCCCAAATTTTTTTGTACGCATTGCAATGCAACTGTGAAGTTCTTTCTTCTCTTTCTAACTAATGCCCATTTTCGTAAGTCAGTTGAAACAGGTATATAATGCATATTTTTGTTAAAATAATTTCTAGTCCACAGATATCATGAGTCAATACTCCTACCCATACTAGATTCAAGAGTTTAAATTAAACAATTCGATCTGTTCAATTGGATTTGGAGTATCTTGTAGATATACTAATCTGAACACCAATAATTCCTAATTCAAGCATTTAACTTGTGGAAATGTACCGGAGAGTTAACTTACACCGAAAGGTAACAGTAGAGACAGTAGAGTTCTGTACCCTTAGTACGAGTTGCAAAACTGGAGTAGGGTAGACCGAGGCGAATCGGATCACTTTTTTTTTGAGGTTGAGCAAATCATACTAAAGTGTTATATAATGCTGTTTTTATTGATAAAAACGTAAGAAGTAACATTCAGCTATAAAATAAACATGTGAAAACTTAAATCACACATATATTCTCTTAATTAGCTGTTAAAAACTAAAACAAGAAAAATATCCGAATCGCCCCAATTTTCGGGGTGAATCGGATCGTACACAACATGTAACAAAATTGTATGTTTCTTAACACTATAGTTTTGGAATTAGTAAAAAAATAATAAACAGATCACTATGGATTGTCCGGTCGATAGCTCAGTTGGGAGATTGCTTGCATTTCATGCCGTGAGCTCGGGTTCGAATCCCGCCAAGGGTGTCAGAAATGATTTCCCGTTTCGGTGTTTATTTCAAACCCTAAAATAAAATACCAGCAAAGCTTACTCAGCATTCACAAGAAATGACTACCAGCCCTCTCGGGAGCTGGGAAACCCCCACTTCAACTGAAGTGGTTGACATAAGGCCGGCCCCCTTACCTGTAAAAATAAATAGGTTCAACTCGCCACATTCGATCCCTTCGGCGATAACGCGGCAAGAAGTTACACTATATGTGCAGCTTTGTTGCGTTTTAGATCAATTTTAATTATCAGCACATAGTACACATATATATACGAGTATATATCTATGGTCCTTTCCCCCCCACCCATATATACCCCCCCCCATATATATACGAGTATATATCTATGGTCCTTTCCCCCCCCCCCCCATTGTTCCTTGACTTATAGGTTGGTATGCGGCTGACCACCCATACTGTAAAAAATGGTTCACTTTGCCAATGTCACCCCTGTTTCAGGGAAGGACGGCAAGAGTTGCAGAGCTTATGTTCATTTGAGATTGGCTTTTTATATTGTAGGTCCACATGCGGCATGTGTTAGCGCGAAATTATACATGTCTGCTTGTGGGAATGCATTTAATATAAATCTTAAATGATATATATCTTTGCAGCTTAGATTAGATTAGATTAGATTAGATTAGATATCAGCACATTTTTCGTGGCACTATTCTTCGCAGGCATTGCACTGTCTCAGCAGCCTTACGTAAGGCCAACTTTTTGTTCTGGACTTATTTTACAGCCTCTTTCATTTTTTCTTGAGACCATTCTCCGGCATCAGTCTTCCTTTTGTATGTGCAAACCAACTACAATGAAATAAATATGAATCAATACCTTCAAACATGTAATAAATCAGTTAAAAAGTGTGATCCGATTTGCCCCTGTCGATATGATCCGATTAGCCCCATAATCAAGACATTTGAAATAAATGTTTTAGACGTTACCCTATAAGATTATACTTAAAAGCGAATCGGTTCTCTAATATAGACACCTTGCTTTACAATATAAATCAATGCAGTTGAGTTTTACCCATTGTTTTACCACAAATCCGTAATATTACACAAAGAGATCGTAAGTGCGTACCTTAGATGAGCGCCAAAATTGCGACACACGCAAACGACCGGGTCGCTGACGAGACGCGTCGACGCTAATTTACTAGCGCGATCGAAAAACTGCCTATGTCGGGAGGTAAAGGGTGAAAGGAGAGACGCAAAACGCCCGTTGAGTAGGTTACATGTGAATGCGATATTTGAATTATGAACAGATTTCTTATCTTGATCCGATTCGCCCTGTGATCCGATTCGCCTCGGTCTACCCTAATGTAAAATTTACGGAAAGTATGAAAGAGTGATTTTCCCCAAAATCTGCCGTTTTTGTTTCTTACACTTTAGGGTCTTAGCAAACGAGTTACAGTGATGAAGAAAATCAAGTTCAAACAAAAAAAAACACGTTAGCTTTTTGTGAAAACCACTCTTTAATACATTCCGTTAACTTTACTTTACTCAAGTTTAACAACTCGTACTCAGACAGTAGAGTAACAACCCAGCAAGGTGTAAAACAATGCTCCCGTTAGTTGGAGCTATTGTAGATTAGTAAGTTATGAAACAGGGGTGGCATTGGCAACGTGAACCATTTTCTACAGCATACTAACCTATAAGTCAAGGAACATACACAACAAATAAGAGTTTCAGGGAGTATGTTCATTTGAGATTTTGGTTTTTATATTGTAGGTTTATTTTCAAGCGCGAACATATACGTGTCTGCTTTTAAAAATGCATATTAGGTGAATCCCCAATGTGGCAGGTCTTTGCAACTTAGATTAGATAAGACACATTGGCGGCTCGTAGCTATAGTAAATCTTGTATATGAATGTACGAAAAAAACGTCTATATCAGAAATTAGGTATGCACATATTGATGAGTTCCATAAACCTTGATATCTTATTTAAATCACGGAGTGTGTAATATTTAAAAAAAATGACACGATATTCTATTAATGAGTCGCCCACACGTTGAATATTCAATCATTTTACGACGGCTGGGTAAACCTGTACCATTGACTTAAGATATCTGTGGACTAGAAATTACTAAACGAAAATTGACAATATATAGGTGCCTATCTGTTTCAACCTACTTACGAAAATGGTCATTAGTAAGAAAGAGAACAAAGATCTTTACAGTTGCATTTCTATAATCTATCTATAATCTAAGTTGCAAGGATATATTCATTTAAAGTTCTCAAATGCATGCCCACAAACAAACACAATGCTAAATGTGTACTTACAAATAAAATCCAAACCTCAAATGAACATAATCCGTACAACTTTTGCCGACCTTTTTCTGACACAGGGGTGACATTGGCAAAGTGAACCATTTTTTACAATATGGGTGGTCAGCCTCATACCAACCTATAAGTCAAGGAATTTCCATGTGTATAAAAAAATCGGGTGAGTTTAAAAATGTTTCTAGAAAGGTGGCAGCATTGCCGCGTGCGTACTATGCCCGGAGCAGTCCAAACATAGACGCATGCGGTATAAATCTTGTGTGCGATAAAATTGACGAATCTTAAAGGAAAAAGGCATTAAGACATGTGTTGTAATTGGGTGTCATAAAAAAATGGAGAAAGCAAGAAAACATAAAATTTGACACGTAAAAACATGTATTGTGTGACTACACAACTGCAACGTTTGACATGACTCAGACAAAAGTTGTAGATAGTAATTTTTTTTTTGCACAACAGGTTACCCTAATTGCAGTGCACCCTCACAGCAGCTATCAATATGCTGGAAGGAACTCTATTGCTAGTTTTTTTTAATGTTAATAAATTACACAAAAAAATGTCTTTTTTAGACTTATTTAAGAGCTTTATACTCCGAGTCACAGGGTGTTGCGCTACGACATTAGTACGGCTTTTCGGTACATTAAATAGATCATGTCCTCGTCCTCGTATGTATCCATGCAGTAAGTTAGTTTCTGCTCCTATATGTTATGACTCAATGACCTGTACCAAAAGTAAAACACTCTTAGTGTAAACTCGATAGCAATTCACCTAAAAATAAGGAAACTAAAACATTTACTAGAAACGCTGTGATAGTTTCCATACCTTATTTGGTAAACGCTATGATTTCGTTTAAACGTCAAGTTTTATACTTGAGTGATGTGTTCCGGAGAGGCGATAAAAAATTGCGTAACTTTTCAAAACGTGCTACTGCGTTTTTGGATAAGGATGTGTAAAGAGTTGAAATCGAAATTGAATATTTCGATTATTCGAAAATTTTAATAGTCCGGTCGATAGCTCAGTTGGTAGAGTGCTTGCATTCCATGCCGTGAGCTCGGGTTCGAATCCCACCGAGCGCGAGGGTGTCAGAAATGATTTCCCGTTACGGTGTTTATTTCAAACCCCAAAATAATAATGCCGGCAAGGTTTACTCAGCCTTCACAAGAAATGAGTACCAGCTCTCTCGGGAGCTGGGAAAACACCACTTCAATTGAAGTGATTGGCGTAAGGCCGGCCCCCTTACCTGTAAAAATAAATAGGTTCAACTCGCCACATGCGCCCCCTTCGGGGATAACGCGGCAAGAAGTTACACTATATGTGTAGCTTAGTTGCGTAGTTGCGTTTTTGCGTTAATTCTTGTTTTTTCCAATTTAAAGTACCTATTCGATTATTTTTTTTTTTAAATAAAATTTGTGAAGAGGAATGCAATTCACCAACCTATTTTGCCAGGCCAGTTGTCTTCATGCGAAAGCAGAAGCTTGTGTGCATGCAACGACATCTGAACCAGGGTCAATGTTATGGTCAAAGGGGCCAGCCGTGGCTCGAATCAACGTTTTCTGAACCAAATACGCTAGCTGAACAAGCGTCTTGACCGCCGTGGCCATAGCACCGACGTTTTATAAGAAACTAGCAGTACCCGGCGTGTTTCACTACGCCATTTGGGCATGTGGTATCATTTTTTTTCTACAGATAAAAGAGGAAACAACAGGATCAAAAAAAAAAGTGTGCTAATCGGAATCAAGCTTCACACAATTTATCTCTAGGTTATCTCAAATGAACATACACCCTGCAACTCTTTGCTGACCTTCCCTGAAACAGGGGTGACATTGGCAGAGTGAACCATTTTCTATTTATAGTTGGTCAGATGCATATTGACCTATACAAGAAAAGAATATAAACAATAAATTAAATTTTATAATCATATAATTAAAGAACTAATCTATAAAATTCACTATACTCTTTGAGCAAAGTGAAGAAATAAATGTATTCCAAACAATCAGGAATATTTTTCAATGTAACCGCACTGTGAAACGTATGCAGTTGGGGAAAATGCTTCATACAATATGATGCACTTAAGTGTTTTTTCAACTATCTCCATAAAAGTGTTTAATTTATGTTGAATTTTTGACTCCCTGTCCTGTCTTTATCCCGGCCAAGTGAATTCACATTTTTTCCCCACATTTAAAATGTGCTCTATCCATTATTTCAATAAGTGAAAGTTTTAGGTAGTGCACACGGAACATTTTCTATTGACAACAAAATTGTAAGTCGCACGGCCGGGTTAGGTAAAAGGCAAACATTTTGTTTATCTTGGTAGAGTGCTTGCATTCCATGCCGAAAGCTCGGGTTCGAATCCCACCGAGGGTGTCAGAAATGATTTCCCGTTTCGGTGTTTATTTCAAACCCCAAAGTAAAATACCGGCAAGGTTTACTCAGCCTTCACAAGAAATGAGTACCAGCACTCTCGGGAGCTGGGAAACCTCCACTTCAACTGAAGTGGTTGGCGTAAGGCCGGCCCCCTTACCTGTAAAAATAAATAGGTTCAACTCGCCACATGCGACCCCTTCGGGGATAACGCGGCAAGAAGTTACACTATATGTGTAGCTTAGTTGCGTTTGCGTTTTTGGGTTTGGACCATTGTCACATAGAAGAAAGACGTTTAACCGCCGAGAAAAAAACGATCTTTAAATTTGTGGTGAGTATATAATTTTACAGAAATGCGGTTTTTGAAAAAACAACTATATTATGTATATTTTAATTAAAAGTATGTTTCAATAAAAGGTTTTAATAATAATAATATATTTCAATATGGTCTTCTAGTTGTGACCTACGAACTTTCGTTTATCGTATTTTTTATAAGTGCGGGATATAAAAGCTTTCTTACATTTCTAAAATTCAACTTGGAATACTTGAATAACATTTTTTAATTTGGAACTTTTGTCTAGGCCAGGGGTCGGCAACCTTTTGAGTCGGAAGAGCCAAAAATTACAATTTACAAATTTCAAAGCTTTTCCTTGACTTATAGGTTGGTATGAGGCTGACCACCCATACTGTAAAAAATGGTTCACTTTGCCAATGTCGCCCCTGTTTCAGGGAAGGTCGGCAAGAGTTGCAGGGCTTATGTTCATTTAAGATTGGGTTTTTATATTGTAGTTCCACATGCGGTATGTGTGAGCGCGAAATTATGCGTGTCTGCTTATGGGAATGCATTTGATGTGAATCTCAAATGATACATATCTTATTTTGGATTTGGATTTGTAAAGAGCCACAAATGTTTTTTTGCCAACAATAAATAGCGTCGATGGGGCGGGGGGAGGGTAAAAAGCGAGTACAAGTAGCGGAGAGATCGTTAATCGATTCAGAACGATTTAGTTTTTTTCGATCAGAAGTATAATTCTGTGTTTTTTTTATATTTGCGTATGAAGCTAAAGAGCCGTAACTTCACACCCAAAGAGCCGCATGTGGCTGGTGAGCCGCAGGTTGCTTACCCCTAACCAAACCGATATCGATCCACCATATTTGTAAAAAGTCCGGTCTATAGCTTAGTTGGTAGAGTAACTGCATTCCATGCCGAGATCTCGAGTTAGAATCCCACTGAAGTTGTCAGAAATTATTTCTCGTTTCAAAGTTTATTTCTAACCCAAAATAAAATACCGGCAAGGCTTACTCAGCCTTCATAAGAAATGAGTGTCAAGCCACTCAGGAGCTGAATAACATCCATTTCAAGTTGGCGTAAAGTAAAAGTTACTGGGTTGTTCATTTTAGATTTGGATTTTAAATTATGAGTAGGTACACATGCAGCATTTGTAAGCGTGAACTTACATGTGTCTACTTGTGAGCATGCATTTTATATGAATCTTTAATGTAAATGTATATTTGCAACTAAGATTATGTATTGTAGTTGAATATAATGGTCTTCTTCTATTGGGTGGTTTCAAAATTTACCAACCTCGTTGCTGAAATATTGAGAATTGAGAACCATTGTTTATTTGATCACCATCAAACTTCACAGGATTCATTCTAAAAATATGTTACATGTTTCCTGAAAATTTCGTCAAAATCGGATGAGCGGTTTATGAGTATAGGGAACATACATACATACATACATACATACATACATACATACATACATACATACATACATACATACATACAAACATACACACATCCTTCTTTATAGATATAGATAGATAGATTGCATTCCATGCCGAGATCTCGAGTTAGAATCCCACCGAAGTTGTCAGAAATTATTTCCCGTTTCAGTGTTTATTTTAAACCCAAAATAAAATACCGGCAAGTCTTACTCAGCCTTCATAAGAAATGAGTGTCAATCCACTCAGGAGCTGAATAACATCCATTTCAAGTTGGCGTAAAGTAAAAGTTACTGGGTTGTTCATTTTAGATTTGGATTTTAAATTATGAGTGGGTACACATGCAGCATTTGTAAGCGTGAACTTACATGTGTCTACTTGTGAGCATGCATTTTATATGAATCTTTAATGTAAATGTATATTTGCAACAAAGATTATGTATTGTAGTTGAATATAATGGTCGTCTTCTATTGGGTGGTTTCGAAATTTACCGACCTCGTTGCTGAAATATCGAGAATTGAGAACCACTGTTTATTTGATCACCATCAAACTTCACAGGATTCGTTCTAAGAATATGTTACATGTTTCCTGAAAATTTCGTCAAAATCGGATGAGCGGTTTATGAGTCTATAGGGGACATACATACATACATACATACATACATACATACATACATACATACATACATACATACATACATACATACATACATACATACATCCTTCTTTATAGATATAGATAAGATAAATAATAGTAATCTTTCAAGTAAGCTGCTAATCTAATCTAAATCTAACAGACACTTGTGATTTTGCGTTTACTAATGCTGCATGTGTACTTACTATTCAAAAACCAAACCTCAAATGAACATAAACCTAACAACTTCGGCCGGCCTTCTCTGAAACAGAGCTGACATTGACAAATTGAAACATTTTTTACGGCATGGGTGGTAAGCCTCATACCAACCTTTAACTCGAGGGGTAACGCTAACGATGCTATCCAATGTCACCCCTGCTTCAGGGAAGATCGGCACGAGTTGCAGGGCTTATGTTCATTTGAGATTGGGTTTTTTATATTGTAGGTCCACATGCGGCATGTGTAAGCGCGAAATTATGAATGTCTGCTTGTGGGAGTGCATTTAATATGAATCTCAAATGAGACATATATTTGCAGCTTAGATTAGATTAGATTAGATGCTAACATACAATTTTATTCGAGTTCGAGTTATATGTTTTAAAATCGTAATTGAAATTTTAAAAATTCAGCTATTCGAACATTATGTGTATGTATTTTACGTATGTAAGAAAAATTTCAAATATACCCATATGTCACGCATTGTTATTGTTACATATTTGTGTAATTTTAAACAGGTGTTTTTTTTTATACTATTGTGTTTGATCTACAATAGAAAAATTGTCCAAAAATTCCATAACATTGTATTGTACGAGTACCAAGGACAAAAAGTGTTGATACTTTATTTAAAAAACTATTGAACAAAAAAAACAATATTGTCATTTCACAAGAAACAGAATTGGCGTGAGCATGGAAAAAATAAATCTATAATTTAAGTCGCAAGGATATATAAGCATTTAAGATTCACATTACATGCATCACATCTAAGTTCGGGCTTACACACGCTGCATGTGTACTCACAAAATTAAAGCTCAAACCTGAAATACGTACAAAAATCTTTAGGACTTCTTTTGAAATCCAACCTTCAAATGAGCATAAACCCTGCAAGTTTTGCGGACCTTCCCTGCAACAGAAGTGACAATGGTAAAGCGAACCATATTTTACAGGATGGATGGTCAGCCTCATACCAACCTATAAGTCAAGGAATTCGAAATTTAAAAAAAGACCCGAACCTGATTTCGGGCACATCACTACAAAATACAGCAGAAGGGAAAAAACCGTTACAAAAAGGCCGTTTATCTCCGAAAAGAGAGATGTCCGTGCGTTGCGTATGCAAGAGATATCTTTATTAATTGAAAATCAGATTAAGTAAATCGTGAAGCGATATCTCAGTCAAAGATCCGACAACGAATGAAGAAGTCGTAAAGTTAAGATTCGTATTGAATATATTAAAAACAAGTTTCAATTGAATATATTCAATCAAGAATCAAACTTGAAATCCTGTTCTAATCTTCGAAGTACGCTTCTTTTTCGTGTATCTCTCTAACAAATATTGTCAATTTTATAATTTTTTTTAAAACAAGTTATCATTTTAGGATGAATTAAGATACTAGGGAAGTATGTTTAAAAAGAATGGGAAGATGACAAGGGAACTTTGGAATAGGGTGTGTGAGGGAAAGCAAGTGTTCGGTGTTTTCTACAGGATGGTGGTCAGCCTCATACCAACCTATAAGTCCAGTAGCATCTGATGAATATATTATGATGATCCATTTTTTACTTTTTACCGTGTGGGTGGTCAGCCTCATACAACATATAAGTCAAAGAATTGCAAATGAGGAGTAAATATTTACGTATTTTTTAATACAAATTATTACGTAGACTCAATATGTGGACTGTATATAAATAAACAGTAAGTGTGAGGTCCTATCTATATAGAGTACCCTTACTGTCAATTTTCACTGAACGAGATGAAGAATAATCTGTTGATATAGCTGTTCATGAGGGTTTGGACATATGGAGAGAATAAGTGATGAAGAAAGTATATGTTGCAAGAATAGATGGATGTCGTGGTAGAGGAAGACTGAGAGAGGTATAGATGGACCAAATTTTTGAAATTGCCAATGAATGGAGTATCCAGAGTCATAATAAAAGGAGAGCTTGTATGAAGAAGGTTATGACTCTGGATGAATTAATGAAAGAAGTATGTAAGGATAGAAAGAAATTGTGGTTGATCTGTAATGTTGGCGGCTAGGACTAAGGTTTTTAAAATTAGAATTTAGTATTCTGTATTCGTTTTGATGTCCATACATATTATTATTTGTGATTTTAAAAATGTAACTTGTTGTACTTAAATGTTCCTTGACTTATAGGTTGGTATGTAGCTGACCACCCATGCCGTAGAAAATGGTTCACTTTGCCAGTGTCACCCCTGTTTCAGGGAAGGTCGGCAAGAGTTGCAGGGTGTGTGTTCATTTGAGATTCGGGTTTTTATATTGTAGATTCACATGCGGCATGTACAAGCGCGAACTTGTACGTGTTTGCTTGTGAAAATGCATATAATGTGAAGCCCCAATGTTACATATCTCGGCAACTTAGATTAGATTAGATTAGCACTTATTCAGTTTTACCTTTAGGGTGGTGATCTTTTGTTAACTTACTTTTAATAAAAAAAACTCCAAAAACACATACCTGTTGTGTATAGGGTGGTCCATTCTTGTAAATGGCATGCTGCAAAACATGTTTAACACCAGAATCACTCGAAGATACTTGCGGGGCACCGTGTACACAAATAAAAGATAAAAAAACCAAAATCAAGTAAAAATTCGCTTTAAAAAAAATCAAATCACTCGTTTTCTTCGTTATTTTTACGTTTCTTTCACATTCACTTTTTGGTAACTTTTTGTGCGAATAAAAACAGCTGATTTTCTTCACTTTCACCATTGTTCTAGGCTTAGTTCTTCCGTTCTCCCTTTTAATGTTTACTTCGAAACCCCGACGCGTCATTTTGTCCAGTTATGTTGCATATACGTCGCACTGTCACATTAAGACTTTTTTGTATGCGACACGTTTTGTAAAAGCAAAGATTCTCAGCAAGGTGTCGATATTAAATGATAGTTTTCCATACATTGTGAGTATAAAACTAGAAAAGAAGGACGCCATACAGACATTTATTGCTTTTCGGTCACGTTTGGCGGAGCACGCAGGGGCATTTGTTACTTTAGGGTGGACAATAATCACTTTTATTTATTAAACATCACGCACAATCTATTGAGCACATTTTTTTTATTACATTTGCACACGTTTGAATATTTTTGCCTTTTGTCAATTTAAGCTGAAAAAGAAACACATTATGAAGGTTCAGTCTTTAATCTGGGAGTGTTATTCGAAGAGTATTTGATCCATTGTGGATCCATGATTTTTTCGTGAAAGTTCACTTTATGCAGTGGATGAGCCATGGATTTTGTTATGTTTGAATAACACCGAAGTTGCTAAATGTGTTTGAATAAGATCCCTTCATGGCTCATAAAGGTAAACATTATATACCTACTTAGATCTGTATCTACTAACTTGCTGGGATGAAAAGAAGTGGTCCATTCTTTGTACACAAGAAGGCACGTGTAGGTTCTCTCATACACGTGCTGCACGTAGAATTACGTGAGAAATTATGTACGAAAATACAAACAAAAGTTTTCTAAAAAAATTAAGAGATGATTTGAATTGGAGACATTTGGCTCAAATCTCATGCACACATATAAGCAGTAACTTTTACAACTTTTCCCACCATTTGTTTCTATATGGGTGAGTTGTTCTCTCGATAATGGTGGTCGAAAGCGCGTGAGAAAATAAATCAATTCGTGAAAAAAAACTCTAATGTTTTAGTTTTACATTATTCTTGGCTTATAGGTTGGTATGAGGCTGACCACCCATACTGTAAAAAATGGTTCACTTTACCAATGTCACCCCTGTTTCAGGGAAGGTCGGCAAGAGTTGCAGGGCTTATGTTCATTTGAGATTAGGTTTTTATATTGTAGAATGTATGTTGGTCCACATGCGGCATGTGTGAGCGCGAAATTATGCGTATCTGCTTGTGGGAATGCATTTAATATTAATCTCAAATGATACATATCTTTGCAACTTAGATTTAGATTTAGATTAGTCACGAACTTTTAAGCCCGATTGCGTGGCTTGCTTATATGTGTACATGTGCCCAAGCACGTAGTTGTTGGTATGCGTATGTGAAGAGGTTCACTATAAAAGGATCCGGAATATGCGAGAGGCGCCCCTTTAGACACTATATATTTGGACCGAAATTGTGTAAGAGACCAGAGTCTCTTAAAACATTGAGCCGTGAAGTCGACAAGCAAGAGATAGAAATCAGTACATTGTAAACCGACATTTTGTAAAATAAATTGCAGTTGGATTAAAAGAACCCAAGTAAAAATATAACATTATAAACATTATTTTTTGTATTTTTTGGTGTGTTATATTGTCTTTCTGTATTTTATTTATCAGTTTTTTTTTTTAAATCTGTTGAACTATTTGATACCCAGCGATATGAAGGCATTTTGGAGGTATTATAAAACATGGATCGGAATAGAGGAATGTCAATTTGTCATGATTTTGTTAATTTATAAACCGTGTAATCTTCTGTGTGGAATTTAATAATGCCGAGGATCAGTGGAACGGAAGCTTGTCCATACCGAAATGTTGCATTTACTATGAAAAGGACCTGGTTCATGTGTATGATGGACCTGAACATTAAATAGTTTTTTTTTGTATGGAATATATTCATATTTGTGAGCTTGAATAGAAATGCACGTCTATAATCTATCTATCTATAATCTAAGTTGCAAGCATATATTCATTTAAAGCTCTCAGATGTATGCCCACAAACAAACACGTGTAGTTCGCGCTTACAAATGCTGAATGTGTACTTACAAATAAAATCCAAACTCAAATGAACATAAGCCCTGCAACTCCTGCCGACATTCCCTGAAACAGGGGTGACATTGGCAAAGTGAACCATTTTTTACAGTATGGGTGGTCATGAATATATAATCTTATCTAAGTTGCATATATAATATGTTACATTGGGAATCACATTATATGAATTCTCAGAAGCAGACACGCATAATTTCGCGCTCACACATGCCGCATGTGGACCTACAACATAAAAACCCAAATCTCAAATTAACACACACACCCTGCAACTCTTGCCGTCCTTTCCTGAAACAGGGGTGTAATTGGCAAAATGAACCATTTTTTACAGCATGGGTGGTCAGCCGCATACCGACTAAATAAAAATCATTAAAATAAATCGGTTATGGACAATCAACATTTTTTAAATACATATTTTGAAAGGTTATGTGGTATTTTATATGCATAAATGTTTTTATTATTTGTGTTTCTTGACTTATAGGTTGGTATGAGGCTGACCACCCACACTGTAAAAGATGGTTCACTTGACTATGTCACCACTGTTCCAGGGAAGGTCGGCAAAAAACAGGGTACCCAATTACATCTACTGAACCAGGTTCAAAGTTATTGTCGATAGGAAACGGCGCAGGCGGGTTTCGAATTTGTGGCAATAATGGAAATTAGATTGCCGACGTCTTATCCCTCGACCATACCTTTTATTTGCCCGTCTTACTTTTAAAATGTATTTTTTTTTTTACATTAGAATTTAATTTTTTTTATTCCATCGTTATCAGTGTATATATTCTGTAAAATATTTGTAGTTTGTTTCATTTGATTTTTTTACTAGAATTTTACTTCTTTTCGTATCCTCATCCCACGATAGCTCCACAGATCCATAGATCTTCGATAATTCCATACATCTAGGATCTACTTACGTCGTGACTCGTGCATCTATTCTTCGACGACAAATTTCAAAATCTGACAAATGCAAAACGCTTCTAGTACTTAAATACTTTTTTCATAAAAAAATTGCATTTTCTCTACCTTTTCTTTGCTATTACAACTTTTCTTAATAAAAAAAAATACGTTTTAGGTAATACAGAAAAAAAAGTAAAAGGGGTTTATTCATCTGATTTTCGGTATATTCTCAAGTGTATCCTTGAGTTGTAGGTTGGTATGAAGCTGACCACAGAAAGATACCATATCTATAATCTAGACCGCAGGTAGATGCTATATCTATAATCTATGTTTTGCCTTCCTCACATATGGTGTTAGTCTGTACCACTCCATTGGACCTACAAACTGGAAGGCACGATCCCCAAAATTAGTGCGTGTCTGACGGTACGGATATTGGCAAAGTGAATATATTTTTTACAGGATGGGTGCCTCATACCAACCTATGAATAAAAAAAATCCATTACTATTTAACTAATTATTCATACTCGTATGCGTTTTGGTGAAGTAAAACTGCTCCTAAGGAAAATGCTTTGGATTACGAGCCTTTGATTTACGACCCCAGTTGTTTCGGTCTCATAGAACGCCTGTACCGCTAATAGCGCGACTTTGTTGCTTGTCACGTTTTCATGACGTTCATCCCTTCACAATTTTAGCATTCATGGACTCCACAAGTTGCCGCCCGGAGGTCCTAGACAAGATTCGTTATACTAACATCAATAAAACAACAAACACATACAAGGAAAAATATACGAATGCTCTAAGTAAGTACGAGTCGCAAAACTTGAGTAAAGTAAAGCTTATGTAATGTATTAAAGAGTGATTTCTTCCAAAATCTGCCGTTTTTGTTTCTTACACTTTATGGTCTTTGCAAAAGATTTACAGTGGGGAAGAAAATCAAGTTCAAACAAACAAAAACGGCAGATTTTTGGGAAAACCATTCTTTAATACTTTTCGTAAATTGTACATTGAAGCTTTCACTGCCGGTTCTTGTTGACACAATCACTTTATTCGGGCTATGTAGCTAGAAACTGTCCGGAAAGAATTAACCAGACCACGACTACATAGCCCGAATAAAGTGATTGCGTCACTTTCCGTAAACTTTACTTTACTAAAGTTTTGCAACTAGTACTCAGGGTACTGTTGTATAAACATTTTAATTTATGTACCTTTACCAGGGTTGGGTAGGTATAATACTTGACGTCGAAAATAAGTATTATACCAAGTATTCGACGCGTCGAATATACACGTCGTAAATTAGAATTTACGACATCAACGACACGTCGAAAATTACTAGTGAGTAGAGTTTGGGTAGGAATGAAGGGAAATACATATTTAGTGACATTAATTGTTTCCTCTTTTATTGTCTTTCTCTTACATGCTACATCTACATTACAAGTTAACAGCGCCATTCAAATATTTATTCTACTTAATAACCTGACCTAGGCTAAAACAAAGTATTCAATAAACTCAAACACACAGCAAACTCAATGACAGTTTGACAAAAAAATTTGAATTAAAGGACAAAATATGAACAATCTGAACTTTGAAGGAAGTTTTGTATTTTATTATCTTTGCTAATTTTAATTGAATTTGGTTGGTCCTTGAATTCAAAACGAACTAAAACATTGAACTGTCTAAATAGGGCTTTAAACTTAAGAAACAAATGAACGATAAACTAAAAGGAATGAATAGACTCTCATTAGATGGTACATACAAGTGCACGGTATACATGCTCATTGTAGATCATTTCTCTGCCTATTAAGTAAAGATGGCACTTGTTGGGAAAACAACTTTATGTAGGAAATAGGTAGGAAAATATAACTTCAATTTTCGACGCAAATTTTCGACGTTTTTGACATATTCGACACGTATTTTCGACGTGACGTGTCGAATATAATTTTCGACGTGTCGTTACCCAACCCTGACCTTTACTAAAAAAAAAATTAATAATTTAATGTACTTTTTTTGTATAGATCTCTTTTTAAGGTTTTGTTCTTTTTTATATTTAAATGTAATTTATTTATGTTCGGACTGCTCCGGGCATAGTACGCACGCGGCAATGCTGCCACCTTTCTAGAAAAATTTTTACACTCACCCGATTTTTTTATACCCATGGAAATTCCTTGACTTATAGGTTGGTATGAGGCTGACCACCCATACTGTAAAAAATGGTTCACTTTGCCAATGTCACCCCTGTGTCACGGATGGACGGCAAAAGTTGTGGGGCTTTTGTTCATTTGAGGTTTGGATTTTATTTGTAAGTAGATACACATTCAGCATTTGTAAGCGCGAACTACACGTGTTGGTTTGTAGGCATACATCTGAGAGCTATAAATGAATATATCCTTGCAACTTAGATTATAGATTATATAGTATTATACCTGCTTAATGTTCTGCTAAGGATTTGTTTAACGGACGCTTTAGTTTACTAACAACTCCGATCCGAAGCTACAGTTACAGTTATCAGACCAAAATGAATTTTAGTGCATTTACATACAAAACAAAGATTAAAATGACTAGCAAATCCTGTAGTTTTTGTCTTTTTTGGCAGAGCGTTGTTTTAGCGATTTGAACAAAGGATCACTCGCCTCCTATCTGTTATAAATAGCATGAAATCCCGAGGAATCTGCAGTACTTTGTTATGCAAAGACAATGCTTAGT
Organism: Agapetus fuscipes; assembly: GCA_951799405.1. NCBI lineage: Eukaryota > Metazoa > Arthropoda > Insecta > Trichoptera > Glossosomatidae > Agapetus > Agapetus fuscipes. Next base: position 3,845,152 of record OX637363.1, read on the forward strand.
ACTTGCTTACTTTGCCTGTCTGGATCCAGAAATCCCGAGCATATACCGGTGTGCTCATTGACTTATGAAATCTGTGGAGTAGTAATTACATTAACGAAAATAGACAATATTTTGTTTCAACCTACTAACGAAAATGGTCATTAGTAAGAAAGAGAACAAAGAACTTTTCAGCTGCATTTTCATGTGTCCTTGAAAACTAATTTAAAAATATTTTTCAGGGTTTGGCGGTTTACACAGTGAAAGTCCATTGTATAATTAATCAAATAAATATACTGTTTTAATTCACTTTTTTATTATTTTATTTTAAATATGTCTAACAGTATTCGCCTAAAAAGGCATCCTCAGGACAATGACAATCAGGACAATTGTCATTGTCCTGAGGATGCCTTTTTAGGCGAAAACTGTTAGACATATTTAAAATAAAATAATAAAAAAGTGAATTAAAACAGTATATTTATTTGATTAATTAATTTAAAAATGTTTCTAGAAAGGTGGCAGCATTGCCGCGTGCGTACTATGCCCGGAGCAGTCTGAACATAGTACGCATACAGTATAAATCTTGTGATCGATAAAATTGACAAATTTCAAAGGAAAAAGGCATTATTTTAAGACATTATGGCAAACTCGTATATTGTAACCTTTACCAATGACGGGTCACCAAAGTCCATCCAGCTTTACAGCAACTGGGTCTGGCTTGAGAATTGGCTCTTTGTAGCGACGACGATCAAGCTGGTAAAAAGGTCGATAGCGCAATTAGTAGAATGCTTGCATTCCATGCCGAGAGCAAGGGTTCGATCTCAAGGTTTACCTACTCAGCCTTCACTAGAAATGAGAACCGAGAATGAGAGAAAGAAGTGGAAACCCCCACTTCGACTGAAAGTGGTTGGTGTGAGGCCGGCCCCCTTACCAGTAAAAATAAATAGGTCCCGAATCGCCACATGCGACCCTTTCGGGGATAACGCAGCCAAGAAGTGTCACTGTATGTCTTGCTTAGTTGCGTGTCGAACACATAAAATGGAGAAAGCAAGAAAACATCAAATTTGACACGTAGAGACATGTTTTGTATGTCTGAACAACTGCAACGTTTGACAGGACTGAGACAAAAGTGGTAGATAGTATGTATCAATGCAGTAAGTTAGTTTTTTCTCCTCTATATCTGTACCCTTAGTACGAGTTGCAAAACTTGAGTAATGTAAAGTTTACGGCAATTATTAAAGAGTGATTTCCCCAAAAATCTGCCGTTTTTGTTTGTTTGAACTTGATTTTCTTCATCACTGTAACTCCTTTGCTAAGACAATAAAGTGTAAGAAACAAAAATGGCAGATTTTGGGAGAAATCACTCTTTAATGTTTTCCGTAAACTTTACTTTTCTCAAGTTTTACAACTCGTACTAAGGGTACAGTACTCAATGGTTCCGACACTTGGTCCACTGTGGTCTCTCAGACCGAAGTTTATTTTCGCCTACACGAGACAGGGCAGAACGTACAGACACTGTGCCTACTCGCAGCCAGACATTTCGCACACATAATGACCGTGTCAATTAGATGCAAATCAGGGAGTACGCGGAACCAAGTGATTAATTCATATAGTTAACCATCTCTCCGCAAATATAAGACATCTTGTAACTTGTTTAACTATGGACGCAACTAAGCTACACACGTAGAGTAATTTATTGCCGCGTTATTCCCGAAGGGTTTCGCATGTGGCGAGTTGAACATATTTATTTTTACAGAGAAGGGGCCGCCCTTACGCCAACCACATCAGTTGAAGTGGGGGTTTCCTAGCTCCCGAGGGGGCTGGTACTAATTTATTGTGAAGGCAGAGTAAACCTTGCCGGTATTTTAATACAGGGTTTGAAGTGAACTACGAAATGGCAAATCATTTATGGCACCAACGGTGGGATTCGAACCCGAGATCACGGCATGGAATGCAAGCGCTCTGCCAACTGAGCTATCGACCAGACAAAAGTTGCAATATGTGTGCAGTTGCGTTGTGTTTGCGATCATTATCGAAAATCAATTTTGATTTTTGACCAGTACCCTTAGTTATAAAACTTGAGAAAAGAAAAGTTTACGGAAAATATTAAAGAGTGATTTCTCCCAAAGTCTGCCGGTTTTGTTTCTTACACTTTATGGTCTTAGCAAAAGAGTTACAGTGATGAAGAAAATCAAGTTCAAACAAACAAAAACGGCAGATTTTGGGGGAAATCACTATTTAATATTTGCCGTAAACTTTACATTACTCAAGTTTTGCAACTCGTACTAAGAGCACTGGTGTCGTGGCAGAAGTGGCGAGCAATGGTCGAACGGTTGCGGAATTCGATCGATTGATCAAATTCGGCACAAGTTGCACTATACGTGCGGCGTAGTTGCGTGTATTGTTCGATACGAGTTTTTTTCTTCAATTTTGTATGCGCTTGTCCCGTTTTGGTCAAGTGATGCGGAATGAAGTTCGGGAACAATTAATTCGCTACCGCTTTTGGGGAATCCTGGTCACAACCACAACAGTAGGTAACAAAACAAAAAACAGCGTATCGAAAGTGTATCTGCGCAAAAAATGGGGTGATTGACTGCAAAAAAATGTGGAACCACGTTCCATAATAAATTTACTCTGGTAACGTTGTGCAGGAGAGTTAACTTCCACCAGAAGCTAATGTAGAGTTGAGTAGAGTAACAAGCAAGTAAGGTGTAAAGCAATGCTCCTAGTAGTTGGAGCTGTAGCGACCTCATCAACAGAAGCTAATGTAGAGTTGAGTAGAGTAACAAGCAAGTAAGGTGTAAAGCAATGCTCCTAGTAGTTGGAGCTGTAGCGACCTCATCAACAGAAGCTAATGTAGAGTTGAGTAGAGTAACAAGCAAGTAAGGTGTAAAGCAATGCTCCTAGTAGTTGGAGCTGTAGCGACCTCATCAACAGAAGCTAATGTAGAGTTGAGTAGAGTAACAAGCAAGTAAGGTGTAAAGCAATGCTCCTAGTAGTTGGAGCTGTAGCGACCTCATCAACAGAAGCTAATGTAGAGTTGAGTAGAGTAACAAGCAAGTAAGGTGTAAAGCAATGCTCCTAGTAGTTGGAGCTGTAGCGACCTCATCAACAGAAGCTAATGTAGAGTTGAGTAGAGTAACAAGCAAGTAAGGTGTAAAGCAATGCTCCTAGTAGTTGGAGCTGTAGCGACCTCATCAACAGAAGCTAATGTAGAGTTGAGTAGAGTAACAAGCAAGTAAGATGTAAAGCAATGCTCCTAGTGGTTGGAGCTGTAGCGACCTCATCAACAGAAGCTAATGTAGAGTTGAGTAGAGTAACAAGCAAGTAAGATGTAAAGCAATGCTCCTAGTAGTTGGAGCTGTAGCGACCTCATCAACAGAAGCTAATGTAGAGTTGAGTAGAGTAACAAGCAAGTAAGATGTAAAGCAATGCTCCTAGTAGTTGGAGCTGTAGAGACCTCATCAACAGAAGCTAATGTAGAGTTGAGTAGAGTAACAAGCAAGTAAGGTGTAAAGCAATGCTCCTAGTAGTTGGAGCTGTAGCGACCTCATCAACAGAAGCTAATGTAGAGTTGAGTAGAGTAACAAGCAAGTAAGATGTAAAGCAATGCTCCTAGTGGTTGGAGCTGTAGTGACCTCATCAACAGAAGCTAATGTAGAGTTGAGTAGAGTAACAAGCAAGTAAGATGTAAAGCAATGCTCCTAGTAGTTGGAGCTGTAGCGCCCTCATCAGAGTACTTCTAAAACGCAAAAAAAAACGCAACTAAGCTACACATATAGTGTAACTTCTTGCCGCGTTATCCCCGAAGGGGTCACATGTGGCGAGTTGAACCTATTTACTTTTACAGGTAAGGGGGCCGGCCTTACGCCAACCACTTCAGTTGAAGTGAGGGTTTCCCAGCTCCCGAGAGAGCTGGTACTCATTTCTTGTGAAGGCTGAGTAAACCTTGCCGGTATTTTTATTTTGGGGTTTGAAATTAACACCGAAACGGGAAATCATTTCTGACACCCTCGCACTCGGTGGGATTCGAACCCGAGCTCACGGCATGGAATGCAAGCACTCTACCAACTGAGCTATCGACCGGACAAATAATCTAATCTAATCTAAATTGCGAAGGTATGTTATATTGGCGATTCACATTATATGCATTTTCACAAGCAAACACGTATAGGTTCGCGCTTCTACATGCCGCATGTGAACCTACATCATAAAAAGTCAAATCTCAAATGAACATACACCCTGCAACTCTTGTCGACCTTCCCTGAAACAGGGGTGAAATTGGCAAAGTGAATCATTTTCTGCAGCATGGGTGGTCAGCCACATACCAACAAGGAACATAATATACACCTGTACAACAAGTTACATTTTTTAAATCAACAAATAATAAAATGTATGGACATCTAAACTACTGAAAACCTAATACAAAATTCTAATTTAAAAACCCTAGTCCTAGCCGCCAACATTACAGATCAGCTGCCATTTCTCTCTGTCCTTACATCTTTTTTTCGTTTCATCCAGAGTCATAACCTTCATACAAGCTCTGCTTTTATTATGACTCTGGATATTCTTACAAAATAAAAATGTAAATCTCAAATGTACATAACCGTTACCGGCCTTACGCCAACCACTTCAGTTTAAGTGGGGGTTTTCATCTCTCGAGGGGGCTGGTACTCATTTATTGTGAAGGCTGAGTATACCTTGCCGGTTTGTATTTTATTTTAGTTTGTAAAATACCAAAACGGCAAATCATTTCTGACATCCTTGGTGGGATTCGAACTCGAGCTCTCGGCATGGAATGCAAGCACTCTACCAACCGAGCTATCAACCGCATCAACGAGAATAGGATCATAAGTACCTGGTTTCATTTTATATTTTCTTGTTTACCAAGCAAACAATTTTCTTGAGATTTTCCTGCTATCTCATTAGCATATTTGTTTTTCTTAATTTAGAAGAAAAATCTCACACTTGTAATTCGTCAGTTCAATTTAACTTAAATTTTTAACATCACTTAAGATATAAGTCTTATCATTTTTTTTCTATATTTTTTTATGGGCTGGAGTTATTCAAAAATTTTAATTGGTGTAAAATTTTAAAGTAGATTTTAGTATTTTGTATTCGTTTTTTAATATTTATACCTACATAATATTATTTGTTTATTTCTAAAATGTAATTTACGGTGTATGTTACTTGACTTATAGTTTGGTATGCGGCTGACCACCCATGCTGTAGAAAACAGTTCACTCTTTGCCAATGTCACCCTTGTTTCAGGGAAGGACGGCAAGAGATGTAGGGCGTATGTCCATTTGAGATTTGGGTTTTTATGTTGTAGGCTCACATGCGGCATGTGCTAGCGTGAACTTGTACGTGTCTTCTTGTGAGAATGCATAAAATGTGAATCTCCAAAGTAACTTATCTTTGCAACTTAGATTAGATTAGACGTTGCATAGTTTGGGTGTATTTACATTTAAATTGACTAAAATAAATATAATTCAGAAAGTTTGCTACGAGGCTGACCACCCATACTGTAAAAAAACTGTTCACTTTGCAAATGTCACCCCTGTTCCATAAAAGGTCGGCAAGAGTTGCAGGGCTAGAGCCCATGTGCACGTGTGTAACCGCAAAATTACACGTGTCAACTTATGGTTATGTTTGTAGTATGAATCTTAAATGTAATATATATATCTTTGCAACTTAGATTATAGATAGATATAGAATATATTCAAACAATTCATTCATATTACCTTTTCACTTCATTTTTTTTTTTTTCAGATTTATTTTCTTCCGTAACTATGTGTTTCTTTTAAACCTTAATTTTAAATAATCCATTTATTATCAACTTAAAAATATCACTGATTTTTTATTTAATTTTTTTTGACACATTCGTATCATCGAGAATATTCGGTAAATTATTTTTTTAGAAGAGCGACCGCGACACGTCCGCACTCGGTGCTGTCTTGACAGCGACTGCTTTTCATATCAGAATAATTGAATAAAATTCATATGTGCACATAATGTTCCTTGACTTATAGGTTGGTATGCGACTGACCACCCATGCTGTAAAAATGGTTCACTTTTCCAATGTCACCTCTGTTTCGGGGAAGGACGGCAAGAGTTGCAGGGTGTATGTACATTTGAGATTTGGATTTTTATGCTGTAGGTCCACATGCGGCATGTGTGAGCGCGAAATTATGCGTGTCTGCTTGTGAGAATGCATATAATGTGAATCCTAAATGTTACATATCTTTGCAACTTAGATTAGATTAGACATTGTACTATATTTCAGTTGGTGAATAGAGGTCGGAACATTTTGAATTTGGAACCTTTTTTTCTGCGAGCAAGCGTCAGTGGTGTATAGGACTGCCATCGCTAGAAACCAATAACAAAATATTCGTTTGCCTTTTCCATAGCAACCGTATTTCATAAAATGACGGTGGGATAAAACCGATCTGTACTATACCTAGTGGTTGAAAATAAATATAATGCAGTTTGAATCTTCTTCTCTTCTCTAGTTTCAATCCTTTCAATTTCTTTCCTTCTCCTCCATTCTTCCCTGTTTTGTGCGGCTCTTTTAAGGTCTGCATATGATGAGCAGCGCACGTCCACCAACAGGTCCTCCAGGTACTCTTGGCGTGGGCGTCCCCTAGAGTTGGTCCCCTCGGTCATGCCCTCCATTATGGCATGCAAGAGACCTTCTTGTCGTATTACATGGCCGATCCATCTTGCACGCCTTTCGGACAAGGTCCTGAGCAGACGCCTTCCTCCTTCGATTCTTTGGAGAACCTCCTCATTTGTAGTGTGGTCTCCAGTGGCAAAGGGTGCCATACAACTCGATTCCCATCGGTTTCCCGTTTAAAATGAGGCAACAATGATAATAAAGTAGCCTGTATGGCTTAAATGGGGAAAAAATACGTGATGTTTCTTTGGTTTTAAATGTATTTTTTTACTTTGTGCCTATATTTTAAAAGGGAAGCCGATGGGAATCGAGTTGTATGGCACCCTTCGCTACTGGTAGTCTCTCCAGGAAATTCCTAGTAGTCTTCTATATGACCACATCTCGAAAGCCTCTAGTCGCCGTTTATCTTTTTTGGATAGGCACCATGTCTCGCAGCCGTACATCAAGATACTCCATACATAGGTTTTGATCAGGAGTAGTCTCAGTTTCAGGTCAATATTATTTGATTCTATTATTTTTTCTATTTATTAAATACAGTTTGATTAAAAGAACCCAATTAAAAATCATAACAGTATGGTTGGTCAGCCTTATACCAACGTTATTAGTCAAGGAACTATATAGTGTATGATTTTTTAATATCTTTACGACATAAAATGCATGCTTTAGTGGTTGCCAACAACATAAAGGCCTCTAAAATGTAGAAAGCACTGATAGCAAGCACTAAAAATCGCCTTCCCATCTTGTTTACCGCAAGAAAACGCCATAAAAGCACTAATTCATCATTTCAAATGAATGCACTGAAGACGCACTAAAGCCAGCTTTTCATCTGAGTGCTTGCGGTATGTTGGATAGGCGCATTAATGTAGTTTTTATCCCTTTGCGAAACTTTTCAATAATAAAAAAACATGTTTTTGTAAGCTATTTTTTACAACTTGGTTTTGTACTTTCAGATTTCACAACAAAGAGGATATGGCATATTCATACATTGATCTGTAATGTTGGCTAGGGCTAGGGTTTTTCTCATTTTTATTTTTTTATTTTAAATCTGAATTTTGTATTTTTTTTTATTATTACATATTATAATTTGTGAATTTCTAAAATGTTATTTGTTGTGTATGTTCCTTGACTTAAAGGTTGGTATGCGGCTGACCACCCATGCTGTAGAAAATGTTTCACTTTGCTAAATGTCACCCCTGTTTCAGGGAAGGTCGGAAGGGTGTATGTCCATTTGAGATTTGGGTTTTTATGCTGTAGGTTTACATATTGTGGCATATGCAAGCGCGAACTTGTGCGTGTCTGCTGCTGAGAATGCATATAACGTGAATCCCCAATGTTACATATCTTTGAAACTTAGATTAGATTCATTAAAAAAACTAAGAATGCTGAAAGACAGTCATTAATTATGATCAAATCTGTTTAACAGTATTTACAATTTTAATAATAATAAAAATGCAACTAAGCTACACGTATAGTGTTACTTCTTGCCTGCGTTATTCCCGAAGGGGTCGCATGCGGCGATTCGGGATCTATTTTTACGGGTAAGGGGTCGGCCTCACACCAGCCACTTCATTTAAATCGGGAGTTTACCAGCTTCCGGGAGGGCTGGTTCTCATTTCTTGTGAAGTCTGAGTACACCTTGCCGGTATTTATTGTGGGTTTTTGAAATAGACACCGAAACAGGAAATCATTTCTGACACCCTCGGCGGGGATCTAACCATTGCTTTCGGCATTGAATGCAAGCATTCTATTAACTGAGCTGTCGTCACGAGCTTGGTCGTCGCTACAAAGCGCCAATACTCAAGCAAGACCCAGTTGCTGTAAGGTTGGATGGACCTTTGGTAACCGGTCTTTGGTAATGGTTTATGATTTTTTTAAACCAGCGAAGAGCATATTTGCCAGCTGGAATCACACATCGTCAAAAACTTAATCTTGCGAGTTCAAAAAACCCGGCGGAGTGACGTCATTATTTTCAGATTTTTCGCGCAGACTCCGTTACTAATTAAAATTTTCCATTAGGTTTTTCATTAAAACCCCCACTTCAACTGAAAGTGGTTGGTGTGAGGCCGGCCCCCTTACCCGTAAAAATAAATAAGTCCCGAATTGCCACATGCGACCTCTTTCGTGGATAACGCAGGCAAAAAGTTACAATATATGTGTAGCTTAGTTGCGTTTTAGGTGGAATTTCCTCTGCAGTTATTTACTCCCATACAATATTCGATTCCATTGCTTGTTACTATAAAGAAGTAAAGTAATAAAAAGGTTTTTATTGCCTCCACAGCTTTTATTGGTCCAGGCTCCGCACTAATAATAACAACTGCAGGTCGTGATGACGTCACGCGCCCTTTGTTTTATATATTTCAAATGCAACAGCGGCTTATTAACTGGGAACGAATCAAAACCTCATAAGGACAACTTGGTAATCGAATACGAAAAGTTTCCTTAAGTCTAATATCGTAATCTAATCTAAGTTGCATATATATGTAATATTAAAGATTCACATTATAGCATTTTCACAAGCAGACAAGTATAAGTTCGCACTTAAACATGCCGCATGTGGACTTACAATATAAAACCCCGAATCTTGAACATACACCCTGCAACTCATGGCGTCCTTCCCTGAAACAGGGGTGACATTGGCAAAGTGAACCATATTATACAGCATGGGTGGCTAGCCACATACCAACCTATAAGGCAAAGAACATACACAACAAATTACATTTGTAAAAATAACAAACAATGTGTCTCTTAACTTATTGTTTTTATCGATTTAGTCTAGCTACACATACAGTGTAACTTCTTACCGTGTTGTTCCCAAAGGGGTCGTATGTGGTGTGGAACAGGGATGGCATTGGCAAAGTGAACCATTTTCTACATCATGGGTGGTTAGCTACATACCAACCTTACCAGAAAATGTCTATAGAATCACCCTGAACTCGAATAAATCAAAACTCGATTTTTGTGACTCATCCCGTTGTTCCTCTCGCACACAGATTTATTGCCTGCAATCACAGGTACACTGATTGCATTTTGATTGGGGATATAAAGACAGGGCATGGAAGGATAAAGACGTATTATAAAGTGCACCTATTCGGTCATCTCATCTCTGTCCCGGGCCATCCTTCATCACGTTGTCTTATTGCTGCAATCAATTCGTGGATCAGATCCTGACCTCGAGGCTTGTTTTTATTACAGCTACATGTAGAAATAATAAATTATGATAGACTTACAAAGTACATATACATACAGAGGAAGTGTGAAAGGAAAAAGAGGTAAGGGACGACCGAGAAAAGTATGCAGTGATCTGATTGAGGAGATTGAAAAATAATGGGTTATACAAAATTAGCGTAAAAGAAGAAAAGGCAAGATAAAGGGGATGGATATGAATGAATTGAAAGAGTTATGTAAGGATAGGAAGAAATGGAGGCAGCTCTGCAGAGGCTCTGGTCACCCCTAGCGGAATGGTGACAGAGTTACAGTTACAGTAGATATTTGAAAGCAATAGCAAAGGTTGAGGTCACTTTATTTTATTTTTCAATAATAAAGGTTTTAGGTCACTTATTTTATATTTACTGCTCTTTCTTCTTTGTGTTACCTGTCATATACTTAACCACAAATCGCTCCCCCAGTTCTTGTTTGCCATATAGACCAATTTTGTCAAATATTACTTTTTAATGGAGTTGTCTTAAGAATCAAATTCTACACAATATGAGCTAAGAAAAAACGTAAAACTCGATAATGTGAGAGTGTGTTTATATATTTTTTAAATCAATATCCTGTTTTCATAAGACACATTGGTCCAGTACACATGCAAACAGTGCTCATGTAAAATTAGCTTAATGGTCTATACGGCAAACAAGAACTAAGGCAGCGAAATGGCATTTTTAACCAGGTTCTTACATACGGGCTCTTTACTGTATCTCAAGTTAATTTCTTGCCTGTAACGTCTGTTGGTTGTTAACATTGAGTTATAACATAGAGCGACATAAACTAACTTACCGCATCGATACATAATATCTTCCACTTTTGTCTCAGTCCTGTCAAACGTTGCAATTGTGTAGGCATACAAAACATGTTTTTGCGTGTCAAATTTTATGTTTTCTTGCTTTCTCCATTGTGTTTCGACACCCAATTACAACACATGCCATAATGCCTTTTTCCTTCCAAATTTGTCAATTTTATCACAAGATTTACACCGTATGTGTACTATTTTCGGACTGCTCCGGGCATAATACGCACGCGGCAATACTCCCACCTTTCTACAAACATTTTTACATTCGCCCGAGTTTTTGTGTACACATGGAATAGCAACTGTGAAGTTCTTTGTTCTCTTTCTTACCAATAAGCACTTTCATAAGTAGGTTGAAACAGATACATAAATTGCTGGAGTGAAGTTTTCCGGGATCTGTTGCCGTGGTCTGTGGGAGCTGGAGCTTCCGGACGTTTCGCCCATTTCTACGATGGGCTTCTTCAGCGTGAAGTATGATGATGATGAAGATCTTGATGAAAACTGTGTTCACAGTTTACAGTTTTCACAGTTAGTACACAGTTTTCATCAAGATATTCATCATCATCATACTTCACGCTGAAGAAGCCCATCGTAGAAATGGGCGAAACGTCCGGAAGCTCCAGCTCCCACAGACCACGGCAACAGATCCCGGAAAACTTCACTCCAGCATCATCAGCCGGCCGTGTGAGCCTAAAACTCTTATTCAGATACATAAATTGTCAATTTTTGTTAAATTAAATTCTGGTTGTTAGGTTCTGGTGGTTGAGAGGTTAACAACCAAAGATTAATAATTTAAATCATTGTTAACCTCTCCTGTGTGTCTCTGCATCTTGATGTACTGTCGAAGCGTATTTTCCGTATAAGATCGTGTTTTCGGTATTTTTGTTAAACATTATATTTCATGTTTTCCCAAATGGCCCTTTGCAATAGAAGTATGCATATTTGTAGGCTGATGCCAAATCTCGTAACCCATTATAAATAGATCATTCATACTAAACCAATGCAATGACTAATCGAGTGCCAGGCAATGTGGTTTCCCTCCTAAATATACCATTAACGAATAGATATTGTTGCGAACTTGAAATACGTGCGTTTATACACACATGTATCAAAGTGACTACGCACACATATACACGTGAGGCGGAACCGTCTGAAAGTGGTTGTGATTGTGTATGCACATAATGTGCTGGTAGTGGAATGATCTAGTAATTGCGAGAAAGACCTCTCCGGTTCATTATAAAAGAGATCAAAATGGCTCGAACAGGGAGTCACATGAGATTAATTCGCTAAGTGACACCTATAAACAGTGATCATCATCACTAGTGAAATAAATTGTGAAAAATAAATTCTGTACAAATAAATTCTGTCATTTTAATTAAAAATAGAATCCAGCAGAAAGCATAACAATATTCAGTCTGTATAACATGGAAATCCATACAGTGACACATAATTTCATTTTTTACTCATTTAAAATTAATCTTTTTAAAATCTTTTTGTTGTAGGCTGAGCTGATCAATATGCGAGCAGAGCTAGTCGATGCCAGGACAAGGAATTACATGCAGGAACAAGCTGCCTTAGGTAAGTGTTATTTCTCAATTATCTTGTGTATTTTTTAAGCTTTTGCAGACTTGAAACGGGGCTTTTGATAGGTATTTACAATAATACTTAATAGTAATAACTACACAGTTAAAATTTATTAATCGGATATTAGACGAACCGTTGAGAATCGAAGGAGGAAGGCACCTGCTCAGGACTTTGTCCGAAAGGCGTGCAAGATGGATCGGCCATGTAATGCGACAAGAAGGTCTCTTGCATGTCATAATGGAGGGGATGACTGAGGGGACCAACTCTAGGGGACGCCCACGCCAAGAGTACCTGGAGGACCTGCTGGTGGACGTGTGCTCCTCAACATATGCAGACCTAAAAAGAGCCGCACAAGACAGGGAGGAATGGAGAACAAGAGTTAAAGATATTGCTGCAAACCAATCCTAGGATTGAAACAGGAGAAGAAGAAGAAGACGAACCGTTATCAGAGAACTTTCATTATTCTCGACGTTTCGCTAGCGACGTAGCATATGCATAGATAACAATATTGCCATCTGGTGGATGTGGACTGGAAACAGAATAAAAGTGTTATATTCATAACAAACCTAATCATATTAACTACCTTCCCTCGAAGGTATACCGTGATCTGTGACAAGTTTTATAGAAAGAAAAAAAATCAGTTCATCCTCAGTCGTCATGCAGAGAGGGTGTCTCCTGAAGATGTTAGCTACCTCGTTAACGACACATTGAGAATATGCGCTTTCTACAGCAACAGCAAAGTTCGCAGAGGGATGTCGAGGTATAATTCACACGAAAATAGCGCTCACCAAATAGATCATCCTATTATTATTATCAATGGTTATGTTTCAGATGTCCCCAGTCACTCATCGTCAGAATTCGCCCATCTGAAGTGTGAGTCTCTTCAGCTGTACAGGGAGAATGTTGCTTTGCGGGACACAGTCCTGGCTCTACACAGTGAAGTCTATGGAGCAAGGTAACATTATGAATCTTCTGTTGATGCCATATTAGCTTCACCTGGTGTTGATGATTGCCATGGAGAGAGCCTCTATCCTGCACCACCGGAAACGAAGCTCCCACTTATCATATTCCTGTCTAACCCTGAATGTTGCATTGTCATGACATCTGCCATTTGCTCACTTCATGTTCATCATTTAATAAGATAGACGAACAGAAACTTACATACTGCATTGATACATACTATCTACCACATTTGTCTCAGTCCTGTCAAACGTTGCAGTTGTGTAGTCATACAAAACATGTTTTAGGTGTCAAATTTTAAGTTTTCTTGCTTTCTCCATTTTGTGTTTTTACACCCAATCACAACACGTGCCATAATGCATTTTTCTTTTAAAATTCGTCAATTTTATCGATCACAAGATTTATAACGCATGCTCCTATGTTCTGACTGCTCCGGGCATAGTACGCACGCGGCAATGCTGCCACCTTTCTAGAAACATTTTTACATTCCCCCAATTTTTTTTGTACACATGGAAATGCAACTGTGAAGTTCTTTGTTCTCTTTCTTACTAATGACCATTTTCATAAGTAAGTTGAAACAGATATATTATAATGTCTATTTTTGTTAAAATAATTTTTAGTCCACAGATATCATAATGCTCTGCCGACCCTTTCCTAGTCTCTCATAGACCTACCACTGTGTTGCTTCCAGGTTGGCAGCTAAATACCTGGACAAGGAGTTGGCGGGCAGGATCCAGCAGCTGCAACTGCTGGGCCGGGAGATGAAGGGAGAGCTGAGGGACCGGCTGTGGAGGCAGCTGGAGGCAGAGATCCTGCTGCAGAGACACAAGACAGTGGTGAGCAAGCAAGCACTTCCTCTTCATTCACACCAATGCTCCAGAAATAGCTTAACCGCCCTATGCATATGAAAATATAAATGGTATATTTGTTGTGCTCAGCCGGGATTCGAACCCACAACCTTCCATTTATGAGTCAGAAGTGTAACCTCTGGACTATGGATCGGTCTTTATTTTACCGGACTGGACCTATTTTACAAAAACCAAAACTAAGGCTCTTTGACTTACAAAATGTTTTTTCTACTCCCATTTGGTAATTTACTAATTACAAAACGGCTAACGCAATCACAATGCCATACATTTCTACACCCGTTGCATTATGTTACATTATGCAACCGGTAACCGTGTTAAAATGAACATGTGCGCATGCGCATTGTCAGAATTGGAACCATTTTTTAATTTCAAATGTCAACCTTGTATGGGGGTATGAAGACCTGTCAATCCAAGATGGCCGCAAGCGATCAGCTGATTAGGCTTCATACAATATTAGTGATATTCGGTAGGTAGGAATTACCGTGGTGATGAGACTTTCAGCCCTGTTCAGATGAAAATAAATAAGTATATTTTATGTGTAAAGTCAAATAAAAATTGTCAATAGTGCTAAAATTATCGGATTGCTCCAAATAAAGCTTTCCTTTTTTCAATGGAAAATAAAAGGCTTGAAAGGAAAACAATACAAAAAATTTCACCGCAAAAAATAAACAAACTCAAAAAGTTACTTGGTTAATAGGTGAGTATGAGGTTGATCACCTATGCTGTACAAATTTGGTTCACCTGCCAATACAACTTCAGGGCATATGTTTATTTGAGTTTTGGGTTTGAATGTTTAAGCTTATATGCAGGATGTAAAAGCGCGACCTTATACATATGTGTCGGCTTGTGGGCATGAATTCAATATGAAACCTAAATATAATTTATTTTTACAACTTAGGTTAGATTAGATAATCGAAGGGAATGATAAATCACACGTTTTGACAAAGGTAAGGTTTTAATTACTTCAAATGGACGAGTACATTATAATGACTATTATTCACTATTTTGTTAATTCTCTCATGGTCGTAGAAAAAGTATTGTATGCCACTGCACGTAATTAGTCTTTGTAACACTCCTGCTTTCTATTGTGCCATTCGGCTGCGCCTCATGGCACAAACTAGCACTCGTGTTAAAAAGACTATCATTACTTGGCAGTGGCATAAATAACTTTTATTTTACAGGTTCGAGCGTGTCGTTCAGCAGACGTTAGCGCAGCGCGTCGCACTGGTCTTTGTGCACCCTCAGGCGGTGTAACAAGCTCTGGAGGAGGTGTGGCCAACACAGGGGGTGTGGCTGAAGTGGGCGGAACCACAGGAAGTGGGCGGGGACAGGGGAGGGGAGTGGGGGATCCCAGATATGTGCGGGTGCCTCGCAAGCACCATCAGGGACTTGGGATCAGTATTACGGTAGGCTAAACATATTGTTACCTTTTTGCTTCTGAATATTCTGGCTGTATGAAGACCCCCAGTAGCGATTACTTTTTCTAACACATTTTTGAAACATTTATTGTTTCCTAACTTAATTGATTTACGACACTTGTGAATAAACTATGTGCACAGTCACATGTATTAGTTATTCAAGAACAACAATCACAAAGGTTTGGCACATTTCACTTGCAGACTTTTGAATTCTCTAACACAGATGTCAGGGATAAGTTCAAAGTTGGATGACGTCTATATGATTGACAGCCGCACTGTATGCAATATTATATTTGAGGCCTATTTGTGTCACCCGCAGTTTTCAAAATTGGAAATCCATAAAAAACTAAATTCACAACACAAACTATTAAATAACATCCTTTTTCCAAACACATCGCCCCTCCTTTCATTGTTTCCATTTAAGCCCCGCCCCCCATATGCACCCTCCCCTTCTATAGATAATTATTAACCATGTATTTGTATTTTCGTGTTAGTTATATTTTGCACCTGAAGATGGGATGTTCTGCAGTCCCGAAACCGGTCTTGTTTAATAAATAAAACTCACTGTGAACTTTAACAAAAAAAATATATTTAAATCTATACGCAAATATATTTCAGAAGAAATGTTTTCTCCCATCCCTTTGAAATAACTCATTTGAAATTGACTGAAGTGCTAACGATGGCTCCAATTGAACTTAATCTTTTAATTTTAAATCTGAATATCAAGCTTAAATGGTTTTCTACCATATATTGCCTACCTATTAGGGCATGTGTCTGTATGGGACCAACCACGCCTGCCAGATGAGTTGATGACGCCAGGTGGCTGAAGAAAGTATGCTAAATATTGTTTTATGTTGCAGGGAGGTAGAGAGCACGGAGTTCCCATCCTGATATCAGAACTGGAAGCAGAAGGACCCGCAGCGAGGACTGGGCAGCTTTATGTTGGAGACGCCATATTGTCTGTGAACAGCATTGATCTGAGACAAGTAAGGAATATCACATTACTCTTTCATATACTCATTTGAGTCATTATAGAATTTGTATTGATTGTGATCACAAAAAAATGCAGGGCAGTTGGAAGACCCTGATCAAGAAATCTGGACGGAGTGGTAGCGAATACAGGAGGTGCTTGAAAATGGAGAATGAAGGAATTGACATGTACAGGCAGGGGTGGCTAAGGTTGATACGGAGTCCAAGGTTCTAATGATGATGGTGATTGGGGTTATGGAACTGGAGAAAAACTTTGCTATACAACAGTGCCTGAAGATGGAAGTTTGGTGTGTGCAATTGTTGAGAATTTGATGAAATCAGTCCAAATGTTGGTCATCCGTGTGTGGAAGGACCATGAAGGAGATTTCAGCATCCATCAGGTGAGGAACCGGTCTCCTGGATTGGGCCTGTTTTGATTTTCAGGTCAGCTGGTTCGCAATTTCTCTGCTTGAATGGTTGTGGCTTTTATACTAGGCACTTAGAATAGTATGGCTTGCATTCGTATTGATGGTGAGTATAGTGAATGGTTTGAAGTTTTTAAGGGTGTAAGGCAAGGATGTGTGATGAGCCCATGGCTATTTAACATAGTCATGGACAAGTGTGTTCGAGATGCTAGACTTGATGATTGTGGATTAATGATAGGAGAGAGCAAAGTAAGCGTTCTACTGTATGCGGATGATGCAGTCCTTGTATCTGATTCAGCAGTGGAATTGCAAATGATGCTCTCTAGATTGAACGAAGCTTTGAAAGGTAATAATTTGAAGTTGAATGCAAGAAAGACGAAAGTTTTGATTTTTGAAAGAGATGATGAAAATATGAATTATGAATTTAAAATTAATGGAATGAATGTTGATGTCGTAAATGAGTTTGTATATTTGGGAAGTAAGTTTGAAAAAGATGGAAGAATGGCCGGTGAATTTGAAAGAAGAATAATGAAAGGCAGGTGTGTACTGGGTGCGACCGCTTGCATCGCCAGGAACCAAAATCTCTCAAAAAATGTTAGATTGGCGGTGCACGGTGGTATACTAGTGCCAACCTTGATGTATGGAAGTGAAGCCTGGACGGTGAGTGAAAGGGAAATTAGTAAAGTCCATACAGTAGAAATGGACTATCTAAGAAGCATGATTGGGAAAAAACGAAGTGACAGGGTGAGGAATGATTTTGTAAGAGAAGAATGTGGTGTAAGGGAAAGTGTGAAAGTGAAGATTAAAAGAAGTATGTTAAGATGGTTCGGGCATTTGGAGAGAATGAGTGATGAAAGATTGACGAAGAAAGTATATGTTGCTAGAATAGATGGATGTCGTGGTAGAGGAAGACCGAGAAAAGTATGGAAGGATCAAATCTCTGAAATAGCGAATGACTGGGATATCCAGAGTCATAATAAAAGGAGGACTTGTATGAAAAAGGTTATGACTCTGGATGAAATGAAAGAAGTATGCAAGGACAGGAAGAAGTGGCGGCTAATCTGCAATGTTGATTTCTAATGTTGGTGTATTCATTTGCTACATTTTTTGCATAGGAAATTTTTGACTTTTTTTGTATACCTAGATTTCTTTGTAAGGTTTTGTTCTTTTTTATATTTAAATGTAATTTATTATTCATATTCCTTGACTTATAGGTTGGTATGAGGCTGACCACCCATACTGTAAAAAATGGTTCACTTTGCCAATGTCACCCCTGTTTCAGGGAAGGTCGGCAAAAGTTGTGGGGCTTATGTTCATTTGAGGTTTGGATTTTATTTGTAAGTACACATTCAGCATTTGTAAGCGCGAACTACACTTGTTGGTTTGTGGGCATACATCTGAGAGCTTTAAATGAATATATCCTTGCAACTTAGATTATAGATTATAGATTATTATACTTTGGTGGTTTTATATAAAAGCTGTTCTCTGATTAAAAGGATTTAAGTACATACTTATTAAGATTTTAAATTTTACGATGATTTTAATTTGGAAGTCAGTCAGAAAGAAAGAGGTTCAATAATACCAACATGAGGATAAACAAAATTATACATGAATGGATATTTTGTACCTACCAGTATGTGATAATCAAAAACCAAAAAAGGTTAACAAAAATATACACAGATGTCAGTACCTCCTGTCAAATATTTGACAACAATTATAATTTGTAATATTGTCTTTGTTTCCAGGCATGCCACAAGGAAGCAGTTTCTATCCTCCAGAACCAAACTGGAGACTGCATCCTGTGTGTGCAGTTTGTAGCTGAGGACTCCGATGAAGACAATTCCCTCAGTGATGATGGCTACACATTCCAGTAAGCAGAAATAGACTGTTATTTGTTAGTTCATTACACATACAGGTTGATTATCAAAAGTAACAGAGGACAAGACTTTTTTTTCTAAGAAATCCTGTGTGGGAGACTCCCTAGATGTCATATGGGTCTATGACACTCGTAGTGCCAGAGAGGTGTTGCTTACGAGCTTGGTCGTCGGTGCAAAGCGCCAATACTCAAGCAAAACCCAGTTGTGTCAAGGACTACGGACTGGTCAAATATGTGTAGCTTACCTTCTATTTACCTTTACGTTTAAAATAACATAACAATTAGTGATGGGTTGAATGTGGTTTGAACCAAATACGAACTTCGGCCGAAAATTTCATTAAAATCAAAAATTCGGCAGACTTCGATTCGGTAAAAAAGCTCAAAAAGTTACACATTATAGTTACTGTTATTTGTTAGAAAAATACTAAATTTACTTATGTATTTTGTTTTGTTTCAAACTGATCTATGTAACGGAGTAGAAGATGATTTATTTTTTATCAAATTGAAAGTTAATGTTCACTTGTTACTACCAAAATAAATTACTATGATTGAGTATGTAAAAGCCTAAATTTTATTTTAGGGCTAAAAAAATACTACGACATCCAATTATAAAATTCAAAATGGTGCAAGTAGGTATTTTGTTTTACTTTTTCTTGCGCCAAATCTTGGGCATTTGAACCGAATTTCAGCCGAACACTGAAGTTCAGTTCAAGCTGCCGAAATTTGGTTAAACCGAATGTAAAACGAATTTCGGCCCATCTCGAATAACAATAGCTGGATTATTTTTGCTATTGGACAACATGAGCTATTGGTTTGATATTGATTGGATGTTTGTTTTGTCATTCGCAGGTACCCGCTGTTCCCCACAGATGACGCAGGCGCTGCCGCCATCACTCCCACTGCCCCGCGCACCCCAGAGCCCACTCACACACATCTGCACGCACACAACAACGTCCATCCACAAGGGTAAGATCAATGCACACCACCAAATGCTGATGGTCATTGAAAAATAACATAAAGGAGCTGAAATTAACTAACTGCATTGATACATACTGTTACGAACTTGGAGTACGTGCGACTGTACATGCGCTCAGAATCACTTTGCATTTTTGTTTGTAAATTTAAAATCCTCGAGCCCTAAACCCTCACGGCTATAATCTTTCAGTGATTTCTGAGCCTCCTTTGCTTTGTGTAAGCACTTGGGAAAGTGTAGCTTCACGGGAGGGCCTTCTGCCACTCGCATCTCACATAACTTTTGCATGCGAGTCCTGTGACACATCCCCGGATGGGATGGATATACAGGGCGTGGGTCAGTGGAGGGGAGACTGACCCTGAGAGAAGGTGTTGTGCATGCATACATAAAACAGTCTGGCACTAGTATGATGATGATAGTGTTACGAACTACAAATTAAAAGTGCCTACATGTACAGTACCTATACATGTAGGATCTTATCTAATCTAAGTTGCAAAGATATGTTACTTTGGGGATTCACATTATATATACATTCTCACAAGCAGACACGTACAAGTTCGCGCTTGCACATGCCGCATGTGAACCTACAACATAAATACCCAAATCTCAAATGGACATGCACCCTGCTACTCTTGCCGTCCTTCCCTAAAACAGGGGTGACATTGGCGAAATGAAGCCATAATGTCTTAAAATAATGCCTTTTACCTTTGAAATTCGTCAATTTTATCGATCACAATATTTATACCGCTGCGGCAATGCTGCCACCTTTCTAGAAACATTTTTACATATTCGCCCGAGTTTTTTTGTACACATAGAAATGCAACTGTGAAGTTCTTTGTTCTCTTTCTTACCAATGAGCAGTTTTGTAAGTAATAGGTTGAAACAGATATATTGTCTATTTTTGTTTTCCGCAGGTATCATAAGTCCATGGTGATGGCACTAGAAAAATTAAGTTTCATTTGTTTTGATATTTTTTTCCCCTTTGTTACAGAAGCGGTTCCGAGGACTACAGTGATTATTTAAACACCCCAGAAAACAATTTGGCTAATGCAAGCGCACAGAAGTATGACCCAACTATCGCTCAAACTTCGTACTATAACAATAATCTCAACCTGTCACCCGGCAGATATGACAACTCGGCATTCCCTCTGCGACAGAGCGGCATCTTCGGGTACAACAACATGTATGATGAATACCACGCTGCCAACAACAACAAAACAGTCCAGCATTCCATTCTAGACATGGATGACAACTCTATAAAGATTGAAACAGAAATTAAAAACCCAGAAATCAGCTATGAGAACAATGCATTCCAGAATAACAAAAATGAAATGGAGTTCAAAAACACAAAACTAAATTTTGAAAGCAGCGCATTCCAAAATATCAGAAATGAACCGGAATTCAAAAATGCAAAATTTAATGTTGACAGCAAACCATTCCAAAGTAACAAAAATGAACAGGAATTGAAAAATCTAAAATACAATTGTGAGGTGAATGTGCTGCATGGTAATAAACATGATTTGGAATTAAAAAATACAATACTAAACATTGAAAGTAGTGCATTCCAAGATAACAAAAATGAAATGGAATTCAAGAATACGAAATTGAATTTTGAGAGAAATGCGTTTCAAAATAATGGCAACCAAACACAGTGCAAAGAAGTCATTGAAAAGAATGATTGTAAAATTATAAATGTGGAAATTTGCGGAAACAAAGGAGCGAATGGGGAAACAATTGTATACAACAATTCTTTCACCAACTCGGAGAGCGCAAGTTCACCAATGCAAACTTCAAGCGATAACAACATAGTTTCTTCTGGAATATCCTGTGGCAATCAAGACGCAGATTCACCTAAAAGTATAAGTGAAGATGTCAAAATCTTTGAAAAGATCCAGAATACAACAGAAGAGAAGATTGTGGAAGATGTGGTGGTGAACGATGCTAAGAAAACTAAGAGGATGGGTGGAAATAAGACTGACAAAGATTTTACAGCCAAAAATGAATGTGATAAAAAGATAATGAATGATAATCTGCTCGGTAGTGAAACTTACAATAAAGATAAAGAAGTTAATCAAAATATTGGTTTTGTTTATCCCAAATTGTCTTTAGTTGGATTGAACCCGTATCACGGGTTTTCCGGCGACTTGACAAAGAGCTCGTCAAATTCCCCGGATGACTCTGTCGAAACTACCCCAGTTCATGGGAAGAAGTCGTTGCTTAAAGCCGCAAAAAAAAAGAGAACTAAAATCGGTGATTGGAAAAGTAAAGGAGCATATCAAGCCATCAACAATTTAAATACTTCAGACATTGATTCTCCTGTCAAGGAAGTGAAACCTGATAAGAGATATCATAAGGATTTTTCTGGTAAAATTGGGGTGAAAACTATTCAATCAATTTTTGAGAAAACGTCAAAAATTGAGCCGATAGAAGTGAAAGAATTGATGACTAATTTGACAGATGAAATCAGTTCTGAAGTCGATAATAGCGCAACGCAAGAAGACGATTCAAATGTTGAAAATAAACGGAGCAAAGTTTTGACAAAGAAAAACAGCATTGACGACAAACCACTTTTACGATTCACTCCGGAACACGCTCTCCCAAATTTAAAACCAAACAACAGCATTGTGCTTTCCATAAAACCAGGCCAAAATGAAGATCCATTGCGGGAAATTGCCTGCGAACAATTGATAAACGAAGCCAAGATTAATATGAATAAAAAAATTGAAGCTGATGCTGTACAGGAGATGAAAGATGTGAAGAAAGAATTAAACGAGATGAGTAATTTGATTAATCCAAATAAAAATAGACAGAATGAAAAGAAACAAAGTGTGAATAGATTAAGTCTGAAAAGCCGTGGGTTTAGGATTGGTACAGCCAAGAGAATTCCGCCTCCACCAGACGTGATACACATTCCCTTGAAGGATCTATTAGCACAAAAGTACGACAAGTCTTCAAAAATTATCGATGCCAACGTTGAAAGTATGTCTTCATGCGAGGAAATCCTCAACGAGAAATCCAATCCGAATTACGCAGAAGCAGAGGACGTATTCGCTGGTAATTTAGCCGATCAAGAGCAAATAGAAACTGAAATTAATGATATTTATCCTGTCATCGAAAGCATCATTCGAGGAACTCACTCCATGTGTCACAGCCAAGCCGATATTGATAACACATTGAAGCTGGCTTTGGGAAAATTGGAAAAATCTATGCTGAACGATAGCTATGAGCGAAGCAGCCAAACTTCTAATTTTTCTAGTCAGTTCAAATATCATTCCAAAACTGAAAATCCCGAATCAAATAAATCAAAGAGTAAACAATCCAAACATCCCTCGCTTTCAAAGTACGCCATATCTAAAGATATGTTCATCGAAGGTGACGGCGATCCAGATTTTGGGACTCCAGTTTAAAAAAAGCTTTTTTTGTTTTTTTATGTATTTCTAGTGAGCTAGATTTTAAATATATTTATATACGTAGCATGGATCCGAACCAGTTCAAGATGAGGATCAAAAATATTTATATTTAGTGAGGCTCCGAACCTTAAATAAAGATAATATTATATTTATATTAAGCGTGGCTCTGAACCTTAAATAAATATAATATAATATTTATAGTAAGCGTGGCTCTGAACCATAAATAAAGATAATAATATAATATTTATATTTAGCGTGGCTCCGAACCTCAAATAAGCAATGATGGGTGACACAGTTTTGATAATGAACATAGCGACAGTTTAGCTCTCACTTATTGATTTTAACAAGGAAGGGAATAGATCCATTGTAAGTAAATATTGCAGCTAGGGGTGCTATCAAAATTGCTACCCATTTAAATAGTGAATATCTGAACACATTGATTTATCCCAGATTATTTTATGTCAAAGTTCAAACATAATATTATTTATAATTACTTAGCGAGATTAAGAACCCAAAATTGGGATTGAGCATAATATTTGTAATTAGCAAAAACTCAAACCCATTCCAGATGGGCATCAAAATATATAGAATTTAATTATTTATATGATATGATATTAAAGTTAATATTTATTTTTATGCGTAAATACTAAAAGATTGTCCAATATTTCTTTATTATAATTAGATATATGATTAAGCTGCAAATACCTTATTTTTTCAATGTTAGCTAAGTTACGAACCAATTTGTGTTTTTGTATACTTACTCCAATGTTTTATTTATATTTTCAGTATTATTTTTAACGTGGATGTAAAGTTTATTTCATTGTAAACCCAGTAACTTAATTATAATCTGAAATAGTTTAAAGTAGCAAGGACACAAACAAACATGATTATTTTTAATATTAGCTTTGATCCAAACCTTCAATGTTCTAAATTATGCTTTATTGTATCTTAAAATACATACGTTGTTCGAAATTATTAAAATAGATGTTCATAGTACGGATTTATATTAATCCCGTTTACCCAATTTATATTTATCGTAATTTGTACATAAACTTAGCTTAGCAGAGACCTTTTTTTTAAATATTTTTAATTAAGCTTGGATCTGAACCAATTTAATTTAAAAGTTTTGAAGACCCAAAACATATATATTCATGTGTTAATTATTAAAATTAATCTGCAAAGCAAGCTTTTTGCAACTAATAAATCACAAAAAATCTTATCTACTTTCTACATTTACGGTGACTACATTCACACAAAAAATCACATTTCAAAGAAAATATAATATACACTAAAATAATAGGTTACCAGAGTTTCAAACCGTATAAAATTAAAGTGTCATCTCTATCTTTGGGTCTTCATTGTATATTGCTTCCAAACCACGTTCTACGAGTATTAAATTAAGGACCTTTAAATTATATTTCAATTATTATCAATATTACACTGGACACAGATTAAACAATGAGAATTGTCAAATAAATAAATAAATATTTGGTGATCACTGTATTTGTGTAAAACACATCTTAAAGGCTCTAGATTTTTCTTTGCAATTTTTTTTCTGAAGCAAGACCTTATTTATTTGCTGGAGAGATGTTTTCCAAGATCTGTTGTTCCTTGACTCATAGGTTGGTATGCGGCTGACCACCCATGCTGTAAAAAATGGTTCACTTTGCCAATGTCACCCCTGTTTCAGGGAAGGACGGCAAGAGTTGCAGGGTATTTGGCAATCTGAGATTTGGTTTTTATGTTACGTAGGTTCACATGCGGCATGTGCAAGCGTGAACTTGTACGTGTCTGCTTGTGAGAATGCATAAAATGTGAATCTCCAATGTAACATATGTTTGCAACTTAGATTAGATGTTGTCGTGGTCTATGGGAGTTGGAGCTTCCGGACGTTTCGCCCATGTCTACGATGGGCTTCTTCAGCGTGAAGTGTGAGGATAAAGATTGATGCATAGACCACGGCAATAGATTCCAGAGATCAAATAACATCTCTCCAGCATCATCAACCGGCCGTGTAAGCCTAAAATTCTTATTTATTTGATTTTGAATTCTTACTTTTAGGCTAAAATTCATTACAAACATGTAGCATTCCACATCTTATGCAACGTTAGATAACAGTCCACAACGTTGTTAATGAATTCCATTGCAAAAGTGTTCCGTCCATGCATTTGCAATTTTTGTCAACAACATGTGTCCTTAAAGATTTTAAATTATAATTACGGTCGTTAGACATTTTAAGGAATGAAAGAAACGGATTTTACTGACCTTGCAAAAGAGAAGAACGATTTTCTCTATGTTTTGTCGGATTCATATCCGACGTCCTCAGGAGACGTGTCTCTTCTACAAAGAAGAACCACAAACTGTTGAATTATTGTTGTTTGATCGTGGCCGAAGGTTGTAGGTAATTTTATTAACCTTCGGTGATGCATTCATAGATGTCGCAATAGCCCCAGTTGTACAGAAGGACGATACTATGTTTTCTTGTGAAATCGTCCGATTAATGAAAGGGTGGATCATAGAAGTTAGTACTGGCCTCCATATACTAAAAAGTTTGTAGCTGTCATCTCTGTTGAAGTTGGGGTGCCTGTGTATTTAGATTGCTTCCTTCACAAGTCGGGGGAGGAGAAATCTTTCTTTAGATAGAATCTTTGTTTTATCAAATCTGATCAGATGATTCACCCCTATCTGTGAATGTTCACAGACAGCAGACTTGTTCGGGTTATTTGTCTTAACTGCACCAATATGTTCCTTCAATCGGGGGTTGATGCTGCGCTTGGTTTGTTCAATATAAAAGGCTCCGCATTCGCATGGAGAATCCTTCTCTTTTGCACGGTCCGTAAAATCCATTTTTTTCATTCTATAAAACATGTGTCCTGATATCTTCTTTGCTCTTTCTTGTTATTTGTTTCATGACACAGAAAAACAATAAAACAGGGTCTAACAAAAACATGTAAGTATCAATGTTGTGTAGTGTTTGTTAGCGTTGCCGAACATGTCAAATGTCAAATGTAGCACAATTATTGCTCAAAAAATAGCATGAAGTTCTTGAATACATATTGATAAGAAAATCTGAGAAGTAATGATACCTTAGTATGTTTATATCCTTTTTAGAATTCAGTGGAGTGCATTCCATAAAAGCCAGAGGGCTGTATTTCATTTTGTTGTGCATTTTACTTCAAACTAGACCAATTAAGAAGTCCTCCGACATATGCACACCACAAAGAAACTTCTGTCAACCATATGCAATGAGAGCTGATGTACTTCGGTCATGTTATGAGAAATGAGCAATACCTTTTTCTCCATCTTATCATACAGGGTAAGATTGAGGACAAAAAAACTCAGGTGCGCCGAAGGACATTGTGGCTACAAAACCTGCGACAATGTTTGCTTCTGCTTCTTGATTGAATCTTCATTATCAAAATCCATCTATGGCTCTTGAAAGCCTGTTTACTGGTTTGTGGTGAAGTCTAATCTTATCTAATCTAAGTTGCAAAGATATGTTACATTGGAGATTCACATTACATGCATTCTCACAACCAGACACGTACAAGTTGGCGCTTGCACATGCCTCATGTGAACCTACAACATAAAAACCAAATCTCAAATGGATATACACCCTGCAACTCTTGCCGTCCTTCCCTGAGACAGGGGTGACATTGGCAAAGTGAACCATTTTTACAGCATGGGTGGTCAGCCGCATACCAACCTATAAGTCAAGGAACATACACGACAAATTACATTTTATACATCACTAAATAAAAATATCTATGGACAACAAACAGAAAACAAATTCCAATTTAATAAACCCTAGCCGCCAACATTACAGATCAAACGCCATTTATTTCTGTCCTTACATACTTCTTTCATTTCCTCCAGAGTCATAACCTTCTTCATACAGGCTCATTCTTCATACAGCTTCACACAAGTCATCAAAAATTTTCAATCCAGCGAAAAACATATTTTGAAAATGCACTAACCTTCCGATCAGTAATCCGTAGCATTAACGACTACAAGGACTAGTCATAAAAGGCAACGTACATCTTTAATTTTGGAAGTAGAAGTATTGGTCGTGTAGGTATACGTTGATTGGTCATTTTTTTTAAGGTAAAGATCTGACTGGACTCTGAGGAGTGCACTCAACTGAAGTAAATTGTATACCTAAGCTAGTTAGTGTGTAAATGTAAAGTTTAAAATAATGAATATATAGCTATACTAGTTTTTATATATGAAAAACAATTTTCTCACATATATAAAAATATATAATTTTAATAAACTTGAATATATATTGCTACTAATCAGTTTATTGTAGCATTGATATACTTATGTATGTTCCGACCAACAAGAGATTTTCTATTAATTTTTGAAAACTTATTTTTTCTTATGTTGAAGTAAAAACATAACTGATAGTTGACCCCTCAAATGTAAACTTGTATTTCTGTTGATGATATTGTAGATATAGATGAAAAGCATCATTTTGTAAAGGCACTGCCTTGTCGCTTATCACAAGTCACGTCAAATCCAGAAAGTATGAAGTTCTTGGCCAACCTCTTGTTTGTCTGACCACGGCTATTTCTTCAAAGATTTTTCTATGTTTTAGTGCGTTTCCTGTGAGAGTAGATTGAAGTTTGTTGTTGCAATAAAAATTGAGATGTCACATGGCCAGGCTGCCAGGAATAAGGACAACAATTTTTGTTGTTGTTGGTTACTTACGGTGCTATTCTTAGACATTTTAGTCGTCGGTTGAGCCCAGGCTTTGACAAACTAATGATGCATTTGTATGAAGACCTGTCAATCCAAGATGGCCGCAAGCAATCAGCTGATTTGTTTTCATACAAATATTACAAAATTTGGTAGGTAAGAATGCCCGTGGTGATGAAAGGTTCAGACCGGGCACCATTTGTTTGTCAAAGCGTGGGCTCAACCAACGACTAAAATGTCTAAGAATAGCCCCGTTAGGACCTACTTTGATAGATTTATCTCTTTGCCCACCAAATAAAAATCAAGTGAAGAACATCACGCCTTTAGGATGATTATCATGAAAAGGCACTTAATGAATGCGAATTTCATTTATTCATTTATCTGTTCTAAGTCCTCATATTTGGATTAAGAATAAATAGACTTAAATATATTAAAGGATTTGTGTATTGGCATTGTGAAGATTCCTTTTAAACAAATAATGTAAAAATAAAATACAAAGCTTTTCTTTATGAGTTGATTTATTTCCTCAAGCACTTTCGATGTTGGAAAGCGCTCAAGGAAATAAATCAAGTCGTAAAGAAAACCTTTGTGTTTTATATTTCCATTATTAACCTTCCCTTCCCTGTGAAGTGTAAGTAGTACACTTACTTGTTATAATCTTTAATATCTCTATAAATATAATTTACGTGGGGTTCAGATTCTAGGTAATCAACACTAATTAGGCGCAGCAGAGCTGTTTTGTAAAAGTCGGAAATAAATTCACCAATACAATAAAAAAAGAATGGCACCAATACAGGCGAACGGCGCTGTGGGTAGGTCACGCATGCATGAAAAGTGTGCGGCGAGTGCGACGCTATTCACATCTCACTCTCACATATTTCGCTACGATCGGAGCACACGAAATAGCGCATCTCCGTCGCTACCGCCGCAGTCCTATTTTATCCTTCAAAGCGGTACTTACAGTCACTCTCAGTCACTCTTGGGCGCTCGCCTGGAGTGGACTCTTTGTCCGTTATATAGACGTTGGCCAATCTTTTTTCATGTTTTTAGCATTCAAATATTAGTTATTGTCATTTTTTACTTCAATTATACTTTAATAAAGCGATTAGCTATTAATATACATCATTTACCGATCATAAATCCGACTTTTATGAGCATGTAGTCACTACACAACACCATTGCGCGTGTATTTTTTTTAGCACAGAAAGGGGAAGGTTAATGACCCAATTCCAATGTAATAAGAAAATGCAGATGGGATAGTTTACATAAGAGGGGACAGTGTGATTAAATATTTTTATATTCTAATCAAGCTATAAAAGATGTATACATTAATCCACAAAACATAAAAAAAAAATATGATGATGAGGATGCAGCATCCATTCTTCCGGACTTGTAGACCATGGTCCAGTATTTCTTCTCAGAAGGCAGCTTTTTTCTTCTTAGAAGGCTGCTACGTTTCGTCAGTGAACTTGTGACTGACTTCTTCAAGGCTCGCACTTGAACTGATCGCTGTGTTGAGAGAAGAAATACTGGACCATGGTCTACAAGCCCAGAAGAATGGATGCTGCATCCTCATCATCATCATCTGAAACCGGCCATGAGAGCCTAAAAACACTTATAAAAAATATTAATTGGAGTGCTAACAAAACTTTTCCTTAGCATGACTATTTCATTGTAGTTTTACAAGTAAAGCATTATAAATGGGCACAATTTTAAATTTATTATTAAAAGTACTATTTTTACTTTTATTAAACTTTTGTGATAATAATTTTAAACACTTTATCTTAAGTTTTATCTGCAATATTACAGTACTTTAATTTATTTTAAATATGTTTTATTATTGTTTATTAAATTTACAAAATGCTTCCAATAGATGGCACTTTTTCATATTTAATATATCCAGCGCTATGACCACTAACCATTGTCCAATCTACAATCTAAGTTGTAAAGATACATCAACAATTTAAAATCACATCCTCAAGCTAATATGTATGTTTTCGCCTACACATGCTGCGTGTGTACTTAAAAAAACTTATTCTTAAATGAACATAAACCTTGCAACTCTAGTCGCCGTTCCACGATAAAGGGGTGGCTTTGGCATACAAATCACTTTTTACAATATTGGTGATCAGCCTTAGTGATACCAACTTATAAGTCAAGGAATGTCATTGAGTACTAATAATTGATCATTTTAAATTTAATTTTTGTGAAAGACAGCCTTTTTCTGGCCAAGACAAAAAATTGTGTTTAATTCCTCTTCACAAATCGATTTGAAAATATTATATTACAGGATTTTTGTGATTAACGCAACATTTTTTTTTCTTCTGTAAAATTGAGTTGAATGTTTGCATCGCCATATATTATTAATAAATTAAGGCAATTCTTACTCTGTGAAAAAGTTATATTGTATCTCACTAATATTAGATAGAAAATAAATCCTTGTTCAATGAATTGAATGAATTTCTTATTTTTAATATTTTTGTTTATGCTTTTGTTGTGTTTTTATCTTCTTCTTATTGTCAATCCTTCGTAACCTTACCTAACCTAACCTTACCTTAAAACCTAACCTTAAAAAGTAATAGTTTATAACGTCGCACAGCAGAGTTAATGCCCACCAAATGGTTGTATCTTATTTTTCTTCATGTGTCTGGTCGATAGCTCTGTTGGTAGAATACTTGCATTCCATGCCGAGAGCATAGATTCGATCCCCACCGAGGGTGTCAGAAATGATTTCACGTTTCGGTGTCTATTTCAAACCCAAAATAAATACCGGCAAGGTGTACTCAACCTTCACAAGAAATGAGAAACCTCCACTTCAACTGAAAGTGGTTGGTGTGAGTCCGGCCCTCTTAATCTTAAAAATTAAAAGGTCCAGAATCGCCATATGCGATCCCTTTGGGGATAACGCAGGCAAGAAGTTACACTATATGTCAGAGGCGTGCATTCCATACAGGCACATATTGGCTAAGTTTGATAAAATGTGCTTTAAACCTTGGAGGTAAGATGTAAAATTGAAATTTTTGGTTCGATTTGAGTCATTGTTAGCAAGGAAAATAAAATCAGATGTGTAATTTTCAAGAAAAAGGGCAAAATATATATTATGAAATGTATTTTCCTCCACGTTATGCACGCGCCTGCTATATGTGTAGCTTAGTTGCATTGGTTAACCCCATTAAGCGCCAAAAATCTCAGCACCACAAGGGACCAAAAAGGCCAAAAATGTGATGGATGGGCGGTGTCAACTCAGATGCAACTAAGGCAAACATACGTTGCTGGCAATGGGTAGGCGAGAGTGATGGATAAAAGTGGAGAAGAAAGGAGAGGATTCAGCCAAGGTACATCCTGGGTTGTCGAGCTTATGATTATAATAATGATGATATACGTCAGTGCGTCTGACTTGTATTGACTTGCCCTCTATAGAAGTGATTCATAAACACATCTACGTGAGAGCTAGCAAGTGTTTGCCTGTTTGTAAGAGACAACAGAATGACTGACACTTTTCTACGCAAATATTGTAGTAGGCAAACTCCTAGACAGGAGAATATCAACTTGATTACATAAATATTTTTTATGTTTCAGCACTGTTCTAAGAAAAATTATAAAAGTGTAAAAAAATAATCTAGTAAATCTTCTTGCATAAATGTTTTTGCAGATGAGGTACATGTTCATTATTTATTTTGCATACTTTGAATTAAAATTATTGTCTTAGGAATTGCTTCCTTGCTTGCAAATACTGCGCAAAGGTTGGGTTGGGCTGAATATGTTCATAGAAGGCCTGGATAGAGCACTCTCCATGGAAAAGCAAATATCAGGGATTGTAAGCTCAACCTTTTGCCATCTGAGGCAGATAAGACGCATTCGCAGCTGCCTACCTGTTGATGCAGCAAGAACTCTGGTGAATGCGTTGGTGGTCTCAAGGTTGGACTACTGCAACAGCCTGATGCTTGGCCCCCGAATGTACAATTGTCTAGGTTACACACTGTCTTCAATGTCGCAGAAAAAATCTTTTTTGGAGGACACAAAACTGATCATGTCACTTTATTGCAGTGTCTTCAGTGTCTGCATGTCCCGGAGAGAGTGGAGTATTAAGTGTGCCTTATGGTATTCAACTCTCTCAGAGGAGCGGCCCCGTCTTATTTGACTGAACTGTGTGAGGTTGAGGAGATTGTTGGTAAGCGGTGCACCCTTCGCTGAGCGAGAGGTGATGCTATCGACAGGCTGAAAATGCCACCTCGACGGAGCAGAATGGGCTTTGGGGATAGGGCGTTTGGCTCAGCAGGATCCTTGTGCTAGAACCAGCTACCTCTGAAGCTGAAGGGGAAGACTGGTGAAGAACGCTTCAAGAAGAAGTTGAAGAGTTGCCACTAAACGGCGCCCAAAAGAGAAAACAAATTATCCAACTATATATATAAATATAGATAAAGCCACCGGCACGGAATCCCAAACGAATGATCACCGACCATCCGCGAAGAAGGAAAAGAGCTAAAGGTCTAGACTATAATGGAGGAATGCGGCTCAGCTCCTACAAGTTGCAAACTGGAGAACAGTGTCGGAGGACAGGGGGAGTTGTTGGCAGAAGTTAAAGTAGGCCAAGACTCAAGGGCTTTAGGGCCATTAAAAAGAAGGACTGCATCTTTGAAGAATTATTGAATTACAAATGTAACTTCGCTACACAAATGGTGCAACTCTTACCATTTCATTCCTGAAGGGGTCACATTGGGCTTTGATCTCAAATAACTTGTATGTTAGGGCACTCGTATCTCGAGGTACCACTGTATTTGGTTTACTTTGTAAAATATATTAATTAAAATCACAATGAAGTAACTCGCATGAACTCACATTATAATTCTCCGTACTGATATTTCGCAATCCTTGTTTGTTCAACAGGCTTATCCAAACACATCTGCGTTTATAAAAAGACATATTTGTTTGGAAAGAAAATCATTAACGTCTTACCTCACGCATTACGGCAATCTTCACTGAAAAATATATCCTCGTTTACTGTAAATATCTCTTAAGATGTGTTGTTTCGGTGATACCTTACATTTAAGTTGAAATTACGGTCGTTTGACTAATTTACAATAATAATAACTACACAGTTAAAATATTTTATTAATCGGTTTTTAGACAAACCGTTATAAGAGAACTTACATTATTCTCGACATTTCGTTAGCGACGTAGTTCAGGAGACACCCTCTCTGCACGATGACTGAGGATGAACTCAGAAAGGGTGTCTCCTGAAGGCGTTAGCTACGTCGAGAATAATGTAAGTTCTCTTATAACGGTTCATCTAGTATCCGATTAATAAATTTTAACTGTGTAGCAGTGGCGAAGGGTGCCATACAAGCCGGTTTCCATCGGTTTCCCGTTTAAAATGAGGCAGAAATGATAATAAAGTAGACTGCATGGTTTCAATGGGGAAAAAATATGTATTGTTTCTTTGGTTTTAAATGTATTTTTTTACTTTGTGTCTATATTTTTTAACTACTTTGTTACATCATTTTAAAAGGGAAGCCGATGGGAACCGGCTTGTATGGCACGATTCACCACTACTGTGTAGTTATTATTGTAGATACCTTCAATGATTTTTAATTAACCAAAACAACTACCTGCACAGTTTTCCTGAGCTTTTTCTTTTCATTTAGTATAGAGTCCATGTAGCTATTGTTCAAACACACCCTTAAAAATGTGTTAATAACAGATCTTCTAATATTGCGAAGAAGATAAAACTTACGCCAAAAGCTAATGTAGAGTTTAGCAGAGTAACAACCAAGTAAGAGTTCGTTCCCACTTGTCGGGTGTCGGATCTGTGTATTAATCTGAGGTTCCAGTCGCGGAACATTTCGGACAAAATCGGTTTCCGATAAGTGTGAATAGCTTCATACATAATGTTCTACCACTGGAACCTCCGATTAATATACAGATCCGACACCAGACAAGTGGTAACGAGCTCTAGGGTGTAAAGCAATGCTCCTAGTTGTTGGAGCTGTAGCAACCTCATCGACAACTATATCAACAGTGTATTCTGATACAGACAGTTACAATTCCTTTATTTTTTTATTAGGACCTTAAACGGAATTTTGGGATGAAAAGTGAATAAAATGGGATTCAAGAATTGTGTGTGTATTTTACTTTTAATTTTCAACACTTCTTATGGGTTAATTCGTCCAAATGATACAAGTCCATTGCCTCCTGTTTATGGTAAGTCAGAATCAATATAAGTATAGTTGTTTTTTTTTTTTACTTTTCTAGTATCAAGACTTTAGCTTTATGTGTACCTAAATATTCTTACTTTCTTGATGTCACTATCACCTTGTAGTCTCACCACCATTCTTCAGGACTCTTTGTCTTGGGCAGTCTCAGTTCATGGTCCACTGACACCCAGGTGTTCAGCCTCAAATTACACATTATATTTGAACAGCTGCGACATTTAATTTTTCATAAGAAATTTGATTTATTTATTCGACAATTTTTCCTTTAGCGCCATACTGTGAAATATCACCTCTAGGGCGCTTTGCACCATTAGTTGTTTTTTGTACCTATACATAAAAATATTTGATGGTTAAAAAATATAAAACTACAAGTTGAACAGAAAACAGTCCATTAGTGCTGCTGTGAATAAATTGGTTGTTCCAAAACGATTTAATAAAGCAAAAAACTTGGATTTTGCCTTTTGCATAGCTGGCCCTGTGCTCTAAAATGCCTTACCCCATGAGCTTACAGCCGTAGAGAATGGAAGTGCATTTAAGTCGGGATTGATATTTGTTTGTTTGGGAGAAGTTACAGTTGAACAGTGCCCTTGCAGTGATTTATCACAAAACGGCACTATGAATATCGTCTTATTATTATTGTTATTTGTATATTTTCCTTGTATGTACTTAGAGGGCTCTTGAGGTGTGATACACACAAAAACAGCGCTCACCAAATAAATCAGCCTAATTTAATTTTTGTTATTAAGCCTATGTATTATTATCATGGCTCATTCTGAAGACAAGGTCTCACAACTCTAATTATGGTTGTGTTTACAGATTGTTTTGGTGTGAATGAAGTTTGGAGTAAATGTGCCTCACCTTGCAACACCTGTGAAGTGGCACGTGGGGAGGCTTCCTGCAACTTCCTCGTCTGCAACGAAGGATGTGACTGCATGGATGGATATCACAGGAATGAACAAAACGTCTGTGTATCCAAAGAGGAATGCTATGGAGGTAAGGCAATATTTTATATAGACGGTTAAAAGGCAGTAGGGCCTAAGCCACATAAACATCTTCTGATGTTTCGCTTTCACAAGCAGAAAGCATCTTCATGGCGAGTTTTCAAAGCGCCGTGGCGGTTTTCGTTGTCTTTGCGGACGCGTGTTGGTATCAACTGATTGAACTGATTGTTTTCGAACACAGATTGCAAGCGGTTGAACTGTTTCTTTGGCTGACCACTACAAAGCGTTGAGCAATAGTCAATCCGAGACATCACAAACGCGCCCACTAGGGTCTTGACTGCATCTGACGGTAGACACTTTCTAATAGCCTTTATTTGGCGAAGTGAAAAAAAAGAGGAAGCTATTGTGGTATATACCTTTACCAAAGACCGGTCACTAAAAGTCCATCCAGCCTTACAGGAACTGGGTCTTGCTTGAGCATTGGCGCTTCATACAGCAAAGACCAAGCTCGCAGAGGGCTTTTGAGGTGTGATACACACAAAAACAGCGCTCACCAAATAAATCATCCTAATATTGTTATTATTATTATTATTGGGCTGCAGCGCCATGGAAGAAGAAATCAAGTGATATTCCGAGGCGTTCTTGATTGTATACTGTTGATCATATGGATTGGTTTATCTGTTGTTGGAGACAATTTCTGCCCTTGAGAACAAGTTAAAAATGATGAACGTGGTGTCTCTTCCAGTTTGCTCAGATCCGAATGCCGAGTACAATGACTGTGGAGACACGTGCCCTGTAACCTGCAACAACAAGGACAAGCATCCCGGCAAGTGTTTGGATGTTTGCTACAAGCGCGGCGGCTGTCGCTGCAAGGCGGGCTTTGTCAAGAACATAGACGGAAAGTGCATCAAACCAGAGGAATGCCGTAAGTGTTTTTTATCTACAACTTGTCTAGACAACTACTTCCTTGACTTATAGATTGATATGAGGCTGACCACCCATACTGCAAAAATGGTTCACGTTGCCAATGTCCCCGCTGTTCCAGGGAAGGCCGGCAAAAGTTGCAGGGCTTATGTTCATTAGAGGTTTGGATTTTAATTTGTAAGTAGGTACACATTCAGCATTTGTAACATTAAGGATTCACATTACATGCAAGTTCGCGTTTAAACATGCCGCATGTGGACTTACAATATTAAAACCAAATCTCAATGGACATACACCCTGCAACTCATGTGACATTGGCAAAGTGAATCATTTTCTACAGCGTGGGTGGTCAGCCGCATACCAACCTATAAGTCAAGGAACATACACAACAAATGACATTTTTAAGATCAACAAATAATAAAATGTATGTAGGTACCTACATCAAAACCAAAAAATAATGCAAAATTCCAATTTAAAAACCCTAGTCCTAGCTGTAGTCGCCAACATCATAGATCAAACGCGATTTATTTCTGTCCTTGCATACTTCTTTCATTTCATCCCGAGTCAGAACCTTCTGCATACAAGTTCTCCTTTTATTATGACTCCAGATATATCCCAATTATCATCGTCCAGTATCACCCACCGGCCGTGGGAGCGTAAAAATGCTCACCATAAGACTCTGCCATTCTAATCAATAAATTATTTATCCAGCCAAATGTGAAGAAAATGAAGTGTATCGCCGCCAGCCCCCATGTGATGCCAGATGCTCTGATTTGAGATCAAAATGTGACGCAAGGGAACCATCTTGCTGTTGCGTAGATGGATATGCAAGAGATGAAAATAACAAGTGCGTACCCATCAAGGAATGCCCACGTAAGTGAATGTTATCTGTAAGGCCCGGTATATTCAAGTTTAGTAATATTTTAGTTAATTATTACTTAAACTATTATTCAAAATACTCAAATTCGAGTTAACTCAAACCGAAAATTACTGAAGTAACAAGCCCCGCCCCCAAATCTTTGAAATTATTACAATGCCATTCAGAAGCTTTAAAACAAAGTGCAGTTTAACAGACTTCAATCTTTGCTCAATATGGGAGCACGTCTAATATATAATTTTAAAAATTCCATTACCCCTACATTAAGAGACCAGCTTTACTTGCTTAAAATTGGAGAAAAGATTGAGTACAAAATCTGTTTAACTGTCTTTAATCAACACAGTGTGTTGCCCCACAGAATATTTCAGAGCTTTGTGGGAAGGACTCAGTGGATGGTAAGCGGCTGGCATTAAGATCTGCAAGTAGTACTAACTAATAGTTTTAAAACGGTCGACCAGTCCGTAGCTCAGTGGTAATACTGTGGACTCTGAATGGGAAGGTTGTGGGTTCGAATCCCGGCGGAGAACAAAAAATATACCATTTATATTTTCAAATTTGCTCTTCGCTGGGTTGAAAAATTCATAAACCTTTACCAATGACCGGTCACCAAAGGTCCATCCAGCCTTACAGCAACTGAATCTTGCTTGAGTATTGGGGCTTTGCAGCGACAACCAAGCTCGTACACCTCTGCAGCACTACAAAACAAGTGTCATAGATCCCTAGAGTCTCTAGAATCTAGGGAGTCTCTCGCACAGGATTTCTTAAAAAAAAAAAATACTAGCCGGCCCTATGCTGTGGAATACCCTACCCCATGAGGTAAGAGCCGTAGAGAGTGCAAATGCATTTAAGTGGGGATTGAAGACATGTTTGTTTCAGAGTTGTTACAGTTGAACAGTGCCCTTGCAGTGATTTATCACAAAATGGTAATATAAATATTGTCTTATTATTATTATCTTACAGCAAAGCAATGTCCCGCCAACGAAGTGTACAACCCGTGCCCCATCCCGTGTCCCAGAGAGCAGACGTGCGCAGACCGCATAGATGACGGTCAAGTCGGCACTTCCTGCCCCACCGACCTGGAGACCAGGGAGTGTGTGCCGCGCTGCGAGTGCAAGACTGGCATGGTCAGGCTGTATTCTGATGGGCCGTGCGTGGATGAGTTCAATTGTAAGTAGGCATTTTTATATTTTAACCCCGCCACCTTCAGGTTACTTTCCAAGAAATAGCGGAAAAAGAATCGGGAATCAAAACCACAATGTATGTACCCCTGACTTTTGAAGCATATATTTTATCGACTGTTAAAAGTACTGTGGTGTCAGTGAGCTTCAGAGAAACACCCACAGATGGCGCTTTGAGACAAATAAACTCATACGCAAAATCAAACAAGCATTCTTCATAAGGAATGAGATTTGAGCCATCAGGGAGATATTCCATTGATTATCTCAAGGCATGGTACTTGGCCTCCCAAATCCGGCTCCGCTGGATAACAAGAACCAAGGTGGTCTCAACCTTTCTTTGTAGAGCTAGTTTCTCGGATAAAGAGTACCAACTGGGTCGATTCCACCCGAAGCCTTGCCTATGTGAGGAGCAGTGCAAATTGCCCCGTAGGTACTGGTAATGAATCAGTGGCTTGCACTAAGACGGAAACTCACCGCCTGCACCACACACACATACACACACACGTGTGTTACGGAAGGAATCGTGCGGGTGCTTTTGTTACCTCCCAAACGGTCCTATCTCTCCGTGCACACATACATACGCAATCGGAAGTGCGGATACTTTTGACCTTCCAAACGTAACCCTCCATCTGCGTACACATACACACAGCCGGGAGTAATTGTTGGGCAATTTAAGATTCCGACGTTGCTACCCGCGCTACACACGCATCGTGGAAGCTGGAACGAGGGACATCGAGCAACCGCTCTGTCCAAACACCTCTACCAGACATCCCGCGTGCTCCCAACAAGGAGAGATATCGAGGCTGGACGTCAGCACTCTGTCTCTCCCATCTAGTGCTACAAATGAACAATAAGTGCTACAAAGTGTGTAAAGCACTCTCAATGAACCTGACTGTAACAATATTTCACTGGTTGTGTAATTAAGGGCATAACAATACTTATAAATTTAAATGTCAATAAAAAACTAATTCAAACCTTAACAGTACGTAGGGCATAAGCGACAAAAACTTAATTGTTCAGGAAAGCAGTTTAATGTTTGAGATTGCAAATTGCATAACTTTTTTATTTTTTATCACATTTTTTAAATCAAAACAGCTCTAAAATTAAAAGAAAAAAAATAATGCGCTTACTGGCATTCCTATGAATGTGGCTATGTCATAAGCACCTTTGGGACAGAGAAGGCCAAAATCTTGTCGGGTACACCAAAACCATACTTTGAAAATGCAGTTGCTTGCTTGGGCTTAAACAACAAAAGAATCATTGTAGAGCTGTGAGAGTTAGTGCATTTGAAAGAACGGAAAATTTTAAGTAGGATAGCATTCATAACTCATTTTTGACCAAAACGTTGTTATGCCCTTTCAACTTCCTTTTGACCGTCAATATGAAAAATCACAAAACGTTACACAAACAATTAAAAGCTTAGCCTGCCCTTGAGGAACTAACTTGTCTAGAATTGTAATGACCATACGCTCGTAACAATGGTAAATAGGTTACATACTGCATACACTTCTTAAGAAAGCATTTTCTCCTTTTTTATCAATAGGTTGCAATGACACAAATGCAGAGTTTGTCCGTTGTCCGCTAAGTTGCAAAGGTGGCACCTGTGATCAACCAGAGGTCTCCTCTTGTGCACCATTCTGCCCCGCACCAGGATGCCAGTGCAAGCCAGGGTACATCAAGGATGCAGAAGGAAAGTGTGTTGAGCCTTCAGAGTGCCGTAAGAACTGAATTTGACATTTCATTAACATCCCATCAAAAATATATTATGGAATATGTCTTATATGTATGTCTTCTATTCATAATTGTTAATGTTTTTGCTTGTCTGTTTTATCACCATGTATTTGTCATTTTATGTTACTGTTGTTTTATGTTGTTACTATTTGTTAATGTATTATTTTTTGTTCAATTTTCTATTATTGTATTCGTTTTCTTTAATATTTATCACATTTTTGTTATTCTAATGCAGCGTTTTTCAACCTGTGGGTCGCAACCCCCTGGGGGGTCGCAGAGCCTCTGTAGGGGGGTCGCGAGAGGTCAAGAAAACATACAACATATAATTTGTGAGACTTAAATAAAAAGTCGATAAGAGTTAAAATTATTATATTAAATTAAATATATTCAAAAAAGGGTTGGGGGGTCGCGAAATATTTTTTGATACTAGGGGGGTCGTGTCATGAAAAAGGTTGAAAAACACTGTTCTTATATATTTCCAGATGTTTTAGTAGGTATATTTATTATTCATAAAATAATTATTTTCCACACCTTGCTCTTTGTTTTATTTATTCTAATTCGGCTTTAGTAGTTTGGCCAGTCAATAGCTCAGTAGCATTTTTTTCAGTGTAGCTGTATATTGTTCATTGTGTACACTTCAAAATATAATTTTATTCGGAAAAATATGGTCCTTTTTTACATTTAACCGTTTGAATATGGGTGGCATGCATCCTGAGCAGACTAGCACTTAGGGCCTGTTGCACCAGAATCCAATCAGAAAAAACAAAATTAAGTATGATATCTCCTATCAAATCAAAAAAAATGTTGCATGTACGTAAATCAGCTGATGTACATCATCCTTCCTGTTCAAATTGGATCATATTATTACTCACTTCCGAAAAATATTTAATCAAGGTCCTTACCAGAATAAAGCAATCAAGTATTGATTGGAGGTTGGTGCAACAGGCCCTTAAAGGCTGGTGTCGAATGTTGAAGGTATGTATGTCATTGTTAAAATCAGCTGTTTCGAAGGTAGGAAAACAATTAATGTATAAAAAAAAATACTCAAGGAATATTTTAATATTGAAAAAAAAATCACTGGGAACTGGTAAACTAACATCTTTATATTTCTAGCTCCAAAGAAATGCGGGGTCAATGAATGGTGGAATGCCTACCCCGGCTTTTGTAAGTTTGAAGAGACCTGCGAGTCTGCCCTACAAGACTATATCAGAGACTGTACCACTCCTCGGCCTGGAGAGCCAAGATATAAACCACGGTGTGAGTGCCTCAATGGATATGTGCGGCACAATGGAACTTGTGTGTCTAATGCCATATGTAAGTATATTTTAAGTTTGACCCTTCAACTGCGGGCGACACACATAGGCCGTAAGTGTAAATTTGCATAAAGTGTGACTGTCAATCATAGGCGTCATCTGTTCATCATTCCTGACATTGTTCAAGAATTCAAAACTCTGCAAGTGCAAATATGTGTTTAACCCTTGCTATTTTTATTCTTGGATAACAAATATATTTAACTGTTCACATAGTTTGTAGTGTCCTCAATCAATGAAGGTAGAACATCAATAAATGTTTTTAAAAAACGATGTACTTGAAAAAGTATTCCATACTGCGGGTATCCATATAGCTAGAATATTCAGAAGCAAAACGGTTTAAAAGACCTGTGACTCTGTTCTACAAAATAACATACCTGGCATCTGTAAGATTGAAGAGGCCTGCGAGTCTACGCTTCAAATCTACATCAGGAACTGTACAGGGCTGTAGCTAGAGTCGAATTTGAGGTAGGGCAGCATTGGTTACAGGTAGGGCGGAAGTAAAAAAAAATCATAATATCTGCCCTGGAAGCACGGGCTCCTAAATCAATCCCCATGTAGAACTTCGTTCAGATCAACTGATTTTGTTTTTTTTTTCAAAGGCTAGAAATACCATGCCAGCCATTCTCTCGTGACCCATTGACAGTCTTTGAGGCCTATTGATTGCAGTTAACGTTAAAAATTTCAACTTTAAGATTTTGTGTTGCCAGTATATAAAAAAAGTGTGACAGCTGGTGTTTACCCACATATGTAGGTAGGTACCTACTCTTTGAGTTTAGGTACCCATTTCTTTTCCTACTGCGTAAAGTTTGGTTAATTTCTACAATTTTTTTATCTCAAACTATGAACAAACAATTTAAGTAATTATAATAATTTGTCTTAGTTTTTGGTATTTTTAAGGTAGGGCATTGTGATTTCAAGGTAGGGCATTGCCCCACAATGCCCCCCCCCTAGCTACGGCCGTGGAACTGTACCATTACATTTCCTGCAAAGCCAAGAGAAAAGCTACGGTGTGAGTGCCTCAATGGATATGTATGGCAAAATGGAACCTGTGTTCCTAATGGAATATGTTAATTAAATAAAGTTTTACACTTTCACTTTCATGGTCCGTGTTAAATGATATAGTTTTTCTCGGTTTTTACCATTTTTTTTACCATTTCTATTTGCAGTAATTTTTTCTGCCGATGTTTCATTCCCTCGAACAGGGAACATTTTCAAGGCTTGAAGCGACGGGGCACCTTTATCCTCTGTTCGTTTGCTTTTTGCAACTACTGAGGCGAACGAAGGATAAAGGTGTCCCGTCGCTTTGAGCCTTGAAAATGTTCCCCGCTCGAGGGAATGAAATGTCGGCAGACAATCTAATCTAAGTTGCAAAGATATGTTACATTGGAGATTCACATTACATGCATTTTCACAACCAGACACGTACAAGTTTGCGCTTGCACATGCCACATGTGAACCTACAACATAAAAACCAAATCTGGATATACACCCTGCAACTCTTGCCGTCCTTCCCTGAGTCAGGGGTGACATTGGCAAAGTGAACCAATAAAAGACAAAATTACTGCAAATAGAACATGGAATATGTTAATTCTTTCTAATTCTTCATTTTTTAGGTTGCAAAGACCTAAACGCAGAGGCAGTCAGTTGTCCTTACCCGTGTGATGGTACGTGTGAGGTGTTGCCAGCACCAGGATGCCAGGTGCAGTGCAGGTACATGGGCTGCAAGTGTGAAAGAGGATTCGTCAAGGACCCCAATGGAAGATGTGTGAATCCAAAAGACTGTAGTGAGTTCCCTTGAATTACTCTCATTTTAAATCGTCCGGTCAAAAGCTCAGCTGCTTGCATTATATGCCGTGAGCCGGGGTTCGAATCCCACTAAGGGTGTCAGAAATGGGGTGCCAGACAATGAAGACCACTGTGGCAATTTGATAACTCGCCTTGAGAATGCTTTCTGGTCATGAAAGCGAAACGATGGCAGATGGAAGAGCTGCAAATAGACCATGGTCGAAACAATTTGTTAAGACACATGTAAGTTTACACTTATACGTACAAATTAAAATCCAAACCTCAAATGAACATAAACCCTGCAACTTTTGCCAAACTTCCCGTGATATTGACAAACTGAACCATTTGTTATAGCATACCTACTTCATACCAACCTATAAGTCAAGGAACATACACAACAAATTACATATTTTAAATCAACAAATAATAATATGAAAAGACATAAAAAATAAAACAGAATACAAAATTCTAATTTAAA
The DNA here is from genome assembly GCA_951799405.1 of Agapetus fuscipes. Lineage (NCBI taxonomy): Eukaryota > Metazoa > Arthropoda > Insecta > Trichoptera > Glossosomatidae > Agapetus > Agapetus fuscipes. The sequence goes on from OX637363.1 coordinate 3,888,431, forward strand.
AACCCAAGTCCTAGCCGTAAACATTACAGATCAAGCGCCATTTCTTTCTGTCCTTACACACTTCTTTCATTTCATCCAGAGTCAAAACTTCTTCATGCAAGCTCTCCTTTTATTATGTCTCTGGATATTCCAATGCTTTACTTCATTAGTTCAAGGTTGTCCTGGACCAAATGAAATCCGTGTACGCTGCAAGGACCCATGTCCCATGACCTGTGAGATGGTGGCGACTGGTCAACCAAAGCCAATCTGCAGACCAAGGCTGCCCTGTCCATGGGGATGCGACTGTCTACCAGGATTTGTCAGAAATGACCAAGGAATCTGTGTCAAACCAGAAGAATGCCGTAAGTGCATATTTCAATGCGTATCTAATGGATTTAATTTGAATTTTTTAATGGAATATATAATGTTGTTTTCTCTTTGGTATGGGTATGTCAGGCAAACGCACTTAGCCAACAAATACAGATTGTGATAAATAATAATAAATTGACAATATTTTTAGTGCCGTTTTGTGAATTCACTGCAAGGGCACTGCAGAGCCATAGCCCCTCCTGAACAAGCATGTCTTCAATCCTGACTTAAATGCACTTGTACTCTCTCCACAGCTCTCAGCTCGTGTGGTAAGGCATTCCACAGCAGAGGGCCAGCAATGCAAAAGGCACGATCTAAATAATTGGCCATGTTGCTTCTGCAGGGAAACCTGAATCTATTCACAGCAGTATTGCATGCAGAGCTCAGGGTACCCCGCCTACCCTCTACTGTGTCCCCCACACATAGCTCTGAGATATACAGTGGCGCAATGTTCTGCGAGGACTTAAATAACGCAACGCAACTAAGCTACACATATAGTGTAACTTCTTGCCGCGTTATCCCCGAAGGGGTCGCATGTGGCGAGTTGAACCTATTTATTTTTTATGTTTTAAATACAGTTCAGCAAACCTTGTACTCCACCCTCTCCTTTATTTTCAGCCAATGAAGCTGATCCCTGAGTGAGGGTGTGATGTGCTCAGTAATTTTTAAATTACAGATCAAACGTGCCGCAGCATTAAGCACAGATATGTGCTTAATGCTGCGGCAGTAGTTACTCATAAATGCCTCACATTAACAGTACGACTGTGCCGTCAAGAGATTTTGGTTGTCTCATGTGATTAACCTTTTTGCTTTTTAATATTTTGGCTACATGAATATCCCTAGTACGGAATACTTTTTCAAGCACATTTTAATTTTTTTATTGATTTCCTACCTTAATTGTTTGACGACTCTTCAAATTATGTGAACCGTCACATGTTTTAGTTATTCAAGAACAAAAATCACTAAGGCTTAACACATACTTCCACTTGCAGACTTTTGAATTCTTTAACATAGATATCAGGGATAAGTTCAAAGTTGGATGACGTCTATGATTGACAGCCGCACTGTATGCAAGTTTACACTTGACGTCTATGGGTAAAGCCACCAATTTTGCCACAAGTCGCTAAAAAGTGTTGAATAATTTTTCGCGACGATGACGTGAAAGTGACGAAAACTTTAGCGCTACCGTAGCGTGAGGGTGACTAAAACTATATAAAAATATATTTTAAAATAAGGACAGTGTTCCCTTAATTTGTATGAAAAGTTTTAATGAAAAATTTGTATGAAAAGTAAACAAATATTCATGTTTAAGCTGGCCTTTACAAGGTGACGAAAAAGAAGTGATGAAGACAATCACGCCACCGGTGTCGATGAAGTGTCAAAAAAGTAGCGAAAAATAGCCGGTCGCGTTAGTGTAAATAAAGATTGCTCGCAAACACAGTGTATTTAAGTCATAGTGATCAATGAAATTCAATAACCAATGTTTTTGGAACCTAGAGCACTACAGATCTTGGATAAAATCTTAACGTACTTTTGTAAATTTCACCAAAACGTGTGTCCCGAGGAACTGACCATTCTTCCTCACGACGAAGCTGACAAATTACTGACGCCAATTGACGTTATTGTTTTGTGTGTGTATGTGTTTTATAAATCATTAAGTGTAGCCAGTCGGATAAAACACACATCAATACGATTCACGTACAAATTGACGATGGAAATGGTCGCGTTAATGAGGTGTCGAAAAAGAAGTAAAACACGTAAAATTATTCGAGCACAGAAAAAAATAGGTTACAGTGCTTGTATCCTTATGCAATGTACTTAGAAAGGCTAGCTAGTTATATGTTTATGCCAAAATATTCAATATTTAACGTATAAAATACCTAAAACTTTACGAAAATGTTGGTCAAAGTCAGCACCTCCCAAAATTCACCGAATTTTTACCCGAATTTTACCCGCTTTTTAGGGAAAGCATTAGAATATTTCTGTAAATAGAAATGTATTCTAAAACATTTCTATATGCCATTTAAGACGATGAACTACTTATTTCAATTCAAGTACTTCAAAAACAGTACGAGTTCATATTTTTGAGAAACTTTACTGGAAACTTTTGAGTAGGGCAAATGTGGCAAAATTGGTGGCTTTACCCCTATATGTGTGGCACCCGCAGTTAAGGAGTTAATAAAATAAGTCTTAACGCGTTTAAGTACACAGCGTGAAACACTTTATTTCAAGTTACTGAATGTAAGTATTTTATGTATGTGTCAATATTCTGGATATCTGGACTTTTTAAAGTTTGTGTAATCACACAGTGAAAATTCATTTTTATACGAAATTATAATTCTGTTTATAATTTTTTTTTATAGAAAACAGAGTTTTATTTTCCCAAATTGAGTATTTAATTCCACCTCAATTGCTTTCGACTTATTCACGTCATTATCAAGAGGATACTGGATATCTCTTTACACTTCTAGCCAAGAAATGTGGTCCAAACGAGTGGTGGAACCCTTGTCCTGGTGCGTGTCAGATAGAAGAGTCGTGCATCACTGCCCTGGATCCGTCTCCTAGAGAATGTGTGCAGCCAGCTGGAGACTTGAGGATATGCAGACCTCGCTGTGAGTGCTTGAAGGGATACATCAGAGTCAACAATACATGTGTGCTACCGGGAATATGTGAGTCAATTTCTACAAATATTCAATAGTTTGCCTAGTCTAGTTAACCCTTAACTTGGCAACGTATCTTATTAGATACATCGTTTTTATTTAAATCTGTGACCAAGACTACAAATATTAAATATTTAAAAATATTTGGATCTTCTTCTTTAGGTTGTATTGTTTATGGTAAAAAATAATGAACCGTCTGTAAAAAGCCTTTGTGTGTTTTTTTCAAACGAGATGGCAACGAGGTCAAAGGGTGGCGTGGGCGCTCCAGTAAATTTTACTTATTTTTTTCAAATGTTGTATTAAATTTAAATTAAAAAATATTTTTATAGTCTCAAATAATTAATGTTTCAACATATACCTATAGTAAAATTTATTTTTTATTGGTCCAATAATCTGTTATTCCAATGTTTATTCCGCTGTATCCAATAGGATACATTGCTAAGGGACTAGAGAAGACAAGTAATGTTGCCGGGCGATGTATATTATTAGATACGCTGCCAAGCGCTGCGAGAAGGACTGTTTATATGCATTTCATACAAAAGCAAAAACTGACCAGTTCTGAGAAAACAAGTTTTTGCATTATTTCCAGAAAAAATGGAATTTTAGTGCTTTGTAATAATACTGAATGGTTTGTCTTATCTTGATCGTTTATTTGCTTAGTGTTGTACTTCTTATTTTTAAGAATACGTAATTTATTATTCCCCTTTTCCTAGTAAATTTTGGGGTAATGCTCTATAGAACTAGTCTTTATTATTTATTTTTTTATGTTTCTTTGTTGACACAATGGAATGCTTTCTTTCTTGGAAAGTAAACCACATACACAAATAGAAAAAATATAGAGCTTAGTTCCTCGCATGCAAGCATCATCAGATATGAGTGATGAATCCACAGGCGAAGATGAGCTTCGTTCTCTATCACCGTCTACAAGCTCAGCTCCTTCCTTGGATTCCTCCTTGGAAACAATGAATATTTTAAATTCTGACACTGATGAAAAAATTAATGATACCTACTGCAACAATCAATTAACTCCCATCATCACACGGGTTTATCCGAGCCCAAGTGCTGCAATTAGCAGTTACAGTGCCTTGCCATCCCTATCATCATTTACATCTGTATCAGCTTCCATTTCTCAAAATTTAACGACACCCGTATCAACTCATTCAAAATTATAAAAACGGAGTATCAGGTCTTATCCTTGACTTTTTAGTTTATGGTGTTCAAGATACTTTTCGGTCAATTGATTTTTTGTAACTTTGATTTTTTTGTATAAAAATAAACATAAAAAATGTTTTATTTCTTTCATATCATTTGTAATATTATATTTATCATTGATTTATAATAAATTAAGTCGCAATAAATGAACCCTTTTATAAAATATACATAAAATTTATTTAAAACTAAATCTCCGGTCGTCTGGCAGTGTATCCTATTGTATACATAAAACAGCGCGAGTGGTTCTCCAGGAGCTTGGCAATGTATCCTATTAGATACATGCGATTTCCAGAAAAGTGAAAATCTAGGATTTTTTAAATTATTTTTCCCGAAATCTTTGATTTTTTTATAGACAAATTTTATAAAAAAAACTAAAAAAATAAGAATTTTTGCCTCTGCCAAGTTAAGGGTTAATAACTCAAACGAGACCTGCCATGAGATGGTCTAATGATATAAGAAGGCTTGCTGGAGACTGGATTCAGAAAGCGCAAGACAGAGATGGATGGAGAGATATGGGGGAGGCCTATGACCAGCATATATGGAGATAGCTATGTAAGAAGAAGAAGAAAACATTTGCAACTTATTTGCAAAATAACAATTATGGTGTAACACAGCTTTTACGGTTCAATGCTATGAGAGACCAAGACTTCAATTGGTCTGAAGCCCCATCTGATAGAGACATAACAGTTCTGGGTCTTACATTCAGGTTGGAGAGACCCCAACGCAGAGCCCGTACCTTGTCCCTATCCATGTGACGTCACATGTTACACATCACCCTCTGCAGACTGCCTGGTGCACCATCAAATAGAGACATAACAGTTCTGGGTCTTACATTCAGGTTGGAGAGACCCCAACGCAGAGCCCGTACCTTGTCCCTATCCATGTGACGTCACATGTTACACATCACCCTCTGCAGACTGCCTGGTGCACCATCAGATAGAGACATAACAGTTCTGGGTCTTACATTCAGGTTGCAGGGACCCCAATGCAGAGCCCGTACCTTGTCCTTATCCATGTGACGCCACATGTTACACATCACCCTCTGCAGACTGCCTGGTGCACCATCAGATAGAGACATAACAGTTCTGGGTCTTACATTCAGGTTGCAAGGACCCCAACGCAGAGCCCGTGCCTTGTCCCTATCCGTGTGACGGCACATGTGACACATTCCCCGCCGCAGACTGCCTGGTGCACTGCAGGTTCTTGGGCTGCAAGTGCAAGCCAGGATATGTCAAGGACCCCAATGGAAGGTGCATCCTGCGGAGGGACTGCAGTGAGTACAGCACTAACACTTCTTGTTTATGGTATGCACATACGTGTTGCACAATGAGAAGAGACATTGCTTCTAAGAGACTAAACTTGAATTTTAATACTGAAACGCTTTTAGGAATATGTCCCAAACCAAACACGGTGTTTAACCAGTGTGGCTCCAGATGTCCCCCCACGTGTGACAACAGGACTCCCACCTGCATCCAGGTCTGCGTGCCGGGCTGTTACTGCATAGAGGGATATATACTCCACAACGGGGAATGCATTCCCATTGAAAAATGCCGTAAGTACATCACCTATTTTACATATGTAAGGGCTGTTGCACCAAACTCCAATCAGACAAAAATCAAAATATGTATGATTTTTTCCATTAAATCAAAAATTTAAATTTTACCCTTAAGGTCACCGAGTGAAGCAGTCAGCATCAGAATAAGATGGAAAAGTTTTCTCAGAATTTATTGAAGATATATCAGGTTTATTTTTTAGACGAGTTCTTTAACCCCCCCCCCCCCCCCCTACCCTCAGGTTACTTTCCTAGAAATAGGCAAAAAATAATGAGGATTTTTTTTTTTTTAAATAAATTTGTGAAGAGGATTGCAATTCACCAACCTATTTTGCCTGGCCAGTTGTCTTCATGCGAAAGCAGAAGCTTGTGTGCATGCAACGACATCTGAAACAGGGTCAATGTTACGGTCAGAGGGGCCAGCCGTGGCTCGAACCAACGAACCAAAGTCTTGACCGCCATGGCCATAGCACCGACTTGAAATTGAAACTACAATGTGTGTACACCTGACTTATAAAGAGTATGTATGAAAAATATGAAACGTCAAACAAACAACCGAACACTATGCCTATTTCCTCCTATTTTTTTATCAAGCGAGTATCGGTCACGTCATGTAATAAGAACGCTGAGAAGAAGTGGAGGGGGTGTGCATGGGTTACAGTTGCGCAACTACCAAAAAGTCCGATAAATCGCCTACTGCTAGCTTGCTGCTAGCGTTCTTTTTACGTGACGCGACCTATACGCGATACGGGATGTAGCAGAATGGTACACTGAAAGTTTGTGTATCGCGTACGTTCATATGCATAGGGTGGTTAATGCTTCTAATGATTTGGAGGACGTTTTCATTAGTGAAGGCTAAATTTAGACTAGAATTACAGTGGTTTGACAGTTTATAAAGTATATATTAGAGAAATAGATGTACATGGCTTAAACTGAATTTAGATGACAGCTAAAGGATTTTGTTTTGTAGCTTGCACCGGGCCAAACGAGGTTGCCGTGCGCTGCAAGGACCCCTGTCCTGAGACCTGTGACATGGTGATCAATAATCTACCCAAGCCCAACTGCTTGCCGCAATTCCCTTGTCCATCAGGATGCAACTGTCTTCCAGGCTATGTCAGGAATAGCCAGAATGTCTGCGTCAGAAGAGAAGAGTGTCTGAGTAAGTCAATATTTTTATCATAGTCAACTCGCAAATAAAGCTTTAGGTACACATAATAATGCATCGATCCGTAATCCAGTGGTTAACTTTTCTGACACGTAATGGAAGGATGTGGGTTGGAATACCAGTGGAGCACAAAAAATACCATTTATATTTTCAAATATGCTCTTCGCTGGGGGAAAAATTCATCTCCTTTACCAAAGATCTGTCACTAAAGGTCCATCCAGCCTTACAGCAACTGGGTCTTGCTAGAGAATTGGCGCTTTCCTTAGCAACGACCAAGCTCGCAGAGGGCTCTAGATGTGTGATTCACACAAAATAGCGCTCACCAAAGAAATCATCCAGATATTTATATTCATTTTGGTATTTATATGACTCGTAACATATTGTAGAGTCCTACGCACTGCAGTGGAATAAAATTGGTTTGTTATGTTTATTGAAACCTTATGAGCTGGTAGATGATTCTAGCTTTACACGCACCTTTTATGGGCTCAGTCCAGACGATAGCTCAGTTGGTAGAGTGCTTGCATTCCACGCCCTGAGCTCTTGTTCAAATCCCACTGAGAGTGTCAGAAATGATTTCTTGTTTCGGTGTTTATTTCACACCCCAAAATAAAATACCGGCAAGGCTTACTCAGCCTTCACAAGAAATGAGTACCAGCCTTCTCGGGAGCTGGGAAACCCCCACTTCAACTGAAGTGGTTGGCGTAAGGCCGGATCCCGTACCTGTAAAAATAAATAGGTTCAACTCGCCACATATGACGCCTTCGGGAATAATGCGGCAAAAAGTTACACTATATGTGTAGCTTTTTTGCATTTTTTTTAATGCAAGAAAGTCGAGTGCAGTTCCCTGTACAATTTATTTTAGTATGCGGAGCTAACGAGCGTTTAAACTTGTGTCCCGGCTACTGCACCTTTGACAAGACGTGCCCGGAGCTGCTGCACGGGCTCATCAGAGACTGTCCTCGTCCTCCTCCAGACTGGAGATGCAGACCTCGCTGTGAGTGCCTGCCAGGATACGTGCGGATCAACAACCAATGTGTGCCAGAAGCTCAATGTAAGTCTGGTCTACGAGTTGTTGGGAAAGTTGTCTTACATTGACTGTAACGGGGCTGGGAGACCATCGGGGTGTTGCTACAGACCTGGGCTGAAAGTCTCATCACCACGGTAATTCTTACGTACCGGATATCGTTGATATTTGTATGTAGACCTGTCAATCCAAGATGGCCACGAGTGAACAGCTGATTAGTCTTCATACCGTTACATTATTTGCTGGATTCTTTTTAATTAAAAATGCCGGAATTTATTTTTTAAGGATTTATTTTCCACAATTTCTTTTTACAATGTTCAATTTATTTCACACTCTTGAGAGTCGCTGTTTATGTGTTATTTAGCAAAGTGCTTTATTGCTACTGCTTCCCTGTCCAACCATTTTGACCCCTTATATACTCGCAGTAGAACGGAGAGATCTTTCTTACAATTTCTGGACTATTCCATCACCAGAATATTTACGCACACTACCAGGGCCTGTTAGATGATTCCGTACTACGTGCATTGGTGTGTGTAGTCATTTTGATGTACCTATGTGTGTACGAGCGCCTGTACTCGAGGTTCACAACAATACAAATATTACCAATATTCGGTAGGTAAGAATTATCTTGGTGATGAGACTTCCAGCCCTGCTGTGCACAACAACAACAAAAATCAAGCTCATCATGGTGACTTACAAATAATTAAGCCCTACAGAAATGATTGATAAAATTTGCAACAATAAATTCACTACGGCAATTGATTTCTTTCCAGGTTGTCCAAATCCCAATGAAGTGTTGACTGACTGCCCTTATCCCTGTGACAACTGCTTTAACCGTTTGCCTGACTGCATGGTCAACTGCCGCTACAAGGGCTGCAGATGTAGACGAGGAACCCTGAGAAACAGATTTGGTGTTTGTGTGCCTGTCAGACAATGCAGTAAGTATATATGAGCCAAACACCCCATCCTCAAAGCCCGTTCTGCTCCGTCGAGGTGGCATTTTCAGCCTGTTGATAGCATCACCCCTCGCTGAGGGAAAGGTGCACCGCTTACCAACAATCTCCTCAACCTCACACAGTTCAGTCAAATAAGACAGGACCGCTCCTCTCAGAGAATTAAATACCATAAGGCACACTTTATACTCCACTCTCTCCGGGATACGCATCCAGTGAAGAAGCTGTAATAGAGGAGTGACATGATCAGTTTAATGTCCTCCAAAAAATTTTTTTGTCGCGGCATTGAAAACTACCTGTAACCTAGACAATTGTACATTGGGGAGGCCAAGCATCCGGCTGTTGCAGTAGTTGAACCTTGAGACCACCAACGCATCCACCAGAGTTCTTGCTGCATCAACAGGTAGGCAGCTGCAAATGGGTCTTATCTGCCTCAGATGGCAAAGCTTGAGCTTACAATCCCTGATATTTGCTTTTCCATGTAAAGTGCCCTATCCAGGTGAACGCCTGAGAATTTTAAAGATTCCTGGGGGGCAATGCGCCCACAATATTAATTGCCTCTAAATAGTTGTAATGATCTTCTTCTTTTTTTCTCTTGTCTCTACAGATTTCCCAATGTTAACTATCACTTGAGTGTCGATCTCTCGATCTGAGGCAGCTTTAAACAGCTCCTTATCAGTCCTCAGTTCGATACAGTCTTGGATGTATTCAAGTCAGGAAATTCTTAGCCTCCCAACACTTCATCAATCCTATATTTTTCATTTAAGGATCAGGTGTAACAATGCGTGCTTCTCTCTTCTTAGCAATGCAACGCAACTAAGTTACACATATAGTGTAATTTCTTGCCTGCGGCGTTATCCCCAAAGGGGTCGCATGTGGCAATTCGGGACCTATTTATTTTTACGGGTAAGGGGCCGGCCTCACACCAGCTACTCTCATTTGAATCGGGAGTTTTCCAGCTCCAAATGCCTACTTTTTTTAACCTTCACACCCGTTTCAGTTTGCATTTCTTCTCAACTCATTAATTTTAACACTTGTCATAAAATATATATTTTCCGTTAAATCATCTATATTATTTTTTTTGCTTTCAGTAAGAGACATACCAATTGACCCTATAGATCCAGTAGATCCAAGAGAGATGGAAGGCCTTACAGCAGTCTGAAAACGTCAAAGTATATATTTTTAACTATTGTATTATTTAGTATTGTATTGGATGCATGAACTTAATACTTTCCCCAAATGTGTGTATGTCGTTGGAAAATAGCCATTGCCCTCAAATCAGTAATGGGAAATGAAACAGATATTGCTTCTCAATTATTTTTACAATTATGTGTGAACATTGAGCTGGCGACGAATGTTACTGGAGGTCAAGGAGAGATATGAGCTGTATCACAAACGGATGATGTAGTTATTGCCTTTGTAATGGCAAGACAAGGTTAACAAAGGCTTTGTAAAGGTAAGGTTGAAACACGGTGCTTCAAAGTTCTGCCGCATATAGCCGCATCTGAAGTCTCTTCACTGGCTGGAAATGAAGAAACGAATCCATTTCAAAATAGGCTTGCTGGTGTTTAAGACTCTGCGTGGGACTGCACCAAAATATCTCATAAACCTGATAGCACCGGCAACAACAAGCAACAGGACCTCAACACTTCCATCAGCCGCATCATGCCGCAGCCAAATAGAGTTTCCAAGGAGTAATATCAAGACGGTCTTTGGAGGTCGAGCCTTCAAGGTGGCTGCTCCAACCATATGGAACGGCCTACCAGATAAACTTCGTAATATGGAGCCAGAGAGCTCGTTCAGAAGCAGACTAAAGACCCACCTGTATACACGCTCATATATATGAGCATGTGCCTTTGGGATGACCAAGAGTCATGGAAAGGGGCCATACAAATCTTGAATTTATTATTATTATGATGATAAGGAGTATTAAAACAAAACTTAAGCAAGAATACTAAGGGATGATGAATAGCAGTATCAAGCATTTGAAGCTGGCTATGAAAGCCTTAAAACATTAATTAACTATGTATAGAAACTTAATCTTGTCTATTTCCTCCGACACAAATATATGTTTTTTTATATGGATGACTCATAACAAATATGCATGTATTTTATACTTACAGACATTAGCTCTGTCAAAAAAGTGGCAAGTCAATATAACATGGTTGTAGAGGATGGAATAGGAAGGTATTTCATTCATTCATGGATTTATTTAAACTTTTTTTTCAGTTAGCTGATAAATACATAGATCGGGCATAATACTTATCTTAAAAATAAATTCAAAAGTGAATTGAAAATATGTCCATTTATTTTTATATTATAAAATAGTATTTGCATTCACAAATATAATTATTGCATTGAAAAAGATTTTCTTTTCTTTTATTATTTCACACTATTAATAAAGTTTACAGAAATGACATTTACAAATAAGTTGTGATGCCACAAGGCCATGTTACTGCGGAAAAAATAACTTATATTTTGTTATTTGTTGCTAAAGTGTGTACACAGCCCTGTGACGTGGCCTCAAGAAAAACAAACAAATTTGGAACATCTTTTCCAAGCCCATGTACAAAAAAAATCAGGCGAATATAAAAATGTTTCTAGAAAGGTAGCAGCATTGCTCGGTGCGTACTATGCCCGGAGCAGTCCGGGAATAAGTTAAAAAAGAAATGTGTGTAAGTAGTATAAAAATTAAAAAGTAAAACGTAGAAAGGGAGGTGCGAAGAATTTTTTTTTAGGAAGGCAAGTGTTGAAATTTATGTGTCAAAAAAAAAAGGGTTTTAGGGAGGCGTGGTAGGATAAAGTTTGGAAACCACTGTATTAAACGCATTCCCACAAGCAGACATGTATAAGTTTGCGCCAACACATGCCGCATGTGGACCTACAATATAAAAACCCAATCTGAAATGAAAATAAGCCCTGTAACTCTTGCCGACCTTCCCTGAAACAGGGGTGACATTGGCAAAGTGAACCATCGTTTTACAGTATAGGTGGTCAGCCTCATACCAACCTATAAGTCAAGGAATTATACTCATTTCTTGTAAAGGCTAATTAGTAAGCCTTGCCGGTTTGAAATAAACACTACGGCCCTGGTGTGGCGTGAAGCCTGCTTCTTTTATTTCAGCTTGTATTTATATATATTTGTTTGTTTTTATCTATAGAAATTAATTTGTTCCACATGCCCAAGTGGCGTAGTGAAACACACCGGGTATTGCTAGTCTTTGATATAAGTGGAACTAGATGGCGAAAGCATTGAAAGATGCACTAGTTACAGGTACCTACCTGGGATGTGTGGTCAACGAAAAGTGGGACATGTGTCAAGAAGTCAGAAGCAGACTAGAGCAAGCCCGAAATGTCTTCGCTAAAATGAGCAAATTACTGTTGTGCCGAAATTTAAGCCTTGAACTCCGGAAGCGCATAGTGAGGTGCTACGTTTTCCCAATCGCTCTGTATGGTATGGAGGGATGGACTCTCACGCAGGCACTGGAGAGACGTATTGAAGCATTCGAGATGTGTTTATACCGAAAAATGCTTCGGATCTCTTGGCGTGATCGAGTCACCAATGAAGAAGTCCTTCAACGAATGCGCACTACAAAGGAGCTCCTGCCTACCATTAAGCAGAGAAAGCTAATGTACTTCGGTCACATTATGAGAAATGAGAAGTACCGTCTCCTTCATCTTATCATTCAGGGTAAGATTGAGGGGAGAAGATCTCAGGGACGCCGAAGGACATCGTGGCTGAAGAATCTGCGACAGTGGTTCGGCAGAAGCACCAAGTCCCTATTTCGAGCCGCAGCATCAAAACTCAAAATAGCTATGATGATCGCCGATCTTCGTTAGAAGTGGCACAAGAAGAAGAAGAAGATATAAGTGGCACTGAAAAAAGAAGGGAAAAATAGAAAGAGTGTGGTGTTGAATCAGGAAGAAAAGGAAGGGCATTGGTTAGCCAGCACGCAGTTTCCATCTTTGCGTCTGAAGTAGCCCGGTCCGCAGATGCATCCGGGCTCGCATCGTGGACTGTTGGTGCACTGACTGCTGACAGACTTGAAGCGTTCTGCGCACGTGTTCTCGCATTCTTCAATTCCACAACTGACATAGGCCTCCCCTGGACGGCAAACTGAAAATAAAAATAAATATTATTATGAATTATTTGGTGAGTGTTGTTTTTGTGTGTATCACACCTCAAGAGTCCTCTGCGAGCTTGGTCGTAGCTGTAGAAAGCGCCAATTCTCAAGCAAGACCCAGTTGCTGTAAGGCTGGATGGACCTTGAGTGACCGGTCTTTGGTAAAGGTATATGCCGTTTTCACCCAGCAAAGAGCGTATTTGAAAATATACTTAAATGATATATTATTTTGTGCTCTGCCGGGATTCCAACCCACAACCTTCCATTTACAAGTCAGAATTGTAAACCACTAGACTACGGACCGGTCACGACTAGACTACGAACAGCCCCTCCTAACAAAGTAGAGGGATTTTTTTTTTTTTTTTTCGTGCACAACAGGTTACCCTAATTACAGTGCACCCTCACAGCTATCAACACGCTGGGAGGAACTCTTTTGCTAGATTTTTAAATCTTAATAAATTACATTAAAAAATGTCTATATTTGACATAATATTTAAGAGCTTTATACTCCGAGTCACAGGGTGTTGCGCCACAACATCAGTACGGCTTTTCGGTACATGAAATAGATCATGTCCTCGCCCTCGGGTGTAGTCGTCAGGCACATAGAACCTGTAGCCCTCCAACAGGGTGGGACTGAATCCGGGATTAATCAGGAATTATCGTACAGGCGAGCCAAAGGCCGTGCGCTCCTGCATCCATGACATCCAAATGATGATTCCAATTGGTGAGATCTTCCCTCTCAGAGAGATTGTTGAAGATCCTTAGTCCTTGGTCCATAATGAAGGTGAAGGTAGATCAGAGATCTAGGAACGCTGGTAGATGCTGGTACTCCTTGTTAATGGAGAATAGATCAGAGATCTTGGAAGGTGAAAGTTTCCTCGTTGATGGGGTATATCCCTCGCTGGCTCCTAGAAGGTTGTGTTTTGCACTTTATATTCAGCTTAAAAGCTGACTATATTCTTAAAAGATGACTATATCTAACAGGGGAGGGTAAAAGGCCAGCAAAGAAAGAAAAAAATAGAAAAGAACACTCACGAGGTGGGCACTGAAACTCCAGCACACATCTGTTGATGGTTAGGTCCTTGATGAAGCCAGTTCTGCAAGAACACTTCTTGACACAAACTGCAGCACAAGCTATACTTCCTGATATAGGATTCTGGCAGGAGAGCTCACAGCTGGAGCCACATTCATTGTAAAAGGAGTTGCGGTCATAGTCACAGATAGATGCTGTAATACAAAGAAAAATGTACGGATTAGGCTGCAAAGGGGCTTGTCCATATGATTGGACGAAGAGGTGAGTGTTAAGACGTCTTTTGAACAGTCTCTCCAAATGCAGTTCCCTCAGTGATGCAGGAATAGCATTCCAAGTCATTGGAGCGGCCGCCTTGAATGCCCTGTCTCCAAAAACAGTGTGGAGCCTTCTTGCAAGGATGTACAGGCAGCTGCTTCTTGATGCTGCTGATCTGAGTGTTTGCTGGAGACACCAGCTCCGCATCAAGTACCCCGAAGCGCTCCCATGCAGTGCTTTAAACGTAAGCAAGCCGACTTTCAAGGTGACCCTCTCAGGGATTTTCAGCCAATTAGGAGCTTGAAGGTGAGGAGTGATGTGGCAAGACGTTGCAGCCCCATATATAAGTCTAGCTGTGGATTTCTGTAGCGATTGAAGCCTATTGAGCTGATTATTCATGGTGCATTGATTCCTAAGAAACCATCATGTGGAACATGGACTGAGGCTACACAAATCAGAGAGTCCTGGAGGATGGTGGTGAGACTACAAGGTGATAGTGACACCAAGAAAGTAAATTAATGACAACATTACACATTACACTGAAGTTGTAGATGTCAGTGGACCATAGACTGAAGCTGTACAAGATAGAGAGTCCTGGAGGACGGTAGGAAGAGACAAGAAAGTAATTAAAAAGTCTGTTTCTTACAGCAAGCGTCATTTGGTATGCATGTTTGGTTGTTGACAGTAGCCCTTATGTATCCTGGTATGCATGCGCAGCCTGTTCTGCAGTCTTCTTCACATATCAGATCAGAATCACAAGATTCGGTGCATTTAATGCAGTCACTGTACTCCTCGTTGGTGTTGCATGGCCCTGAAATGAAATTACATTAGTCTATCATTAGTTTCGTTTTTTTTTCTGTGTTAGTCTTGATGTCATATAAAATACCTATTATTATTTATTGATTTTAAAAATGTAATTTGTTGAGTATGTTCCTTGACTTATAGGTTGGTATGTGGCTAACCATGCTGTAGAAAATGGTTCACTTTGCCAATGTCACCCCTGTTTCACGAAATGTCGGCAAGAGTGGCAGGGTGTTTGTTCATTTGAGATTTTGGTTTTTATATTGTAAGTCCACGACCACATGCGGCATGTTTAAGCGTAAACTTATACGTTTCTGCTTGTGAAAATGCACGTAATGTGAGTCCTTAATGTTACATATCTTTGCAACTTAGATTAGATTGAAGTATGTGTTTTTTACATACCTTGACCACACACACAGTTGCAAATGACATAAATGAACAAAAATATTAAAAACAACTTTCCCATTCCGTTATAAAAAAAAAATAGTTTTTCAAATGTAAAAAATAGTGTATTATTGGAAAATGATATCCAGAATGGATACTTATGCATACAAATTTTACCTTTTATGTAAAAAATAACAATACTTGTTTGTTTGTTTTTTTTATGACAGCTCCATTTATATTAGTTTTGAAGTCTTCAGAGTTTTTCAAACATTCACGTGCGTACCATTCAAAAGCATGAAGTCCTTTACAATAATATGTAGGTATACTTAATATTAAGGATACAAATTAATTTGAGGATGATTTATTTTGTGAGCTCTGTTTTGTCTGAATCATGGTTGGTATGCGGCTGACCACCCATACTGTAAAAAATGGTTCACTTTGATCACACCTCAAGAGCCCTCTGCGAGCTAGGTCGTCGCTGTAGAAAGCACCAATTCTCAAGCAAGACCCAGTTGCTGTAAGGCTGGATGGACCTTTAGTGACCGGCCTTTGGTAAAGGTATATGGATTTTTCCACCAAGCACAGGGCATACGAGTATTTGAAATATAAATGCTATACTTTTTGTGCTCTGCCAGGATTCGAACCTACAACCTTCCATTTACGAGTAGGAAGTGTTACCACTGGACTAAGGACGCAACGCAACTAAGCTACATATATAGCGTAACTTCTTGCCGCGTTATCCCCGAAGGGGTCGCATGTGGCGAGTTGAACCTATTTATTTTTACAGGTAAGGGGGCCGGCCTTACGCCAACCACTTCAGTTGAAGTGGGGATTTGCCAGCTCCCGTGAGGCCTGGTACTCATTTCTTGTGAAGGCTGAGTAAGCCTTGCCGGTATTTTAATTTGGGGTTTGAAATAAACACTGAAACGGGAAATCATTGCTGACACCTTTGGTGGGATTCGAACCTGAACTCATGGCATGGAATGCAAGCTCTCTTCCAACTGAGCTATCGAGCCGCTTGTCCATATCGCCGACATTTATAAATATATTGATTGTTTGTAGACAATCAAACGGCTTTTTTAAGCCATTAGGACATCCACATACAAAGCTTTTATTTTTTGTAAACAAAAAAAGGATAAAATAGATTTGACATTTGCTGTGTTAGTTGGGCATGAAAACCACGTTTTCTGATAGCTTGTGCATTTTGATCATCCATAACTTCATTTACAAGTCATGAATGTAGCAGTTCGTGACTATTGAATTTTAAAACAATTGAATAACTGGTTTCAACGATAATTTGAAAATAAAACTACAAATAGCTGTCATTCAGGCAGTAGTCCTGACGCAGCCATTTCAAACCCCATTTAGCTTGATGATAACTTTGACCCTGGCAAGCAAGTTTTCATTGAGGTTTTGATGTAAACAATATTATTAAGCATTCCTTTAACCGCCCTATGCATATGAACGTATGCGATATGCAAACTTTGAGTTTACCATTCTGTTACATCCCGTATCATATACGGGCTTGACAAGAAATAATATATTCCAAAACTACAAACCGCCTGGCGGCTCGCCTGAGTTCCGAAATCACATCATTACAAGTCTAGACAAGTTAGTTCCTCAAGGGCCGGCTAAGCGTTTGGTTGTTTGTTTGGCGTTTTGTAATTTTTCATACTTACTCTGCAAAAGTCAGGGTTACGTACATTGTGGTTTCGATTCCTGATTATTTTTTGTCTGTTTCTACTTCTTTTTGACTAAAGAAGAATCTTGGGAAGACGAGCAAGAGGTCGCCTGAGAACTTTTTACTTCCAGGATTTGAAGAGGCTTATGGATGTCTCCCATTCACAATTCAAAAGGATGGCTATTATTGTCAGAGACAGATGGCTATAGCGCAAGGCACTGCTTTTATAAAATCATTTTTTTTTTTTTTTTAAGAAATCCTGTGCGGGAGACTCCCTAGATTCTAAAGACTCTAGGGGTCTATGACACTTGTTGTAGTGCCGCAGAGGTGTACGAGCTTGGTCGTCGCTACAAAGCGCCAATACTCAAGCAAGACCCAGTTGCTGTGAGGCTGGATGGACCTTTGGTGACCGGTCATTGGTAAAGGTTTATGAATTTTTCAACCCAGCGAAGAGCACATTAGAAATATAAATGGTATATTTTTGTGCTCCGCCGGGATCCGAATCCACAACCTTCCATTTACGAGTCCGAAGTGTTGCCACTACGGACTACGGACCGGTCCAAGATGCCAACAACACGCGGTGTACCTGAGCGGTTACCCATCCAAGCACTGACCACGCCCAATGTTGCTTAACTTCGGTGATCTATGGGAACCGGTGCTTTCAACATGGCTAACGTCGTTGACCAAACTTACACATTTACATCTGTTTATACATAGGATTATATCTTACAGTCTTTTATATTTACAGGAATATTCAATATGGATTTATTTATTTTAATTGTACAGAAGTATTATGCTTACATATATCAGACTAGGGTGTGTGTACAATTATTTTATTATTTTTCACAAAATGGAATGAAAATGTAAATGGTAACCTTTAATGGAATGGGCTAGAATAAAATAAAAGATTTTTTTTGAGGCTTAGAGCTATTTTCAAATTATTTGTCTTGGCATAAAAAAGTAAACTGCATGATAACATAAACAGCAGTCAAAAGGGACAGATGTGAGAATATTTACTGCATTGTTGGTAATACTAAAATGTCATCTCTGCACGGAAATCGTGCTCATGCATTGAAATTGTTATGGTCGATGAATTTGTTAATTTTGATAGAAAAATAGCATTGTGTAGGTATTATAAAACAAAACGGCATGTGTAATTATTGGGTTTTAAAAAGCAAGATAGTTAAAACAAAAAACATAGGATTCCACATGGATATTAAGTATTCTATGTCTGGTTGACAGGATTGTCTCATAGTATGTTTTAATACCGTGGTGAATGGAACATTTTCAGTTCCGTGACTCAACTTTTTTGTTTACCTACAAATGCAATATGTTTTGTTTTTTGGACTACGTGCCAGATTGCAGAACCTCTTTTCTCATACAATCAAGTTAGAACAATACAGAAAGCATTTGCCTTTGCGATTAAAAAAAAAAATACAATATATTTTTTTTCATTGTACGTCTTCCTTAGCAACTGTGCATACATCAAAATTAAATTGCTAAAAATACTTTCTTTCGATTGTTGATTGACTTGACGTCAATACTTCACAAGTTAAATTTATGATCTTGCAACTTTTAACATTACGCTCAAGAGGTAACTTACCCTAAAAGCTAATGTAGAAAAGTAATGTAGCAATGCTCCTAGTAGTTGGAGCTGTAGCGACCTCATCAACAGAAGCTAATGTAGAGTTGAGTAGAGTAACAAGCAAGTAAGGTGTAAAGCAATGCTCCTAGTAGTTGGAGCTGTAGCGACCTCATCAACAGAAGCTAATGTAGAGTTGAGTAGAGTAACAAGCAAGGAAGGTGTAAAGCAATGCTCCTAGTAGTTGGAGCTGTAGCGACCTCATCAACAGAAGCTAATGTAGAGTTGAGTAGAGTAACAAGCAAGTAAGGTGTAAAGCAATGCTCCTAGTAGTTGGAGCTGTAGCGACCTCATCAACAGAAGCTAATGTAGAGTTGAGTAGAGTAACAAGCAAGTAAGGTGTAAAGCAATGCTCCTAGTAGTTGGAGCTGTAGCGACCTCATCAACAGAAGCTAATGTAGAGTTGAGTAGAGTAACAAGCAAGGAAGGTGTAAAGCAATGCTCCTAGTAGTTGGAGCTGTAGCGACCTCATCAACAGAAGCTAATGTAGAGTTGAGTAGAGTAACAAGCAAGTAAGGTGTAAAGCAATGCTCCTAGTAGTTGGAGCTGTAGCGACCTCATCAACAGAAGCTAATGTAGAGTTGAGTAGAGTAACAAGCAAGTAAGGTGTAAAGCAATGCTCCTAGTAGTTGGAGCTGTAGCGACCTCATCAACAGAAGCTAATGTAGAGTTGAGTAGAGTAACAAGCAAGGAAGGTGTAAAGCAATGCTCCTAGTAGTTGGAGCTGTAGCGACCTCATCAACAGAAGCTAATGTAGAGTTGAGTAGAGTAACAAGCAAGGAAGGTGTAAAGCAATGCTCCTAGTAGTTGGAGCTGTAGGGACCTCATCAACAGAAGCTAATGTAGAGTTGAGTAGAGTAACAAGCAAGGAAGGTGTAAAGCAATGCTCCTAGTAGTTGGAGCTGTAGCGACCTCATCAACAGAAGCTAATGTAGAGTTGAGTAGAGTAACAAGCAAGGAAGGTGTAAAGCAATGCTCCTAGTAGTTGGAGCTGTAGCGACCTCATCAACAGAAGCTAATGTAGAGTTAAGTATTAAAGTATGTTGGGTACGCACAAGCAAAAATCACTGCCCACACACACACTCATGCTACTGTTGCATTAGTAGCCGGTAGTGTGTCCGGTCGACAACTCAGTTGGTAGAGTGCTTGCATTCCATACTGAGAGCTCGGGTTTGAATACCACCGAGGGCATCAGAAATAATTTCCCGTTTCGGTGTTTATTTCAAAACCCAAAATATTATACGGGCAAGGTTTACTCAACCTTCACAAGAAATGAGTACAAGCCCCCTCGGGAGCTGGGAAACCCCCACGTCAACTGAAGTGGTTGGCGTAAGTCCGGCCCCATTATCTGTAAGAATATATAGTTTCCGATCGCCGCATGCGAACCCTTCGGGGATAACGCGGCAAGAAGTTGCCCTTTATGTGTAGCATAGTTGCGTTTGCTAGTTGCGTTTTAGTGTGAACTAGGTTTTATTATACAAAAGAAGCTAAATTTGAAACACGCCGTCCTTAGGTTCTTGACTTTAAATTTTTATTAATCTTATAATTTATGGTGTTTAAAAAACCTTTAAATAAACTGTGAAAACAATGACTTAAATAGTTTCCACCTTTGATCAGTGATTTAAAAAAAAAAGAATGCACTCTAAATTTAAAGGGAGTTGTTTGCACAGATTGCAACGCCTGCATACAAGTTTGATATAAATACTCGTGGCATTTACTTCCAAAGTGCATTACTACCTTAACAGCTCAGTTTGCCATACAAAGCATTTTCCACTCTTGATTTTTTATTTTTTTCTTTCTCGCCACTTCGAGGATGAAGTTTTTGTTGTCGCTTTTGTTGCTTGCTGTTGTCGTCAGTGGGAAGAAAGTGGTGAAAACCACTCCGGCACCCACCACCCCAGCACCAACGACTCCTGAACCCACAACTCTTGCACCGACCACTGCCGCTCCGACCACGACCGCTGCACCTTTACGTAAGCTCATCAATATCATATCAACCATGCATGTTCACTGCTGAACATAAGCCCTAACCTTTTTTTCACGTTCAAAATACACGCTGCTTTGTGCCGTTGAGTGTAATCAAAAGCAGAGGCGTGCAAATACATTTCAGAATAAATATTTTTTCCTATTCATTTAAAATAACTCATTTCAAAGTGACTGAAGTGCCAATCTAATCTAATCTAAGCTGCAAAGATAAGCAGACATGTATAATTTCGCGCTAACACATGCCGCATGTGGGCCTACAATATAAAAACCCAATCTCAAATGAACATAAGCCCTGCAACTCTTGCCGTCCTTCCCTGAAACAGGGGTGACATTGGCAAAGTGAACCTTTTTTTTTTTTTTTTTTTACAGTGTGGGTGGTCACCCGCATACCAACCTATAAGTCAAGGAACATACATGACAAATTACATTTTTTTTTAAATCAACAAATAATAATATTTACATGGACACAAAAAACTAAATCATAAAACCAATTTCACTTTAATAAACCCTAGTCGCCAACATTACAAATCAACCCCCATTTCTTTCTATCCTTACATACTTCTTTCATTTCTTCTAGAGTCATAACCTTCTTCATACAGGCTGTTCTTTTATTATGACTCTGGATATTCCATTCATTCGAAATTTCGGATATCTGGTCCATCCATACCTTTCTCAGTCTTCCTCTACCACGACATCCATCTATTCTACCAACATATACTTTCTTCGTCAGTCTTTTCTCATTCATTCTCTCCATATGCCCAAACCATCTTCATGTAACACGTGCAGAGGATTCTAGGATCATCAGAACTGTCTTAGATAGTGCCCCCTCAGGTGTTAGACCACTCGACCAATGATGGCTCTAATAGAACTTGAATTTTGATTTTTTAATCCCGAATCCCACCAAGGGTGTCAGAAATGATTTCCCGTTTCGGTGTTTATTTCAAACCCGAAATTAAAATACCGGCAAGGCTTACTTAGCCTTCACAAGAAATGAGTACCAGTTCTCACGGGAGCTGGGAAACCCCTACTTCCACTGAAGTGGTTGGCGTAAGGCCGGCCCTCTTTTCTGTAAAAATAAATAGGCTCAACTCGCCACATGCGAGACCTTCGGGGATAACGCTGGCAAGAAGTTACACAAAAAGAACACTTTATGTGTAGATTAGTTGCATTCTTAGTTGCGTGTTCACTGCTGAACATAGACGCTGACCTTTTTTACCTTCACAATACATGGCTTTGTGATCAAAAGCTGCATCCAACCTTACAGCAACTGGGTCTAGCTTGAGAATTAGCGCTTTGTAGCGATGACTCAAAACAATATCTCAAAACAGAGATTGAATGATTTTTTTTTTTTCAGCAACATGTTCGGATCCCAATGAAGAGTACAATCGCTGCGGCAAGGTGTGCGATCCCAAGTGTTCTGACGGAGACAGCAAGTTCAACACTGAAGAGTGTGACACCAAGTACTGCCAGGGCAGGGACTATGAGGGTGGCTGCCGCTGCAAGGAGGGGTATGTTCGGAGGGAGAGGTTCGGACCCTGCGTTCTGCACTGCGATTGCCGTGAGTAACCATTACTTACATAACAATAACTATTCATGTAACAAATAATTGACATTAATGCAACTATATTGACCGATCGGTAGTCTAGTGGTTAACACTTCACAGTAAATGGATCGTTGTGGGTTTGAATCCTTACAGCCTTACAGCGGCATATGACACTGTGAATCACAGGTAACTGATATTCAACGTGAAAAACATGACCGGTCCGTAGTCCAGGTGGTAACTTTTCGGACTCGTAACTGGAAGGTTGTGGGTTTGAATCCCTGCGAAACACAAAAAAATACCATTTATATTTTCAAATTTACTCGTCGCTGGGTTGAAACATTCATAAACCCTTACCAAAGACCGGTCATCAAAAGGTTCATCCAGCCTTACAGCAACTGGGTCTAGCTTGAGTATTTGCGCTTTCTACAGTGACAACCAAGCTCGCAGAGGGCTCTTGAGGTGTGATACACACAAAAACAGCGCTCACCAAATAAATCATCCTAATACTATTTTTATTATAAGTCTGTAAACATAATTTAATTTATTTCATATTTACTAGAGAGAATATATATATTTGAGGATAATTCATTTCATTTAATTTAATACATGACAAAAGAGCGCCGTTTTTGTGTGTGTCACACCTCAAGCGCCCTCCTAATCATGAATGAGATATTTTATAAAGGTGCTGTTTGAGTGCTCCCTTAAAAATGCCAACAGATTCCGAAACCCTCACTCCGGGTGGCAATCTGTTCCACTCCATTGGTCCCGCAAACCGGAAAGCGCGATCCCCAAAATTAGTGCATATTTGACGGCGAGGCTGCATCAACCTGACAGCTCGACACCCCGCTGACCTAAGTGTCCGCCCCCTCACACTCACCTCAACAGGGGAAAACATGTCTGCTAGAAATGATGGAGCCAAACCATTTAGGGCTTTATATACCATCAAACACACACGGTAGACCACCCTCTCAGGAAAACGAAACCAATGTAGTTCTTTCAACAGCGGAGAAAAGCTAACAAAGTTTTTTTTGTGTGCTAATAGACTACAAGGTTTCTTTGCTGAGAATTTTTTTTCAAACGTGGTACCTACCTACTTTATTCTGACTCTGTTCTTCAATATGACACAAATAATAATATGTACAAACATCAAAACAAATACAAAAAAAAACCTTAGCCCTAGCCGCCAGCATTACTTACATCATTTTATCTTTGGAATGTCTTTGGAAGTGCCCATTATTGTACAATCTCACCCTAATTATATTTTCAGCATCCTGTGGTAAAAATGAGTTCTACAGCTGTGGTTCCCCGTGCGACAAGACCTGTGACAACTTAGGACTTGCCTGCAACATCGCGTCATACGTGTGTGTGGAGCAGTGCTATTGCATGGAAGGTTACGCAAGAGACGACAAAGGAGTCTGCGTACCCACTGAACACTGCCCACGTAAGTTGCAATGCTCAGTTTCAATCTAGTACTTTACTTCTACTTTCGCCGGCTCATAAGCCTTGCAATCTCACAGCCTCCCCCACCACAATCCTCTCTGTCCTGTGTTGCTTCCCTCCATGGTCCCCTCACTCCCAGAACTTTGGCATCGGCTTCGACGTTGTCTGCCTACCGCATCCTGGGACGTCCAAGTGGTCTAATCCCTGAGGGGGCACCATCCAAGACTGTTCTGATGATCCTAGAATCCTCTGCACGTGCTACATGTCCGGCCCACTGGAGTCTTCTTGATTTCATTACTGACACTATGTTTGGGTCTTGAAACACGAACATCAGCTCCGCTTTGGTTCGGATACGCCGCTGATCTAATACAAAATAGGTATATAAATATAAAGGTATACCATGTCTTCTAGACCTTTCTGTATTAGGTGCTTGTAACTCCTGTGACAGATAAACGATAGACAGACAAGATCCAGAAGTGAATAACTATCGTGAAAGAATAGATTCTTTGCCTTTGATGAGCCTTTGATGTGAGGTTAAAAAAAGAGGATCCAGGCAATAAGTGCCTTCCGCCTCCTTGCAAAGGCTTTTGCTGCTGCCCACATTATCCAACCTAATTACTTAGTGAGTAATTTCAATTCAAATTGATATTTGAGTTGAAATAACAGTAGGCGATTGTTATTATTAGAGTAAGTAGTTGATATTACAGTAGGTGAAATTGAGTTGAGATTACAGTACTGCGATCACTACGTCAGGAAGGTTTCCTGTATTATTATTATTATAATTATGTCAGGCTTATTTATTTTAAATTACAAATGAAAAGAGAGTGCCGTTTTTGTGTGTGTCTCACCTCAAAGGCCCTCTCTGATTACGGATAAGACTGTCTAAGAAGGTGTGTCTTGAGTGCTCCGCGAAATACACCCACAGATTTGGATTTCTTTACTCCGGGTGGCAGTCTGTTCCACTCCACCGGACCCGCAACACGGAAAGCGCTGTCTCCGAAATTTGTATGAATCTGACGGCGCGGCTAAACCAAATTGACTGCTCCATCGCCCGCGGATCTGAGTGTCTGCAACCAGATTGAGGGGAAGATTGAGGAAAGAAATGCTCAAAACGACTCCAAGAATTTCTAAAAGATATATTGACAGATATGTACTGTTTTTTCTACAAGGAGCTCAAAAGAATTAGCCATAGATAGGGAGGAATAAAGAAAAAGATTGCAAACATTGCTGCAAGTCAAAATTGAGATAAAAGAAGAAAGAGAAGACAAGGTAATCCTCGCCGTCATAATTCATTGCGTGGCAACTTGTTGTTTTCTATCTCAGTGTTCATTTATTTTCAAATTAGTTAATCATTTTCTCCTTTTCGACTTATTTTATTTCCTATTGCTCCGACATCCTCAATTGTTTCATTCGATTGAATGTATAAAAACCAGGGACATGTTTTCCTTAACTTTCCAGCAAGACAATGCTCCAAGCGAGAGAGGTTCTTCCGTTGCGCCGACATCTGTCCCCTGGAGATCACCTGTGCGGACCAGCTAGCCGGGAACACGGAGAAGGCCTGCTCAGTGCCAGATCCTGCCGTGTGCGAACCACAGTGCAAGTGTGACTCGGGGTATGTCAGGTCTATCCTTGGAGGGCAGTGCGTCAGAACAGAGAAATGTAAGTAGATCAGCGTCATAATTATTATAGTTATGATTTTTCTTGGGGTTCTAATCTAATCTAATCTAATTTGCAAATATATGTAACATTAAAGATTTACATTATATGCATTTTCACAAACAGACACATACAAGTTCGCACTTCAATATGCTGCATGTGGACCCAGAACATAAAAGCCCGAATCTCAAATGGATATACATACAACACCTGCTCTCAGAGTCAGTCTCCCCTCAAATTGATATACACGCTCTAACTCCTGCTGACCTTCCCTGAAACAGGGGTGTCATTGGCAAAGTGAACCATTTTCTACAGCATGGGTGGTCAGCCGCAAACCAGCTTATAAGTCGAGAAACATACACAACAAATTACATATATTACGTTCTCGTTTCATTAAACTGCAATTCTTTATTTTAACAGAATTTATTTAACACGGTTTGGTTCACAATTTACAATAATTGATAATCTCTGCGTATATTGGTCTTCACGGCAAAATGCTTGGAGCGACTAATCACTCTCCGCACCATTGCAGTCTTTATATGTACCTAGGTAAAAAATAGATCTTTCTTCACCAAAGTTCTATCCAGCCTTACAACAACTGGGTCTTGCTTGAGAATTAGCGCTTTCAACAGTCCGGTTTCAAATAGTCCGGTCGATAGCTCAGTTGGTAGAGTGCTTGCATTCCATGCCGTGAGCTCGGGTTCGAATCCCACCGAGCGCGAGGGTGTCAGAAATGATTTCCCGTTTCGGTGTTTATTTCAAACCCCAAAATAAAAATACCGGCAAGGTTTACTCAGCCTTCACAAGAAATGAGTACCGGCTCTCTCGGGAGCTGGGGAACCCCCACTTCAGCTGAAGTGGTTGGCGTAAGGCCGGCCCCCTTACCTGTAAAAATAAATAGGTTCAACTCGCCACATGCGACCCCTTCGGGGATAACGCGGCAAGAAGATACACTATATGTGTAGCTTAGTTAAAACAGTGATGACCAAGATTACAGAGGGCTCTTGAGGTGTGATACACACAAAAACAGCGCTCAACAATGGTATCATTAATATTGTTGGTTAAGCCTTTAATGATCTTATTTTTTATTCCAGGCTGTGAGATTGTGGACCCCTATTCTGAATACGCGAAGTGCACCAACGCCTGTGCTGGAGGCACCTGTGCCAGCCCCGCCTATGAGAAGTGTGGTAAGAAGTGTGGTCCAGCAGGCTGCCAGTGTAAGCAGGGGGCCCTGAGGAACGCTGATGGTAGATGCATCCCAGCTAGCAAATGCCGTGAGTGTGTTTAAAGTTCATTAAATGTATCATAGCTCAAAGTTGATTTCGATGATTAAAAGGAAATAGCAACATTTAGGTCAAAAATGAGTTATGAACGCTATCCTACTTAAAATTTTCCGCTCTTTCTAATTCTCTAACTCTCATAGCTCTATGATGATTTTTGTTGTTGTTTATGCCCAAGCAAACAACTGTGTTTTCAAAGTATGGTTTTGGTGTAACTGACAAATTTTGTCCATTTTTGTCCTAAAAATTTGCGCTTGTGACAACCGTTTAAATCTTAAAATGAGATTGTCTGCATTGAAGACAGTTGGATAAGTTTTTTTGTTTTTAATTTACACAGATGGCAGCACTTCACCCTAAAATTGCAATATTTAATTTATTCTATTTTTTATAAGTAGTTTGTGTATTTACACTGATAATTCATATTGATTGATGATTCCTTGACTGATTCCTTGACTGGTATGCGGCTGACCGCCCATACTGTAAAAAATGGTTCTCTTTGCCAATGTCACCCCTGCTTCAGGGAAGGTCGGCAAGAGTTGCAGGGCTTATGTTCATTTGAGATTGGGTTTTTTATATTGTAGGTCCACATGCGGCATGTGTAAGCGTGAAATTATGCATGTCTGCTTGTGGGAATGCATTTAATATGAATCCCAAATTATACATATCTTTGCAGCTTAGATTTAGATTTAGATTTAGATTGATTATTTAATTTTTTTTTTTTTGAAAAAAGAAAGGAAGAAAACATTCGTAATTTATAATTAAAATAAATCGATAAAAAGACAAATAATCAATTTAATTTATTCCTTTGGAAACTGCTCCATCTCATTACTAATGATTTATATCTTTATAATATTTTTCCCAGCTTGCAACGATCCTAACGAAGTGTTCAGTGCTAAGTACACCACAGCTAGATTCTGCTTTGACCATCCAGAAAAAACCATCGGATGCATTTGTAAAAGTGGCTTTGTCTACAAGTCTTCTACAGACAGAACTTGCATCAAGAAGAAAGAATGCGGTGAGCTCTCTTTGTCTTCTATTCTATACTAATAATAACCAATATTATAAGTTGAGGATACGTAATAACTACACAGTTAAAATATATTAATCGGATATTAGACGAACCGTCATAAGAGAACTTAAATTATTCTCGATGTTTTGTAAGCAACGTAGCTAATGTCTTCAGTTCATCCTCAGATAAGATAAGACAAAATTTGTATAGCCCCTTTTATGACAGTGTGTCACTAAAAAGGCGCTTGTCCGTATGATCGGACAAAGAGGTTAGTCTTGAGACTTCTTTTAAATGGTCTCTCCATATCCAGATCCCTCAGTGAGTCGGGAATAGCGTTCCAAGTCATTGGAGCGGCTGCCTTGAATGCTCTGTCTCCTCAGTCGTGTGCTATTCCTTTTTTTTCACTGAACAGGTTATTTTCTTTGCAACTTAGATTATTATAGGTATGTGTTTTTCTATTTAAATCTCATTAATTATTTTTGTTTTTTTTTTCAGTTCCCCCTTGCCCTCAAGAACATAAATAGAAAATAAAACATACAACTACTTATCTGATTAAAAAAAAAAAGTATGTATTTTAAATCATTTCCTTTATATTTTTTCTTAATATATATACATATTTTTTACATCTATTTAAGTAACAAAAAAGACTGAAAACAAATAAAAATAAAATACATACTTAATATGTTCGATTGACATTGTATATTTAAACAATATACAAACTTATTAGAATATTCTTATGGTATTAAAAAATATATATTTAATATTGAAGATGTATAAACTCAAAGTGTTAGGAGATATTTCATTTAATTGATTTCAATTTACATAATATAGGTATACATCTTTATAATTTTTATGTGTACTTCAAGTTTATAATATGTACCTACCTATAAATTTTATAATATTCAAGTTTTTATATATTTTCTGTTTTATTTTTCTGCGTCTATTTTGCGATGCATCAGTATATTTTTTCTCAGCTTTCCAAATATAAAATATTTCATAAATACTAAATCATTGCTTAAGCAGCACCAAAAAACCTTATGGAAAATACAAAAGTACCTTGTTTTAAAAGCAAGCGTGTGCGTTTTAGTTTTCATAGATTTGTTTTCATTTACACCATGGTTGATTGTTTATGAAATGTGTAGTACTATATACCATCGAGTTCCGCTCCCCTATGTTATAACAGAGGGGAGCGGAAACTAACATACTGAATTGATACATACTTGTTCCCACTTGCGTTCCTCTCCTGTCAAACGTTGCAGTGGTGCCCCCAATGTTTGGCGGCAACAATAACAAATATAACGCATTAAATATTACAATAGTTATAATGAAATGAGTGATAAAATTAAAATATGAATATACACCTTGAAAATATGAAATACTGACACCAATTTTGGCGATCACAATAGGTATTTATAACGCGTGTTATCTGTCAACTCTAGCTATTTCCGTAGCCGTATATATACATAATATGGGCAGCCGTTATTTGCAATGGTACCAACATTCAAGTTTTTTTTTTTCATTCTGCCGATTTTTTTGTTCATATGGAAATGAAACTGTGGAGTTCTTTGTTCTCTTTCTAACTAATGACCATTTTTGTAAGTACCTAAGTTGAGACAGATATCTATGTCTATTTTCCTTAAAATACTTTCTTGTCCACAGATATTATAAGTCAATGGTATATACCTATATTATGATCATTATTTCATCAATTTCTTTCTTGTTATTATTTGTAATCATTTATGTACTTACATATTAATATATCAGCTTGAAATGTATTGAATACAACTACTTATATACTTAAGTATGTAATAAAATATTTTATGTAAACTATATTTGAGAATTTATTTTCATAATACGGGGCTATTCTTATACATTTTAGTCTTTAGTTGAGCCCACGCTTTGACAAACTAATGGAGCCTGCGCTGGAAGTTTCATCAGCACGGTCATTCTTACCTACCGAATTTTGTAATATTTGTATGAAAACAAATCAGCTGTTCACTTGCGGCCATCTTGGATTGACAGATCTTCATACAAATGCGTCATTAGTTTGCCAAAGCTTGGGCTCAACCGACGACTAAAATGTCTAAGAATAGCCCCGTTAGTGCCACTATCACCTTGTAATCTCACCACCATCCTCCAGGTCTCTCTGTCTTGTGCAGCCTCAGTCCATGGTCCAATGACACCTAGGACTTCTGTAAATGTAAGCTGTTACGCTGTCGCCATTCCGCTAGAAGTGTCCAAAGCCTCTACAGAGCTAATTCCATTTCTTCCTATCCTGACATACCTCTTTCAATTAAATTCATATCCATCACCTTTATCATACATATTCTTCTTTTCTTCTTCAGTGTCATATAATAATAATAATAATAATAATATTAGGATGATTTATTTGGTGAGCGCTTTTTTTGAGTGTATCACACCTCAAGAGCCCTCTACAAACTTCGTCGTCGCTATAGAAATTGCCGATTCTCAAGAAAGACCCAGTTGCCATAAGGCTAGATGGACGATGGTGACCGGTCTTTGGTAAAGGTACCTATATGAACTTTTCAACCCAGCAAAGAGCATATTTGAAAATATAAATTTGAAAAGAAGGTATATTTTTTGTGCTCCTCCGAGATTCAAACGCACAACCTTTCAATCCCGAGTCCAAAGCGTTACCACTAGACTACGGACCGGCCATGTGTAATGTTGTCACTTATTTACTTTGTTGGTGTCACTATGGCCTTGAAGTCTCGCCACCATCCTTCAAGGACATATTCTTTATGAATAAGCTACAATAATGTATCTAATCTAATTTAATCTAAGTTGCAAAGATATGTAACATTGGGGATTCACATTACATGCATTGTCACAAGCAGACACGTAAAAGTTCACGCTTGCGAATGCCGCATGTGACCCTACAATATAGAAACCAAGTCTCAAATGGACATACACACTGTAACTCTTGCCGACCTTCCCTGAAAGAGGGGTGACATTGGCAAAGTGAACCATTTTCTACAGCATGGGTGGTCAGCCGCATACCAACCTATAAGTCAAGGAATATATACAGCAAATAACATTTTAGACATAAACAAATGATACACATTAAAATCAAATAAGTACATATTACAAAATTGTAATTTAAAAATTTAAAAAAATAATAATTGGAAAACTTGAGAAACCCTAGCCCTAGCCGCCAGTATTACAGATCAATCGCCATTTCTTTCTGCCCTTACATACTTCTTTCATTTCATCCAGAGTCATAACCTTCTTTATACAAGCTCTCCTTTTATTATGACTCTGGATATTCCATTCATTCGCAATTTCGGAAATTTGGTCCATCCATACCTTTCTCGGTCTTCCTCTACCACGACATCCATCTATTCTTGCAACATTTACTTTCTTCGTCATGTATGTTGTCATGCATGCACTGCAAATAATATTTTAGCATACGGATAAAATAACAACCATCATTAAATTAACACAAATATTATAAAATTTATTTTTACTAGTAGATAGGGCTGCACTCAAAGTATAAAACGTTGTATAAATAATCACCCATTGTGTATGTAGAAAAAATATATGGAAGATACAACAGTGCCTCTAGTGAGTATTTTAATTTTCATCCATTTCTACCTGTTTACGAGACGATTGAGTATTTACAAAATGTTTTTCATCACACTTATTTTTATGGATCAATATTTAAACAAATTTAATTCCAATCTTATAATTTATGTATTGACACAAAAATTCATGAATTATTTGAAAACGCAAAAACAACCCTTACTACGTGTTAACATAACAGCTATAGCTGTGAAAAAAATATTACAATATTTGATCAGTTTGAATGAATATAGAAAAGCAAATTCAGACATGGAAAACACAAAGTGTTCGAAAGATGTTAAACAAAAATCATCTTTACCGTTACATCTTATTAAATCACTTTTTGCAAATCCAAAAAAAATGTGTTGTCGATACTTTTTATTTTTCTTAAGACCTATAAATATAGAGTGCCTTACTTGAAAAGCCATTTCATTGAATTGTTTTTTTAATTAAAAGGTTGTATAATATTTTAATTAAAAATGAAATTCATTTTATTAATTTTTGCACTTAGTGCAGTGTTGGCACAAGAAGATGTAGTCGGGGACAACCCAAGTCCAGAAGCTGTGGAACCTGCAGAACCTGTGGAACCTAGTGAACCTCTGCAGCCTGTGGGAATTATGCCAATAAATGCTGTTTTGCAAAATGATGAACCTGTGGAACCACCGACACCTGTGGAAATTATGCCAATAAATGCTGTTTTTGAACCTACCGAAACAGTAGATACTCCACCACCCATACCACCACGTAAGTTAAAAAAAAGGCTAAATACTAACCAATAGGAGCTGCAGAGAGTCTGGCATGCTCTGTTCTGTCATATTTTGCCTTTGCTGAGAGAACTACACTGGCTGAGGGTCCGAGACAGGGTAGAATTTAAGTTGTGTCTCACTGTACACAGGGCCCTGAACGGCACGGCACCCCCATGTCTCGCTGAGCTATGTTCTGTCGATAAGCCTTCAAAACGACCACTACGCTCTGCCCTCACTGCTGTCAACAAGGTCATAGTGCCCAATAGAGCGAACACATCAAATTTTGCAGACAGGAGCTTTGAGGTGGCCGGGCCGGTTGCCTGAAACAATTTGCCTGTCGGTGTTCGCGCGAACCATCCTACCACCACCTTCAGAAAGGGACTGAAAACACTGCTTTTCTCCTAAAGCCATGGCGCCCTTGAGATGGTCCTGGACCATTAAACGGCACCACAGGAAAGAAATCATCCGTCATCATCATCATCATCTGTCGCAAAGTTGCAAAGATATATTAACATTTAAAATTCATTTGAAATGCATACCCCTAATAACACACGTATAAGTTCTATAATCTATAATCTAACTTGCAAAGATATTATTACATTTAAGATTTATATTAAATGTATTCCCGCAAGCAGACACATTTAAGTTCACGCTTAAACATGCCGCATGTGAACCTACAATATAAATTCCACTCTCAAATGAATATAAGCCCTGCAACTCTTGCCGAGCTTCTCTGAAACAGGAATGACGTTGGTAAAGTGAATATTTTTTTACAGTATGGGTGGTCAGCCTCATACCAACTTATAAGTCAAGGAAAGTTCCTGCTTACAAATGCTGATCCTCACTCCTCAAATACATAAACCATGCAACTTTAGTAGACCCTGAAACACGGGTAAAATTGAGGCTATCAGGGGACCACCCATAGGTACTGTAAAAAATGGTTCACTTTGCCAATGTCACCCCTGTTTCAGGGAAGGTCGGCAAAAGTTGTGGGGCTTATGTTCATTTGAGGTTTGGATTTTATTTGTAAGTACACAATCAGCATTTGTAAGCGCGAACTACACTTGTTGGTTTGTGGGCATACATCTGAGAGCTTTAAATGAACATATTCTTGCAACTTAGATTATAGATTATAGATTATAGGGCAATAGTGGTGTATTCCACAATTTCAGCTGAGTGGTGTTTTGGCATATGCGCCAAACGTAGCACGGCAAGAGGTTACAAATATGTGTAGCTTAGTCACGTCATACTGAGTGATATTATGAAAACAAGTTGCCATGTAATAACTGAAAATTAAATGTAAGACTTTATTTGCTCATAATTTTCTATACCCGCTGGCAGATTTACATGTGACGTTTGGCAGGTGTACAAATAAAAAATCACAAGCAAAAATAACAAAAGCTTTTGCCATTTTCTCAAGTCATTTTGTTCCATCATAATAATCTTTAATCTAAGCTGCAAAAATATAAGTATTACATTAAAGATTCATATTACATGCATTCCCATTAGCAGACACTTGTAAGTTTGCGCTTAAACAAGCCCCATATGGACTTACAATATAAAAACCGAATCTCAAATGAGCATAAGCCCTGCGACTCTTGCCGACCTTCCCTGAAACAGGGGTGACATTGGCAAAGCGGACCATTTTTTAAAGTATTTTTAAAGTAAAGCCTCATACCAGCCTATTAGTCAGGGAATATTGCATATTATCTATAATCTAAGTTGATTAAAGAAAGTAAGATATATTACATTTAGGATTAATTTTAAATGCATGCCTACAAGTAGACACGTTTGCGCTTACACATGCCGCATGTGAATTTACAACAAAAAATTCTCAAATGAACATAAGCCCTGTAACTCTTGCCGACTTTCCTGAAACAGGGGGGGACTTTGGCAAAGGGAACTTTTTTTTACAATATTGATGGTCAGCCATGTGGCTTTATACAAACCCAATACAATATGTATAAACCCAAGTTAACCCTTCAACTGCGGGTGGCACGCATAAGCGTCAAGTGTAAACTTGCATACAGTGCGGCTGTCA
Organism: Agapetus fuscipes; assembly: GCA_951799405.1. Taxonomy (NCBI): domain Eukaryota; kingdom Metazoa; phylum Arthropoda; class Insecta; order Trichoptera; family Glossosomatidae; genus Agapetus; species Agapetus fuscipes. The sequence goes on from OX637363.1 coordinate 3,922,548, forward strand.
ATCATAGACGTCATCCAACTTTAAACTTATCCCTGACATTGTTCAAAAAGTCTGCAAGTGGAAATATGTGCTAAACCTTTGTGATTTTTGTTCTTGAACAACTTATACATGTGACTGTTCACATAGTTTAAAGTGTCAAAAAATGTGCTTGAAAAAGTATTCCGTACTGGGGGTATTCATATAGCCAGAATATTCAGAAGCTGTTTTCTAAAAACCTTGATTTCATCAGCTGTCTGCGATGACCCTAATCAAGAGTACCATCCATGCGGGGCTGTCTGCCGGCCCAGCTGCTCCGATGGCCCAAAGAGCTACAATGCCGAAGAATGCGACGCAGAGCGCTGCGAAGGAAAGACTGGTGAAGGAGGCTGCCGCTGCAAGGAAGGATATGTGAGGGAGAAAAACTTCGGAGAGGATTGTGTGCCAATCTCAGAATGCCGTAAGTTAAACCTTTTTTTTTTAAGAAATCCTGTGCGGGAGACTCCCTAGATTTCAGAAACTCTAGTAGTGCTATTCTTAGACGTTTTGGTCATCCGTTGAGCCCACGCTTTGATAAACTAATAATGCCTGGGCTGGAAGTCACATCACCACGGTCATTCTTACCTACCTAATTTTGGTAATATTTCTTTGAAGACAAATCAGCTGTTCACTTGCGACCATCTTGGATTGACAGATCTTCATACAAATATAACCGATAATCGGTAGGTTAGAATTACCGTGGTGATGAGACTTCCAGTGGGTTAGAGCGAATGCTTTATTATCAACTTTTAGTTCCATCTCAACCACCTTGACCGCTTCATATTGTCCAAACGAGAACTGCTTGTACAAGTGCATGCCTATAAAACTCATTATGTGTGTGGTCCCCTCCGGAACACAGTTTCTACATTATTAGTGAGAGAGAACCTTCCCTCAGCATGACTTAAGTCCTTTTTATACTTGGTTCCCTTTTCATATAGCTTTAAGACCTAACATAAAAATAAAAAATTAGGCTGATTTATTTTGTGAACGCTGTTTTTGTGTGTATCACATTTCAAGAGCCGTCTGCGAGCTTGGTTGTCGCTGTAGTAAGCGCCAATTCTCAAGCAAGACCCAGTTGCTGTAAGGCTGTATGGACCTTTGGTGACCGGTCATTGGTAAAGGTTTATGAATTTTTCAACCCCAACGAAGAGCAAATTTGAAAATGTAAATGGTATATTTTTTGTGCTCCGCCGGGATTCAAACCCACAGCCTCCCATTTACGAGTCCGAAGTGTTACCACTGGATTACGAACCGGTCAAGTGTTGTGGTTTCATGATTTGTTCGAAGCGTCTTTCTGTTAACTATTCTATTTTTACTATTGTTTTCAGCAATTTGTGGTGCAAATGAATTTTACAGCTGTGGATCACCTTGTGACACGACGTGTGACAACTTGGGTCTAGAGTGCAACATCTACTCCTTTGTTTGTGTGGAGCAATGTTACTGCAAAAAGGGATACGCCAGGGATGAAAATAATGTCTGCGTTCCAACCAGAAAATGCCCACGTAAGTTTCTATGAACATGCCTTTCCATTACTATCACACCTTTTCAATTCTCCTTGGCAATTAAAACTTTATTTTACCAAACATATAAAGCATAAATTAAATAAAGAAATGCTAGGTGGTCATTATTAACTTTTTAACTTTTTTTTTTAATTATAAATTTAGGCTATCAGGTCAATAGTGAGGAATTCCACAATTTTAGCTAAGTGGCGTTTTGTTCTACTCTTCATTCCTTATTATAGTATCTACCAAATCAGAATTGGTGTAAAATAGTTTAACAATAGTTACAATAGTTAACTATTCAGTATAAATATTTTACAATATAATAGTTATTTTATAATACAATAGTTAACTAGTTAGGTTTAAGTTAGAATTACGGTCGTTTGACATTTTGACAATTAAGTAGATTGATTTTTAAAACTGAACAAATTTCAAAACTTAATTTAAATCGGATATTAACGAACCGTTTAGAGAGACGTAGCCGACGTCTTCAGGAGAACATCCTCTCTGTACGGCGACTGAGGATGAACAGAGAGGATGTTCTCCTGAAGACGTTGGCTACGTTGCTGACGAAACGTCGAGAATGATGTAAGTTCTCTCTAAACGGTTAGTTAATATCCAATTTAAATTAAGTTTTGAAATTTGTTCAATAGTTAACTATTGTAGCTATTGAAAAAGCTCTTTTTCTCTCAATTTCTAAACTATCTTACACCACTTTTGATTTGGTAGGTATTACAATAAAGAATGAAAATGATGCCAAAACGCCACTTAGCCGAAACTGTGCAATATATACCACTATTGCCATGATAACCTCAATTAAAATTGAGGTTAATTATTAAATGACATGTTAAATTTGTGTGTTCTTATTTGTAGCAAGGCAATGTTCCAAGCGTGAAAGGTTCTACAGATGCCTGGAGGCTTGTCCCCTGGAGAGGACATGTGCCGATGAGCTGGCCGGAAGAAATGAACAGGACTGCAGCTTAGCTGAACCAGCGGACTGTGAGCCACAGTGCAGGTGTGATACAGGATACGTGAGGTCCATCCGCGGAGGACAGTGCGTCAAAAGGGAAAAATGTAAGTGCAATTAATCATGGAAACCTTCTTCTTCTTCTTTTCGTGCCACTTCTAGATTGGCAATCATCGTGGCTATTTTGACTTTGGATTCTGGGTCTCGAAGCAGGGACTTGGTGCTTCTGCTGAACCACTGTCGCAGGTTTTTCAGCCACGATATCCTTCCGCATCCCTGAGATCTTTTCCTCTCAATCTTACCCTGTATGATAAGATGAAGGAGACGGTGTTTCTCATTTCTCAAAATGGGACCGAAGTACATTAGTTTTCTCTGCTTAATGATTGGCAGAAGCTACTTTGTAGTGCGCATGTAGTGATCCTTTGAGAATTAGGAATGTGCTAACGTACGCATTATACAAAAATCCCAATTCAGTCTATCGGTAACCTTTCAACTGTCAACAGATGTGTTACGTAATTAAAAAAAAAATCCAATAAATGCCAAACGTGCCCACAAAAAGAAATAAATCTTTTATGAAATTTGGAATAATATTTCACTTGAAAAACTATGTCAGATGAAAACTATAAACAACATAGATTATGGAGTTATCTTGAAATATCATTGTCTTTTTCATTTGTCCATCTCTACGCCCCTTTTAATGGTGGATAGGGGGCACCTTAGAAATCTCGCCCAGGGCGCTGGTAATGCTAAAACCGTCAGTGGGATTGGGCGAGGAAAGCGTTGGATAGACAGTGGGAGCTGCAGTTGATTAAGGAGACCAAAACCCACTCAGGGTTGTCATACTAGTGATTAGATAATAACCTTAAAAACAGTAAAAAACAATATACTTCATATTTGTACCCATCATACTTGTGTGAATTGAGCAGTCGACCAGATAGGTGGAAAACAACGCATTCTTCGTTCTGCACAGAGTGACGCCGTAAACAGGCTTCAACTGCCACTTCGACGGAACAGAACCGATTTCGGATACAGGGCTTTTAGTTTGGCTGGTCCATCCTGCTGGAACAGTCTACCTCTGGATTTGAAAACAGAGACTAGTGTTGGCAGTTTCAGGAAGTTGCTTAAGACACATTTGTTGAACAGAAGCTTCAACACATTAAAGCGCCCTTGGGGTGGCTAGTGCCACTAAACCGTGCCGTATAAAAATTGGCCAATTATTATTATTATTTAATGTATTCTTGGATATTCTAGGTTGTAGCATCCTGGACCCTTACTCGGAGTATGTGAACTGCCCCAACAACTGTCCTGGAGGCACTTGTGACAAGCCAGTGTTTGACGTTTGCCTGCAGAAGTGTGGAAACCCAGGATGTCAGTGCAGGAAGGGAACTGTTAAAAATGCAAATGGAAAATGCATTCCTCAACACAAATGCCGTAAGTTGAAGGGTATTTCTAGATACAAAAACAACAGCATGACTTGAACTTTTACTCCTTAAATAGAACATTTCCAATCTACAATAAACATCCCTCGCCAATGGAACTACAAGCCAAACTGACTGGTCCATAGTCCAGTGATAACACTTGTGGTATTAAATCCCGGGGGAGCACAAAAAATATACAATTTATATTTTCAAATTTGCTCTTCGCTGGGTTGAAAAATTCAAAACACCTTTACCAAAGACCGGTCACTATAAGGTCCATACAGCCTTACAGCAATCGGATGTTGCTTGAGTATTGGCGCTTTGTAGCGATGATCAAGCTCGTAAACACCTCTGCGGCACTACAACAAATGTCATAGACCCCTAGAGTCTCTGAAATCTGGGGAGTCTCCTCGCACGGCAGCCTGGACCTCTCATCTAGGCCTATTACATGTGCAGCATTAGATTTTCATAAATGCTTGCAGATACTTTTGCTAGTATGCAACTTCTCGCCACGTTTTTCCTAAAGGGGACATATTTAGAAAATGTCGCCTATTTATTTTCACAGTAGGTATATTTGAAATAAATAGAAGTATCTACAGCAAATTTTCTTACACTTTCCTTTAGAGATGCTCCGTAATTATAAAAGATTGTATTGTTACATTCAAAAGGTCAAACTATTTGATTATAGAAAGCAGCATTATCAGTAACTCTCCCCACAGGTATTTAGATTTATTATTAGTCAATGAATATAACGTTCCATGTGTTTTGTTTCAGCTTGCAAAGATATAAATGAAATCAATAGTGGCAAGTCAGTTGCAGCAAGATTCTGTAAGGCGAAAGCATTGAAAGTGTTTGGATGTGTTTGCAAACCAGGCTTTGTTTACAAGTCTCCCAGTGAAAGAGTTTGTGTCAAGAAGGAAGAGTGCCGTAAGTAAAATTTACTATCACCTTGTAGTCTCACCACCATCCTCCAGGACTCTCTGTCTTGTTTAGACTCAGTCCATATAGTAGGGACAGCATAGCTTGAGTCCTATGACAGTTTTCAAAATTTCACCAATATAACCTCACAGTTATGTTTTCATATTTTATTTATTACCTACACTAATAGACATTAGTGTCATGTGTAATGTCGTTTCCTGATTTGCTTTCTTGGTGCCACTATCACTTTTAAGTCTAACAAACATTCTCCAGGACTCTGTTTTGTGCAGACTCAGTCCATGGTCCATTGATACCTAGGATTTGTCCTGTTATACTAGTTTATATTATTTCACTTCTTTTTGCTCTTGTCCTTGTTTTGGTTTAAACAATTTAGAGGTAGTTACACAAATTCCTTGTTTTGGGACCTGTTGCACCAACCTCCAATCAATATTCGATTGACACATTAAATTTGATTGCTTAATTCTGGTAAGGACATCGGTTGAATATTTTTTGTAAGTGGGTAATTATGTGATGTAATTGGAACAGAAAATATGATTTGCATCAGCTTATTTTAGTAAATGCAACTAAGTAAATTTTTGATTTGTTGGGAGAAATCACGCTTAATTTGGATTTTTGTCTGATTGGAGTTTGGTGCAACAGGCCCTAAACTATAGTTAGTTGTGACTTTGGCTCACTTGAAAATGATGCTCACAGGGTAAACTAGACTTAATTTACTTAATTATTGATTTAGGATGCAAAGACACTGAAATGTACACAGACTCGGCTCCATATTGTGCCAAAACATGTCACGACATAAACAACCCTGGTTACAAGCGTTGTTCGGCCGTTAGACCTGGCTGTGTGTGCAAGGAAGGCTATGTGAGAGAATACACAGAGGGACAGTGCATCCCACTCACAGACTGCCCGAGGATTAGAACCGAGTTGTGAAGGTTGTCGAGAAAATGGACCAAATGTATATTTTGAAGGAACGAAAAGATTGTAATGATTTTCTTGTTGTCACTGTTGTGTATTTTCCTTGACTTATAGGTTGGAATGCGGCTGACCACCCATGCTGTAGAAAATGGTTCACTTTGCCAATGTCACCCCTGTTTCAGGGAAGGACGGCAAGAGTTGCAGGGCTTATGTTCATTTGAGATTGGGTTTTTATATTGTAGGTCCACATGCAGCATGTGTGAGCGCGAAATTATGCGTGTGTGCTTGTGGGAATGCATTTAATATGAATCTCAAATGATAAATAGCTTTGCAACTTAGATTAGATTAGATTAGATCGGTTCACTAATAACTTGTTTAACAGTGCTATAATTTTTTTTTTATTTTATTTCTTTAATAATTAAAAATTGATAGTAAGAATTGAAAACGTAATTTTTACATATTTATCTTATTCTTTCAATTTACATACATCTGGTTTCCATTTATCTCCACAACATTTAAATTTGGATGAAAAGATATCAAAGCTCAAGGTCCGTAAGATGTTTCAATTCACTTTTTGTTTTGATTTTGTTTTTGCATTGCTCTGAGTGATTTTGTTTATTTGTCTTATTTTAAATAACTGACACGGCTTTAAGCATGTTTTAAGCTTTTTGCACTCACAATTACGGGCTTTGGAGCATTTGACTTTTTTTAACATCATGTTACCAGTTGTAAAAATTTAAAGTGGAGTTACGGTCGTTAGAAATATTTACAAATTATGATTAACTTTTAAGATGAATTACGCTTTAGGGATACCAAAAGAACAGTTATGGAAGAACTTGCATTGTTTGTTTATTACATGAGAATAATGTGAGTTCTCTCAAAAGGACTTGTAAAGTTTAGGTTGGAATTACGGTTGTTAGATATATTTACAATAATAATAACTACTTACACAGTTAAAATTTATTTATCGGATATTAGACGTTCATCCTCAGTTAATCCTCAGTCGTTGTGCACAGAGGATGTCTCTTGAAGACGTTAACTGCGTCGCTAACAAAACGTCGAGAATAATTTAACTTCTCTTATAACGGTTCGTCTGATATCCGATAAATAAATTTTAACTGTGTAGTATTATTATTGTAAACTGTGTACTATTATTATTGTATTTATTTCACAGATAAGGTAGCCATACACTCCACCCTTTGAAGGTGTTGAACTCAGCTTTCAATGGCTTCACCGAACATATCCGGGCCCATTGGTATACTTCTCCATGATATCCGAAAATGTTATTGATGTATTTTCTTCTTTTTTTTAGCGGAATAGACTGACAAATAAAAACTTTTTGGATTTGGAATGGATTTAAATCACAAAATTTAAGAGCAACTGGATGATTCATAAAAATACTGACATTTGAAATACTGCTCTTATCGCCCAAGAATATAAATTATTGTTGAAATTGTGAGATAAAATATTTTAAATTGTTACAAAAGTGTTTTTCATTGATTTATCTATTAACCTATCACACTCTAAAGATGATCCCAGCAATGATGTTCAATAATTCAAAGAAATATTACCAAAATATGTTTTTTCAATGATAACAAACCAATACGATCACCATCAACCCCTTCTGGGCCGACGCAAAGCAATTTTGGTCTGATTTCTTACTGTCAATACAAAAAACACAACACTAACTCAAAGGCCAGCGCCGTTTCGAACCTCTGAGAAGATCGAAGCGCCTGGCTAACCGTTGATAATGCCCATCGAAGCCTATGGGCGAAACTGTTTGGAAAAAAACAACCAGACTACGGCTACACAGCCTGAAAAAGTTATTATTATGTCAACTATCGGCTGTGAAAGCTTTAATGTACAGTTATCATCCACATAGGCTGCAACAACCCGGGATAGGTGTTGGCTTCCTTGATATATGGCTACCAGCCAAGGTGGATATTATACCAGGTGTGTAAACTGATAGTTTTGGTTGATTGCTTACATCGACTTATATCTGTAGACTAGAAATTATTTTAACCTTTTCGATTCTGAATTTATTTGCTACATACGCACCGCCAGAACGGAATTCTTTTTTGAGGTTATTTTTTTACACATAAATTGATTTCCTACCTTAATTACTTGATGAAACTTCAAAATTTATGAAAAAGTATATTCATTAGTTATCCAGGAACACAAATCACAAACTTTCAACACATGTTTTTACTTGTTGTTTTATGTAAAAACAAGTAAATCACATAATATAACTTAAAAGTGTATATTATACGCACATTCTATAACTAGATTTTATATCCATTAGGTTTTAAACAATTTTTGTACTCACTTAAATACTCGTCACTAAAGAGAAAAATAAAATTAGTTATTTTACAAAAAACAAAAAACGTAAACAGTTATCTTGCCTGGATTTTGTTTATAAACATTGTGTAACGAAATGAATTTGTTTGTTTGGTGGAATGGAACATGAGATTTGAATTTGAATGGAAAAAGGAAAACAAAAGAATGCAGAAAAATAGAGAAGAAGCTTGCCTGGCGTGAGAGCCACAAGCATGTGAATTTGGTCATAATTAATATTGCTGTGGTTTATTATATATACGTTGTGATTGTGGAATAATAAAGTGTGTTTAAATGTTTGATTCCTTATCTGTTTTATAAGTGATATTATTAAGTGATTTGTAGCAGAGCCACAAATGGTGTGAGAGAGTTCTCTTGAGCACGGCTTGAGTCTTGAAGCGGATTTTGAACGAACGAAAAGTTAGCAGTGAATATCCTCACATATTACAAACATCCTAATTGAATACTATCAAAAGAAAAACCCTCACAATTGGTACACACGCGCGGGACGAGAGATCGAGCTGTTCTGATGAAATATTTGAGGAAGAATATTTTCAAAATATGTATAATATGAGATTTTATTAGTGTACCTATAATGTAAGCAACAAAAAAGTTTGAAAAATTTGAACACCGATGTCAGGGGAAGCTTTAAACTTCGATGACATGGATAGATGCCAGCCGCACTGTATGCAAGTTATGTCATGACATCTATGCATGCCAGTCGCAGCCAAAGGGTTAAAGAAAATAGACATTAAGGGTGATTGAGAGGTCAGCGCGCCCAACTTTGATGACCGAAATAACCCATATTTTCAATGTTAAGGTAGCATTTTTTCTCCAGATTAAATTAACACATAAAATTAGGTATTTTTTCCCATCAAACACCAATTCAAAATAATTTTATTTACGGAGATACCTTAAATGGAGATTTCTACTGTTGTTATGAATAATTCATAACTTTTTTTTATTTCAAAACATTTATTTTGATTAGTTTTATTTTTTCTAGATGAAAATTATTTTTTTATACTTTTCATTGATTTTTTATAGTTATTTAAAAAGTACACAAATTTTGCATACGATCGTGTAGGTAAATTTGCCATTGAATGGTATATTTTCTTTTTAGGATTTGAAGTAATATTTTTTATGTTTGTAATGCAATACTTGTTTTATTTTTTCTCCCCCGATTTCTATTTATCATGGAAAAATAAAGATTTCCATACACAATTTTGACTGATTTCAGCGCCATGCGGCCGCTTCGGGAACCTTAGAAAATAATAATTATTCACTGAGCATGGCAGAAGAGAATAAAATGTATTTCGCTGGCTTTAAAAAGTTGAAAAGCAAATTAACGTTGTTACTCGAATAAATCGTTTTGTCAAAATACATCAAAACTATGACGCAAACTTTAAGCGCTGTATAAGTCCTAATAGGTTTTTTGTTTACGTTATGATTAAGTTAAAACGTGGAGTGTCATACTTGGTAAGCGCTGTATTATGTCGCATATTGACATAATACAGCCATGGGTTATTGGATATTGAACGTAAAATATTACGTTTTAAACTCGACACTAGTGTTTATAAAGTGTATAGCAACTGAGACGCTCGTAAGAGGTGCTGCTGTGAGTCAGATACATTATTTGTATGCGCCGCGGCATAGTTAAAGCGTTGACATTTATACTTGGAGAAGGGATTCGTTGTTTTCGGCACACGCAAGATGTACGCACGCTTTACAATAAAGAGCCATAACTCAAAAATTGGGAAAATTGAGATTTTGATGAAGAACCAATGTGAAGAACGCAATAAAAATGCGAAAAGAAGGTAGGAGTTTTTGATTGTTGTTTTTGAAGTTGATTTTGTTGTAAGCTCCAGATCTCAACTGTTATAAATTGCCTAAGCAAGACCTCCTTGACTTGTAGGTTGGTATGAGGCTGACCACCCGTGCTGTAAAAATCGGTTCACTTTTGCCAATGCCACCCCGGTTCAGGGAACGGTGGCAGGAGTAGCAAGGTTTATGTTCATGTGAGGTTTTGTTTATTTGTATGCACACATGCAGAATGTGTAGGCGCGAACCTACATGTGCCTGTCTGTAGGCATGCATTTCAAATGAGCCATAACATATCTTTGCAGTTTAGATTATAGATAGATTATACAAGACGTAAGTTGAAGAGTCCTTACTTCATTAAGACTCATTTAATTTGAACTATTTGATTATTGTATTTGATATTGATAAGTATTAAGATTTGAATTGCGCGCGAAGATTGAAATTGCGTGCCTACCCCCCCCCCCCCCCCCCCCCCGGTCAACAGAATTATTATGGACAATATGAACTTTTAAAATTGCGTGTCTACCATCCCCTCCCCCCCTCCCCCCCTCCCCCGTCAACAGAATTATTATGGACTAAAGTACAACAAAAAAAATGTAACCCGCCACGATTACAAAAGTGCTAAACCCGGCTTGCCACGATTTTGAGTTGGACACCCCTGTGCTAGAAGTTTCTATGTTATTTTCATTTTTTTGTTACCTTACTAGTTTCTGTCTTTATGTGCCAAACTTTAAGACTGAAAGTGTATTTTGATTAAAATAGTATCCAAGCCAAGTCCTTGTTTTACTTTTCACGGTTTTTATCATCACTTAACTAAAATAATTACGTGAAATATTATTTTTCAGTTTCCAATTATGTTTTCAAAAAAAGTGCAATAAAAAATAATGGATAATGTTTTGACATAATTTTCTGTATTTTACGGATAAAAGAGAAATAAGTCAAATTTATACCAATGATATTTTTTTACAATTTATACAAAAGAATGTGATGAGATGGTTTGGGCATGTGGAAAGAATGAATGATGATAGACTGACAAAGTATGTATACAAAGAAAGTGTGAAAGGAAAAAGAGGGAAGGGACGACCGAGAAAAGTATGGAGTGATCAGATTGTGGTGATTGTGAAAGAATGGGATGTACAAAGTGAGCGTAAAAGAAGAAAATGCATGAAAAAGGTGATGGATATGAAGGAATTGAAAGAGGTATGTCAGGATAGGAAAAAATGGAGGCAACTCTGCAGAGGCTCTGGCCACCCCTAGCGGAATGGCGACAGAGTTACAGCTTACAGCTATTTAAGTTTTATTTTAAAAGAAAAGAGAACTATTAACTTGTGTCATGGCTGATGTGGGCTTTAGTGCGACAATTAATTAAACATGCAAAACTTCGAACGCAACTTCCCAACCTTCTTAATATTTGAGTTATTGCTTTTTTTTGTTAGGTGTGCGATATATAAAAAAAATACCCACGTTCATAATATACAGTGTGAGACAGACGGAATAGTACTTTTGCACGCCTTTGTTATAACAAAAGATATGCTCTGCTCACAACAAACGTTTGAATTCAAGATGCCAAAAAATGTTTAATTATTTCAACATAGAATTATACTTATGCAAAGTTGTTTCGTTTTGCAATTTTTGCATGCATAACTTCTGTACCAAACATGCAGTCGTGAATACTCAAACATAGCGTTTAAACAAAAGTTTATAAAACTTACACGCTCGCTAAAAGCGTTAATATACTTTACATATTTTTTTGATGAAACGTAATGCTTGACATAGAACATTAATTTATATACTTCAGCAACGACATCTGCCCATGATCAGTCAAAGTTATTTGACATAAAATTACGCTTTTAGTTTCATAAAACAATTAAAGAGGTTCTTTAGTCCCGATATTAATAATCTTCTTAAGCTCTCGTATAACCTTAAATATCAATTTCAACCTACTTACAAAAATGCCCTTAGTAAGAAAGAGAACAAAGAACATCACAGTTGCATTTCCCCGTGAAAAATATTTCTAGAAAGGTGGCAGCATTGCTGCGTGCGTACTATGCCCGGACCAGTCTTTGAGATATTTTGGTGCAGTCCCACGCAGAGTCTTGAACACCAGCAAGCCTATTTTGAAATGGATTCGTTCTTTCACCTTCAGCCAGTGAAGAGACTTCAGGTGCGGCGTTTTATATCTGTATCAATCATATATATGCCAATCCGTAGTCTAGTGCTTAACGCTTCGGACTCATAAATAAAAGGTTGTGGGTTTGAATCCCGGCAAAAATATAAATAGTACACAAAAATATACTATTTATATTTTTAAATACGCCTTTTGCTGGGTTTAAAAATTCATATACCTTTACCAAAGACCGGTCACCAAAGGTCCATCCAGCCGTACAGCAATTGTGTCTTGCTTGAGAATTGGCGCTTTCTATAGAGATGACCAAGCTTGCAGAGGGCTCTAGAGGTGCGGTTCACACAAAAACAGCGCTCACCAAATAAATCGTCCTATTATTAGGTATATGTTGCAATCTTATTATCCTGCTTTTTACTGGTTCCCCTTTTTTTCTTACCGCTAATTTAAATGAATTAGCTCACTTCCAATCAACAAAGTAAATAGACATTTAATGAGAAACAAAAAATTATGGCATTTCCATCCCATGATACAAGGAAGAATTGAGGGGAGTAGGATTCAAAGTTTCTAAAAGAATTATGACTGGACAACCGGGCGCAAGTAGAAAAGTGGGAAGACCCGGACTAAGATGGGAGGATGGAGTGAGAGGGGATGCAGTGCAGCTTCTTCAGGAGACAAGTTGAAAGTCAGCCGCTGAGGACAGGAGGAGCTGGAGGGAATGTTGCAGGAGACCAACGCTTGATATGGGCAGCAGCGCTATCGGAAGAATTCAAAGATGCTAGAAGTATATATAGTCCTTGTATCTGATTCAGCAGTGGAATTGCAAATGATGCTCTCTAGATTGAACGAAGCTTTGAAAGGTAATAATTTGAAGTTGAATGCAAGAAAGACGAAAGTTTTGATTTTTGAAAGAGATGATGAAAATATAAATTATGAATTTAAAATTAATGGAATGAATGTTGATGTTGTAAATGAGTTTGTATATTTGGGAAGTAAGTTTGAAAAAGATGGAAGAATGGCCGGTGAATTTGAAAGAAGAATAATGAAAGGCAGGTGTGTACTGGGTGCGACCGCTTGCATCGCCAGGAACCAAAATCTCTCAAAAAATGTTAGATTGGCGGTGCACGGTGGTATACTAGTGCCAACCTTGATGTATGGAAGTGAAGCCTGGACGGTGAGTGAAAGGGAAATTAGTAAAGTCCATACAGTAGAAATGGACTATCTAAGAAGTATGATTGGGAAAAACGAAGTGACAGGGTGAGGAATGATTTTGTAAGAGAAGAATGTGGTGTAAGGGAAAGTGTGAAAGTGAAGATTAAAAGTAGTATGTTAAGATGGTTCGGGCATTTGGAGAGAATGAGTGATGATTTGATTTATTTGATTTGATTTGATGAAAGATTGACGAAGAAAGTATATGTTGCTAGAATAGATGGATGTCGTGGTAGAGGAAGACCGAGAAAAGTATGGAAGGATCAAATCTCTGAAATAGCGAATGAATGGGATATCCAGAGTCATAATAAAAGGAGGACTTGTATGAAAAAGGTTATGACTCTGGATGAAATGAAAGAAGTATGCAAGGACAGGAAGAAGTGGCGGCTAATCTGCAATGTTGATTTCTAATGTTGGTGTATTCATTTGCTACATTTTTTGCATAGGAAATTTTTGACTTTTTTTGTATAGATTTACACTTGTTGGTTTGTGGGCATACATCTGAGAGCTTTAAATGAATATATCCTTGCAACTTAGATTATAGATTATTATAGATTATAGAAGACATTATTGCTGAAAAGAACCTAGGCCAGAGGTCCGCAACCAGCGGCTCGCGAGCCACTTGCGGCTCTTTGAATGTGAAGCTGCGGCTCTTTAGTTCCATACGCAAATATTGTCAATTTTATCTTTTTATCCAAAAAAACACTTAAAAATTATTCTGAATCGATTAACAAGGATTAGGCCGGTTAGGCCGGCCGGCAGGATTAGACCAGTCCATAGCTCTGTGGCAACACTTCGGACTCTGAATGGGAGGTTGTGGGTTCGAATCAAAGCGGAGCACAAAAAATATACCATTTATATTTTCAAATTTGCTCTTCGCTGGGTTGAAAAGTTCATAAACCTGTACCAATGACCGGTCACCAAAGATCCATCCAGCCTTACAGCAACTGGGTGTTGCTTGAGAATTGGCGCTTTGTTGTGACGACGACCAAGCTCATAAAAAGGTTGATAGCTCAGTTGGTAGAATGCTTGCATTCCATGCCGAGAGCAAGGGTTCGATCTCAAGGTTTACTCAGCCTTCACAAGAAATGAGAACCAGCCCCCTCATGAGCTGAGAAACCCCCACTTCAACTGAAAGTGGTTGGTGTGAGGCTGGCCCCAAATCACCACATGCGACCCCTTTCGGGGATAACGCAGGCAAGAAGTTACACTATATGTATGTGTAGCTTAGTTGCGTTTTTTTAAGGCACCGATTTTATCTCTCAGCCACTTGTACTTGCTTTTCAGCCCCCTACCCCCCAGGCGACGCTACTTTTATGTAGGCAAGAAAACATTTGCGGCTCTTTACAAACTTTTAAATTTTGTAAATTGTACTTTTTGGCTCTTCCGTCTCAAAAGGTTGCCGACCCCTGACCTAGGCCAATGGTTGTCACATCATTTTCTAGCTGCAGTATCTAAAGCATGAAAAGCTATAATGATTGTCAATCTTGCATAGAAGTGACACTAAAAGAATGATGTATGTTCGTCTAATATCCAGAAAGCCTAGTTAAAAAAAATTAAATTAGGCTAGTTTTTTGGTGAGCGCTGTTTTTGTGTGTATCACACCTCAAGAGCCCTCTGCGAGCTTGGTCGTCGCTGTAGAAAGCACCAATTCTCAAGCAAGACCCAGTTGTTGTAAGGCTGGATGGACCTTTTGATGACTGGTCTTTGGTAAAGGTTTATGAAGTTTTCAACCCAGCGAAGAGCAAATTTGAAAACATAAATGGTACATTTTCTGTGCTCCGCCGGGATTCGAACCCACGACCTTCCAGTTACGAGTCCGAAGTGTTACCACCTGGACTACGGACAGGTCAAAGTTACCTAACTGTGTAGCTAAGTAATTGTTAATATAAATAAAAAGCAAAAAATGGTTCACTTTGCCAATGTCTACCCTGTTTCAGGAAAGGTTGGCAAGAGTTGCAAGGCTTTATTTTTAATTGGGATTTGAGATTGGGTTTTTATGTTGTAGGTCCACATGCGGCATGTGTATAAGCAAAATTATACGTGTCTGCTTATGGGAATGCATGTAATGTGAATCTTAATTGTAATGTTTCTTTGCAACATACATAGATTATAGATAAAAACAAGTTTTGATAAATAACAGTAGAAAGTACCTACAAAAGAATGTGATGAGATGGTTTGGGCATGTGGAAAGAGTGAATGATGACTGACAAAGTATGTGTACAAAGAAAGTGTGAAAGGAAAAAGAGGGAAGGGACGACCGAGAAAAGTATGGAGTGATCAGATTGAGGAGATCGTGAAAGAATGGGATATATACAAAGTGAGCGTAAAAGAAGAAAATGCATGAAAAAGGTGATGGATATGAAGGAATTGAAAGAGGTATGTCAGGATAGGAAAAAATGGAGGCAACTCTGCAGAGGCTCTGGCCACCCCTAGCGGAATGGCGACAGAGTTACAGTTACAGTTACAGGAATAAAAGAAAAAAATAAAGTTATTTAAAAATCAAGAGTCGGAATTTAATGTAATTCAATAGTTTCAAATAGGTACATAAATAAATTGTGTATTACATATTAAAAATAAATACAGTAGGTACAATAAAAACCAATAGTTATTGTTTTACAGTGATAAATATATTTTTTGTAAGTGGTAAGATTGATGAAATACTTCATCCATAGTGTAAATGTTGTAATTGTAACAATGGTCAAAAATGAATTGGCAAATTGGCAAACAAAATAAATGCTTGGAAGTGCTTGATGATATCTTTCAATTTTCAATCAGAATTGTTGTAAGATCTGATATTCTGTATAGGAAATACTAGTCAGGAGATGCCAAAACAACTGAGAAGCAAGCAAAAAATATTTATATATCATCAAATGGTATAGTTTTTGCCATCACTAAAATTTTAATAAAAAAATATACAATGCATTTACAACACTATGAAGAAGACACTTCAACAATAATAATGGAATTCAACGATCCATTGCAGGCTGGAATAGCAGATTTAATGGTTTAGTAAGGCTTGCACTTCTTGGGGTCGATGCATTTGCCTCCCTTGCACTCTCTGATGAAGCCTGGAGCACAAATGCATCCAGACTTGCTGGCAGACTTCCCGAGTGGCTTCCTGTTGGCACAGGTAACCTCACAATCGTCACAGGTCTTGTTGGCCCAGATTTGGTTTTCACCACACTCTGAAAATACCACAAAATGAATGAGTTGTGTTACTGATCATTGTCAAAAATTAGCCAATGAAGTCTGCGCATGGACGTCTAAGATAGGATCTTTTAATTAGAACTACTGAAGCTAGCAGCCATATTGTTGAAGCGACAGATGAGTCAAATTTATCATCATTTCGCTCATTTGCTGCAACAAAGTCTTATCTCAAAAATAACAACTTTTCATAAAATGCAATTTATTCATTGGGCCGGTGTGGTTTGCCATTTATTCACATAGATCTGCGACTTAACCTTTCCACTTTCAATATTTTGGCTATATGAATACGCCCAGAGCAGAATACTTTTTCTTGCACATTTGTAAAACATTTATTGTTTCCTACCTTAATAAGATTGCCAACACTTGTGAACAAACTATGTGCATAGTCACATGTATTAGTTATTCAAGAACAACAATCACAGAGGTTTAGCACATTTCACTTGCAAACTTTTGAATTCTTTAACAGAGATGTCAGGGATAAGTTCAAAGTTGAATGATGTCTATGATTGACAGCCGCACTGTATGCAAGTTTACACTTGACGCCAATGCGCGTCACTAAAGGCTTTTGTTTTTCAAACAAAATTCAAGGATACCTCACACACTTTGTTTTATTTCAATTTTAAGATGGGAAGCCCTTAATGAATCTGTACTGTTACTGTATCCTGCCGCCGTTCCACTAGGGGTGGCCGGTACCTCCGCAGATGCGCCTCCACTTTTTTCTGTCCTTACAAACCACTTTCATTTCCTCAATATTCATCACCTTTTTCATACATACTCTTCTCTTATTTTCACTCTGCATGTTCCATTCTTTCGCAATCTCACCTATTTGGTCTAACCATTCTTTCCTCGGCCTTCCCCTTCCGCGCTTTCCTCTGACATTTCCTTTGTACACTTTCTTCGTTAGTCGTTCATCATCCATTCTTTCGAGATGTCCGAACCATCTCATCGTACTTTTTTGTACTTTCATTCTCACATTCTCTTTTATACCACACTCGTTCATGACCCAATCATTACGTACTCCATCATTCAGTGTATTTCCAGCCATTGCTCTCAGGTAAGCCATTTCAACCGTACATACTTTACTCAGCTCACATTCATTAACTGTCCACGCCTCACTTCCATACATCAATGTCAGAACCAATATGCCATTGTGGACCGCCAATCTCATATTCTTCGTAAGTTTCCTATTTCTTGCAATTCTTCCAATCGTTCCCATTACACTTCTTCCTCTACTAGCACGCTTTTCCAATTCTTTCGTCAATTTCCCATTCGACTCAAACTTGCTTCCCAGATAATCAAATTCTTTCACGACCTCCACTCTTGTTTCATTCAGTCTTATCTCAATTTCCTCGCATTCCTCAGTCCTGTCAAACACTAATACTTTCGTCTTACTGGCATTCACTTTTAAACCGTTCTTACTAAAAGCATCATTCATTTTGGTGAGTATCATCTGGAGCTCCTCCGCTGTATCAGCCAACACTACGGCATCGTCAGCATAGAGAAGAACTCCAACATTCGTCTCACCCACTTTCACACCATAATGAGAAATTTCTGCTTCTTTCATACAATTGTCCATGATTATGTTAAATAACCACGGACTCATTACACACCCCTGTCGTACTCCCTTGTAAACATCAACCCATTCGCTACATTTACCATCCACTCTTACACACGCCAAACTATTTTCATAGATGGCGCGTATTCCATTCAGAAGCTTGCCGTTCACACCGTACTTTAGGAGTACTTTCCACATCATACCTCTGTCCACCGAGTCAAAAGCCTTCTCGAGATCCACAAAAGCCGTGTAGACCTTCCGACCCACAGCCAGATGTTTTTCAACAATCTGTCTGAGAGTGAAGATCTGGTCTACACACCCTCTTCCTGGCATAAAGCCAGTCTGGATATCAGAAACCCCAATGACCCAAAACCCAAATGACCGGTAGACAGTCTCACTTTTTTTATGAGAACCTTACACAATACTTTACCAGCTATACTGAGAAGACTGATGGGCCTGAAATTTTGGCAGTCCTTTTTGTCACCTTTTCCTTTGTAGATAGGAACAATGACCGCCTTTTTCCAGTCCATCGGCACTTTACTCTCTTTCACACACATCTTGCACAGTTCAAACATCCATTCAACCATGCACTCCCCAGCACATTTGATCATCTCAGCATTCACACCATCATTCCCAGCCGCTTTTCCATTCTTCAGATCTTTTATACTTATTATCACATCCTCTTTCACAATTTCTTCATCGCTGTCATTATATTCAACATCATAATAGTCTCTTTCGCCCTGAATGAAATTCGCCATGAATGACTGTATATATACTCACTGCAATGCTTTGGATCGATGCACTTTCCATTGTCTCTGACAAATCCGACCTTGCAGACACAGCCTACACGGTTCTTGGCACAGCTGGTAGGGGAGCGGTTAGAGCAGGTGCCTTCACAGCGGCAGTTCCTGGAGTGCTCTTCATTCTGTCCACACGTGTTACCTACAAAATATGATTAAAAAATTCAAGTCTGCTGAATAGAAGAAAATGCAAGCCATGACAGACTCACCCACTGTAGCTTATAAGTTTATAATTGGTTAGCATCTTCTTAAAAGTTTGTGAAATAGAGAACACTGTAAGATGAGAGACCATTTCTCAAGAATGAGCCATGATAGACTTAACCACATTATAGTTTGTGTGTACGGTGGCAGATGACTAACGTTGACCGGTTTGGTAGTCCAGTGGTAACACTTCGGACTTGTAAATGGAAGGTTGTGGGTTCGAATCCCGGCAGAGCACAAAAAAATACCATTTATATTTTCAAATTTGCTCTTCGCTGGGTTGAAAAATTCATAAATCTTTACCAAAGACCGGTCATCAAAAGGTCCATCCAGCCTTACAGCAACTGGGTTTTGCTTGAGAATTGGCGCCTTCTACAGCGACAAACAAGCTTGCAGAGGGCTCTTGAGGTGTGATACACACAAAAACAGTGCTCACCAAATAAATCAGCCTAATTTAATTTTAATTAGGTCCCATCATGCCTTATACTAGTTTTCACCTTGGGGTATATGGACTAAGCACAAATATGAATTTAAGAACTTTAGAACGAAGTTTGCTTGCCGAGAAAAAGGTTCCAAATTAAGAAATGTTGGGATCAAATTTTCTGGTAGTGGATTAAATTAATATTGAAGCAAAGGCTTACAGCACAGTTCCTTCTTGATGCACACTTTGTTGGTCTTGGATTTGTAGACAAAGCCAGGCTTGCAACTGCAGCAGCCGGTCACAGTCTCATCTGCACTGTCGCAGTAGCTCACAGTGACCTTGCCCTGGTTGTACACTTCATTTGGATCCTTGCAAGACGCTGAAACAAATGTCAAATATTACATACAGTTAGTGTTTCCATTTCTATTGCATTCCTATTTAGTTATTAACGTTTTCGCTTTTGAATATTGCGGCTATATGAATACCCCCAGTGTGGTATACTTTTTCCCGCACATTTTTAAAAATATTTATTGATTTTCTACTGTAATTGATTGACGACACATCAAATTATGTGCACAGTCACATGTATTAGTTATTCACGATTTAAATCACACAATTTAAGAGCAACTGGACGATTCATAAAAATACTGACATTTGAAATACTGCTCTTATCGCCAAAGAATATAAATTATTGTTGAAGAAAATATTACCAAAATATATTTTTTCAATGATAACAAACCAATACGATCATCATCAACCCCTACGCAAAGATCAGGCCGACGCAAAGCAATGTCGGTCTGACTTCTTACTGTCAATACAAAAAACACAACAACACTAACTCAAAGACCAGCGCCATTTCGAACCTCTGAAAAGATCGAAGCGCCTGGCTAACCGTTGATAATGCCCATCGAAGCCTATGGGCGAAATTGTTCGGAAAAAACAACCAGACTACGGCTACACAGCCTGAAAAAGTTATTATTATGTCAACTATCGGCTGTGAAAGCTTTAATGTACAATTATCATCCACAAGGTAGTGGATTAAATTAATATTGAAGCAAAGGCTTACAGCACAGTTCCTTCTTGATGCACACTCTGTTGGTCTTGGATTTGTAGACAAAGCCAGGCTTGCAACTGCAGCAGCCGGTCACAGTCTCATCTGCACTGTCGCAGTAGCTCACGGTGACCTTGTCCTCATTGTACACTTCATTTGGATCCTTGCAAGACGCTGAAACAAATGTCAAATATTACATACAGTTAGTGTTTCCATTTCTATTGCATTCCCATTTAGTTATTAACGTTTTCGCTTTTGAATATTGCGGCTATATGAATGTGGTATACTTTTTCTCGCACATTTTTACAAATATTTATTGATTTCCTACTGAAATTGATTGACGACACTTCAAATTATGTGCAGTCACATGTATTAGTTATTCAAGAACAAAGATCACAAAGGTTAGCACATATTTCCACTTGCAGACTTTGAATTCTTGAACACAGATGTCAGGGATAAGTTAAAAATGGATAATTTCTATGATTGATAGCCGCACTGTATGCAAGCTTAGTACACTTGATGCCTATGCGTGTCACCCACAGTTGAAGAATTAAAAAAAACTATTTTGAGTCTGATCCTTGTACATATCTATTCATGATAGTAGCCACCTGATATGAAGTTTTTCATTTTTTTAAGCAATTACCTGATTCGGATCACAACAAATTAAGTACTTAAATTACAATTTTTTTTTTTTTTTTTCAAGGAATCCTGTGCAGGAGGCTCCCCAATTCTTGAGAGTCTTGGGGGTCTATGTCACCCTGGAAGGGTGCCGCAGAGGTGTTGCTTGAGTTCTTGGTTCTGTCGTGAGGCGCTGCAAGGAAGTGGTGATTGATGTTGGTTTTGAATAAAACCGGATTAAATTGGGAAGGGAACACAGATACTGGTAGACCATTCCATAAACGGGCAGTTTGGCAAAGGAATGAGTCATGAAAACGCCAAGTTCTCATAGTTTTGAGATCGACTGCAAAGGGATGAATGAGAGTCGTACTACGAGTTTCCCTTTCTGAAATGAGAGGGGGAGGGATTAATGAATGGAGCTCATTAGAACAAGCTCCGTGGTAATATCGATAAAAAAGACTGAGCATTCCAACTTTTCTTCTGTGCTGGAGCGGCTGCAGATCGGATGTCAGAGAAGGATCATTGATCAACCTCACTGCCCTCCTTTGCACAGAATCAAGTTGGTCACTCAACTTCTTGGACATACCACACCAGAGATGGCTGCCATATTCGACAATGGGGTGGATTTGGGATTTATACAGAGTCAATAACTGGGCTGAAGTAAAAAACCTACGGGCTCTGTATAATATGCCGAGTCGCCGGAAAGCGGAAGTTGTGCGAGACTCAATGGCATCATGGTATTTTAACTCTGATGACAGAGAAACACCAAGAAGATTGAAGTGTTCATGGTTAGAGAGGGAGACATTGTCGAAAGTTGGGAGATAGTTACTAAATTACTTACAACTTACAAATACTTACTCACTAACAAAATAATAGCCAGATCCTTTACATTGACAAATTTCAGTTTTACATGGAGTAAAGTAAATGTGACTAACGGCAATCTTCAACGCGGATGCAGACGCCTCCCGCCTTATCCAAGACGTATCCATCCTTGCAGTAGCAGCCCACTTCCTTGGTGGAGGAGGAGCAGCTTGGGTGTTTGTTGGCGCAGGTTGGACGGCAGCTAGGGATGTCATTTCTCAACTCTTCGTTTGGTTTGTCACAAGTTGCTGCACAAAAAGCCAGAACATACAAAAGGGATCTTTTTCTGTAAAAACTAAATTAAGTAGGTATTTAAATTTACTGCCGACTACGAGAAAACTCGTAATAATAATGTAACAATTATTTATTTGGTGAGCGCTGCTTTTGTGTGATCACACCTTAAGAGCCCTCTGCGAGCTTGGCCGTCGCTGTAGAAAGCGGCAATTCTCAAGTAAGACAGCTGAATGGACCTTTGGTGACTGGTCTTTGGTGAAGGCAGATTAATTTTTCAACCCAGCTGTAACTGTTACTGTATCCTGCCGCCATTCTACTAGGAGTGGCCTGTACCTCCGCAGGTGTTTCTCCACTTTTTTCTGTTCTTGCATACCTCTTTCATCATGAATGCAAGCACTCTACCAGCTGAGCTATCAACCAGACCAAATTTCTGAAAATTTAGGTGGGAGTCAATGTGTTAACACCTGTATTCACCAATACTATTTACACTTCCCTTTAGTTCCTACATCCATATTCACCAATAATACACCCGTATTCACCAATCCAACTAACACTTCCCTTTAGTTCATACGAGTACATCCGTATTCACCAATAATACACCCGATTTCCACCAATCCTACTAACACTAACCTACTTCCCTTAGAGTTCATTAGTTCTCAGAACTTCATTGTTGTGATGACCAAAACCTCACACATGGCTCATGAAGTATGATTGTAGTAAAAACAGTATAAGAATGATGACAAATAAAGCCAAGTATATGCTTACGGCAGTCTTCAGTCAGTATGCACACTCCATCATCCTTGTCAAGGACATATCCGTTCTTGCAATAACATCCTTCTCCAACGCTTTGGTCACATGCTGGATTCCTGTTCAGACATGTTGCTCTGCAGAGTTGGGTGACCTGAACGTATTCTTCATTAGGCTTGCTGCATGATGCTGAAATAATAATATTTTTATAAATAATTATAAAAAGTTATAAAAAAAACACAGAGTTTTATTTTCACAAATTGAGTATTTAATACCACCTCAAGTACTTTCTAAACTTTAAAAAGTCTAATAATATTTTATTGATTGAAGAGACATCAACTTTATAATCGTTCATCTTAAGAGATAAAAAGTAAAATTAAGATTCTTTCTTTGATTTAAAAAAATGTAATTTGTCATGTATGTTCCTTGACTTATAGGTTGTTATGCGGCTGACCACCCATAATATAAAAATTGGTTCACTTTGCCAATGTCACCCCTGTTTCAGGGAAGGACGGCAAGAGTTGCAAGGCTTATGTTCATTTGAGATTGGGTTTTTATATTGTAGGTCCACATGCGGCATGTGTTAGCGCGAAATTATACATATCTGCTTGTGGGAATGCATTTAGTATAAATCTTAAATGATATATATCTTTGCAGCTTAGATTAGATTAGATTAGAAGATGACTTTATACCAACTCCAAAGTATTCCTAAAAACTTATAAGAATTTGCTTTATTGACTAAAAGTTTGGTATGAGGCTGGCTCTGCATGCTGTAAAAACTTTGGTTCACTTTTGCCAATGCTACTCCAGTTTCAAGGAAAGGCGGCAGGAGTTGCTAAATTTATTTTCATGTGAGGTTTGGTTTATTTTGCATGTACACATACAGCATGTGTAACGTGAACTTACATGTGCCAGCTTGTGGGCATGTATAAAATATGAGCCTGAAATGACAATATTGTAAGAAAACTAATGAACTGGATTGCGTGGCTTGCTTATGTGTATGTGTCCGCCTCTAGTATAGTCTACTGTGAGTTTGAATGCGTGCATGTGCCCAGGCACGTATGTAGTTGGTATGTGTAACTAGAATAATATGGAACAATACAGAAGTGTGTGGTTCACTATAGAAGGATCCGGAATATGCGAGAGACGTCCGTTTAGAGGCTATAAATTTGGACCGCAATTGTGTGAGAGACGAGTGTCGATTGAAACACTGAGTCGTGAAGTCGATAAACCAAGAGCTATAAATTAGTACAATGTAAACCGACATTGTGTAAAATAAATCTTAAAAACATTAAATACAGTTTAAGAACCCAACTAAAATCTAAAGATATGTATTATGAACAGAGAATTCACTTACGGCACTCAGTCTCCAGGATGCATTCTCCGTTGTCTCTGTTGAGGATGTATCCACTCTTGCAGAAGCAGTCTTCAGTTGGTTGGGCGGCGCAAGGTGGCTGTCTGACAAAGCAGGTTGGACGACAGGGAGAGTCACGAAGAGCATACTCTTCATTTGGTTTGCCGCAGCTTGCTGCAATCGTAAAATAAATTTAACTGTTGTAAAACCAAAGGATTAAGATCATACCTGTAAAAAATGCAGCTAAAATTTGTAAGCATTTGAGATTCCTAGATCAGCTCAGTCTTAACAAGGAATGAGAACCAGCCCCCTCCCGAGCTGGGAAACTCCCACTTCAACTGAAGTGGTTGCCTTACGCCAACATGGTTGTTTGCGTGACTCATCGCTGCAAAGGGATGACCCCGCGCCCTTTCCGACTGCTCCCATCTGCTACCATAGTTTTTCGTAACGACAACTTGGTAGATTGGTCAGGAACCGTCGGGTCAGGTGTTTCCGCCTGGGTTCACAAGCTTCATTTTACACGATCGAAGGAAGTTTGCGCGGTTTTCAAAAAATATTAAATAAATACTTTTTTACATAACTTTTTGCATAATTTTTAAAAAGAAGCCGATGGGAATAGTGTTATAAGGATCCTGTGCCACTGCTGCATATTCTTGCTTTTTACCCAGACTAAATAGTCACTAGATAAGCTGAAGGCGAAAGTGACAAGTAAGAATAACACTGTTAGATTAAATGCAGATGGTGATATTAGTATAGGTGTTAATCAAGAAAACATGGCTTTAATTTATGAATATGTACAGATACTTACGGCATTCTTCAACAAGAATACAACCCCCGTTTCTGTCTAGTACATATCCTTCTTTACAGAAGCATCCTTCAGTTGGTGTCTGTTCACATGATGGCTCCCTGACCAGGCAGGAGGCTCTGCAGGTGCCGAGCTGCTCTTTGTACACCTCATTGGGCTTGCTGCATGATGCTGAGAATCAACAAAGAAACAAAATTTACAAAGTTGCATTATTTAATTTTGTATTAGCTTACAGACAAAATTCAATCAGGGTAACCTATGATATACATTGCAAAGATGTGTTACATTAAAGATTCATATTACATGCATGCCCACAAGCAGACACATGTTAGTTCGCATTTATACATGCCGCATGTGTGGACCTACAACATAAAAACCCTGATCTCAAATGCACATAAGCCCTACAACTGTTGACGATCATCCCTGAAAAAGGGAGTGCGACATTGGCAAAGTGAACCATTTATTGCAATATAGGTGGTCAGCCTCATACCAAGTCATAGAATACCACAATATCAATCTTCAATCATTAAGTCTAGCATCTCTGATACACTTGTCCATGACTATGTTAAATAGCTAACGAATCATCACACATCCTTGTCTTACACACATAAGAACTTCAAACCATTCACTATACTCACCATCAATACGAACACACGCCGTACTGTTTCATAGTTTGCATGGACCGCATTTAGGAGAGCCCCATTCACTCCATATTCTTTCAAAACATCCCACAACATACCTCTGTCCATTGAGTCAAAAGCCTTTCCCAGATCTACAAAGGTCGTGAACAGCTTCCCCGTCGGCCGTCACCGACAATGGTTTTTCAACAAGTTGTCGTAGAGTAAAAATCTGATCAACACAGCCTCTATCGGCCATAAAGACGGGCTGTATGCCAAAAATCCTTTCTCTAGTAGTTCAGAATCACGCTATTTATAATCATCTTACTGAATACTTTTTGTGGTATAGGGACTGAGTAAACTTATTGGTCTGACAGTCTAATTGTCCCCTTTACCTTTGTAAATAGGAATAATGACTGCCTTCCTCCAGTCTATCAGTGCTTTTCCAGTATTCACACAAAACTTACATAATTCACGCATCCATACTATCACACTTTCATTTCCTGCTTTAAACATTTCACCATATATTTGACCAAATCCAGCAGACTTCACATTCTTTAAACATGCAATAGATACTTTCATTTCTTCTTTGAAAATCCTCTATTAATTTTCTTCTTCCATTTGTTCATAAATTCTCCTATCGCCCTGACTAAAGATTCCTTCAAAATAGAGTTCCTCCTCAGTTGTCATAAAGAAAGGGTGCCTCTTTAAGTCATAGGCTATGTCGCCAACGAAACGTCAAGAACAATGTAAGTTCTCCCATAGTGATTGACCTGATATCCGAAAAGTTTAATTACCTAACTGTGTAGTAATTATAATTGAAATATCCTTCAAAATAATTCTTCCATCTCTTGCATACTTCATTCTCCTATACCATTTCACCGACAGGATTTTTGACTCTCGGGTAATGAGTGCTGTAAATCCATATTCAACAAGTACAAAAGTACATACGACAGTCTTCGATGAGGATACATTCACCACCAGATTTATTGTAGATGTATCCTGGCTTGCAGAAGCAGTCTTCAGTGACAACTTCGGCACAAATTGGACTCCTATTGGCACAGTATGGTCTGCAGGCGTTATTTTGAAGGACGTATACTTCATTTGGCCTGGTGCAAACGGCTGAAAATAAACAACAAACTTGCTTTTAATATGATACAAAATATTTCCTTCCAAGATGAGTAGGAAAATGATTATAACACTCTTAGTATTACAAGGCCAAAGGAGAGCAGGAAGGCCAAAAGTGTGATGGATGGACAGTGTCAATGTTGATGCAACCTAGGTGGATATAGAGCAAAGGCGATGGACAGGAGAGAATAGAGAAGAATCCTGGATCCAGCCAAGACCCACCCAGAGTTGTCAAGCTCATGATGATGATGAACATGAATAAAATACAAGAAAACAAAAAAAAAACAGTAAACTTACGGCATTCTTCAACAGGAATACAATCCCCATTTCTGTCTAGTACATATCCTTCTTTACAGAAGCATCCTTCAGTCGGTGTCTGTTCACATGATGGCTCCCTGACCAGGCAGGAGGCTCTGCAGGTGCCGAGCTGCTCTTTGTACACCTCATTGGGCTTGCTACATGATGCTGGAAGTAAGAAAAGAAACAACATTTAATAATGTATTTAAACTGGACGGATCTGAATGAGCTACATACATACTCTTACTTATACGACTGCATAAAAAATACAAGACAATCTACAAAGTTTTAACCTTATGGACTCGGAACAGATCCACTAACTACTAGTACCTAGAAACAAGGGTCCTTCGTAAACAATATCAAGATATTAGTTAGCTGGGTCCCTAGATATCCGGCCGTGAGATGTCATAATGTTTTTTTATGTAGTGGGTGTCGACTCCATTCACCACCAATCTATTTTGAATTGTAGAAGCAGGTTCTTTGTCAAATTGGGTACCTTCTTTCATATCTCAACGTTCGTCACTCCTTTCATGCACGCTCTTCTCTTTTTCTTAATATGTAGATTCCAGTCATAATTCATCAATCCAACCGGTTCTTAGTCTTCTTTTTCCACTCTTACCTTTGAAATTTCTTTTCTACACCTTTTTGTCATTATTGTTAATCGTCCATTCTTTCTAAATGCTTGAATTCCTTTTTACTCCTACTTTCACTCTCACATTCTCGTTTATACTGCCCACATTCAAACAATCAAAATAGTATGAAAATAAATATTGAACACATGGAAAGTTACATACGACAGTCTTCGATGAGGATACATTCTCCACCAGATTTATTGTAGATGTATCCTGGCTTGCAGAAGCAGTCTTCAGTGACAACTTCGGCACAAATTGGACTCCTATTGGCACAGTATGGTCTGCAGGCGTTATTTTGAAGGACGTATACTTCATTTGGCCTGGTGCAAACGGCTGAAAATAAACAACAAACTTGCTTTTAATACGATAAAAAATATTTCCTTCCAAGCTGAGTAGGAAAATGATGATAACACTCTCAGCATTACAAGGCCAAAGGAGAGCAGGAAGGCCAAAAGTGTGAGGGATGGACAGTGTCAATGTTGATGCAACCTAGGTGGATATAGAGCAAAGGCGATGAACAGGAGAGAATGGAGGAGCATCCTGGATGCAGCCAAGACCCACCCAGAGTTGTCAAGCTCATATGATGATGAACATGAATAAAATACAAGAAAACAAAAAAAAAACAGTAAACTTACGGCATTCTTCAACAGGAATACAATCCCCATTTCTGTCTAGTACATATCCTTCTTTACAGAAGCATCCTTCAGTTGGTGTCTGTTCACATGATGGCTCCCTGACCAGGCAGGAGGCTCTGCAGGTGCCGAGCTGCTCTTTGTACACCTCATTGGGCTTGCTGCATGATGCTGAGAATCAACAACAAAATTTACTTTAGGTGCAGTAAGAAATTTTGTATCGGCTAATAGACCAAAAACAATCATGATAATGAATGCTGTGAACGGATATTTAACAAGTACATACGACAGTCTTCGATTAGGATACATTCACCACCAGATTTATTGTAGATGTATCCTGGCTTGCAGAAACAGTCTTCAGTGACAACCTGGGCACAAATTGGACTCCTATTGGCACAGTATGGTCTGCAGGCGTCGTTCTGAATGGTATATACTTCATTTGGCCTTTCACAGACGGCTAAAAATAAAACGGCACATTATTTTACTTGGCACATATTCCATAGACAACACAAAATACTTATGACGTCACATGACTGGGTTGCCGGAAAAAAGAAAAATAAATATTTTATATTTTTAACAGTTTTTTGGTTCATACAGTGAAACTCCATTGTATTTTAAGAAATTGAATTGAAAAAAAAATAGATATTTTATTATTGGTTGCTAAGGACCCCCGTCAAAAAGACGTGTAGCGTTTGCCCTCTGAGAAAAACATTATATTTTAAAATTTGTGCAGAGTCAATTTGTTTTCTTTTTTAGGCTGGCCGCGTACACACGATTTCTGTATTCGATTTCCTCATTTGTTTTCCGTACGAGTGCATGGAATCAGTAGAAAATACATTAACTGACGCACACGTTCGCTTTTTTTCTGAATGGATTTTTTTACTGATTCCATACATTCGGATGTCCGAATACGGAAAAGGAATTAGGATATGTTTATGATAAAGATATGCTAAAATGCACAATATTTTATGATACTTATTTGCTTTTGAGTAATGATTTTTCTTAGAAAAATAAATCTACTAGAAAAAGAATTCTACAATTTCAAATGTTTGTAAAAATAGATTTGTATTTGAGTTTGCATGCAACCCAACCAAATAGCATTAATTATTATACATTTAACTAAGGCTGGCCGCATGCACACGTTTTCCGTTCAATTTACACACGTTTTCCGTATTCAATTTCAAAAAAGGAAATTGAATACGGAAAACGTGTGTATGCGGCCAGCCTTAGTTAAAGTTAATGCTATTTGGTTGGGTTGCATGCAAACTCAAATACAAATCTATTTTTACAAACATTTGAAATTGTAGAATTCTTTTTCTAGTAGATTTATTTTTCTAAGAAAAATCATTACTCAAAAGCAAATAAGTATCATAAAATATTGTGCATTTTAGCATATCTTTATCATAAACATCAAATCCAGCCTACATTTTTACTCCTGCCCTGTCTGTCTACCATTTCGCTCCACCAAAGAGCTTTTGGACTGCATGCAACAGAGTAGTTTGCGCAGAAATTATAAAAATGCCTGCTGCTGACGCAATAAAGAAAGATCACAAACGTACTTTGTTGTAAATCGTTTAGATATTATCTGTATAAATACAAAGTGCCACTACTTTTCTGATCATTGTTCTTGACTTTAATACAAAATAAAATAAAATAGTTGTTATAATTTAACTTCATGTGTATTTTATGAGTTAGCTATACCTAATCATGGGGGGGTGTAACTAGGACGGGGCAGGGGGGGCAGCTGCCTACGCCCCCCTGGAAGAGAAAAATTTACCAAAATAATCCAAAGTTGTTATGAAATTGTATTGCAATTACTGAAACAACCATTTTCCGATCATGGCTTGGCTCCCCCTAGATACGTGCGCTTTAAAGCTTTAATTTGTTAAAAAAAAAACAAGCTTGTACTTACTTACTATCCTTTCGTCTGAAATATCATAATAATAATCATTTATTCATTAAACATATACAACAAATAGTTTTACAAAAAGGGCTGCAAATAATTTTACATAGGTTGCATCATTGAGTAATAACATAGAGGAGCAGAAACTAACTTACTACATTGAAACCTACATACTATAGCCCACATTTGTCTCAGTCCTGTCAAACATTGCAGTGGTGTAGTCTTACAAAATAAGGTCATTTTGTTGCAATCCATTTTGTGTTTTGACACCCAATTATAACACATGCCATATGGTCTTAAAATAATACATATTTCTTTCAAAATTCATAAATTTTAGCAATCACAATATTTAGGTAGGTATATTGCGGGTTATCTGTCAACTGGCAGCCATTTTATTCGCAATAGTACCAACTTTCTAGGAACATTCTTACATTTGCACAACATTTTTTGTACACATGGAAATACAACTGTGAAGTTCTTTGTTCTCTTTCTAACTAATGACCATTTTCAAAAGTAAGTTAAAACAGATATTTATAATGTCTTTTTTCATTAAAATAATTTATAGTCCACAGATATCATAAGTCAATGGGGTGCATCCTATGCTGATCCAGCATTTGATAGTTTTTGTACACTTACGGCATTCTTTCACTGGGATGCACACCTTGTCCTTATTCTTGACAAAGCCATCTTTGCACTGGCATCCTCTGTCTGGGCAAGGCGCCAAACAGGTGGAGAACTCTGGCTGGATGCATGTGCCTCCTAGACATGGGTTAGGGCAATGCAGACTCAAAGCGTTAGGGTCTTCACATCCTGTTAACAACAACATAAGATAGTGGTCAGCCAAAGAAGCAGTTCAACCGCTTTCAATCTGTGTTAAATTCGGCAGCAAGGCTCGTATTCAGGATATCCAAATTCGCTCACATAACTCCGCTGTTAAAAAAACTACATTGGCTTCGTTACCCGGATAGGGTGGTCTACCGTGTTTGTTTGATGGTATATAAATCCATCAATGACTTGGCTCCAACTTATCTCACTGACATGATTTCGCCTATTGAGATGGATGTGAGGAGGCAGAAACTGAGATCTGTGGGTGGTGGAGCAGTCAATTTGGTTCAGCCGCGCCGTCAGATTCATTCAAATTTCGCAGACCGCGCTTTCAGTCCGGCTCTAGTATGATGTTAGTACTTAGGTACATAGAACAGCGGTCTGGTAAGAGCGAGAGATCGAATGATCTGGAATATGCAAGAATGATCCCTTTTGTAGCTATATATACGGACTACAAAGGGCATCACATCAGGGCATTAAGTAGTTGTATTCAATATTTGGACGTGAATGCCATATACGCAGAGATTATTAATTATTGTAAACTGTGAACCAAACCGTGTAAAAGAAATTCTGTTAAAATTGATAATTGCAGTTTACTTAAAAGAGGATACCAGTGAAATCGTAACAGTACAATAAGAAGAAGGAAGTCTCAGAGTACTCACTGCATTCAGCTTCAGGCACACACTCTCTGGTGTCGGGATCTCTCAGCAGTCCCTTGCCGCACTCACACCCTGGCTTGCATTCCCCAGCTGGTGCGCTGCAGTAGGACAAGCGGTTTGGCTCCTTGCAAGTGTTGTAGCATGACCCTTCCGCGCACAGAGCAAAAACTTCTCCTTTGATGCTGCACACATCTGAAAATAAGACTCCAATTTGTAAATGATGCAAGAACATCGAAATTAATAAATAAACAAAATCACCATTAGTCAAGTGGTTAGGATCTATAAAGAGCCAGATGTGATCAGCTCCATCAAAGTGGGGCGCTTGAGATGGGCTGGCCACATAATCAGAATGGACGACAACAACCCTACAAAACGCCTCACACTCTCAGTACCACAGGGACCTAGAAGACCAGAAAGGCCCAAAATACAATGGATGGACAACGTCAACGCGGATACATCTGTGATGCAAGTGAGGAATTGGAGAACGAGGGCAACAAGCTGACAAGAATGAAAGAAACTCCTGGATTCAGCCAAGGCCCTCTCAGGGCTGTCGAGCTTAGGATGATGATGATGTAGTCTAGAGGTTGTAGTGTAATCATAATCTGAAGGTCGTGAGATTGATTTCCGGCAGAGCACAAAAATAAATAAATATATTTATGCTTGCTGGGTTGAAAAATTTCTTCACACGACTTTTAGGTCATTAAGATTTCCATTTATCACATATCATAGGTGGTCCACAGACAACTCCCTCACAGAAAAGTTGCTCTCTAACAAAGCTTTGGATACAAAATAAAAACCTAAATTAACATAATATATCCTGCAACTATTTTACTATTTTTTATACCTATATGAAAATATACATATTGGTATGTATATTTTGAGAGCAAATTTTCTGTGATGGAGCCATGGAAGTATATTCAATGGAAGGGCTGTGAATGTGATTTAGTGCCAATCGACATGATGCACCGTCTCTGACACCATACATTGTTAATAGTGCTGTCTCGCTCACGACATATGAAGGGTACAGGGGAAAAAGGATCACTGTCAAAAGTAAATCATTGTGAGAAAAAGGAAAAAACTTTATTTACTTTGTATAACTGTTTATGAAACAACTTACTATAGTAGCAATTAAAACTATTTTTTATAGCTTATTTAATAATTTGGTTTTGAATTCTTAATTATTTATTTTCTTTGAGTAACCATAACAATAAAGAATATTTAGAAAATATTACTTGCAACAAGGATCATAGTCAATTGACATTGATCTTTTTTCTAATTTTAGTATTCATTTATTTTAATTGTAACACTATTTACTCAAAATATTCTAGTTATAAGTAATAAAAATATTATAATTATTGACAAATTTAAAAGCTAATATTTAAATTAGCCTAATAACAATCTGTGAATGAATCTGTGAACTGACTGACAGCCGGCTGTCAAAATGAAAAAAAAGATCAATGTCCATTAGACAATGATCTTTCTTTCTACAACAAGGGTGACATTGATCTTTTTATGATACAGTCATACAATCTATTTTTGAGTCTGTTGTAGACTATGATCGTTTTAAGCGTTTTTCGGAAATCTAGACAAGAAGCTACCTTTATTTTGCACTAGATGGCATTGTTAGTTCTTTTTTGCTGAAAAATTGACAATGATCCTTTTTCCCTTGTTCCCTTCATATGAAATGCTTTTGTAATTTTCTATGTAAGCAACGTGTCTCTACTCCGTCTTCAATCTATGTACAAATCACCATGGAAACTCATGAAATCACTATGGTAGTGTTGTTGAAAGTATGAAAATATCTGATAAATTCCGAATTCAAAAATGTTCCTACCTCATTATGTACGAGTGATTTTCACAAGTATCTATTACCGCGAGCATAGAAGTTACATACTTGAAGAAGCAAGTACCTACCTTTATTTTTAAACATCACTAGTTCTAGAAATGGCTGTCACTTTCGTGAACAAAATATTTCGACAAACGAAAAATAAATTTTATCAACGTATTCATATAGAATCGTGATTAAAGTAAAATAATATTCCATGTTCTATAACACATTTACTCTCTTTTGTTGGCATGTTTAGAAAATACCCAGTTTGGCATTTATATGGATTTTTTTTCCAATTAGGTAACACACCTTTTGATAGTTGGAAGGTTACCGATAGACTGAATTTGAATTTTTGTATGATGAGTGGGGTAGCGTATTTCTAATTCTCAAAGGATTGATTTCTTAGCCCATCCAGTTCTATATATCGATGGATGGAGCTGTATATAATCAAGGAGGGAATAGTACTTAGATAGTGATGTATCTATTTCTATTATCTAATATTATTATATTGATGTTTTATAACTGTTTCAGGGAATGTCGGCAAGAGTTGCAGGGCTTATGTTCATTTGAGGTTTGGATTTTATTTGTAAGTACACAATGCATTTGTAAGCGCGAACTACACGTGTTTGTTTGTGGGCATACATCTGAGAGCTTTGAATGAATATATCCTTGCAACTTAGATTATAGATTTATAGATGTATGAAACATATATTATATTAGACCGAAAAGCCATTTGGACAAACTGTTGTGTGACCAAATTGTTTGTGACTCATGTGTCTGTGAACCAGTTATATGTGCCCGAGTTCTCTGAAATGTCATTGACCATAAAGTCGTGTGGATAAACTGTCATGTGACCAAAATGTCAATGACCGAGCTGTTTGTGGATGATTTACGTTGACGGATTTGTTGTGACACAGTATTGCTCAATGCTGTGTATAGGTCAGCCAAAAAACAGTTCAATTGGCTTCAATCTGTGCTGAACTCACATTACTCCATTGTTAAGAAAACTGCATTGGCTTCGCTTTCCGGAGACGGTGGTCTGCCATGTTTGTCTGACGGTTTACAAAGATGTAAATGGTGTGGCTCCTTCATATTGGTCTGACATGTTCTCACCCGTAGAAATAGATTTGAAGCGCTAGACGATAAGATCTGCAGGGTATGGAGTGGTTGAATTAGTCCAGCCGTACCGTCAGACACACACTAATTTTGGGGACCGTGCTTTCCGGTTCGCGGGTCCAATGGAGTGCAACAGACTACCACCTAATGTGAGGATGGCAAAAACTGTTGGTATCTTTAAAGGAGCACTGAAAATGCAGCTTTGAATCTTTTAGTCGGTGCTATGGCTGATGGGGTCAAGTGGGCTGATCTTTCTAGCGTATTTGGAAAAGAATAACGTTGGTTCGATCCCCGCTTGGGTCATTTGACCATAACTTTGACCCTGGTTCAACAGATGTAATTGGGTAATAATTAATTAATAGTTAATTCATTAAAATAAACAATAATGAATTATTAATTCATGATATTTATACCTGTTTTTGGCCAGGCAGCATAGGTTGGTGAACTGCATTCCTCTTCACAAATCTATCTTTTTTTACTTAAAAAAAAAAAATCTTATCTGTGATTTGAGAAGGCCCTTGAGGTGTGACACACACAAAAACGGTGCTCTTTAGTTATGTGTTCCTTATAAATAAATTATCCTTGTAGATATATTTACCGCATTGTTCTGGCGGCACGCACACCCCCTTAGTGTTCCTCATGTAGCCGGGGGCGCAGATGCAGCCGCACTTGCAGCCGCCCTTGCAGTGCTTGGAGGCCTCGGGCTTGCTGCACGTGTTCTGGCAGTCATTGTTGTCACACTTAGAGTACACTTCATTCTTGCCGGTGCATTCTGCAACAAAAATATTATATTGTTACATTCGTTGCTGGATTATTTTAAATTAAAATACCAGAATTTATTTTTAAATATTTCTTTTTGATGGTTTGGGCATATGGAGAATGAATGAGAAAAGACTGACGAAGAAAGTATATGTTGGTAGAATAGATGGATGTCGTGGTAGAGGAAGACCGAGAAAGGTATGGATGGACCAAATATCCGAAATTGCGAATGAATGGAATACCCAGAAAAGCGCCAATACTCAAGCAAGACCCTGTTGCTAAGGCTGGATGGACCAGTCTTTGGTAAAGGTTTTTTATAAATTTTTCAACCCAGCAAAGAGCATATTGGAAAATATAAATGGTTTGTTTTTAGTACTCCGCTGGGATTCGAACCCACAACCTTCTATTTACGAGTCCGGAGTGTTGCCACTACACTACGAACCGGTCACTTGTTCCATAAACAAGCAGTTTGGCAATGGAATGAACGGAATGAAAACACCCAAGTTCTCATAGTTTACTTGCTCAAGTATTTGAAATAAATTTGTGAACTGCAATCTTCTTCTCATAAACAGTAAAGAATGGCTCCACCAGCACACACAGAAGCTTCATCCTCCCATCACAACCTGGGCTTCCCCATCAGTCTCCTTCCACATGGGCATCCATCTTGAAGTTTCTTGGAAGACAATCTGACATCAGCTGCACATGTTCGACCAAACCCTTTATTTGAAAACATGAACCGGTTCGTAGTCCAGTGGTAACACTTCGGACTCGTGAATGGAAGGTTGTGGGTTCGAATCCCGGTGGAGCTCAAAAAATATAGCATTTATATTTTCAAATTTGCTCTTTGCTGGGTTGAAGAATTCATAAATCTTTACCAAAGACCGGTCATCAAAAGGCCCATCCAGCCTAAGAGCAACTGGGTCTTGCTTGAGAATTGTCGCTTTGTAGCGACGACCAAGCTCGTAAAAAATCGGGTTGATAGCTCAAGTTGGTAGAATGCTTGCATTCCATGCCAAGAACAAGGGTTCGATCCCAAGTGCTCAGCCTTCACAATAAATGAAAACCAGCCCCCCAGGGAGCTAAAAAACCCCCATTACAAATAAAAGTGGTTGCAGTGAGGTCGGCCCCCTTAGGAGCTGTCCATATATTACGTCATTCGCATTAAGGGGGGGGGGAGTCTGGTCTGCGGATGATGGCAAATGATGTACGAGTACCAAAAGTGACGTCGTTCCTGTAAATACCAATTTCTACAAAAAATACAAAATATTATGTAAGTAATATAACATTATTAATTATTAAGCTCATCCATTATTACAGCAAGAGGGGGGGGGGTCATTAGATAATGACTATAGGATGATTGTAAGGGAGGGGGGTGTCGAAAATCGGCCAAAATCGATGACGTAATTTATGGACGGCCCCTTACCCGTAAAAATAAATAGGTCCCCTTCGACCCCTTCAAGGATAACACGTGCAGGAAGTCAAACAATGTGTGTAGCTTAGTTGCGTTTTTTTTTACTCAAAAAAGACTTACTTGGAGCCGGTGGGGGAGTAGCTTTAGTAGTCGACCTGGTTGCAGGTTTACAAGTTGTTTTTTTGGTGGGCGGCTTACAGGTGGTCGTGGACGGCTTGCATGTGCTGGAAGTCGGCTTGTACGGGTACACGCCTGCCTTCACAACGACCACGGACACCAGGACCAACCCTAACAGAAGTACGAATCTCATGTTGGCACACTGTGTATGCGACAGCGGGTAGACCAAGAATGACCAGACGCTATGTTTGGTGTTGCATTAAATACCTTTTTCCTTATTTTTGTGAAACTGTTTCAGGCGGTGCTATAACCCGTCATTGGCCTCGGTATTTTTTTTGGATGTTGATAGTTCGCTTTCTTTGACTTAAAGGTTGGTACCTATGTAGCTGACCACCCATGCTGTAAAAATGGTTCACTTTGCCAATGTCACCCCTGTTTCTGGGAAGGACGGCAAGAGTTGCAGGGTGTATGTCCATTTGAGATTTGGGTTTTTATGTTGTAGGTTCACATGTGGCATGTGCGAGCGCGAACTTGTACGTGTCTGCTTGTGAGAATGCATATAATGTGAATTCCCAATGTTACATATCTTTGCAACTTAGATAATATAGATTTAGATGTAAGGACATTAAGAAATGGCGGCTAATCTTTAATTTAGATTTGTAATGTTGGCAGCTTATTTATTTATACATTCATAATATATTTATGTTTTAATTTTTGTATTGAAATTATTCTGGTAAGGACCTCAGTTAAATATTTCTCAGAAGTGGGTAATAATATGATGGAATTTGAACAGGAAAGAGGATGTTCATCAGCTGATTCATGTATAGGCATGCAACCAAATTTTAGATTTTTTGGGAGAAATCACACTTAATATAGATTTTTGTCTGATTGGAGTTGGATGCAACAGGCCCTAAATCAGCAAAAATATTTTTAACCCCACAATCACTGACAAGAACATTTTATTATAAGGATTGAAATAATTACCTACTACCTTTATTATTTGACAGTTAAGTACTTTTTTCTTGGAGAGGGTTGAAATAATGGAATGTATTAGGAATGTTGACTTATAAAATTGAGATCATACCTACTAATAGTAGCATGTAAATGTTTGAACAACACTTCTGTTTCTTGTATTGGATGCTTATGTCAGACAAAATATATCATCTTCACTTAAAAGATTTGATTACTTACCTACACTTAACTGCGTTACTCTGAAAACTTGTGTAAATACTAAACTGTCATTGATTAATGATATCCTTTGCATTCTACATACCTGTGTACTTACCTCAGAACTTATAAATATACATCATCATCAAACGAAAGAAGTACGCAAGGACAGGAAGAAATGGCGGCTAATCTGCAATGTTGATTTCTAATGTTAGTTTATTAATTTGCTACATTTTTTGCATAGAAATTTTTTGACTTTTTTTGTACAGATTTCTTTTTAAGGTTTTGTTCTTTTTTATAT
Organism: Agapetus fuscipes; assembly: GCA_951799405.1. NCBI lineage: Eukaryota > Metazoa > Arthropoda > Insecta > Trichoptera > Glossosomatidae > Agapetus > Agapetus fuscipes. The sequence continues at coordinate 3,961,030 of OX637363.1, forward strand.
TTAAATGTAATTTATTATTCGTATTCCTTGACTTATAGGTTGGTATGAGGCTGACCACCCATACTGTAACAAATGGTTCACTTTGCCAATGTCACCCCTGTGTCAGGGAACGTCGGCAAAAGTTGCAGGTCTTATGTTCATTTGAGGTTTGGATTTTATTTGTAAGTAGGGGAAAGGTGGGATACTTGATCCCCATTCGATTTTGGCGCTCCTAGGTATTTTATCACTGTTCTGTTGGTACCATTGGGTAGCGACCATAATGTTACCTTTGTTTTGTCAAATGACCGTTACCTCTGAAGAAGCGCAAAAAAATAATTAACATTTTTCGATTTGCAAGGTGAGTTTTATACATTTTCATTCGTGAACTTTATGATTATTCTATCTATATCGGTGAAATAACTGTGCTTTTAGCTACAAAATACCATAACATCAATTTAGAAATGCAAACTCTTCTAACCTAAATTTTTCACTTTTTGAAAAAATGACAACCGAGGGATACTTGATCCCTAGAAGTGGGGCGATACTTGATCCTGGGATCAAGTATCCCCCTTCAAGTTTATTTTTAAATCTATACTTTAAATAATTAATTTTATTCACGTTAATTCTTTTAGATGCCGTGTAAGTACATAGCAAAAGAGGGAGCCAGAAAGAGAGTTCCACGGGATCCTCAGCAAGCTGAAGTGGCTGAGAATGCTGTGAGAAATGGGGGGAGTTTTAAAGTGATCGCTAGGCAGTTTGGCATGAATGTCATGACTTCCAGATGGCAGCAGTGACTTTGATTTCCTTTCACATGATGAAGAACTTATTGACGACACCGAACCAAAGCCTGAAGACAACGTTTTAGTCAAGTTTAGTCAGTTTGGCCAAAAAACAGTCAAGTGTTATGTTGAAAAAGTTTTGAGTCAAAAGGAAAATACTTTCAAAGTGAAATTTTTGAGAAGAAAGGATCTAGTGGGCAGTTGTTTCACTTTTCCAACAGTAGAAGACATTAGCGTAGTCGGAAGGGCAGACATACAAAAGCTGCCACAGCCGTGCGGCAGTGGGACAGCCAGAAGAGCAATTCTCGATGTTCGGTTGCACTAAGGATATTAGTTGCTGGTGGAGATTAATAGCCCTTGCGAAAGAGTTCCTTTGCCGTTTTGCGATTCTCGTTTCTACCGACCTTCCGACTATCCTTACAAGGGACAGCAATGGGTTTTGTAAGTTTTTTCTCGATTGGCCAGACTGATCGATGTGATAATCGTCCGACAGGTGCAAGCTCAAATTAATGCAATTGTTTTGTAAATATTATTTTTTACTCAATAAAGAAGTTTATTTCGATTTGTATCATAAATTTGTTTTAATTTCCCCTAATAATTGGCTATAATTACTATTGTTATCTATATGGGTGGGATACTTGATCCCGGGATCATGTAAACCACTCCAGGGGATCAAGTATCCCTCATGGGTAGGGATACTTGATCCCAAGGAGTTTTTTACAAGAACTGATGTGGTACATTTGTTCTTCACGAAAGTAGTTTTATTTGAATGCCAAGTGGTAGGCGATGAACCAAATTATGAACCTGGAGCAAAAAAGGAACAAAAAAACTTTAAGGGTCTGAGAAAATTGATGAAAACCTAAACTGGGATTAAGTATCCCACCTTTCCCCTACACATTCAGCATTTGTAAGCGCGAACTACACGTGTTGGTTTGTGGGCATACATCTGAGAGATTTTTGAATATATCCTTGCAACTTAGATTATAGATCACCATCATATGATTCATTGACAAAATTACCTGATGATGCCTCTTGTCCAGTCGATAGCTCAAGTTGGCAGGATGTTTGTGTTCCATGACAGAGGGCTGTGGTTTGACCCCCTCCCCCTCCTCCCCCCATGTGTGTCAAAAATGATTCCTTTTTTGGTGTTTATTTTAAACCCAAAATTATATTAACAGCACCCTGAAGCGCTCTTCTGCTAAATTTCTTACGATCGTAAGGCGACGAGCTGGCGTGTCCAAAAATAAGATATGTTGTGATTTTTTATCTATGGAGTTCTTTTATGGACTTGTATGGATATCCAAAGGAATTATATAGATATTCCTTGACTTATAGGTTGGTATGAGGCTGACTACCCATACTGTAAAAAATGGTTCACTTTGCCAATGTCACCCCTGTTTCAGGGAAGGTCGGCAAAAGTTGTGGGGCTTATGTTCATTTGATGTTTGGATTTTATTTGTAAGTACACATTCAGCATTTGTAAGCGCGAACTACACTTGTTGGTTTGTGGGCATACATCTGATAGCTTTAAATTAATATATCCTTGCAACTTAGATTATAGATTATATTAAGCAGAATAGCTCTTCTGGATTCAGAGAAAATGAATAGATGGGGTATGTGAGTGGTATTCCATAGGAACGCATGTGCCATGGAACAAAAAAAATACTATAAGAATTTATAATAAGAATTAAGAAATAAGAATTTATAATAACATTGATTTTTGTGTGGACAGTTCCTGTTGACGGTTGCCTGGGAACTGATTGTAACAAATATACCTCACTGAAGTCCTTTTTGCGAAGCGATTTTGCATGCCAAATGGCTCTGATGAAAAATCCATCTATTTATTTTGTATTGATTTATGAAAGGCAAGGTGTAGACTCAGATTTCACAAGAAATGAGGCCATAGGTGAACATTGGAAGCACATATGACTCATAGACCCTGTGTTTCAAATAAAGGCATTTTTCCATATTGATGTGACCTTGATTCCCGAAAGCCACACACTTCTGGTTATTTTCGTAGATTGATTTCAATGGTCAATTAAAGTTGGGAAACTTGGAAAAGACTCTATAGGATAAAACAGTTTATTTGTATTTCTTATATTATAATATATGTTTGTAAAGATAAACATTTAAGATTTGTCGAGTTTGCTTAATCAGATCAAATAAAAGCTTCCACCGTTGACAAATATTGTGAACTGTTTAAACTGTACCTCAATAATTCTCCATACAAACAGACGTCAAGTTATGGAACAATCTGTGTGTGGACAGTTGCTGAATTTGACAGCAAAAAAATAACCTGTTTGTTTGTTTTAGTGGCTGCACGTGTCAACTTTGAGAGAATTATTGTTGCCAACTGTTTTTGCGCGCCAACTTGAGGTGACTTCAGCAAGCGGGCTGTCATTCATTAATTATGTATCAAACTCTTTTCATTCTTTCGCAATCTCACAGACCAAATAGGTGAGATTGAGAAAGAATGAATAAGAGAAGAGTGTGTATGACGAAATTGATGAAGTTGGAGAGGTGAAAGAGGTATGCAAGGACGGAAAAAAGTAGAGACGCATCTGCGGAGGTACCAGCCACTCCTAGTGGAACGGCGGCAGGATACAGTAACAGTAAAACAGTCCCTGGAGTGGTCAGCTTCATACAAAAGGTTTCAAAACTTGTTTTGCCAGGGGTGCTTTACAAATTCACATACATTTTTTTCAAATACACAATACTTCGAGTACAGTGAAAAAACTCGTACTCAGGGTCCTGCTCTCCTGAACCATTTAGTTTTTGTCGCATATGCTCTATTACCTTTTAATCGTCGGTATCATGTCTGATACCTTTGGACTTAAATACAAGGCTTCTAAATAAAAAAGCAGATACTGCCAATTGAGCTATGGACCAAACCATTTTAGCTTTCATCGTCTCACAGAATTATCAATAGTAATTAATGTGAACTCCTCATTCCATAAAGTAACAATAATTGTTCAATAATTTCAATCAAGTGATAGTGTAAATCATTGAGTAATAACATAGAGGAGCAGAAACTAACTTACTGCATTGATACATACTATCTACCACATGTCTCAGTCCTGTCAAATGTTGCAGTTGTGTAGTCATACAAAACACGTTTTTGCATGTCAAATTCTATGTTTTCTTGCTTTCTCCATTTTGTGTTTTGACACCCAATTACAACACATGCCACAATGTCTTACAATAATGCATTATTTCCTTAAAAAATTGTCAATTTTATCGATTACAAGATTTATACCACATGCGTCTATGTTTGGACTGCTCCGGGCATAGTAGGCACGCGGCAATGCTGACATCTAATCTAATCTAAGTTGCAAAGATATGTTACATTGGAGATTCACATTACATGCATTTTCACAAGCAGACACGTACAAGTTCGCGCTTGCACATACCGCATGTAAACCTACAACATAAAAACCCAATCTCAAATGAACATAAGCCCTGCAACTCTTGCCGACTTATCCTCAAAAAGAGATGAAATTTGCATGGTAAACCATTTCTTACAGTATGGGTGGTCAGCCACATACTAACCTATAAGTCAAGGAAATTATTTTGTTTAGTTCTATAATCTAAGTTGCAAAGATACATACCATTTGAGATTCATATTAAATGCATTCCCACAAGCAGACATTTATAAGTTCGTGCTTACACATAATACATGTTGACTTACAACATAAAAACCCAATCTCAAATGAACATAAGCCCTGCAACTCTTGCCAACCTTCCCTGAAACACAGCTGAAATCTGCAAAGTCAGCCGATTTCAATACAAAAATTAAAACATAAATATAAGAATGTATAAATAAATAAGCCGCCAACATTACAAATCTAAATTACAGATTAGCCGCCATTTCTTCCTGTCCTTACATCTAAATCTAAGTTGCAAAGATATGTAACATTGGGGATTCACATTAAATGCATTCTCACAAGCAGACATGTACAAGTTTGCGCTCGCACATGCCAAATGTGAACCTACAACATAAAAACCCAAATTTCAAATGGACATACACTCTGCAACTCTTGCCGTCCTTCCCTGAACAGAGGTGACAATGGCAAAGTGAACCATTTTTACAGCATGGGTGGTCAGCCGCATACCAACCTAAAAGTTTTTTTTTTTTTTTTTTTTTTATTTAGGATACAAACAGTTGTTAACAATTTTAAATTTAACAAAAAAATAATCAAATTTAAACCTAGAGATTCATTAAAAGTATTACTAATGTATGTTATTGATACAGAATAATATATAATAAAAATAAGAAACAAAAGTAAAATAAACAGAAGAATAAACTAGTTTCACTTATATTGTCAGAGGCATATTTCTTTCACCACTTTCCGGAAAGAATTTATGGAGCTTGAGAAAATGTCAACATCTGAAAGCCATTGATTGAAGTAAGTAGTTGCACGTCTGAAAAATGTGTTTTTAGCATAATTAGTGCTGCAGGATGGTATATGAAAAGTTTGTTTATGTCGAGGGGACATACGAGGAACTCTCAATAAAGTCTTTTCCAAAAGGGGGGCCGAATTAATTTGGTTGTTTATTATTTTGTAAAGGAAAACGCTATCCAAAAATCTCCGCCTGTTCTCTAGCGTGGCCAGATTATGCCGCTTTGCAGCAGTTTCATAATTTAAGAAATTGTTTCCTGTTTTGAAGTCTAAATATTTAAGAAATTTATTTTGCAATCTTTCAATTCGATCTGTATCCACGGAATATTGTGGATTCCAGATTACGCATCCAAATTCCAAAATACTTCTAACTAAAGCAAAGTATAAAAATTTTAATGACGAAGCCCGTTTAAGAGGCTTTGATAGCCTCAGAATTAGACCAGGTCTTTTGAATGCTTTGGATACGATATGGTCTATATGAAGGTTAAATTGCAGTTTTGAATCTAGAATTATGCCCAGGTCCCTGACATTGTTAACCCTTTCGATTGTTTTATTATTCAATTTATAATCATAATCAATAGGAATATGCTTTCTTGTGAAGGTTATAGTGTGACATTTATCAGTATTTAAAATTAATTGATTTAGTTTGCAATATTCATTAAAATTATCGAGATCGTTCTGAAGTAGATAACAATCTTCAATTGAAGATATAATCTTAAAATTTTTTGTGTCATCAGCATATAAAAGATGTGATGATTTTTTAAAAGGGCTACTAATATCATTTAAATAAAGATTAAAGAGGAGAAGGCCTAGATGTGAGCCCTGAGGTACGCCCGATTCGACAGGCAAAGATTTTGAGGTATAACCTCTTAATGATACAGCTTGGATTCGATTTCCGATATAAGATGCTAGCCATCTCAGTAAGTCGCCATGTATACCAATTCCTCGTAATTTTTCTAGAAGCGTGTGGTGTTTAATTTTATCAAAAGCTTTAGAAAAGTCAGTATACACAGCGTCAATCTGAAAACCACGGTCCATCGTATTGAGGATGAAGTCTGTGTAGGTTATTAAATTTGTGTCAACGCTTCGTCCTTTGGTAAATCCATGCTGCTCCGGAGGTAGGTATGTGACATGAAACGGCTGAGGCTATTATTTGAGTTACAAATTTTTCAAGTAATTTGTCGAAAATGGAGAGTTTTGAAATAGGTCGGTATTGTCATGCCGATCTCCACCTTTGAAAATTGGTGTTACCAGAGCCTTTTTCCAAATACTAGGAAAAACTCCTTCAGATAGTGATTTCTTAAAAATGATTGTAAGGGGGAGGCAGAGCTCATTTGTACAATTTTTTATCAATAGTGGGTGGATTCTGTCGGATCCCATACTTTTTGTAGTATCGATATCTTTAAGCAAAATTTCAAGTTGGTGTTGAGTAATATCTATGGAGGAGAGGTCTAATATTGGAGAAAGAGGAGCTAAATTTGTGGATAATTGTGGTAAGTTGTCGTGGACGAAAACAGAATGAAAGTAATCGTTGAATAGATTGCATATTGAATCACCATCAGATGCAATGATGTTATCATTTCTCATACAGTCTGGGATAGAGTTAGTGGAGAGTTTTAAGAGAATTTAATTTTAAAATTTAATTTAAATTTAAAAAAAGTTAAGGATCATACACGACAAATTATATTTTTTAAAACCTTTCACCTTTCTAGAAACATTTTTATATTCTCCTGAGATTTTTTGTACACATGGAAATGCAACTGTGACGTTCTTTGTTCTCTTTCTTACTAATGACCATTTTCGTAAGTGGGTTGAAACAGATATATACTTACTTTACTTTTACTTTCTTCAGCTCATAAGCCTTGGAGGCTCAGGGCCTCCCGCACCACAATCCTCCAGGACTCTCTGCCTTGTGCTGCTTCCCTCCATGGTCCCCTCACTCCCAGAACTTCGGCGTCGGCTTCAACGTTGTCTGCCCACCGCATCCTGGGACGCCCGAGAGGTCTGAGTCTCACCTGAGACCTGTCTGGCCCACTGAAACAGATATATATTGTCTATTTTTGTTAAAATAATTTCTAGTGCACAGATATCATAAGTCAATGGTGTAAATATTATAACATCAATATTGATTCAAGTTTCTCTGGATTGAGAAGGTGGCCTTGAACAAGGACTGTATTGAGCGTGTTTGGCTACAAATCAAAACGTGTCAGCCATTTTCAATGTATAATTTTTTTTTTATACACGTATACCATCTGCTTTAAGGCTCCTTTATACCCTAAATCTGGCATTTTTTTTTCTTACACTTTATGGTTTTAGCAATAAAGTGACTGTAATGAAAAAAAATCAAGCATGTTTTTTATTTTTTCTATCTTAATTATAAAGTTTGAACAAAATATATAACTTAAGAATTGCCACCACAAAAAAATATTTAAAAAAACACATTTACATACATCTACTTTTTCGTGTGTGCCATATTTTTTATTTTTTTCTTTCTTTTAATTACATAACTATACATTGTTTTGTGAAATATTGAAACATTTTTTTTATAATGTCAATAGTTTTTGAGTAAATATGGAAAAACTGAAACTAGATACTTCATAAATTAAATTTTAATTAAACCAAAGAACACAGTTTTTCCATATTTACTCAAAAACTATTGACATTATAAAAAAAATGTTCCGACATTTCACTAACCAAGGTATGGTTCTGTAATTAAAATGAAAAAAAAAATCAAAATATAGCACACACGAAAAAGTGTTTTTCTACTCCCATTTGGTAATTTACTAATTACAAAACGGCTAACGCAATCACAATGCTATACATTTCCACACCCGTTGCGTAATGTTACATTACGCAACTGATCACGGTGTTGAAATGAAACTGTGCGCATGCGCATTGTCAGAAATGGAACCATTCTTGAATTTCGAGTATCAATCTTGTATGAGGCTATCTTTCTAAGCGACCGATAACCAACTATTATTGGCCGTTTCCATAGCAACCACGTTTAAACGTCAGCCATTACATGAATATTTTCAATTTATTGATAGTTCCTCCCCACTATGATCAATCTTTGTTCAAATGAACATTAATATATTTTATGTGTAGTCAAAAAAAAATTGTGAATAGTGTAGTAATTCATCAATTTTATTTATCAAAATACTCCAAATTGTAGCTTTTTTCAAAGGAAAACAGAAGGCTTGAAAGTAAATAATGCAAAATATTTGCACCGCAAAAAAAAAACAAACTTAAACAGTTACTTGGCTAATAGGTCTGTATGAAGTTGACCATCTATGCTGTAAAAACTTGGTTCACTTTGCCAATGACACCCCTGCTTCAGTGGTTGCAGGGCTTATGTTTATTTGAGTTTTGGGTTTGAATGTTTAACCTTATATGCGGCATGTATAAGCGCAACCTTATATGTGTGTGCTTGTGGGCATAAATTTAAAATGAATCCCAAATGTAATATATCTTTGCAGATTAGATTAGATAATCGAGGGGAATGATAAATTACACGGTTTGACAATGGTGGGGTATTAATTACTTCAAATGGACGAGTACATTATAATGACTATTATTTACTATTTTGTTATTTATTTCATGGTCGTAGAAAAAGTATTGTATGCCACTGCACGTAATTAGTCTTTGTAACACTCTTGCTGTCTATTGTGCCATTCGGCTGCGCCTCATGGCACAAACTAGCACTCGTGTTACAAAGACTATCATTACTAGGCAGTGGCATAAATAACTATTTTTTCAATACTTTTTTTGTGGTGACAATTCTTTAGTTGTATATTTTGTTTAAACTTTATTGCACTTTTTTATTTTATTTCATAAAATGGTAGGCTATATTTTTAAAAATGCATTTGCGTTTTTAAAAAAATTATATGTGGCTTACTTTTAAATTATAGCTCTTTAAAATTCGCGTAGTTTCCATTTCCGCTGAAACAGGTCATTTTTTTATTCGGGCGGATATGACGTCGATCTTCGGAGTTTCGGTGTCAAATGGCCCAGGTAGTCAGTTTGACAGCGACGTTTGTTGTCAAAATGACGACACACGTCTCTAGCCGTTTACATTGCTTTTTTGGCGGGATTCAAATTCTCCGCATTTTTTTTTTTTAAATTATCAATGATATCTTTATTTTGCTACTTAAAAAATAATGGTTGTGATCCTTGAAATGTACTCTACACAACTATATTCTTTTCAACCGTTTTCCCTACCACTGCAACTACTCTATAAAAAAATAATAAACATGTTTGATTTTTACTTTCTTGCTATAGCCGAAGGCTATAAAGAAAGTTATGATTTGGTGTGAAAAAAAAATTTCGAGGTTTTCACGGAAATGAGTTGTCCTGGTGCAGGACATGCCAAAAAACACTATCTTTCAAAAACGTCCGTCTGTATGTGTGTGTGTGTGTGTGTGTGTCACTTTCCAAAGTATAAGATCTAGAGATACCAAATTTTGGCTACATCAACTTTTTTGGACATGTATTAAGTATGAATAACATGGCATTACACCAACTTGAAAATTCAAGATGGCTGCGATACGAAAAAAACATAAAATTGCACTTTTCTCAAAAACGGCTCCAAGAATTTTTCTTAAATTTTCAGAGTTGCCACTAATTAATTTTTAACTTAATAAATTAGTTATGGCAACACTCTTACTAATCTGTGTCTATGGGCTGCCATATGAAAAAAACAAACGATTGTGATTTTCTCGAAAGTTAAGAGGTCAACAAAAATATATAGTTCTACAATATTATGGACAACAAAAATTTCTACAAATTTACAAAAAAAATATTTTGAAAAAATAAAAATAAAGCACCGTTTACACGACCTGAAATTTTAAATCGAAAATATTACAAAAACCTATTAAAATGCAAGATACTTAAATTTGTTTTAGATTTGATAGAAAGAACAAGCTTATCACTTTAATTAATAATCTTTTTTTTTTCCTTTTTTGAAAATTCAAGATGGCTTCCGAAGAGCTGAAAATTAAAAATGCGATTTTCTCAAAAACGGCTCCGACGATTTTTCTTAAATTTTTTGTGAATCCATTTATATAATAGTGCTATCTAATAATTATAATCATTTCTTCATCATAATCTCGGTTTAGGGAGTTGCCATATAAAAGAAAAAAATAATGGAAAAATTCTCGGCAGTTAGAGGGTTAATAAAAAAATAATTTTGTACAAATATAAAACAATAATAATAACCTACATATTGCCATTATTATTTTTTTCCAAAAAGTGAATCAAAAGTATAGCCGCCATACAAAGTGAAAAAATTCCATACAAAATGTATTAGCAATTGTCTTGGTAGTCAAAGGGTTAAAAAAAGATAAAAGGCTGCGATTCTTAAAATTTTATAAATACCAATAATAATCAGTCGTTACTTTTTCAAAATATAACTAAAAAGTTTACCCACCATACAAAGTCCTAGTTTGCATACAGAAGGGTTCAATGACCATCTATAATAATCTAGAATATAAGTTGCAATGAAATATAAACATTCAAAACTAATGTGAAATGAATGCCCACAAACAGATACCTACGTGTAAGTTCGCGCTTACGAATGCTGAATTTGTACTTACAAATTAAAACCAAATCTCAAATGAACATAAAACCTGCAACTCTTGCCGACCTTTCTTGAAACAGGGGGGACATTAACAAAGTGAATTATTTTTTACACTTAGGGAGGACTGAGAAATGCGAGAAAATTGAGATAAGACTGAATGAAAAAAGAGTGGAGGTCGTGAAAGAATTTGATTATCTGGGAAGCAAGTTTGAGTCGAATGCGAAATTGACGAAATAATTGGAAAAGCGCGCTAGTAGAGGAAGAAGTGTAATGGAAACGATTGGAAGCATTACAAGGAATAGGAAACTTACGAAGAATATGAGATCGGCGGTCCACAATGGCATATTGGTTGGTGGAAGTGAGGCTTATGAATGTGAGCTGAGTGAAGTATGTAAGTACGGTTGAAATGGCTTACCTGAGAGCAATGGCTGGAAAGACACTGAGTGATAGAGTACGTAATGCTTGAGTGATGAACGAGTGTGGTATAAAAGAGAATATGAGAACGAAAGTACAAAAAAGTACGATGAGATGGTTCAGACATCTTGAAAGAATGGATGATGAACAACTAACGAAGAAAGTGTACAAAGGAAATGTCAGAGGAAAGCGCGGAAGGGGAAGGCTGAGGAAAGAATGGTTAGACCAAATAGGTGAGATTGCGAAAGAATGGATCCTGCAGAGTGAGAATAAGAGAAGAGTATGTATGAAAAAGGTGATGACAACAAAAAGTGGAGGAGCATCTGCGGAGGTACCGGCCACCCCAAATGAAACGGTGGCAGGATACAGTACAGTACAGTACAGAGGTCAGCTTCATACCAACCTATGAGTCGAGGATCTTTCTTGTGTAATTGGCGCTTTTTCCAGAGAAGACCAACCCCGCAGAGGGCTCTTGAGGTGTGATTCACACAAAACGGCGCTCAACAAATAAATCAACCAAATATTTTTATTCATTCAAGTATTTATATGACTATATCCATATTGCACGAGTATGCAGGTACACACCGCGGTGGAATAAAATTGATTTATTATTGATATATTATATTTTTATTGAAACGGCATAAGCTGGTAGATGATTCTAGCTTTACATACGTCATACAGTGGGTTAATTTTTGCAAGAAAGTCGAGTACAGATTCTGTGCAATTTATTTTCATTACTGTCACTCTTTTGCTAAGACCATAACATGTAAGAATTAAAAACGGCAGATTTAGGGTATAAAGGAGCCTTAATCTAAATTAAAAAGATATGCTACCTTTCTTTTAAAGATATTAAAGATTCACTGGTTCACTTTGCCAATGTCACCTCTGTTTCAGGGAAGGACGGCAAGAGTTGCAAGGCTTATGTTCATTTGAGATTGGGTTTTTATATTGTAGGTCCACATGCGGCATGTGTTAGCGCGAAATTATACATATCTGCTTGTGGGAATGCATTTAATATAAAACTTAAATGATATATATCTTTGCAGCTTAGATTAGATTAGATTAGACTGGTCATCCATACCTCGAATAAATGTATTCTGCAACTCATGCCTCCTAGAAAGGCGGCTTGAAAGTTTCTTAACTGGGATTCCATTGGCAAAAATGAATCAATTTTCACATTTTCGGTGGTCAGCTGCGTTCAAACTTTTCTATCAAAGAACAATGTCAATAACAAAAAACAATGTTCCAAATTTGAAATTTCTCAGCTAGCAAATGCCACAATCTTTGTTACTAAGTGTGGTTACCCGTATAAAAGGGTGGTTCCAGCAGTGCGGCCGAATCAGAGCCCCCCCGTCCTAAGGGGCCCTCAGAGGTTTTAAAACCTTAGGTATGATCCCAAGAATTTGTGAAAATAAATTTTTTCGTCGGCCCAGGTTTTAAGACAATCATGATTCACGACCAACGGAGCCCTCAAAGACTTCTAGTACATGTAAAGTACATGTGAAAAAACACGTAACTGACTTATAAATTTTTGGGGACAAGGAGCCATGGGGGCAACTGGGAAGGAGCCGGGGGGGATCCCCCCGTCGACGATATATTTTGGTGACAATGATCTCCAAATTTCCAAAACCTGCCTCCCCTAGATTTGATCCTGGGTACGCTCTTCCAAGGAGCTCAAATAATAAGGAGCCTCCGGGATCAAAATGCCCTTGACGACTTGTATGAAATGGCATAGAAAGATATTTCTTTGCAAAGTGGACAAGATAAAGGGGTTTTATGACACGTTTTTATTTATTTTACTTTATATTTTTTAGATAGATACAACAGGCACTTCAATAATTGTATAATAAATTGCAAAGACAAAAGGTGGATCGGATTCAGTATTCAGTACTCAGATTATTTTTGGTTTGCAATAAAGATTTACTTTTTACGGTAGAGTGCTTGCATTCCATGCTGATAGCTCGGGTTCGAATTCCACCGAGGGTGTCAGAAATGATTTCCCGTTTTGGTGTTTATTTCAACACCTAAAATAAAATACCGGCAAAGTTTACTAAACCTCACAAGAAATGAGTAGCAGTCCCCTCGGGAGCTGGGAAACCCCTACTTCAACTGAAGTAGTTGGCGTAAGGCCGGTCACCTTAACTGTAAAAATAAATAGGCTCCACTCCCCACATGCGAAATCCTTCAGGGATAACGCGGCAATACGTTAAACGATACGATAAAACACTCGCATTATTCCTAATATATTATATTGGCAGCAAACTGCGTCAGTGCTTGTAGAGAGTTCAGAGACCAGACAAATACCCATGAGAGGAGGAGTTAGACAGGGATGCATACTGTCACCAACACTATTTAACCTGTATTCGGAAAGGATCATGGCGCAAGCACTTCATGAGGCTAGGGAAGGCATTCTTGTCAACGGGCAGCTGGTAAACAACCTGCGGTATGCCGATGACACAGTCCTACTCGATGACACTCAGGCGGATCTGCAAACATTGTTGACCAGAATAAATGTCGCTAGCAAAGAAGCTGGCATTAACATTAACTTTAAGAAGACAAAGATCATGGTTATCAGCAGAAACACAAACGCCTCCGTACATGTAGAACTAGATGGCGAAAGCATTGAAAGATGCACTAGTTACAGGTAGTACCTGGAATGTGTGGTCAACGAAAAGTGGGACATGTGTCAAGAAGTCAGAAGCAGACTAGAGCAAGCCCGAAATGTCTTCGCTAAAATGAGCAAATTACTGTTGTGCCAAATTTTAAGCCTTGAACTCCGGAAGCCCATAGTGAGGTGCTACGTTTTCCCAATCGCTCTGTATGGTATGGAGGGATGGACTCTCACGCAGGCACTGTAGAGACGAATTGAAGCATTCGAGATGTGTCTATACCGAAAAATGCTTTGGATCTCTTGGCGGGATCGAGTCACCAATGAAGAAGTCCCTCAACGAATGCGCACTACAAAGGAGCTCCTGCCTACCAATTACCATTAAGCAGAGAAAGCTAATGTGCTTTGGTCACATTATGAGAAATGAGAAGTACCGTCTCCTTCATCTTATCATTCAGAGTAAGATTGAGGGGAGAAGATCTCAGGGACGCCGAAGGACATCGTGGCTTAAGAACCTGCGACAGTGGTTCGGCAGAAGCACCAAGTCCCTGTTTCGAGCCGCAGCATCAAAAATCAAAATAGATATGATGATCGCCGATCTTCGTTACAAGTGGCACAAGAAGAAGAAGAAGAAGAAGAAATGAGTAATAACATAGAGGAGCAGAAACTAACTTACTGGATTGATACCTACATACTATCTACCACTTTTGTCTCAGTCCTGTCAAACGTTGCAGTTGTGTAGTCATACAAAACATGTTTAAATTACGTGTCAAATTTTATGTTTTCTTGCTTTCTTCATTTTGTGTTTTGACACCCAATTACAGCACATGCCTTAATGTCTTGAAATAATGCCTTTTTCCTTAAAAATTAACCATTGTTAGCAATCACAATATTTATAATGTGTGTTATCTGTCAACTAACTTTCTAGAAACATTTTTACATTCGCCTGAGTTTTTTTGTACACATTGGAACTGTGAAGTTCTCTGTTCTTAATGACCATTTTTGTTAAGTAAGTTGAAACATAATGTAGGTATATAATATTATAATGTCTATTTTTGTTAAATTAATTTCTAGTCCACAGACATCATACGAGTAAGTCAATGAAAAGCTTTATAATTTTTTGACACCTATTTAAATTAAAAATTGATACCTCATATAAAAAAAGTCTGAATTGAAATATTAATTAGAAAATATTTTTTTGAAAGTTGTGTGCCTCCCCCCCCCCCCCTTCCCCACCAGTATTGCAGTGTTGCGGCCCGCATAGATTTTCAAATATATCTATTAGAGTGGAGTGATCTTGTATGAGATTTTTTTTTTTTTTTTAAAACCATATTTGGTACGAGGCTGACCTGGTACGAGGCTGACCACCCGTGCTGTAAAAATCGGTTCACTTTTGCCAATGCCACCCCGGTTCAGGGAACGGCGGCAGGAGTTGCAAGGTTTATGTCCATGTGAGGTTTTCTTTATTTGTATGCACACATGCAGAATGTGTAGGCGCGAACCTACATGTGCCTGTCTGTAGGCATGCATTTCATATGAGCCTTAAATGCTTACATATCCTTGCAGCTTAGATTATAGATTAGATTATAGATATATATATCGACCATTTTTTTTGTGCCATTTATGAAATAAAAAATTTAGAAAAACAATTCAAATTTTTCAAAAAATTCCTTCTTCCCGCACACTGACTTCAATGTTTATGTTTTTGTTGATAAATTTGTAACATAGCTCCAGCTCAATATTGAGCTGAATAAAGTTAAAAGTCAGGTGTAAAAAATTAAAATAAAAGTACTTACTACAAGCATTCGTTCGTACATTCCAAAACAATACAATAAGAATAAATTGTACAGTGACTGCACATGACTTTATAGCATAAAATACGGTTATGTTTAGGTCAAAGTCAATTTTCATAACAAAACATTTAGTTGTGTGTAAGGAATGAAGCTAATCTATTTAAGTAATCGTCTTTTTGCAGTATTATCATTGATCCCGTTTGTATCAAAACTAACACTTTGTTTGGTGGGTACTTATACTTTTCATAAATATATTGTAAAGTTATGATTGATTATTATGGGTACCTACTTACTAAATTTTAGCTAGTATTTTATATTAGGCCTTTTTGTACCAAGAATATTATTTTATTTTTTGTATGGAAATTTGTCACTTTGTATGGTGGCTACACCTAATAATATATTTTTGAAAAAAGTAATGATTAATGTATGTAGGTACCTATATATAAGAGCTTTTCAATTGTGAAACATTATTTTTTAGTTAACCCGTTCTCTGCCGAGAAATTTTAAATTATCGTTTTCTCTTGTATCGCAACCCCCAAAACAAAGAGTATTATAAGGCAATGGTTATTGTTGTTACATAGCACTTTACTGGGCAAATTGTTATGTAGGTTTATGTATGGGTATTAGATGTTTTGCTACCAAAAATATTACAATATTATTTTGTATGAAAATTTGTCACTTTGTATGGTGGCTATACTTTAAAATATTATTTTGAAAAAAGTAATGATTCATGTATGCAGGTACAGTGGCGGCTCTTCATTAGGTGACTTACTTACTTACTTACTTCCGATGGCCGAACAGTCCTTGTAGGAACTTTGCCTCCGAAACAATAGATCTCCAAGCCTTTCTATCCTCAGCAATGGACTGCCAGTCGTCTTTAGCATTGAGCTCCTCCAGATCTCGGTTGATGTTATCTAATAATCTTTGTCTTGGTCTGCCTAACGGTCTCCTGCCCTCGGGTATACCCTGCAGAATACCTTTAGTGGCCCTTTCTTCTCCGGATCTAACGACGTGGGCAATCCATGCCAATCTTCGGGATCTGATTTCACTTGTGATGAAAGGTTGTTTAGTTGTGGAGCGAATTTCTTCATTACTTTTAAGCCTCCAGGTTCCTTCTGCAATACCCGGTCGTGGACCCAATATTTTTCTTAGAATCCTATTTTCAAAAGACAGAAGTCTTTGTTGGTCGTTTAGGGTCATACACCAAGATTCCGAACCATAGATGACCACTGGTTTAATGAGGCTATTGTATATGTGAAGTTTCACTCTTCTGGACAAGGACTTAGTTGTTAGGAGATTGTTCAGGGCCGCCGCTGCTCTTATGCCACTCTGTATTCTAGATGTTATTTCTACACTCATTTCATTAGTGTTTGTGAGAATGCTACCCAGATATGTAAATTTAAGCACTTCTTCTATACTGTCTTCACCAAAAGTAATATGTCCGTATGGTGGTGTTCTGAAATAGTTGAGTTTGGACAAGTAAAGAAACTTTGTTTTATCAACATTGATTTTCAATCTCATTGTGGCTGCACGACTTTTGATTGTCGAGTACATCTCGTCCAGTTCGTGGTGATTACTAGCTACCAATGCCAAATCATCTGCATATCCAAAGATCTTATGATTTACTCCCAAATGGATTCCACCTGATACGTTATTTATGCTGCGTATCACACTCTCCAATGCAATATTAAAAAGCACTGGAGAGAGTAGGTCGCCTTGTCTTAAGCCCGTTCCAACTGTGAAAGTATCCGAGACATCTCCTTGCACTTTGACTGCTGCTTTCCAACCCTTTATACACGCTTCTGGAAGTCTCACTAGCTTTTTTGGAATACCAAAGAGAAGCATTGTATTTTTTAGACTTAGTCGGTTCACGCTGTCATATGCTTGTCGAAAGTCTATGAACAAATTAAAGACCTCTTTGGAAAATTCCCATTGTTTCTCAAACATTTGTCGAAGTGCGAAAATTTGATCTGTCGTGCTTCTCCCTCTCCTGAAGCCACACTGATATTCTCCCAAGCAGTCTTCTGCGTAAGGTGTAATTCACAGTAGTAATACGTACGACAGTACTTTATAGCAAGTTGGCAGCAAAGCAATACCTCTGTAATTTGTGCATTCTGCTTTGCACCCCTTTTTGTGTATAGGTGCAATTACTCCTACGTTCCATTCTTCGGGGATAGTTTCCTGTTCCCATATCATTACTAGTAATTCGTGCACCTTCCTGGCCATTGCCATGCCTCCACTCTTGATAAGTTCAGACGGTATATTATCCACACCAGGAGCTTTCCTATTTTTCAGGTGTTTAATTCCATTTACAACTTCCGTTAAGGTGGGAGGATCCATTTGTATTTCTGCAGTGGATATTTCTATCTCTTCACTTTTTTCTGTGTTTGGCACGTTAAGCAATTCCGAGAAATATTCTCTCCATCTGTTCAACACTTTATCTTTTTCGAGTATCATTGTGCCGTTTCCAGATTTTATCATTGTGGTCCTTGGTTTGAATGTTCCCTTCATGCTTTTTATCTCACTGTAGAAAGTTCTACTTTTAGCTGCATTATAATGTCTTTCTATTAGGTGACAGTGGGGAATATCCCTATGAATGAAATTGGAAACATATTATAATTTTTTGTGAAGTAGAAACTGAAAAATCTGTAAAAAAGAGTGTAAGCGAAGTATTTTCTGAACAATTTTACTGACCGAAGAGGCTAAAATATTTCATAATAAAACGAACGCAGTGAGACACACGTAGATTCTTGTTAATATAAAAATAATAATATTTGTTAAAACTTAAGGTCCATATTATTGTTTTGCTAAGTAAGAAATATGAGACCCTCTTAATTCTTTCCCCGTGCCTCGTTCCCTGCACGAACGCAATATAAACATGTTAGAACGAAGTGATTCGGGCTAGTTCGGGTGAGAGGTGATATTTAGATTTTCCCCACTGGTGTTTTTGATTGTATGTGTACATGAGAGCCTGTAAGTACGACGCAATGTACAATACATCAGCTGTTGGCGCCTGCGGGTATCGGTTGCCTATAGATCGGTCTGTAGGGACTTTTCGGGCTATACCTCATGAACAATCGTATAACGCGTTGAGACATAAACATGATAATATTATAAATGAATGAATGAGATTATTCTTTTCGGAAATTCCTCGATCCAGTATTTCACAAGGAGCTGCCATCATAATATTACACAAATAAAAAATATATTGTTCTTTGGCTAAAAGTTAGTTCTGGCGGGTGTTTTGCCATGGAAAGATCGAAATAACAGAAGTGCTTGCCTGAATCGGAAATATTTGTGAAACTTTTATTTTTATTTTAAGATTACATCTAAATAACCTCTGCTTGGAAACTGTGAAAATCCAGTAAGAGGCACGATGAACAAGGTGATTCTTTAAAAGCAAGTGTATTTATTTCTATTTTGAAACTACTGTGTGAACAGGATTTAAATTTTAGGACTATTTTAATAATTAACCATCTTTTAAACTTTAAAGGAACATCCAAAACAGACTAAGGTAAGCAAGTACTTGCTTATTGTAGTGGTTTTTTCAACCTAATTATTGTCTTATTTACAACAATTCAACAATAAAAATCAATCAATTGCAAACTCACATACACATTTTTAAATGTAACGTATTTTTAAAAATAAAAATGTTAAAATTCTATAAAAATCAGAGGAGACATTTATGGAATTTTATTAAACAAGCGCTTGGCTTAGATTTTTAGGGAACAATTGTTGGTGTACGATAAGTGAGGTGCTATAGGGTGGACATCAAAGTATTTTCCAAATTCATCCCCAATATAACCTTTGACTTATAGGTTGGTATGCGGCTGACCACCCATACTGTAAAAAAAATGGTTCACTTTGCCAATGTCACCCCTGTTTCAGGGAAGGACGACAAGAGTTGCAGGGCTTATGTTCATTTGAGATTGGGTTTTTATATTGTAGGCCCACATGCGGCATGTGTTAGCGCGAAATTATACATGTCTGCTTGTGGGAATGCATTTAATATAAATCTTAAATGATATATATCTTTGCAGCTTAGATTAGATTAGATTAGATTAGATATAACCTTTTTTTTTATCCCCTCTCCCGGACTTTAGCTAGAGCCGCTGCTGTGTAGGTATATATAAAAGCTTATTAATTGTATAACATTATTTTTTAGTTAACCCTTTCTCTGCCGAGAAATTTTTAATTATTTTTTGCTCTTGTATGGCAACCCACAAAACAAAGTAAATTATGAGGCAATGGTTATTGTTGTTACATAGCACTATTATAATGACGATTATGCGAAAAAATTCAAGAAAATCGTAGGAGCCGTTTTTGAGAAAATCTCATTTGAAACTTTCAGCTGTTCGGAAGCCATCTTGAATTTTCTAATATTTAAAAAATGTTTCACTATGAATTATAGTGATTAAAGAGTTCTTTCTGCTTAAGTTAAGAAATATCAAAGTTTTTTGCGTTCTGATGGGTTTTTGTAGCCTTTTAATTTCAATTTTTGATACCATGTAAACAGCACTTTATATTATTTTTTTCAAAATTTTTATTTAATTTTTTTATAGAATTGTAAGTGATGTATAATATTGTAGAACAATATTCTTTTGTCAACGCTTTCACTTCTGAGAAAATCACAGTTGTTTATTTTTTTCATATGGCAGCTCATAGACGCAGATTAGCAAGAATGTTGTCATAACTAAATTTGGTAAGTATGTGTCAAGCAATTACTTAATTGAAAATTAAAAAAAAAATCGTTGGAGCCGTTTTTGAGAAAATCGCATTTGAAATTTTCAGCTCTTGGGAAGCCATCTTGAATTCTCCAAATAGTGAAGAAAAATCTATTTTTCGAACAAGTATGTAATTTCTTCTTTCTTAAGAACTTAAAAAAAGTTTTAAAAAATTGCGTTTTCATGGGCCTATTTAATATTTTCGATAAAAATTTTGAGATCGTGTAAACGGTACTTTAGGTATTTTTGTTTTTTTAGAAGTGTTTTAAATTTTTTTGTAGAAATTAATGTTGCGCGTAAGATTGTGGAACATTATTTTTTTGTCAACCCAGCCATTTCCGAGATAATCTAAATCGTTTTTTTCTTTCATATCGCAACTCATAGAGTATTGCCATAACAAATTTTCTTCGCGAAAATTTATGCAACGACCACACTGAAATTTTAAAGAAAGAGTTAGAGCCGTTTTTGAGAAAAGTGCAATTTTTTTTTTTTTGTATCGCAGCCATCTTGAATTTTCAGGTTAGTGCCATGCCGGTCGGCCCATCAAAATCGGTGGTTGTCAATTCTCTAAATCCAAAAATTGGTGTCTCTGCGATTAGTAGTTCCGGCTGGGACATACATACATACATACATACCTACATACATACATCCATACGGACAGACGGACAGGTTCGACAAATTAGGTTTTTTTACATGTCCTGGTGCAGGACAACTCATTTCCGTTGAAACCTCATTTTTTTTTTCGGACGAATATAGTACTTTATAACAGTCCTTCGGACTGCTATGAAGTAAAAAAGTACAGGTTTATAAATAAAAAAAAAATATTTTGCTTGAAAATTGCCTTTTCTTTTCATTTTCGGCATTATGCTCCTTTGTTATAATTAGGCTTTTATAGCCACAAATCTAAATTTTTGGTACATTGGCTCAAAGCAGCTTTTCTTGTCATTTTCACTGCTCTTTCAACTGCCTGTATAGCATGGGAGCAGGGGCGTGCATCCCATACGGGCACATGAGTCTTATGGGTAGGCAATATATGGTAAAAAAAAACATTTAATCTTGATATTCAGATTTAAAATTCAAAATTTAAATTTGATTGGAGCCCTCGTTAGCACTTCAGTCAATAGCAAATGAGTTATTTTAAAGGAATGGGAGAAACTATTTATTTGGAAATTTATAACTACCTTACATGGGATCTGTAAAAAATGCATGCCACTGTCACCACTAGATTGAACTTTCTCATCGGATATTTTTTTTCTAAAAGAAGCTCATTAATATTTTCCTGATATCCTATTAGATCAACTTAAGTTGCAGCATTGAAATATATTTCAGACCTCTTAAAAAGGTCACTGTGTGAGAGATTTGATATTTTACGTGCCTTTAAGCTACGTCATGTTGTGAATTCTTTAATGAGTTTGTTTTTGCCGATAATCATCGCTAATAACATACTTTCCGAATGCCTAAAAGAGCTATTTTTTCCAAAGACTGAATATTTTACTTTTTTGACATCTAGCAAAAATTTTGAGGCCAAAATGATGAAACAAATATGATATGAGTCATCTTTACATGAACAATTATTTTTATAAGAACCTATGATGGAGGATACACTTTTATCACAAAAGCAGCTAGAGTTGTCAAAGTTTCCGAAGGTTATTTCGTTACTACATACAGACGTAGTATTTGGTTGGCTTGTGTAAGCCAAAGAACGTGTAAAATCTGGCCTGGAGATCTATTTGTCAGATCTTTAGGAAAATCGTTTGTTGTTACTGCTGACACAATGCCGTGCAAATACGGTTGGTCTGTTCTCAATTTTTAGGTAATTTTTGTAAACGTTTGTACTTCATTTCGTTGAATTATTTTAATAGGCAATTTCTCGCAAGTTTCGGGAGCTTTTCTCAGTGGTCCTTTGGAGGTTGAGTGTGTGTGGTGTGAATGAAAGCCCGTATTTGAAAGTGTATATTTTTAATGCAGTCAGTACTGTTCAATCAAAGGTAATTCAAAATGTTGTCTTGGTTGCAATCTTCCGGTCTTCAAGCTGCGTCCAGGCGGAAGTCCTCCTTAATCCGCCTTGCTTGTGAGGCGAGCAGGATGCTTGATGCTTGAAGTGGGGGAAGGAAAGGAAATATGGAAAGTGGCAATTAGGAAGAAACCATGTAAACTTTTGAGGAAGTTCGGATTGGCCCTAACAAGGACCTTTTGTTGTGAGCAGGAGAAAAAACTGTAAACTTTTGAGGAAAATTAAAAGTGGCCCTAAGAAGGACCTTTTGTGTTGTGAGCAGTGTGCTGTAGGAGACGGTTGCCTCAAGTCTGTTCCTGGCGAGGTCTTGAGAATCTTCTAGGTAAAGATGTGGCGAAGCTGGAGATGTCCAGGTGAAGGTATGATGAAGCTGGAGATGTCCAGGCGAAGGCGCGAGGTAAGATGTCGTCTCTGCTTGGAAATTGGCGGGAATGCGAGAGATGTCTTGAGATTTTGGCGGGAGATGTAGATGTCCGCTCGGTGGTCTCGAAGTTTCTCTGGTGATGATGTAGTGAACTGCGGAGACGTCCAGGCGACGGTGCAAAGTAGTTTTGCGTCTCTGCTTGGAAATCGGCGGGAACGCGAGACGGCTTGCAATTTTGGCGGGAGCGCGGTATGTATGTTGCTCGTTCCGTGGTCTCAGTGTGTCTGTCTGTTTGGAGCGCGGCGTACGCGTTTTATACTCCCGCTCGTTCTCGCGGGCCCACTACTAGGGGTGGGCACGCACAATTTTCGGATTATCTTCTTTTTATCTGATTTCAGATATCTGGTTTTCTTTCATCTTCTGTACTGATGCACCACAGTCCAATGTAAGACTTAGGTCCGGAAGTACACCCATCCATATAAAGAAACAAATGTCTCAATGATAGTTCATTCATATGTTGTTGTTAACAAATTATCCATTGCAGTGGTCTTTAAGTCTTTTTTAAGCAGTCTGATGATTTCACCATTCTTTCCGATTGCCATCAGGGTACGTTGAGAAATATTTCATCTGAAAAATGTTTCGCTAAGCCCATCTTAGGTACTAGGTAGGTATCCCTCGTAAATAGACCCCGTCTCTTTAATTAGCATAATGTGCTCTTAAAATCTATTTTTTTGTAGCATTTACCTTTTTTTCAGGAATATTTTTGATTCGCTAGCCGAACGTTGCACAAGGCGGACGTGTTCACGCGGACGAAGTGCACATTTGTGTTTGTTTGTATTGTGAAACTAAAAAGAATCGCGCCCAGCAGGGCGAGATATTTTTGAAAAAAAAAATGGATTCAATACTAAGTGATATAAAGGAGTGTATTAGTAAAATGACGGGATCAGTGAAGGAGACTAAAATAAAGCTTCAACTGGAGCAGAAGATCATGCTACTAGAAGAAGAGATGCATGCTGAAAGGGACTCCCTTCAGAAAAAGATCATAGAACTCCAAGAAACGGTAATAACAAACAGCAAGCATTACACTAAAAAGTTGGAAGAGTTTATCGAATCTGGCCACAAAACCTACGCGGCGGTGGCTGGGGAAGATAAAAATGTTAAAAAGAACAAAAACGCAGTGACAAATTACGCAATCATGGTAGAATCAAAAAACACATTAAGTGCCGAAGAAATAAAAAAAAAGATCCAAAAAGAAATCAACCCTACTGAACTAAAAATTGGTATATCGGGTATAAAAAAGACTGGTGAAAAAAAGATAACAATTACATGTACTGAGAAAACAAGCGCAGAAAAATTGAAAAAAGAAATTTCCAATACACTTGGAAAGGAACTGACAACAGAAGAAATGAAAAAGAAAAAACCTTACATCATACTAAAGGGACTAGAAAAAAACCTCACAGAAAAAGAAATCATCATGGGCATCGTAAACCAAAATGAGGGTATTGAAGAAAAAGAAAAAGAGAACATAAAACTTATAAAAGAATTGAAAAGTATTAACCCAAGAGAAACTACCAACTATATCATACAAACAACAGGGAGACTTCGAAAAATTCTTTTAGAAAAAGGCAAAATTAATATAAAATATAATAGAGCATACGTAGAAGACTGTTACCCATTAGTACAGTGCTATCACTGCTTAAAATATGGCCATACAGCACAAAGATGCCTAGGAAGAACACAACCACCAAATTGTCCACACTGCGCTCAAGATCATACCTACGCGAAATGTAACAACTTAGAAAAAGATGCGATTTGCAGTAACTGTCACTTTTTAAATATTAAATACAAAACAAAAAACGACACTACCCACAAGACAACTAGCCCTCAATGTATTTACAGACAAAAAATGTATAAAATTGCCATAGATCGAATTGACTACGACTAAATTTACATATTTATGACTGACATAAACATAAGCTACATAGATTCTAAACTAAATATAAATGAACTAATATTCGACTCATTCTATGAAGCAAATCAAATATTAGTGAAGTGTGAAAACAGTTTAACAATCCTACATAATAACATACGGAGTATACAAAAAAATTTTGATGAATTTGTTATTTCAATAAAATCATTAAATTATTTACCGGACATTATTGTGTTAAGTGAAACCCACTCTGCCGGACAAATAGAGTATAATATTCCTGGGTTCACTTATTTAGCTGCAAGTACCAAAATTAACAAGAATAGCGGTGTGGCTATATTTATTTCGGATCGTAATATTATGATAAACGTAAATGAAATTAACACTGTACCTTACGTAAATATATTAAATCTTGAAATTAATAATAACAATAAAAATTATAATATATTTGCAATCTATCGTACTCATACATCAATTATATCACAATTTATAGAAGGATTAAAAAATATACTCGTAACTTGCACAAGTAAAAAAAACATTTTGGTTGGTGACATGAATTTAAATATTGCTGATAATAATTACACAAACGATAAAGATATCTACCTAAATATGCTGGCAGAATTGAATTATTTCTCCTGCATTAATTCATTTACAAGAAATATTAGAGGACAACAGCCATCATGTTTGGATCATATATTTACAAACATCCCCGACTTTCATAATATTACTTCCGCAGTCATTCACACATCTATAACAGATCACTTCTCATGTATATTTAACTATAAATATAATACTCCACAGATAGAGACAAAAAAAACAAATAAAGTATCAAAATATAATAAAATAAACCTAGATGGTTTAAAAGATAAATTAAATGTTGTGAACTGGTCCGATTTATATCTAATGAATAATGTAAATGAATGTTGTATAATGTTTGAAAATACAATGAAAAAACTTGTTGAAGAATCAACAAGTGTGCAACATAACATAAAACACAAATATAAGCCGATTAAACCATGGATCACACATGGGCTAGTAGTATCAATCCGACATAAAGAAACTCTGTATAAACAAACCCGTCAACAACCAAACAATCTAAAATTGCTCAAATATTTTAAAAAATTTAAAAAAAAGCTTACATATTTAATAAAATCCACAAAAGAAAATTATTACAAACATAAATTAGAACAAACCAAAAATAACCCTAAAAATGTATGGTCTGTTATAAACGATTTTCTTGAAAAAAACAAAAACATGAAAAATGAAATAATAGCCATTAATCATGAAAACGAAACCACGTGCTGTAGAGAAAATCCCTCAAAAGCTGCTAATATTTTCAACAATTTCTTTTCAAGTGTTGGAAAAAATTTAGCTCAGCAAATACCTGGAAAAAGTACTTCTCCCGAATTAAAGTGCAATATAGAAGAGAAACACATGATATATATATTTCAACCCACAACAAGGGAAGAAATAGAGACAGTAATTAGCAATCTGAAAAACGGTACGGCGCCTGGATATGATGCTCTTTCTGCTGAAACTTTAAAACATATTAAAGAACAAATATCGAAACCACTACAACATATAATTAATTTGAGTTTTGAAAGTGGAACGTTTCCTTCAAATTACAAAAAAACAATAATAACACCCATATTTAAGACAGGAAATCGGGAAAAAGTAAACAATTACCGACCCATTTCTGTTATATCTAACATAGCAAAAATTTTTGAAAAATTAGCAAAAATTAGGTTAATTAAATTTATAAAAGCCAACAATATAATACACGATAACCAATTCGGATTCATGGAAAACAGAAGTACTCAAGATGCCATCGCGAAAATAACGAACTTAATTCATAGCTCACTTGACCAATCTTTTAAATGTATCGGAATTTTCATTGATTTAAAAAAAGCATTTGATAGCATCTCTCACGAAAAACTAATTGTAAAACTGAATTCAATTGGGATAAAATTAAAAGCGTTACAATGGATAAAAAGTTACTTATATCAGAGATCTCAAATAGTTAAAATTAATAGTTCTTATAGTCAACCATCAACCGGTGAATTTGGTATCCCACAAGGTACTGTACTGGGTCCATTACTATTCATTTTATACACAAATGATATTTTCACTCTAAAACTCAATGGAAAAATAATATCTTATGCAGATGATACTGCCATTATATTGGAGGGACAAGATTGGCGCTCTATTAATGAACGAGCAAATCTTGACATGAATATACTGAAGGGGTGGTTCGATAGTAATATATTATCACTAAATATTGAAAAAACTCAATTCATTTCTTTCGCAATAAATAAATTTAATTCAGAGCCGCCAATTAAAATCATCATACACAGTCAGAATTGCAATGAAACTAAAAACTGTGAAAACACATGTTCAACACTAACTTCAACTAAAAATATAAAATACCTAGGCATTATTATAGATCAAAATATGAAGTGGAAAAATCACATAATGGAACTGGTCAAACGAATACGAAAATGTATTTACATATTCATAAGACTCAGAAACATTCTTAAAATCGAACAATTAAAAATGGTATACTACTCAATTGTACAATCAATGCTGCAATATGGCATAATTGGATGGGGGGGATCATATGATAATATTTTAAATTCAGTCAAAATAGCTCAGAGATTAATTATTAAAGTAATTCTAAAAAAGCCACCAACATTTTCAACAGAATCTTTATTCAAAATTTTTAAGGTACCAACTATAGAACAAATTTTCAAACTGTACTCTATTCTGGAAATAATAAAAATTGACAAAGCAAAACAATTTGAAAGAGCTATATCAAGGAGAAGACAAAATTTTATCACAATTCCTAAATTTAAAACAAAACAATTCGAGAATAATTTTATCTGTAGGGGAATAAAATACTATAACATATTGCCAAATGAAATCAAAATAATTAAGGATGTTAAAAAAATTAAGTTTAAAATAAAAAAATATATATATTCATAGTTCTACTTATTGATTGGTTGTTTCTAATTTCTGGTTTTTTTCATTTTTTATATTGTTAGTTTATTTTTTGATTTATTCTTGTGTATTACCTATATTTTTTTCCTTTAAGTATTATATTAAGTTTTTATCTCATTATATTATATAGAATATAATTTAAGAACATAATTTATTTAAGATAGCTGCGATTCCCTCACCAAGCACAAGAGCTTGGCTCTTCAATTGGTGAGGAAATAACAATTAAGTTTTTATTATTATTTAGAAATATTACTTGTTTTAAAATAAATTTGTATTTATATTTTGTTAAATAAATAAAAAAAAAAAAAAAAAAAAAATTTAATGTTTCTTTCTTACATTCCAGTACAATGCGGATATTTTATGAAAAACCTCTTCCATCAATGTATGACTTTCCTTACAAAGTTTTCTCCCTTTGTCTTGTGTGTCTTATTAAATATAGGGGCATCAGCCTTAATATCAAACGAAACATATTATGCAATTGCAGTTATTGCTCTGTTTGACACTCCATACCTGTAACGTTTCCTCAATACTGTAGGGAGGTCAAAAAGTGAACTTTTTTTTTCAGAACTTTGAACGTTTCAGAAATAATGAATTAAGCAAATATAAATCGCAAAAAATATTTTTTAACAGCGTCAAACATGAGCTTAAAATTACTTTTTTACATAACATTCGATGGCGTTGTGCGGGAAGATCCTCTCATTTTTACTTAAGTTTATTTTTGAAAAAGTAAATTTGATCCTAAAAGGCACCTTTTCTACGCTATTTGTGTTCGATAAAACGAAAAAAGACATTTCACTCCACTCTAATATCTATGTGGCCCGAAGACAAAAAAGGTTGAGTATCATTGATCTAAAGTATGAAAACATAATGATTGTCAATCTTGCATAGAAGTGACACTAAAAGAATGATGTACTTATGTTCTCCCATGACGGTTCGTCTAATATCCAGAAAGTTCAGTTACCTAACTGTGTAGCTATAGAGCTGTCCATATATTACGTCATTCGCATTAAGGGGGGGGGAGGCTGGTCTGCGGATGATGGCAAATGATGAACGAGTACCAAAAGTGTCGTTCTTGTAAATACCAATTTCTACAAAATATTATGTAA
Source organism: Agapetus fuscipes (assembly GCA_951799405.1). Lineage (NCBI taxonomy): Eukaryota > Metazoa > Arthropoda > Insecta > Trichoptera > Glossosomatidae > Agapetus > Agapetus fuscipes. The sequence goes on from OX637363.1 coordinate 3,989,710, forward strand.
GTAATATAAAATTATTCATTATTAAGCTCATCCATTATTACAGCAAGAGGGGGGGGGGGGGGGCTCATTAGATATTGACTATAGGATGATTGTAGGGAGGAGGGAGGTCGAAAATTGGCCAAAATCGATGACGTAATTTATGGACGGCCCCTTTGTATTATAATTGTAAATATGAATAAAAAGCAAATAAATTGCACAGAATCTGCACGCACATAAGTTATAGATAAAAACAAGTTTTGATAAATAATAGGAATGAAAGAAAAAATAAAAAGTATTGAAAAATCGAGTCGGAATTGAATGTAATTCAATAGTTTCAAATAGGTACATAAATAAATTGTGTATTACATATTAAAAATAAATACAGTACAATAAAAACCAATAGTTACTTATTGTTTTACAGTGATACATATATTTTTTTTGTAAGTGGTAAGATTGATGAAATACTTCATCTATAGTGTAAATGTGCGCAGTTGTAACAATGTTCAAAAATGAATTGGCAAATTGGCAAACAATATAAATGCTTGGAAATGCTTGATAACATCTTTCAATTTTCAATCAGAATTGTTGTAAGATCTGATATTATGTAGGTATAGGAAATACTAGTCAGGAGATTCCAAAACAACTGAGAAGCAAGCAAAAATTTTTTATATATCATCAAATGTTATAGTTTTTGCCATCACTAAAATCTTTGTAAAAAAATATACAATGCATTTACAACACTATGAAGAAGACACTTCAACAATAATAATGGAATTCAACGATCCATTGCAGGCTGGAATAGCAGATTTAATGGTTTAGTAAGGCTTGCACTTCTTGGGGTCGATGCATTTGCCTCCCTTGCACTCTCTGATGAAGCCTGGAGCACAAATGCATCCAGACTTGCTGGCAGACTTCCCGAGTGGCTTCCTGTTGGCACAGGTAACCTCACAATCGTCACAGGTCTTGTTGGCCCAGATTTGGTTTTCACCACACTCTGAAAATACCACAAAATGAATGAGTTGTGTTACTGATCATTGTCAAAAATTAGCCAATGAAGTCTGCGCATGGACGTCTAAGATAGGATCTTTTAATTAGAACTACTGAAGCTAGCAGCCATATTGTTGAAGCGACAGATGAGTCAAATTTATCATCATTTCGCTCATTTGCTGCAACAAAGTCTTATCTCAAAAATAACAACTTTTCATAAAATGCAATTTATTCATTGGGCCGGTGTGGTTTGCCATTTATTCACATAGATCTGCGACTTAACCTTTCCACTTTCAATATTTTGGCTATATGAATACGCCCAGAGCAGAATACTTTTTCTTGCACATTTGTAAAACATTTATTGTTTCCTACCTTAATAAGATTGCCAACACTTGTGAACAAACTATGTGCATAGTCACATGTATTAGTTATTCAAGAACAACAATCACAGAGGTTTAGCACATTTCACTTGCAAACTTTTGAATTCTTTAACACAGATGTCAGGGATAAGTTCAAAGTTGAATGATGTCTATGATTGACAGCCGCACTGTATGCAAGTTTACACTTGACGCCAATGCGCGTCACTAAAGGGTTTTGTTTTTCAAACAAAATTCAAGGATACCTCACACACTTTGTTTTATTTCAATTTTAAGATGGGAAGCCCTTAATGAATCTGTACTGTTACTGTATCCTGCCGCCGTTCCACTAGGGGTGGCCGGTACCTCCGCAGATGCGCCTCCACTTTTTTCTGTCCTTACAAACCACTTTCATTTCCTCAATATTCATCACCTTTTTCATACATACTCTTCTCTTATTTTCACTCTGCATGTTCCATTCTTTCGCAATCTCACCTATTTGGTCTAACCATTCTTTCCTCGGCCTTCCCCTTCCGCGCTTTCCTCTGACATTTCCTTTGTACACTTTCTTCGTTAGTCGTTCATCATCCATTCTTTCGAGATGTCCGAACCATCTCATCGTACTTTTTTGTACTTTCATTCTCACATTCTCTTTTATACCACACTCGTTCATGACCCAATCATTACGTACTCCATCATTCAGTGTATTTCCAGCCATTGCTCTCAGGTAAGCCATTTCAACCGTACATACTTTACTCAGCTCACATTCATTAACTGTCCACGCCTCACTTCCATACATCAATGTCGGAACCAATATGCCATTGTGGACCGCCAATCTCATATTCTTCGTAAGTTTCCTATTTCTTGCAATTCTTCCAATCGTTCCCATTACACTTCTTCCTCTACTAGCACGCTTTTCCAATTCTTTCGTCAATTTCCCATTCGACTCAAACTTGCTTCCCAGATAATCAAATTCTTTCACGACCTCCACTCTTGTTTCATTCAGTCTTATCTCAATTTCCTCGCATTCCTCAGTCCTGTCAAACACTAATACTTTCGTCTTACTGGCATTCACTTTTAAACCGTTCTTACTAAAAGCATCATTCATTTTGGTGAGTATCATCTGGAGCTCCTCCGCTGTATCAGCCAACACTACGGCATCGTCAGCATAGAGAAGAACTCCAACATTCGTCTCACCCACTTTCACACCATAATGAGAAATTTCTGCTTCTTTCATACAATTGTCCATGATTATGTTAAATAACCACGGACTCATTACACACCCCTGTCGTACTCCCTTGTAAACATCAACCCATTCGCTACATTTACCATCCACTCTTACACACGCCAAACTATTTTCATAGATGGCGCGTATTCCATTCAGAAGCTTGCCGTTCACACCGTACTTTAGGAGTACTTTTCACATCATACCTCTGTCCACCGAGTCAAAAGCCTTCTCGAGATCCACAAAAGCCGTGTAGACCTTCCGACCCACAGCCAGATGTTTTTCAACAATCTGTCTGAGAGTGAAGATCTGGTCTACACACCCTCTTCCTGGCATAAAGCCAGTCTGGATATCAGAAACCCCAATGACCCAAAACCCAAATGACCGGTAGACAGTCTCACTTTTTTTATGAGAACCTTACACAATACTTTACCAGCTATACTGGGAAGACTGATGGGCCTGAAATTTTGGCAGTCCTTTTTGTCACCTTTTCCTTTGTAGATAGGAACAATGACCGCCTTTTTCCAGTCCATCGGCACTTTACTCTCTTTCACACACATCTTGCACAGTTCAAACATCCATTCAACCATGCATTCCCCAGCACATTTGATCATCTCAGCATTCACACCATCATTCCCAGCAGCTTTTCCATTCTTCAGATCTTTTATACTTATTATCACATCCTCTTTCACAATTTCTTCATCGCTGTCATTATATTCAACATCATAATAGTCTCTTTCGCCCTGAATGAAATTCGCCATGAATGACTGTATATTATATACTCACTGCAATGCTTTGGATCGATGCACTTTCCATTGTCTCTGACAAATCCAACCTTGCAGACACAGCCTACACGGTTCTTGGCACAGCTGGTAGGGGAGCGGTTAGAGCAGGTGCCTTCACAGCGACAATTTCTCGAGTGCTCTTCGTTCTGTCCACATGTCTTACCTACAAAATATGATTAAAAAATTGAAGTCTGCTGAATAGAAGAAAATGCAAGCCATGCCAGACTCACCCACTGTAGCTTATAAGTTTATAATTGGTTAGCATCTTCTTAAAAGTTTGTGAAATAGAGAACACTGTAAGATGAGAGACCATTTCTCAAGAATGAGCCATGATAGACTAAACCACACCATAGTTTGTGTGTACGGTGACAGATGACTAACGTTGACCGGTCCGTAGTCCAGTGGTAACACTTTGGACTTGTAAATGGAAGGTTGGGGGTTCGAATCCCGGCGGAGCACAAAAAATATACCATTTATTTATTCAAATTTGCTCTTCGCTGGGTTGAAAAATTCATAAACCTTTACCAGTGACCGGTCATCGAAAGGTCCATCCAGCCTTACAGCAACTGGGTCTTGCTTGAGAATTGGCGCCTTCTACAGCGACAAAAAAGCTCGCAGAGGGCTCTTGAGGTGTGATACACACAAAAACAGCGCTCACCAAATAAATCAGCCTAATTTTATTTTAATTATTTTTTTATAATTGTGGGGCATGCCATCATGCTTTATACTAGTTTTCACACCTGCATACAGCCACCTTGGGGTACCTATATGTATATGGACTAAGCACAAACATGAATTTTAGAACTTTAGAATGAAGTTTGCTTGCCGAGAAAAAGGTTCAGAAATGTTGGGTTAAAATTTTCTGGTAGTGGATGAAATTAATTGTAAATTAATTATTTTGTACCTGACGATGGAAACATTGTTTCCGAAACCGGTCGTACATTATTAAATTTTACTCGCCCCGTAACCTTATACAATTTGTTTTTTATTTTTTATTTTAATTTTTTAATTGTCAGGTAGCTAGAATGTCAGATAGCTACCTGTTACAAAGAGGAAGAAGACATATCCAATATGAACACGACTGTCTCCCGCCAGTAAAAATCTTGGCTGGGGCGGTAAATTTAAATTGGCTGCATGTAATCTGTAATCTTAGTACGAAAATCTTGTGATTTTACTAATAGCCCTTATTTTAATTGCAGCAAATTTAAATTGGCTATAGTTTGGTAATCAAATCGTAACATTATATATATATATATATATCAGGCTTATTTATTTTTAATTGCACATGATAAGAGAGGGCCGTTTTTGTGTGTGTCACACCTCAAGGGCCCTCTCCGATCACGGATAAGACTTCTTGAAAAGGTGCGTCTTGAGAGCTCCGCGAAATATGCCCATAGATTTGGAGTTCTTCACTCCGGGTGGCAGTCTGTTCCACTCTACCGGACCCGCAACACAGAAAGCACGGTCTCCAAAATTTGTACGGATCTGACGGTGATTGTATAGATTATAGATCTAATAGATTATACATCTAGGTATTATCCAAGCACACAAGAGCACAAAAATTTGGTAAAGTGACATAAATAATTGACAAATTTATCCTAACCTCACTTTACACAGAAACATGATATGAGTGTAATATTTGCGTATTGAATTATTTACTTCGCAAAAAAAAAAACGCAACTAAGCTACACATCTAGTGTAACTTCTTGCCGCGTTATCCCCGAGGGGGTCGCATGTGGCGAGTTGAACCTATTTATTTTTACAGGTAAGGGGGCCGGCCTTACGCCAACCACTTCAGATGAAGTGGGAGTTTCCCAGCTCCCGAGAGGGCTGGTACTCATTTCTTGTGAAGGCTGAGTAAACCTTGCCGGTATTTTTATTATGGGGTTTGTAATAAACACCGAAACGGAAAATCATTTCTGACACCCTCGCCTCGGCGGGATTCGAACCCGAGCTCACGGCATGGAATGCAAGCATTCTACCAACTGAGCTATCGACCGGATCATTCAATCACTTCAATTCGTGATTTGTCGCAAAACATTTGCGAAGAGTGCAATGCTAAATTTCATATTTTGTTATTGGTTGCTAAGGATGGCGGTGATACTCATACAAGACTGTTATTATTTTATTCGCCGAGAAAAAAGTTTCCAATTAAAAAACGTTCAGACCTCATAGTTCAAGGCTCATGTTTCGACCAGATTATATAAGTAGGTACTTACTTTGCCATGAAACAAAAATAAAATTATAAGATCAGCACGTTAATTGACATTGACAATATTGTGTCATCACCCAGCCGGGTTGCTAGAAAAAAGGCATACAAATACCTTGTATTGCTTGCTAAGGATGTCATTCCAATACAATACTTACTGACGTTTGCTTGCCGAGAAAAAAGTTCCAAATTTAAAAATTTTTGGACTTCATTGGCTGATAGAATGTGTAAGGGATTAAAAAAGATTTTCAATTAAAGGAGGGGGGGGGGGGGGGGGATTTATGATAATCTCTAATCTAAATTGCAAAGATATAATAACATTTAAAACGCATATCAAATGCATGCCCACAAACAAACACGTGTAGTTCGCGCTTACAAATTTTGAATGTGTACCTACCTACTTACTTACAAATAAAATCCAAACCTCAAAAATATCTTTGCAACTTAGATTATAGATTATTATAGATCCCCCCCCCCTCTAATTGAAATGTGCGAAATCTTTTTTAATCCCCTACACATTCTATCAGCCAATGAAGTCCAAACATTTTTAAATTTGGAACTTTTTGTCAGTATTGTATTGGAATGACATCTATATATATATATATATATCTCAATGCTTATTAGTCAAATTCTACACAATTTGAGCTAAGAAAACCCGTAAAACTTGATAATGTGAGAGTTATTTTAAATATTTTTAAAATAAATTTCTTGTTTTCATAAGACACATTGGTACAGTACACATGCAAACATTGCTCATGTAAAATTTTCTCAATGGTGTATACGATAAACAAGAACTAAGGCAGCGTACTGGCTTTGTGCTGCTCGATATCCGGAGCCCCGTGCCCGAAGTTCCTCACGAGGACGGAGCACCTGCCCCATCCAGCCGAGAGCACCCGTCTTATCGCAGGGCTGAGCCCCGTGCCGAAATTCTTTCGGAGTGTGGAGCACCCGACCTCCTCCCGCCAAAAGCATCGCCGTGCCTAAAGGCCGGCGCAACGAACATCGACTCTACCAGCATCCCAGCATCAGGACTTATGCCGTCACAGTGAGCGTATCGAAGCCTTTAACTCATGAACTAATTTAACTTAGATTCCCCAGTCAGTCTTGCCGTTTTGGCGTGGTGATACCCTCGATTGTCTGTTTCAATTTGTAATAAATCCCCTCTTTCCTTTACCTTGTTTTTATCTACCATACCCTATATTTTGAACCTTTTTAGCATCAGTGGAAAGCGAGCAAGGTGTTGGGCCACGAACACCACCCTGAGGAGTCTCTTTTTCTAGCCGGTCATCTGCAAAAGCGCGCAACCTAACTTCAAAGGAGCCCCATTGTCAGTTGTCGGAATCCTAACCTCAACGAGGTGACGGTTTGCGGCGGGGGACCCAGCAGGGGCGCACGCGGCAAATCATCTCATTACATAATATTGAAGCAAAGGCTTACAGCACAGTTCCTTCTTGATGCACACTTTGTTAGTCTTGGATTTGTAGACAAAGCCAGGCTTGCAACTGCAGCAGCCGGTCACAGTCTCATCTGCACTGTCGCAGTAGCTCACGGTGACCTTGCCCTGGTTGTACACTTCATTTGGATCCTTGCAAGACGCTGAAACAAATGTCAAATATTACATACAGTTAATGTTTCCATTTCTATTGCATTCCTATTTAGTTATTAACGTTTTCGCTCTTAAATATTGCGGCTATATGAATACCCCCAGTGTGGTATACTTTTTCCCGCACATTTTTAAAAATATTTATTGATTTCCTACTGTAATTGATTGACGACACATCAAATTATGTGCACAGTCACATGTAGGTATTAGTTATTCACAATTTAAATCACACAATTTAAGAGCAACTGGACGATTCATAAAAATACTGACATTTGAAATACTGCTCTTATCGCCAAAGAATATAAATTATTGTTGAAGAAAATATTATCAAAATATATTTTTTCAATGATAACAAACCAATACGATCATCATCAACCCCTACGCAAAGATCAGGCCGACGCAAAGCAATGTCGGTCTGATTTCTTACTGTCAATACAAAAAACACAATAACACTAACTCAAAGACCAGCGCCATTTCGAACCTCTGAAAAGATCGAAGCGCCTGGCTAACCGTTGATAATGCCCATCGAAGCCTATGGGCGAAACTGTTCGGAAAAAACAACCAGACTACGGCTACACAGCCTGAAAAAGTTATTATTATGTCAACTATCGGCTGTGAAAGCTTTAATGTACAATTATCATCCACAAGGTAGTGGATTAAATTAATATTGAAGCAAAGGCTTACGGCACAGTTCCTTCTTGATGCACACTCTGTTGGTCTTGGATTTGTAGACAAAGCCAGGCTTGCAACTGCAGCAGCCGGTCACAGTCTCATCTGCACTGTCGCAGTAGCTCACGGTGACCTTGTCCTCATTGTACACTTCATTTGGATCCTTGCAAGACGCTGAAACAAATGTCAAATATTACATACAGAGTGTTTCCATTTCTATTGCATTCCCATTTAGTTATTAACGTTTTCGCTTTTGAATATTGCGGCTATATGAATGTGGTATACTTTTTCTCGCACATTTTTAAAAATAATTATTGATTTCTTACTGTAATTGATTGATGACACTTCAAATTATGTGCACAGTCACATGTATTAGTTATTTAAGAACAAAGATCACACAGGTTTAGCACATATTTCCACTTGCAGACTTTGAATTCTTGAACACAGATGTCAGGGATAAGTTAAAAATGGATAATTTCTATGATTGATAGCCGCACTGTATGCAAGCTTACACTTGATGCCTATGCGTGTCACCCACAGTTGAAGGGTTAAGAAAATCTATTTTGAGTCTGATCCTTGTACATTTCTATTCATGATAGTAGCCACCTGATAATATAAAGTTTTTCATTTTTTTAAGCAATTACCTGATTCGGACCACAACAAATACTCTCTAACAAAATAATAGCCAGATCTTTTACATTGACAAATTTCAATGTTAGCATGGAGTAAAGTAAATGTTACTAACGGCAATCTTCAACGCGGATGCAGACGCCTCCCGCCTTATCCAAGACGTATCCATCCTTGCAGTAGCAGCCCACTTCCTTGGTGGAGGAGGAGCAGCTTGGGTGTTTGTTGGCGCAGGTTGGACGGCAGCTAGGGATGTCATTTCTCAACTCTTCGTTAGGTTTGTCACAAGTTGCTGCACAAAAAGCCAGAACATACAAAAGGGATCTTTTTCTGTAAAAACTAAATTAAGTAGGTACCTAGGTATATATATATTTACTGCCGACTACGAGAAAACTTGTAATAATAATATTTCAATTATTTATTTGGTGAGTGCTGTTTTTGTGTGATCACACCTCAAGAGCCCTCTGCGAGCTTGGCCGTTGCTGTAGAAAGCGGCAATTCTCAAGCAAGACGGCTGGATGGACCTTTGGTGACTGGTCTTTGGTAAAGGTAGATTAATTTTTCAACCCAGCTGTTGCTGTTACTGTATCCTGCCCCCATTCCACTAGGAGTGGCCTGTTCCTACGCAGATGCGTCTCCACTTTTTTCTGTCCTTGAAAGAAAAGCTTCTTTCATCTCTTCTTACCTCTTTCATCTCTTCAACATTCATCACTTTCTTCATACATACCTACTCTTCTCTTATTCTCACTCTGCAGGTTCCATTCTTTCGCAATCTTACCTATTTAGTCTGTCCATTTTTTCCTCGGCCTTCCCCTTCCACGCTTTCCTCTGACATTTTTTCTGTACAGCGAAGAGCAAATTTGAAAAATTAAATATTTTTTCGTGCTCCGCAGGGATTCAAACCCACTGCCCTTCAATCATGAGTCCAAACTGTTAACCACTAGACTACAGAACGGTCAATACCTTGTGTTCTTTTCTAGGACTCCAACTGCGAGTTATCTTGCCCTGTGTTTACTTGCCATTATTGTGCAGCTACGATTAAACTCTAAATTATCAGTGGTAATATCACACATTCTGAAGTACTCATTTCTTGTGAAGGCTGAGTAAACCTTGCCGGTTTTTTATTTTGGGTCTTGAAATAAACACCGAAACAAGAAATCATTTCTGACACCCTCGTTGTGATTCGAACCCGATGTTCTCGGCATGGAATGCAAGCACTCTACCAGCTGAACTATCAACCAGACCAAATTTCTGAAAATTGACGTGGGAGTAAATGTGTTAACAACTGTATTCACCAATCCTACTAGCATTTCACTTTAGTTCCTACATCCATATTCACCAATAATACACCCGTATTCACAAATCCTACTAACACTTTTCTTTAATTCCTACATCCGTATTCACCAATAATACAGCCGTAGTATTCACCAATCCTACTAACACTTCCCTTAGAGTTCATTAGTTCTCAGAACTTTATTGTAGCAATGACCAAAACCTCACACATGGCTCGTGAAGTATGATTGTATTAAAAAAGTATAAGAATGATGACAAATAAAGCCAAGTATATGCTTACGGCAGTCTTCAGTCAGTATGCACACTCCATCATCCTTGTCAAGGACATATCCGTTCTTGCAATAACAGCCTTCTCCAACGCTTTGGTCACATGCTGGATTCCTGTTCAGACATGTTGCTCTGCAGAGTTGGGTAACCTGAACGTATTCTTCATTAGGCTTGCTGCATGATGCTGAAAAAATTATATTATATTGATTGTAGAGGCATCAACTTTATAATCGTTCATCTTAAGAGATAAAAAGTAAAATTAAGATGACTTTATACCAACTCCAAAGTTTTCCTAAAAACTTATAAGAATTTGCTTTATTGACTAAAAGTTTGGTATGAGGCTGGCTCCGCATGCTGTAAAAACTTTGGTTCACTTTTGCCAATGCTACTCCAGTTTCAAGGAAAGGCGGCAGGAGTTGCTAAAATTATTTTCATGTGAGGTTTGGTTTATTTTGCATGTACACATACAGCATGTGTAACGTGAACTTACATGTGCCAGCTTGTGGGCATGTATAAAATATGAGCCTGAAATGACAATATTATTAGAAAACCTATGAACTGGATTGCGTGGCTTCCTTATGTGTATGTGTCCGCCTCTAGTATAGTCTACTGAGAGTTTGAATGTGTGCATGTGCCCAGGCACGTAGTTGGTATGTGTAACTAGAATAATATGGAACAATACAGAAGTGTGTGGTTCACTATAGAAGGATCCGGAATATGCGAGGGACGTCCGTTTAGACGCTATAAATTTGGACCGCAATTGTGTGAGAGACGAGTGTCGATTGAAACACTGAGCCGTGAAGTCGATAAACCAAGAGCTATAAATTAGTACAATGTAAACCGACATTGTGTAAAATAAATCTAAAAAACATTAAATGCAGTTTAAGAACCCAACTAAAATCTAAAGATACCTAGATAAGCTGAAGGCAAAAGTGACAAGTAAGGATAACACTGTTAGATTAAATGCGGATGATGATATTAGTATAGGTGTTAATCAAGAAAACATGGCTTTAATTTATGAATATGTACAGATACTTACGGCATTCTTCAACAAGAATACAATCCCCGTTTCTGTCTAGTACATATCCTTCTTTACAGAAGCATCCTTCAGTTGGTGTCTGTTCACATGATGGCTCCCTGACCAGGCAGGAGGCTCTGCAGGTGCCGAGCTGCTCTTTGTACACCTCATTGGGCTTGCTGCATGATGCTGAGAATCAACAAAGAAACAAAATTTACAAAGTTGCATTATTTAATTTTGTATTAGCTTACAGACAAAATTAAATCAGGGTAATCTATGATATACATTGCAAAGATGTGTTACATTAAATATTCATATTACATGCATGCCCACAAGCAGACACATGTTAGTTCGCATTTATACATGCCGCATGTGGACCTACAACATAAAAACCCTGATCTCAAATGCACATAAGCCCTACAACTGTTGACGATCATCCCTGAAAAGGGAGTGCGACATTGGCAAAGTGAACCATTTATTGCAATATAGGTGGTCAGCCTCATACCAAGTCATAGAATACCACAATATCAATCTTCAATCATTAAGTCTAGCATCTCTGATACACTTGTCCATGACTATGTTAAATAGCTAACGAATCATCACACATCCTTGTCTTACACCCATAAGAACTTCAAACCATTCACTATACTCACCATCAATACGAACACACGCCATACTGTTTCATAGTTTGCATGGACCGCATTTAGGAGAGCCCCATTCACTCCATATTCTTTCAAAACATCCCACAACATACCTCTGTCCCAGTGGCGTGCATATCATAAAGACCATTAGTCCTCGCCGAACTTACTTTTTAGAAAAGAAAAAATATTTTTGAAACAATAATTTTAATAAGAAACAATATTAATCGACGCCTAAAAGATAGGCAATTTTCGTAGCCCCGAATTAGACATTTGTAAGTTAGCGCCTACCGTTTTCACGCATGCAATACGCTCAGCGCGGTCCGGCAACGAGATTTTAAACTGTAGCTCGGTTCCAGCGCGGCAATACATTTAAACCAAATTGCACTCATACATCCACATGTGGCCACCGTCTGTACGCTTCAACTCAGGCTTGCCTGGGTCAAAAGACAATAATAATTGGGAACGCACTTACGTCATAGTAGAGTAGAGACAGAAATAAACTGGTGATATATATGAAAGAGATGCAGAAAAGAAGTGTGTGAGTTTTAACTTTTTGTTCATTCTCCAATTTCTTCCAAGCCCGCGCGCGTTGTTTTTGACGTCTGTGATTGTTTTTGTGATTTATTGTGAAACTTAATTATTACAATGGATAACTGATAACATCATTAAGTCAGTGGTTTTATGCCTTAGATACTGTGTGTGTTTGGAAGAATTGAGAAAAACGGCATTTCTTAAGGCCACTTCAAGTATCGAGTTATTGACTTGTCTTATTATAATCAATCATTTACTCTGATATTTGATTCTCAGGCGGCTTCCACTAAGCTTTTCATTATTTATTTGTAAGTGTCGTGGGACCAGAACAACTACATAATGCTAGAGATTCTACAATGACTAAGGTAAGAGTTTCATAGATACTTTAAAGGTCCGTCTGAAACAGCAAGAAAAAACCACGGTGGTTATTTATTTAAGACAACTAATGCAATATTATTTCATTTTTAGGTTCAGGTTGGAATTACGGTCGTTTTACATGTTTACAATAATTATAACTACACAGTTTTTTTTAACGGATATTACACGAACCGTCATAAGACAACTTACATTATTCTCTTATAACAGTTCGTGAAATATCCGATAAAAAAACCTACCTGTAATTATTGTAAATATTATTTCAGTTTTATACATGAAGGGACTATGTTATATGTTTCTTAACATTGTTTTCAGATAATTGCTATTTCAAATTTTGTTCCGACAGGTTTCCCTGGAAAAATCGGTTTTTCGTTTTTGGTTTAATTAAATTGTAAATGCCACTGGCTGTATGGAATATGAAAAAAATCGGATTTTTATTGTTTTGGAGTTGCGCACAAAAAATAATCTTGTTCTGTCGAAAACCACCCAAAACCTAGAAGTTGCCGAACTAGGTCTTAATTCCTATGATCGCCCCTGCTCTGTCCATTGAGTCAAAAGCCTTTCCCAGATCTACCAAGGTCGTGAACAGCTTCCCCGTCGGCCGTCACCGACAATGGTTTTTCAACAAGTTGTCGTAGAGTAAAAATCTGATCAACACAGCCTCTATCGGCCATAAAGACGGGCTGTATGCCAAAAATCCTTTCTCTAGTAGTTCAGAATCACGCTCTTTATAATCATCTTACTGAATACTTTTTGTGGTATAGGGACTGAGTAAACTTATTGGTCTGACAGTCTAATTGTCCCCTTTACCTTTGTAAATAGGAATAATGACTGCCTTCCTCCAGTCTATCAGTGCTTTTCCAGTATTCACACAAAACTTACATAATTCACGCATCCATACTATCACACTTTCATTTCCCGCTTTAAACATTTCACCATATATTTGACCAAATCAAGCAGACTTCACATTCTTCAAACATGCAATAGATACTTTCATTTCTTCTTTCAAAATCCTCAATTTATTTTCTTCTTCCATTTGTTCATAAATTCTCCTATCGCCCTGACTAAAGATTCCTTCAAAATAGAGTTCCTCCTCAGTTGTCATAAAGAAAGGGTGCCTCTTTAAGTCATAGGCTATGTCGCCAACGAAACGTCAAGAACAATGTAAGTTCTCTCATAGTGATTGACCTGATATCCGAAAAGTTTAATTACCTAACTGTGTAGTAATTATAATTGAAATATCCTTCAAAATAATTCTTCCATCTCTTGCATACTTCATTCTCCTATACCATTTCACCGACAGGATTTTTGACTCTCGGGTAATGAGTGTTGTAAATCCATATTCAACAAGTACAAAAGTACATACGACAGTCTTCGATGAGGATACATTCTCCACCAGATTTATTGTAGATGTATCCTGGCTTGCAGAAGCAGTCTTCAGTGGCAACTTCGGTACAAATTGGACTCCTATTGGCACAGTATGGTCTGCAGGCGTTATTTTGAAGGACGTATACTTCATTTGGCCTGGTGCAAACGGCTGAAAATAAACAACAAACTTGCTTTTAATATGATAAAAAATATTTCCTTCCAAGATGAGAAGGGAAATGATTATAACACTCTCAGCATTACAAGGCCAAAGGAGAGCAGGAAAGCCAAAAGTGTGATGGATGGACAGTGTCAATGTTGATGCAACCTAGGTGGATATAGAGCAAAGGTGATTGACAGGAGAGAATGGAGGAGCATCCTGGATCCAGCCAAGACCCACCAAGAGCTGACAAGCTCATGATGATGATGAACATGAATAAAATACAAGAAAACAAAAAAAAACAGTAAACTTACGGCATTCTTCAACAGGAATACAATCCCCATTTCTGTCTAGTGCATATCCTTCTTTACAGAAGCATCCTTCAGTTGGTGTCTGTTCACATGATGGCTCCCTGACCAGGCAGGAGGCTCTGCAGGTGCCGAGCTGCTCTTTGTACACCTCATTGGGCTTGCTACATGATGCTGAGAATCAACAAAGAAACAAAATTTACAAAGTTGCATTTTTCATTTTTGTATTAGCTTACAGACAAAATTCGATCAGGATAATCTATGATCTACTTTGCAAAGATATGTTACATGGAAGATTCATATTACATGCATGTCCACAAGCAGACACATGTAAGTTCGCATTTATACATGCGGCATGTGGACCTACAACATAAAAACCCGGATCTCAAATGAATATAAGCCCTACAACTGTTGACGATCTTCAGTGATCAGTGATCAGTGACATTGGCAAAGTGAACCATTTATTGCAATATGGGTAGTCAGCCTTATACCAAGTCATAGAATACCACAATATCAATCTTCAATCATTAAGTCTAGCATCTCTGATGCATCCATGACTATGTTAAATAGCTAACGAATCATCACACATCCTTGTCTTCCACCCATATAAACTTCAAACCATTCACTATCCTCACCATCAATACCAACACACGCCATACTGTTTTCATAGTTTGCTAGGACCGCATTTAGGAGAGCCCCATTCACTGCATATTCTTTCAAAACATCCCACAACATACCTCTGTCCATCGAGTCAAAAGCCTTTCCCAGATCTACAAAGGTCGTGAACAGCTTCCCCGTCGGCCGTCACCGACAATGGTTTTGTAAACAAGTTGTCGTAGAGTAAAAATCTGATCAACACAGCCTCTATCGGCCATAAAGACGGGCTGTATGCCAAAAATCCTTTCTCTAGTAGTTCAGAATCACGCTCTTTATAATCATCTTACAGAATACTTTTTGTGGTATACTGAGTAAACCGATTGGTCTGACAGTCTAATTGTCCCCTTTACCTTTGTAAATAGGAATAATGACTGCCTTCCTCCAGTCTATCCGTACTTTTCCAGTATTCACACAAAACTTACATAATTCACGCATCCATTCTATTACACTTTCATTTCCTGCTTTTTTTTTTTTTTTTTTTTTTTAAGAAACCCTGTGCGGGAGACTCCCTAGATTCTAAAGACTCTAGGGGTCTATGACACTTGTTGTAGTGCCGCAGAGGTGTACGAGCTTGGTCGTCGCTACAAAGCGCCAATACTCAAGCAAGACCCAGTTGCTGTAAGGCTGGATGGACCTTTGGTGACCGGTCATTGGTAAAGGTTTATGAATTTTTCAACCCAGTGAAGAGCACATTCGAAATATAAATGGTATATTTTTGTGCTCCGCCGGGATCCGAATCCACAACCTTCCATTTACGAGTCCGAAGTGTTGCCACTACGGACTACGGACCGGTCCATTTAACTTTAAACATTTCACCACATATATTGGAGCAAATTCAGTAGACTTCCCATTCTTCAAACATGCAATCGGTACTTTCATTTCTTCTTTGAAAATCCTCAATTAATTTTCTTCTTCCATTTGTTCATAAATTCTCCTATCGCCCTGACTAAAGATTCCTTCAAAAAAGAGTTCCTCCTCAGTTGTCACAAAGAGAGGGTGCCTCTTTAAGTCATTGGCTATGTCGCCAACGAAACGTCAAGAACAATGTAAGTTCTCCCATAGTGATTGATCTCATATAAGAAAAGTTTAATTACCTAACTGTGTAGTAATTATAATTGAAATATCCTTCAAAATAATTCTTCCCTCTCTTGCATACTTCTTCATTCTTCCATACCATTTTACCGACAGCATTTTTGACTCTCGGGTAATGAGTGTTGTAAATGCATATTCAACAAGTACAAAAGTACATACGACAGTCTTCGATGAGGATACATTCACCACCAGATTTATTGTAGATGTATCCTGGCTTGCAGAAGCAGTCTTCAGTGGCAACTTCGGCACAAATTGGACTCTTATTGGCACAGTATGGTCTGCAGGCGTTATTTTGAAGGACGTATACTTCATTTGGCCTGGTGCAAACGGCTGAAAATAAACAACAAACTTGCTTTTAATATGATAAAAATATTTCCTTCCAAGCTGAGTAGGAAAATGATTATAACACTCTCAGCATTACAAGGCCAAAGGAGAGCAGGAAGGCCAAAAGTGTGATGGATGGACAGTGTCAATGTTGATGCAACCTAGGTGGATATAGAGCAATGGTGATGGACAGGAGAGAATGGAGGAGCATCCTGGATCCAGCCAAGACCCACCCAGAGTTGACAAGCTCATGATGATGATGAACATGAATAAAATATAAGAAAAAAAAAAACAAAACAGTAAACTTACGGCATTCTTCAACAGGAATACAATCCCCGTTTCTGTCTAGTACATATCCTTCTTTACAGAAGCATCCTTCAGTCGGTGTCTGTTCACATGATGGCTCCCTGACCAGGCAGGAGGCTCTGCAGGTGCCGAGCTGCTCTTTGTACACCTCATTGGGTTTGCTGCATGATGCTGAGAACCAACAAAGAAACAAAATTTACAAAGCTGCATTATTCATTTTTGTATTAGCTTACAGACATAATTCAATCAGGATAATCTATGATCTACATTGCAAAGATATGTTACATTGAAGATTCATATTACATGCATGTCCACAAGCAGACACATGTAGGTTCGCATTTATACATGCCGCACGTGGACCCTCAACATAAAAACCCTGATCTCAAATGAATATAAGCCCTACAACTGTTGACAATCTTCCCTGAAAAGGAGGTGACATTGGCAAAGTGAACCATTTATTGCAATATGGGTAGTCAGCCTCATACCAAGTCATAGAATACCACAATATCAATCTTCAATCATTAAGTCTAGCATCTCTAATACACTTGTCCATGACTATGTTAAATAGCTAACGAATCATCACACATCCTTGTCTTCCACCCATAAAACTTCAAACCATTCATTATACTCACCATCAATACGAACATGCATGAACCGCATTTAGCAGAGCCCCATTCACTGCATATTCTTTCAAAACATCCCACAACATACCTCTGTCCACTGAGTCAAAAGCCTTTCCCAGATCTACTTACAAAGGTCGTGAACAGATTCCACCTCACCGACAATTGTTAATCAACAAGTTGGGTTTAAAAAAAATAAGTTGTCGTACAGTCTGATGTATGCTGATAATCCTTTCTCTAGTAGTCACGCTCTTTATAATTATCTTACAGAATACTTTTTGTGGTATACTGAGTAGACTGATTGGTCTGAAGTTCTGACAGTATTTTTGTCCCCTTTACCTTTGTAAAGTGCATTATTATTATTCCAACAACAAGTGAGAGTACACTGTTCTATAGTTCTGTCACATTTAATTGCTTTTGTGTTGTTTTTATAACTCTGGTGTGAAAAAAGTGTCTTGTATCGTAGGGTTGAGTTTTGTGAATAATTGAGGAGTATTTGTTTTTGTTTTTTACTTCAGATTCCGTCATTAAAGTCTCTTTTTACTGACTGATATTACATATTAAATTACTGCCATACCCTACCAAAACAATTGCTGCAAATCATAATATACAAATACTAATACAGACAACAGAGAAACTACAGAGTTGCTACAAAGTTTTGAACTGACAAATAAAATAAATTGACACAAATTGAAATTGACAAAAAGGATTGATACAGAGGAATAATACCTTGTAATATAGGAAAGATGATCAAAGCACAGGAAATAATTGAATTAGTAGAGAAAGCCGCAAGTGCTCTTTCCAAATTAATCACCGATGACAGTAAATTCACGAGAGATCACATTGCAAAGATTAACCCTATCGCTATCAAATTTATGGCTGCTATGAGTGTTGCGACAGCAAAAATTGCTAGCCAGCAAACTGAAATCAAGATTCTTAAAGAGAGGATTAGCAAGGAAAAGAATGAAACTGTCACCAACAAAGGTTCTAATATATCTGAGATGCTATCCGAATTATCGGATAGGAATACACGGGCAAAAAACGTAATAATTTTTAATGTTCCAGAGGTGGCTCCTGACGAGGAGTCACGTGAACTCATACCTCAGGACTTGAACCAAACCTCTAAGTTGCTACTTAGCACTGACGCCCTAAGAGATTTACAAATTCTAAAGGTCCATAGACTGGGAATAAAGAGGAAGGACAAACTGAGACCTTTAAAGGTCACATTTAATGATGCTGATGATGCAAGAACATTTTTCTTAAAACGATTTAAACTGCCCAAAGAACTCAAAATTAAACAAGACCTCACTGAAATGCAAAGAGAACATCTTAAATCACTGTGGACTGAGTTGGAGACTAGAAGAGAGCGTGGAGAAAAGAATATAGCGTTAAGGTTTTTTAATGGCATACCAAAAATTGTAAACACTACTTCAAAAAACTAGATTTAAAAATCTACTATCAAAATGTTCGTGGTCTGAGAACTAAGTTAAACTCCATCTACACTAACCAGGGATTTCTAAATTTTGATGTATATTCATTAACTGAAACCTGGCTTAGTGATAATATCGGTTCTGCTGAACTTGGTTTTTCTGGTCTCAATGTTTATCGTAAAGACAGATCCACTTTTACGAGTGACAAGACTCGTGGTGGGGGCGTGATGATTGCAGTATCAAAAAGACTTAACTCTAAATTGATCCCTTGCATAACTAAATCGGTAGAACAAATATTTGTACTTATCTACACGCGACCACTTTCTACAATATTTGGCTGCGTTTATTTCCCACCTAATTCCAGTATTAATATTTTCACTGATTTTACTTTTGAGGTGGAGCAGATCAAGTTGAAATTCCCTAGTTCGAATTTCATCATTACTGGTGATTTTAATCTACCAAATATAATTTGGAATACCACTGTATTTTGTTGCCGACCCTGATGTATGGAAGCGAGTCATGGACGTTGAATGAAAGAAAGTAAATAAGGTATGCACCGTAGAAATGGCCCATCTGAGAAGTATGACAGGAAAAACACTGAAAGATAGAGTGAGAAACGAATGGGTTCTAAATGAATGTGGAGTAAAAGAAAGCGTGAAAGTGAAAGTTCAAAGAAGTGTGATGTGATGGTTTGGACATATTGAAAGGATGAATGAAGACCGACTGACAAAAAGAGTGTATAAAGGGAATGTAACAGGTAAGCGTGGAAGGGGAAGACCTAGGAAACAATGGATTGATCAGATAAATGAGATTGCGAATGAATGGAATTTACAGAGTGGAAACAAGAGAAGAGCATGCATGAAAAGAGTGATGAAATTAGATGAGATGAAAGAAGTACCTATGCAAGGACAGAGTCAAGTGGAGGCACTTGTGTGGAGGTACTGGCCACCCCTAGAGGAAAGGCGGCAGGATACAAGACAAGACAAGACTGATCCTTCGTCATGCCATCCTTTTTGTACCAACTTTTCAGCCATTGACACCGTGTTACTCAATCACTGTAGTTATCTTAACTTTTTCCAGCATAATTTGATCAAAAATAAAAATAACCGCACACTTGATTTGGTACCTATTGTCCACCGTTGAAGACCTTAATGTACATGAATCTTTGGAAGTCCTAGTGCCTGTAGACAGCTACCACCCTCCTTTACATATCTCTTTCCCTTCTTGTGCTGAACTTTATCTCCCTTTTCGTTATGATACACCTAATTTTTATAAAGCAGACTATGTGAGCATGAATTTATTTTTCAGTCAAACGGACTGGTCATTTCTTGAAAGATGTAGCGGCAATATAGACGCTATCATTAACAAATTTTACGTTATTCCCAATGAAGCAATTCATAAATATATTCCTTCTTCTACACGACAAGACTATGCTTCTTGTTATCCTAGTTGGTTTAGCTCAGTTCTAATTAATTTAATCCGTAATAAAAAAAATGCGCATCTTAATTACAAGTCATCTAACTCTCCTGACGATAACATAAATTTCAGAAATATCCGAAGAGATTGTAAATCTTTATCTAAACTATGTTTTAAAAACTGTATTTCAAATATTGAATTATCCATTAACTGTAACATAAAGAAATTCTGGGCTTTCACCAACTCATTAAGGAAAAATACTCATACTATTCCTCATATTGTCTACTATAATAATCAATCAGCTTACAACCCTCAGGATATCACTAATCTGTTTGCATCCTTCTTTAAATCTGTGTATGTTGAGGACCCTGACCGTAGCCCATTTGAATTCTCTTCTTATATAAATTTTCAGTTATCGACCATTGTCTTCGGCGTGTCTGATGTGACTACTCAACTTGATTTATTGAAACCAATTATTAATCCCGGTCCGGATAATGTTCCTGCAATAATGCTTCAACATTGTGCTTCAACCTTAGTTCTACCTCTATGTCATATATTCAATGCCTCTATTTCATCAGGTTATGTTCCTTCTATCTGGAAACAGGCATATATTTCACCAATTTTTAAATCTGGAAATAAATGCGATGTCTCTTAATTATCGTCCAATAAGTGTTTTATCAGCTATACCTAAACTTTTAGAAAAATTAGTTCTCTCCAAAATCGGTCTTTTAATCACTAGATCTCTGTCATCCCAGCAACATGGTTTCATTCCTAATAGATCCACACTATCTAATTTGATGATATATGAAAATTATATTTCAAAGGCTCTTTCTAAACGCCAGCAAGTAGATGTGATATACACAGATTTTTCAAAAGCCTTTGATAAAGTATGTCATAGAATTCTATTTTCGAAGTTACATGGTGTGGGTATAATGGGTAACTTGTTGTCTTGGATACAGAGCTATCTCACTGATCGGTCCCTGACCGTCAAAATGAATAATTATAAGTCGTCAATCTTTCAACCACTAAGTGGTGTTCCTCAAGGTTCTCACCTGGGCCCATTACTTTTTCTCTTATTCGTTGATGATATTGTTCAAATTTTTAATAATTGTGAAGTCCTTTTATTTGCTGATGACTTAAAGATTTTTAATACCGTTAATAGTGACCATGACTGTTTAAAGATTCAGGACTCGCTTAACCATTTGTCAATTTGGTGTAATATCAATAAGTTATATAATTCCTTGACTTATAGGTTGGTATGAGGCTGACCACCCATACTGTAAAAAATGGTTCACTTTGCCAATGTCACCCCTGTTTCAGGGAAGGTCGGCAAAAGTTGTGGGGCTTATGATCATTTGAGGTTTGGATTTTATTTGTAAGTACACATTCAGCATTTGTAAGCGCGAACTACACTTGTTGGTTTGTGGGCATACATCTGAGAGCTTTAAATGAATATATCCTTGCAACTTAGATTATAGATTATTATATTATTATTATTATTACCTCTGAATATCTCAAAATGCAAATTAATGAGGTTTTACCGTCTTGCTAATCCTGTTACCTTCTCGTATTTAATTAATAACACTATACTCGATACAGTTTCGGAAACTACTGACTTGGGTATTATCTTTGACCGGAAACTGACTTTTATTCCGCACATTAATATGATATGTTCAAAGAGTATGAAAATGTTGGGATTCATTTCTCGTGTAACTAGAGATTTTACCAACATTTTTACTATCAAACTCTTGTATAGGTACTTCTTTAGTGCGCAGCATTTTGGAGTACTGCTCTCCAGTATGGACTCCCTACTTTTCAGTTCATATAGATCGCATCGAAAGAATACATATAAAGTTTTTAAAATTAATTAATTTTAAGCTCCATATTACTTTGTCCGCCTTTGATCACTCTTTTCTAAACTCTTTGTTGAACCTTTGTGATCTCTCGGAAAGGCGGGATATAATTGATTTATTGACTCTTTTCAAAATCATCCACTCTTTAATTGATTCTCCAGTTCTGTTAGACCAGATAATTTTTTTTATACCAAATATTCAAACTAGACAAAGATATCTCTACCACCCTGTAGTTGCATCGACCACGCATTATCATAATTGCTCCATAAATCGAATCCAACGCTTGGGCAATACCTATCTAAGTGTTGGTCAACATTGCAATAATATTAATATGTACAAGTTGGCACTTAATAAATATTTTATTAATGATATTTGATGGTTTTGGCAGTTTTAATTTTAATATGTTTTTGCTTTGTTTCTAACCTTCTGTTTATATACATACAGGTTTATTTTTTCTTTTCTTTTCTTCGTTATTTTTTTGTTTTTTACTGCAATGTTTCATATATATATTTTTTTTGTATTTTATTGATTTTTATTGTTTTTCATTTTTTTTTTTTCTTGTAGTTTATTGTTTTTTTTTTTTTTTTTTTCGCAGTTTTGTATAAACTCACTAAACATGTACTTTTTTGTAAAAGGCTTATGCCGTAAATAAATAAATAAATAAATAAATAATTCATTCTATTACACTTCATTTCCCGCTTTAAACATTTCACCATATATTTAACTAAATCCATCAGACTTCACATTCTTCAAACATGCAATAGATACTTTCATTTCTTCTTTCAAAATCCTCAATTTATTTTCTTCTTCCATTTGTTCATAAATTCTCCTATCGCCCTGACTAAAGATTCCTTCAAAATAGAGTTCCTCCTCAGTTGTCACAAATAAAGGGTGCCTCTTTTAGTCATTGGCTATGTCGCCAACGAAACGTCAAGAACAATGTAAGTTCTCCCATAGTGATTGATCTCATATACGAAAAGTTTAATTACCTAACTGTGTAGTAATTATAATTGAAATATCCTTCAAAATAATTCTTCCCTCTCTTGCATACTTCTTCATTCTCCCATACCATTTTACCGACAGCATTTTTGACTCTCGGGTAATGAGTGTTGTAAATGCATATTCAACAAGTACAAAAGTACATACGACAGTCTTCGATGAGGATACATTCACCACCAGATTTATTGTAGATGTATCCTGGCTTGCAGAAGCAGTCTTCAGTGGCAACTTCGGCACAAATTGGACTCTTATTGGCACAGTATGGTCTGCAGGCGTTATTTTGAAGGACGTATACTTCATTTGGCCTGGTGCAAACGGCTGAAAATAAACAACAAACTTGCTTTTAATATGATAAAAAATATTTCCTTCCAAGCTGAGTAGGAAAATGATTATAACACTCTCAGCATTACTAGACCAAGGAGAGCAGGAAGGCCAAAAGTGTGAGGGATGGACAGTGTCAATGTTGATGCAACCTAGGTGGATATAGAGCAATGGTGATGGACAGGAGAGAATGGAGGAGCATCCTGTATCCAGCCAAGACCCACCCAGAGTTGAAGAGCTCATGATGATGATGAACATGAATAAAATATAAGAAAAAAAAAACAAAACAGTAAACTTACGGCATTCTTCAACAGGAATACAATCCCCGTTTCTGTCTAGTACATATCCTTCTTTACAGAAGCATCCTTCAGTCGGTGTCTGTTCACATGATGGCTCCCTGACCAGGCAGGACGCTCTGCAGGTGCCGAGCTGCTCTTTGTACACCTCATTGGGCTTGCTGCATGATGCTGAGAATCAACAAAGAAACAAAATTTACAAAGCTGCATTATTAATTGTGTATTAGCTTACCCCAAAACACAAGCTATGCTTACTTTGGGGAGTATTTATTGTAATTAGATTTTTAAAATTTATTTTTATTGTAATACTTTGTACATATTGATAAAAACAATAAAGACCTTATGAATTATGAAATTATGAATTACAGACGAAATTCAATCAGGATAATCTATGATCTACATTGCAAAGATATGTTGCATTGAAGATTCATATTACATGCATGTCCACAAGCAGACACATGTAAGATCGCATTTATACATGCCGCATGTGGACCTACAACATAAAAACCCTGATCTCAAATGAATATAAGCCCTACAACTGTTGACGATCTTCCCTGAAAAGGGGGTGACATTGGCAAAGTGAACCATTTATTGCAATCTTCTTCTTCTTACTTAGCCATCTCTCCACTGCTGGATATAGGCCTCTTCCATGTTTCTCCACTCCTTTCTATCCTGTGCCCTCTGAATCCATTTCCGCCCCGCGACTGGAACAATGTCATTTGACCATCTTTTTTGTGGTCTGCCGACGCTTCTTTTATCTTCCCATGGTCGCCACTTGAGGATTTTCGTTGCCCATCGGTTGTCATCTCGTCTTGCCATATGGCCTGCCCATTGCCATTTTAGTTTTGCAATACGATCCATGATGTCTGTGACTTTTGTTAGGTGTCTGATGTCTTCGTTTCTTTTTCTATCTTTACGACTTATTCCCAACATCCGTCTTTCCATGGATCGTTGTGAGCACTTTAATTTATGGACGCTCACTGCGGTTAGCGAGATGGTTTCTAGGCCATATGTTGTCACAGGGAGGATGCAAGTCTCGTAGATCTTTCTCTTTAGGTTCATTGGGATGTCTTTATTTTCGAGTATGTGCTTTAATTTTCCAAAAGCTGCCCAGCCCAATCCTATTCGTCTGGGTATCTCTGCAGTTTGGTTTTCCTTTCCCATTTTGATCTTGTGTCCAAGGTAGATATATTCGTTTACAGCCTCTATGTGTTTGTTGCTGATGTTTAGTTTAGGCTTTCGTTTGTTGGGCTCATAATTTTTGTTTTATTGATGTTCATTTCAAGACCAATTTTCAGAGAGGTTTCATGCAGTTCTTTGATCATACTCTTCAGCTCTTCGATGTCTTTGCTTATAAGCACTATGTCGTCGGCAAAACGGAGGTGGTTCAGGTAAACTCCATCAATTTTGATCCCTTTGTTGTCCCAATTCATCATTTTAAAAATATTCTCCAGGGCCAGCGTAAACAATTTAGGAGATATAGTGTCCCCTTGTCGAACTCCTCGCTTAATGTTTATTTTATCAGTTCTTGTTTCGTCGTCTAGTTTAATATCCATTGTGGCATGATCATATATAAATTTAATGAGCCTTGAATATCTGGAGTCGATTCTTGCGTCGTTTAGAGCCTGTATGATAGCCCATGGTTCTACAGAATCGAAAGCTTTTTTGTAGTCCACAAAAGCCAGATGAATTGGGATTTTGTATTCAGTTGTCTTCTCAATCAGTAAACGGACAGTCTGGATGTGATCAGTTGTTCCAAAACCCTTTCTAAACCCTGCTTGTTCAACCGGTTGGTACATGTCAAGTTTTTGTGTTAAACGATTTGTTAAGATCTTTGTAAGCAATTTATACAGGTGGGACAGTAAGCTTATTGGTCGATAATTCTCCAAATCTTCCGGATCTCCTTTTTTGAATAATAGTACCACTTCAGCATTGTGCCAGTTTTCTGGTATGGCTTCTAATTCAATGCATTTATTTAGAAGTATTTTCACGGCTTCATTTAATTTTTTGCAGCCCATCTTTAAAATATCATTTGTAATTTTGTCTTCTCCTGGAGCTTTATTTTTCTTCATGTATTTTAGAGCATTTTCCATCTCCTCGTGAGTTATTTCTGGTACATCTTCTGATCCCACGTTAAGTATTACGGTATTTTGTGATTGGTTTATATTTTGTGTTTTAGATGTATATAGGTCAGTGTAGAATTCATGAATCGCTCCAGTGATCTCGGCCTTATCGTTTAATGTCCTGCCATTTTTGTCTTTCACTTTAGTAATATTTTTCTTTCCTTCCGCGTTATTTCTCCTTAAAACCTTCATATTTTTGTTTGACTCTATTGTCTTTGTAATAAGCTCGTTATTAAATTTTCGTAGATCCTTTCTCACCTCTCTTTTGATTGTTTTATTTATTTCTTTATATTCGATGGTGTCTCTGCCCATACTTTTTCTTTTTTCCATAAGTGTTATTGTATTTGCAGATAGTTTGTTATTTTTATTTTTCTGCTTAAATGAAAGAGTCTTTACGACTGTTTGAAAATCTGAAGTAATCTTTTCTGATAAGTCGTTTAATCCCATGTTGTTTAGATTTGTTAGGGGTTCCAATTTGTCTTTCATTTTTGTATTAAATGTTGCCCTTTGGAGCTTGATCATTTCCACTGTGGGTTGTTTTTTTTTTTTTTGTTCTTTATTATTGCAATATATATTTTATCAGGCTTATTTATTTTTAATTGCACATGATAAGAGAGCGCCGTTTTTGTGTGTGTCACACCTCAAGGGCCTTCTCCGATTACGGATAAGACTTTTTGAAAAGGTGCGTCTTGAGAGCTCCACGAAATATGCCCATAGATTTGAAGTTCTTCACTCCGGGTGGCAGTCTGTTCCACTCCACCGGACCCGCAACACAGAAAGCACGGTCTCCAAAATTTGTACGGATCTGACGGTGCGGCTGAACCAAATTGATCGCACCATCGCCCGCAGATCTGAGTGTCTGCCTCCTCACACCCATCTCAACAGGCGAAATCATGTCAGTCAGATAAGGTGGAGCCACGCCATTGATGGCTTTATATACCATCAGACAAACACGGTAGACCACCCTCTCCGGGAAACGAAGCCAGTGTAGTTTTTTTAACAGCGGAGTGATGTGAGCGAATTTGGATATCCCGAATATGAGCCTTGCTGCTGAATTTAACACGGATTGAAAGCGGTTGAAATGCTTCTTTGGCTGCCCACTATAAAGCGTTGAGCAATAATCAATCCGAGACATCACAAACGCACTCACCAGGGTCTTAACCGCATCTGACGGATATGGGTAGTCAGCCTCATACCAAGTCTTAGAATACCACAATATCAATCTTCATTCAATAAGTCTAGCATCTCTGATACACTTGTCCATGACTATGTTAAATAGCTAAGGAATCATCACACATCCTTGTCTTCCACCCATAAAAACTTCAAACCATTCATTATACTCACCATCAATAAGAACATGCATGGACCGCATTTAGCAGAGCCCCATTCACTGCATATTCTTTCAAAACATCCCACAACATACCTCTGTTCACTGAGTCAAAAGCCTTTCCCAGATCTACTTACAAAGGTCGTGAACAGATTCCACCTCACCGACAATTGTTAATCAACAAGTTGGGTTTTAAAAAAAAGAGTTGTCGTACAGTCTGATGCATGCTGAAAATCCTTTCTCTAGTAGTCACGCTCTTTATAATATCTTACAGAATACTTTTTGTGGTATACTGAGTAGACTGATTGGTCTGAAGTTCTAACAGTATTTTTGTCCCTTTTACCTTTGTAAATGGTAACAATGACTGCCTTCCTTCAGTCTATCAGTACTCCTCCAGTATTCACACAAAGCTTACATAATTCATGCATCCATTCTATTACACTTCATTGCCCGCTTTAAACATTTCACCATATATTTAACCAAATCCAGCAGACTTCACATTCTTCAAACATGCAATAGATACTTTCATTTCTTCTTTCAAAATCCTCAATTTATTTTCTTCTTCCATTTGTTCATAAATTCTCCTATCGCCCTGACTAAAGATTCCTTCAAAATAGAGTTCCTCCTCAGTTGTCACAAAGAGAGGGTGCCAGCTCTTTAAGTCATTGGCTATGTCGCCAACGAAACGTCAAGAACAATGTAAGTTCTCCCATAGTGATTGACCTCATATACGAAAAGTTTAATTACCTAACTGTGTAGTAATTATAATTGAAATATCCTTCAAAATAATTCTTCCCTCTCTTGCATACTTCTTCATTCTCCCATACGATTTTACCGACAGCATTTTTGACTCTCGGGTAATGAGTGTTGTAAATGCATATTCAACAAGTACAAAAGTACATACGACAGTCTTCGATGAGGATACATTCACCACCAGATTTATTGTAGATGTATCCTGGCTTGCAGAAGCAGTCTTCAGTGGCAACTTCGGCACAAATTGGACTCTTATTGGCACAGTATGGTCTGCAGGCGTTATTTTGAAGGACGTATACTTCATTTGGCCTGGTGCAAACGGCTGAAAATAAACAAAAAACTTGCTTTTAATATGATAAAAAATATTTCCTTCCAAGATGAGTAGGAAAATGATTAAGGCGATTCATAAAGTCAACTTGAAAATGTTTGAAAAAGAAAAAAAAATATTTCTACTAAGCTTATAAATTTCAAATCATGACAGAGTATTATTGACATAATGATGAATAGTTAATACTCCTTGAAAACACGTTTCTCAAAGTTTGCCCGATAAAACAAAATTACGAAAAACCCTCTCCTTTTTCACTTTTTTGGTTTTATCTTTTTCTCCTTCAATCTAACGATTTTGAAATTCCGCTTTTTATTAAAACACAAAAAACTCAACATATAATACTCAATACATTTTCAATATTCGAGCTATTTCGTCTGAAATATATTTTTTTGTAAATGGCGCTTATGACAAATATTTCTTGTGAAACTGCACCGAGGCGGCCATTCTCATTGGACTGCGTTAGTCGCGTCATTCGAGAGCCATCTCTCAACGCGTGACGACGCTCCGTTTGATAGTGACAATTTTACAGAAAATATGGTATATTTTTCTGGTTTTCAGATATTTTACAGTATGGAATTGCTTTATGTAATCGTCCTTGACTTATAGGTTGGTATGAGGCTGACCACCCATACTGTAAAAAATGTTTCACTTTGCCAATGTCACCCATGTTTCAGGGAATGTCGGCAAGAGTTGTTGGGCTTATGTTCATTTGAGGTTTGGATTTTATTTGTAAGTACACAATCAGCATTGTAAGCGCGAACTACACGTGTTTGTTTGTGGGCATACATCTGAGAGCTTTGAAATAATATATCCTTGCAACTTAGATTATAGATTATAGATAGTTTGTCATCATGAGAAACAAGAAAAACAAAATCAAAATATAAAATAAATGTCATAAAAGACCGAATTCATCGAAAAAGGTACATTAAATTATGGAGTTTTAATTCCATGGAGAGGATATAAATTTGATTTAGTTCCAAACGACATATTATTGCTGTTTTCATTTTGTTACTATCTCCATGATTATAATACACAACTTAAGTGTTGTCGAGGGTATAATAATACGTCAATGTCACCCCTTTTTCAAAGAAGATTGGCAAAAGCTGCAAGGATTTTGTTCATTAGAGATTTGGATTATACTTTGTAAGTACGCATGCAGCATTTGTACGCGCGCACACTCTGCTTGTGGGCATCCATTTAATATGAATCATAAATGTCATTTTTCAACATTGCTTACAGATTACAGACGAATATTTTTTTTTCTGTGAGCGAAAATGACTAGCTTGGCACTTTCTATGGATTTTTCTTGAATTAACGGATATTTTGACTGTAGGAAAGTTACCGAGTAAAAAAATATAGAGTTTTTCAAAATGCGTGCGTTAACTTATTTGTGCGAGCCAAATTCTTATCCATCTTCCGAGTTCTATACCTCGATGCTTTGGAACTAGCTTAGATGGCAGTGTATGCCTCCGCCGAATCTTCCTAGTGGGCGGGGCCTAAACACGCGAAATGCAAAAAATTTCTGAGTTTATATGAGGCCTTAAAACACTCTCAGCATTACAAGACCAAGGAGAGCAGGAAGGCCAAAAGTGTGAGGGATGGACAGTGACAGTTGATGCAACCTAGGTGGATATAGAGCAATGGTGATGGACAGGAGAGAATGGAGGAGCATCCTGTATTCAGCCAAGACCCACCCAGAGTTGACAAGCTCATGATGATGATGAACATGAATAAAATATAAGAAAAAAAAAAACAAAACAGTAAACTTACGGCATTCTTCAACAGGAATACAATCCCCGTTTCTGTCTAGTACATATCCTTCTTTACAGAAGCATCCTTCAGTCGGTGTCTGTTCACATGATGGCTCCCTGACCAGGCAGGAGGCTCTGCAGGTGCCGAGCTGCTCTTTGTACACCTCATTGGGCTTGCTGCATGATGCTGAGAATAAACAAAGAAACAAAATTTACAAATTGAAGATTAAAGCTTTCACGGCTTTAAGTTGACATAATACCACCTTTTGTTCGGGCTGTGTAGCCGTGGTCTGGTTGGTTTTAATCTGAGCGGTTTTGTTAACACTAACCCAAAGGCCAGCGCCGGTTCAAGTACACCAGAACCTCTGAGAAAATCGAAGCGCCTGGCTAATCGTTGATAATGACCACAAGCAGAAACATTATAATCTCTAATCTAAGTTGCAAAATATAAGTAACATTAGAGATTCACATTATATGCATTTTCACAAAACAGACATGTACTTATAAGTTCGCGCTTAGACATACCAGTTCGCGCTTAGACATGCCAATAGAAGATATGTGTATACCTACGCATTTGTACATGCCGTATGTGGACCTACAGCGTAAAAACCATAATCTCAAATGAATATAAGCCCTACAACTGTTGACGATCTTACCTGAAAAGGGGGTGACATTGGCAAAGTGAACCATTTATTGCAATATGGGTAGTCAGCCTCATACCAAGCCAGCCTCAACGCCATACTGTTTTCATAGTTTGCATGGACCGCATTTAGCAGAGCCCCATTCACTGCATATTCTTTCAAAACATCCCACCACATACCTCTGTCCACTGAGTCAAAAGCCTTTCCCAGATCTACTTACAAAGGTCGTGAACAGATTTCACCTCACCGACAATTGTTAATCAACAAGTTGGGTTTTAAAAAAAAGAGTTGTCGTACAGTCTGATGCATGCTGAAAATCCTTTCTCTAGTAGTCACGCTCTTTATAATTATCTTACAGAATACTTTTTGTGGTATACTGAGTAGACTGATTGGTCTGAAGTTCTGACAGTATTTTTGTCCCCTTTACCTTTGTAAATGGTAACAATGACTGCCTTCCTCCAGTCTATCAGTACTCCTCCAGTATTCACACAAAGCTTACATAATTCATGCATCCATTCTATTACACTTCATTTCTCGCTTTAAACATTTCACCATATATTTAACCAAATCCAGCAGACTTCACATTCTTCAAACATGCAATAGATACTTTCATTTCTTCTTTCAAAATCCTCAATTTATTTTCTTCTTCCATTTGTTCATAAATTCTCCTATCGCCCTGACTAAAGATTCCTTCAAAATAGAGTTCCTCCTCAGTTGTCACAAAGAGAGGGTGCCTCTTTAAGTCATTGGCTATGTCGCCAACGAAACGTCAAGAACAATGTAAGTTCTCCCATAGTGATTGATCTCATATACGAAAAGTTTAATTACCTAACTGTGTAGTAATTATAATTGAAATATCCTTCAAAATAATTCTTCCCTCTCTTGCATACTTCTTCATTCTCCCATACCATTTTACCGACAGCATTTTTGACTCTCGGGTAATGAGTGTTGTAAATGCATATTCAACAAGTACAAAAGTACATACGACAGTCTTCGATGAGGATACATTCACCACCAGATTTATTGTAGATGTATCCTGGCTTGCAGAAGCAGTCTTCAGTGGCAACTTCGGCACAAATTGGACTCCTATTGGCACAGTATGGTCTGCAGGCGTTATTTTGAAGGACGTATACTTCATTTGGCCTGGTGCAAACGGCTGAAAATAAACAAAAAACTTGCTTTTAATATGATAAAAAATATTTCCTTCCAAGATGAGTAAGAAAATGATTAAAACACTCTCAGCATTACAAGGCCAAGGAGAGCAGGAAGGCCAAAAGTGTGAGGGATGGACAGTGTCAATGTTGATGCAACCTAGGTGGATATAGAGCAATGGTGATGGACAGGAGAGAATGGAGGAGCATCCTGTATCCAGCCAAGACCCACTCAGAGTTGAAGAGCTCATGATGATGATGAACATGAATAAAATATAAGAAAACAAAAAACAAAACAGTAAACTTACGGCATTCTTCAACAGGAATACAATCCCCATTTCTGTCTAGTACATATTCTTCTTTACAGAAGCATCCTTCAGTCGGTGTCTGTTCACATGATGGCTCCCTGACCAGGCAGGAGGCTCTGCAGGTGCCGAGCTGCTCTTTGTACACCTCATTGGGCTTGCTGCATGATGCTGAGAATCAACAAAGAAACAAAATTTACAAAGCTGCATAATTCATTTTGTATTAGCTTACAGACAAAATTCAATCAGGATAATCTATGATCTACATTGCAAAGATATGTTGCATTGAAGATTTATATTACATGCATGTCCACAAGCAGACACATGTAAGTTCGCATTTATACATGCCGCATGTGGACCTACAACATAAAAACCCTGATCTCAAATGAATTAATAAGCCCTACAACTGTTGACGATCTTCCCTGAAAAGGGGGTGACATTGGCAAAGTGAACCATTTATTGCAATATATATATCAGGCTTATTTATTTTTAATTGCACATGATAAGAGAGCGCCGTTTTTGTGTGTGTCACACCTCAAGGGCCCTCTCCGATTACGGATAAGACTTTTTGAAAAGGTGCGTCTTGAGAGCTCCGCGAAATATGCCCATAGATTTGAAGTTCTTCACTCCGGGTGGCAGTCTGTTCCACTCCACCGGACCCGCAACACAGAAAGCACGGTCTCCAAAATTTGTACGGATCTGACGGTGCGGCTGAACCAAATTGATCGCACCATCGCCCGCAGATCTGAGTGTCTGCCTCGTCACACCCATCTCAACAGGCGAAATCATGTCAGTCAGATAAGGTGGAGCCACGCCATTAATGGCTTTATATACCATCAGACAAACACGGTAGACCACCCTCTCCGGGAAACGAAGCCAGTGTAGTTTTTTTTAACAGCGGATTGATGTGAGCTAATTTGGATATCCCGAATATGAGCCTTGCTGCTGAATTTAACACGGATTGAAAGCGGTTGAAATGCTTCTTTGGCTGCCCACTATAAAGCGTTGGGCAATAATCAATCCGAGACATCACAAACTCACTCACCAGGGTCTTAACCGCATCTGACAGATATGGGTAGTCAGCCTCATACCAAGTCATAGAATACCACAGTATCAATCTTCAATCATTAAGTCTAGCATCTCTGATACACTTGTCCATG
Source organism: Agapetus fuscipes (assembly GCA_951799405.1). NCBI lineage: Eukaryota > Metazoa > Arthropoda > Insecta > Trichoptera > Glossosomatidae > Agapetus > Agapetus fuscipes. The sequence continues at coordinate 4,022,961 of OX637363.1, forward strand.
ACTATGTTAAATAGCTAACGAATCATCACACATCCTTGTCTTCCACCCATAAAAACTTCAAACCATTCATTATACTCACCATCAATACGAACATGCATGGACCGCATTTAGCAGAGCCCCATTCACTGCATATTCTTTCAAAACATCCCACAACATACCACTGTCCACTGAGTCAAAAGCCTTTCCCAGATCTACTTACAAAGGTCGTGAACAGATTCCACCTCACCGACAATTGTTAATCAACAAGTTGGGTTTTCAAATAAAAAGTTGTCGTACAGTCTGATGTATGCTGATAATCCTTTCTCTAGTAGTGACGCTCTTTATAATTATCTTACAGAATACTTTTTGTGGTATACTGAGTAGACTGATTGGTCTGAAGTTCTAACAGTATTTTTGTCCCCTTTACCTTTGTAAATGGTAACAACGACTGCCTTCCTCCAGTCTATCAGTACTCCTCCAGTATTCACACAAAGCTTACATAATTCATGCATTCATTCTATTACACTTCATTTCCCGCTTTAAACATTTCACCATAATATATTTAACCAAATCCAGCAGACTTCACATTCTTCAAACATGCAATAGATACTTTCATTTCTTCTTTCAAAATCCTCAATTTATTTTCTTCTTCCATTTGTTCATAAATTCTCCTATCGCCCTGACTAAAGATTCCTTCAAAATAGAGTTCCTCCTCAGTTGTCACAAAGAGAGGGTGCCAGCTCTTTAAGTCATTGGCTAAGTCGCCAACGAAACGTCAAGAACAATGTAAGTTCTCCCATAGTGATTGACCTCATATACGAAAAGTTTAATTACCTAACTGTGTAGTAATTATAATTGAAATATCCTTCAAAATAATTCTTCCCTCTCTTGCATACTTCTTCATTCTCCCATACGATTTTACCGACAGCATTTTTGACTCTCGGGTAATGAGTGTTGTAAATGCATATTCAACAAGTACAAAAGTACATACGACAGTCTTCGATGAGGATACATTCACCACCAGATTTATTGTAGATGTATCCTGGCTTGCAGAAGCAGTCTTCAGTGGCAACTTCGGCACAAATTGGACTCTTATTGGCACAGTATGGTCTGCAGGCGTTATTTTGAAGGACGTATACTTCATTTGGCCTGGTGCAAACGGCTGAAAATAAACAAAAAACTTGCTTTTAATATGATAAAAAATATTTCTTTCCAAGATGAGTAGGAAAATGATTAAAACACTCTCAGCATTAAAAGGCCAAGGAGAGCAGGAAGGCCAAAAGTGTAAGGGATGGACAGTGTCAATGTTGATGCAACCTAGGTGGATATAGAGCAATGGTGATGGACAGGAGAGAATGGAGGAGCATCCTGTATCCAGCCAAGACCCACCCAGAGTTGACGAGCTCATGATGATGATGAACATGAATATAATATAAGAAAACAAAAAACAAATCAGTAAACTTACGGCATTCTTCAACAGGAATACAATCACCGTTTCTGTCTAGTACATATCCTTCTTTACAGAAGCATCCTTCAGTCGGTGTCTGTTCACATGATGGCTCCCTGACCAGGCAGGAGGCTCTGCAGGTGCCAAGCTGCTCTGTGTACACCTCATTGGGCTTGCTGCATGATGCTGAGAATCAACACAAAAAAAAAAATAGTTGTAGTAAGAAATTTTGTATCGGCTAATAGACAAAAACAATCATGATAATGAATGCTGTGAATGGATTTTATTCAAGAAGTTCAAAAGTACATACGACAGTCTTCGATGCGGATACATTCACCATCAGGTTTATTGTAGATGTATCCTGGCTTGCAGAAGCAGTCTTCAGTGACAACCTGGGCACAAATTGGACTCCTGTTGGCACAGTATGGTCTGCAGGCGTCGTTCTGAATGGTATATACTTCATTGGGTCTTTCACAGACGGCTAAAAGTGAACGGCATATTAGTTTATTACAATTATATTACAAATACTAGCTGACCCGGCAAACGTTGTTCGGCCATGTACATTATTTTAGGTAAATATTTTAGTTTTTAAAGAAAAAAACGTATGAAGGTATTGTGAGTGTGTGTGAATGAGATGTAGACAAAGAGAAAAAAGGAGTGCTGTAGATGATAACCGCCGATAAAAACAAAAAAAAATAGTAATTGTCAACGACGTTAGCCATGTTGAAAGCACCGGTTCCCATAGATCACCGAAGTTAAGCAACATTGGGCGTGGTCAGTGCTTGGATGGGTAACCGCTCAGGTACACCGCGTGTCGTTGGCATCTTGGACCGGTCCGTAGTCCGTAGTGGCAACACTTCGGACTCGTAAATGGAAGGTTGTGGATTCGGATCCCAGCGGAGCACAAAAATATACCATTTATATTTCGAATGTGCTCTTCGCTGGGTTGATAAATTCATAAACCTTTACCAATGACCGGTCACCAAAGGTCCATCCAGCCTCACAGCAACTGGGTCTTGCTTGAGTATTGGCGCTTTGTAGCGACGACCAAGCTCGTACACCTCTGCGGCACTACAACAAGTGTCATAGACCCCTAGAGTCTTTAGAATCTAGGGAGTCTCCCGCACAGGATTTCTTAAAAAAAAAAAAAGAAAAAAGTAACTCTTTGTTACATGAAGATGGAGGTGTTCTGAAACCGCTATTACAAATATAAAAATATCAATTAAAGTGGTATAAGACAAAGTTTGAACTTTGAACTTTTTATTCTTACTAAGATTTGAAAAAAAACAATCATAAAATTCTTCATGTATGAAAGAGGAGTTATTACTATGAAAATACTAAAATCGCGAAAAGTTGGATTCGAAATGTGAAAATTTTAGATCGTGTGTATGTTTTGATGACTAATAACAGAAAAATACAAAAAAAAAAAAACGTAGGAAAAACTGATAGAAGAAATCTGTGTACGCTCTTTATAATCATATGGCTGTATGAAATATACTTGTTGTCCGATTCTGATACAAATCAAATAAGCTTACAAAATTTCATGAGGATCTGTAAAACCGTTTCGGAGGAGTTCGACCACAAACATTTAGAGGCGAGAATTTTATATATAAGATATTACAATTATTTTGTTACAAATATTTTCATTATAAAATTTGTATTCCACAGATATCATAAGTCAATGGGGTGCATCCTATGCTGATCCAGCATTTGATAGTTTTTGTACACTTACGGCATTCTTTAACTGGGATGCACACCTTGTCCTTATTCTTGACAAAGCCATCTTTGCACTGACACCCTCTGTCTGGGCAAGGCGCCGAACAGGTGGAGAACTCTGGCTGGATGCATGTGCCTCCTAGACATGGGTTAGGGCAATGCAGACTCAAAGCGTTAGGGTCTTCACATCCTGTTAACAACAACATAAGATAGTGGTCAGCCAAAGAAGCAGTTCAACCGTTTTCAATCTGTGTTAAATTCGGCAGCAAGTCGCATATTCAGGATATCCAAATTCGCTCACATAACTCCGCTGTTAAAAAACTACATTGGCTTCTTTACCCGGATAGGGTGGTCTACCGTGATTGTTTGATGGTATATAAAGCCATGAATGTCTTGGCTCCACCTTATCTTACTGACATGATTTTGCCTGCTGAGATGGATGTAAGGAGGCAGACACACAGATCCGTGGGCGATGGAGCAGTCAATTTGGTTCAACCGCGCCATCAGATTTGTACAAATTTTGGAGACCGCGCTTTCACTCTGGCTCTATTATGATGTTACTAGTAAAGTACATAGAATGGAGGTCTGGTATTAGCGAGAGATTGAATGATTTGGAATATGCAAGAACGATCCCTTTTGTACCTATATATACGGACTACAAAGGGCATCACTTCAGGGCATTAGTTGTATTCAACATTTGGACGTGAATACCATATATGCAGAGATTATCAATTATTGTAAACTGTAAATCAAACCGTATAAAATAAATTCTGTTAAAATAAATAATTGCAGTTCAATTAAAAGAGGATACCAGTGAAATCGTAACAGTACAATAAGAAGAAGGAAGTCTCAGAAGTCAGAGTACTCACTGCATTCAGCTTCAGGCACACACTCTCTGGTGTCGGGATCTCTCAGCAGTCCCTTGCCGCACTCACACCCTGGCTTGCATTCCCCAGCTGGTGCGCTGCAGTAGGACAAGCGGTTTGGCTCCTTGCAAGTGTTGTAGCATGACCCTTCCGCGCACAGAGCAAAAACTTCTCCTTTGATGCTGCACACATCTGAAAACAAGACTCCAATTTATGCAATTTATGCAATTAATGCAATTCACCAACCTATTATGCCTGGCCAGAAACAGGTATTAATATCATCAATTAATATTTCATTATTGTTTAAATTTATGAATTGTTAATTAATAATTACCCAATAACATCTGTTTAACCAGGGTCAATGCTAAAATCAAGTGACCCGAGCGGGGATCGAACCAACATTATTCTATTCCAATTAATACACTAGAAAGAATTATAATACCATCTGTGGACAATATAGAGCAGGGGTGGCCAACCGGTCGATCGCGACGATTAGTCAAGTCGATCGTGGCAATGCAAAAAAAATATGTCGGGGCTTGAGCAGACTTGAAGGAGAATCAGTCGCGCGAACAATAAAAATGACCAAATTTGGCATTGCACACTGACGTAAGGTGGTTGAGTCGAAGAAAGTTTTTGCAAAGATTTCGAGATCTATCGGAAGAAATGATAAAATTTCTTGAAGAGAGCGGTGATAATTATCAGCAATTGCATGATTTGACTGGCAATGTGATTAAGCATTATTAGCGCAGATTTTACTGGAAGACTGAGCACATTCAATCTGGAACCACAAGTCAAGAATAAAACAGTAACAGAAATGATTAGTTCCGTCAGCATTTTAAAGTCAAACAGCGTCTATGATAGGTTGACATTGAAAAGAAAAAAAAATCAACATTTTGTAAACATTGTTATGGCATCAATTCTCTTGTCCAGGTTCAGATGTTATTCTACTTCAGTGGGGAAAATAGGTGACACAACTTCTTGTGGATTAACAAAAGACTGATTTACTTTTATCGTATAACTATATATTTGATAATACTTTTAGTTGTACAAAGGTAACATGAACTGTGAACAGCTCAAACTCAGTAATTGTAATCTATTGTATGGAGAGTGTGGCAGGGTATATAAAGGTTCAAAAACACAGGGTGGAAGGGATGATGATATTATTGGAAGGGCCTAAGGATAATATTATTGTAAGGGCTGCGGGTGGTCAACTTATCTCTTTGCACTTGAGTGTGACCTACCCCTGCTGCAGGTTTTGAATGAATAGAAATAATGCAATTCAATACAGAAAAATAAACAATACAATTTTGGGCACATTTTAGAAGGTACATGTTAAAAGTAACATACAAGTGAAAAGGTCTCTTTGAAATTAAAGAAACAATGGTAAAGTATTGTTGTAAACATTTTAAATAGACTATGTTAGAAATGTGAGAGGCTCAGTTTAGACACACGAAATTTTTTTGAAAAAGTTTCGATAGTGACGTCAAGCAAGATGGCCGCTCCGCAGTGACAGTTGCTGGCAATTTTGATATTATGATGATTTTTTAAAAATGCCGCATGACCCGCTTATTTCGTAATGTTGGTCAGACTGAGTTGTCAGACATTTCCACTTCGGAGTTACTGTAACTGTAACTGTAACTGTAACTCTGTCGCCATTCCGCTAGGGGTGGCCAGAGCCTCTGCAGAGTTGCCTCCATTTTTTCCTATCCTTACATACCTCTTTCAATTCATTCATATCCATCACCTTTTTCATGCATTTTCTTCTTTTACGCTCACTTTGTATATCCCATTCTTTCACAATCTCCTCAATCTGATCACTCCATACTTTTCTCGGTCGTCCCTTCCCTCTTTTTCCTTTCACACTTTCTTTGTATACATACTTTGTCAGTCTATCATCGTTCATTCTTTCCACATGCCCAAACCATCTCATCACATTCTTTTGTACCTTAACTTTCACATCCTCTTTCAAATTACATTCTTTTTTTACCCATTCATTCCTAACTCTATCCCTCAGAGTTTTTCCTGTCATGCTTCTCAAATGCTTCATTTCCACCGTACATACTTTACTCATTTCGCTATCATTCACTGTCCATGCTTCACTTCCATACATCAAAGTCGGTAACAATATGCCATTGTGTACCGCCATTCTCAGATCCATCGTCAATCGCTTGTTCTTTGCTATTCTTCCTATTGCACCGACCACTTGCTTGCCCTTACACATCCTATTCTCAAGTTCTCTTGTCATCTTTCCATTCTTCTCAAACATACTTCCCAAGTATCTAAATTCATCCACAATTTCAACTTTCGTACCATTCAACATGAGCGTGCATTCTTCATTTTCATCCATTCTGTCAAAAATCAGTACTTTCGTCTTACTTGCATTAATTTTCAACTTGTTCACACACAGAGCATGGTTCAGACTAGAGAGCATTGCCTGAAGTTCCGCTGCTGAATCAGCAATTAATACTGCGTCATCAGCATAAAGCAGAACTCCGACTTTTCTCTCTCCAATCTGTATGCCATGCCCTTCCAGATTCGCTTGTTTAACACAATGATCCATGATTATATTGAATAACCATGGGCTCATTATGCAACCCTGTCTCACACCCTTGTACACATTAAAATACTCGCTGTATTCTCCATCCACCCTGACACACGCCCTGCTATTAAGATAGATGGCGCGTATCGCGTTCAGAAGTGCTTTGTTCACACCATACCTCTCAAGCACACACCACATCATACTTCTATCCACCGAGTCGAAGGCTTTCTCAAGATCTACGAAAGCCGCGTAGACCTTTTTATTTACGGCTAGCTGTTTTTCGACTATCTGTCGAAGCGCGAATATCTGGTCTACGCAACCTCTTTCCGGCATAAAGCCAGATTGTATATCTGAGACCTTCTCCTGGGTGGATAATCTTACCCTATGGATAAGAATCTTGCATAGCACTTTACCTGGCACACTAAGAAGGCTAATCGGTCTGAAGTTACGGCAGTCTTTTTTGTCACCTTTACCTTTGTAAATTGGCACAATGACCGCCTCTCTCCAGTCCGATGGAACCTCCTTGACACTAACACACAATTCGCAAAGCTCTTTCATCCATTCAATCACACATTCTCCCCCCGCTTTCATCATCTCAGGTCTCACACCATCCACACTTGCAGCTTTCCCATTCTTTAATTCCTTTATGACCTTTCTTACTTCATCTTTCGATATTTTCAAAACATTACCCTCATCATAATCTCCTTTCACAGTTAAATCACATTCTTCTTCACCAAAAACCTCGTTAAAATATTCTTTCCATCTCTTTTTTACATCGTCTTTATTCCACAGAATGTCTCCGCTGACATTTTTGATTCCCGGAGTTGTGGACCTACAACTGTCGTTGTTTTGTCTCACCCAGCTCCAGAACATCTTTTTATTGTCAGAGAAGTCATTCTGTGCTCTTTCACTCAATTTTTCTTCCATTCTTCTCTTACTCATTTGAACTTCATTCTTCGCTAGCCATTTTTTCGCCTTGTATTCAGTCTCTAACACTTTATTCTTTCTGTCATTAATCCATTTTAAATAGCTCTCTTTCTTCTCTTTCACTGCTTGTTTAACCTGATCATTCCACCATTCATTGCCTTTTTTATGCCCAATCGTAACTTCACCGCATACTTTCTTTGCGCTTTCAACCAAACATGTTTTAAATGTTTTCCACATTTTTTCTACACATGCATTCTTCACAAGTTCCTTACATTCATCCGATTTCAAAATCTGGCTTACTTCAGCTTCAAAATCATTCCTGACATTTTCATCATCTAATTTTTCCACTTTCACTCTTTTCATCTTAATCACTTTCGTTCTTTTCCTATCTTTTACTTCGCCTATCATTACTTTTGCACACAAGAGATGATGGTCTGAGCCCACGGATATACCTTGGTAGACTCTGACATCTCTTATGGCACCTCTCATACATTCTTCCATACATATGTAGTCAATGACTGTGCGAGTATTTGGCCCATACCACGTGTATGTGTGCACGTCTTTATGCTTATACCAAGTATTTGATACAAACATCCCATGCTCCACACACATGTCAACAAGCCGTCTCCCACTGCCATTGATGACACCCCTTCCGTTTGGTCCTATTACCCTTTCATACTCTTCCTTTCTTCTACCCACCCATCCGTTCATGTCACCAAGCAGAATCACCTTTTCTTCTTTGTCTTTCATTCTGATTTTATCGTCAAGCATATCCCAGAATTCATTTTTAATCTCCATACATTCTGAATCTACTGGCGCATAGCATGCTATCAGTAGAAAATTCGTTCTGTCGTACTTGATCCTTACTAGGAGAATCCTAGGGGAGATCCATTCATAATTCCTGATATAGCTCTTCACACATTCACTAACAATCACACCAACACCCTGTCTAGGACATCCATCTTTCACACCTGAGTAAATGAACAAATTTCCATTACTCAGAACTTTCTCTCCTTCACCTTTCATTTTAGTTTCGGTCACACATAAAATTTTAATTTTTCTCTCATTCATCTCTTTCAATAGTTCTTCTTCCTTATTTTTCATACCTCTTACATTCAAAGTAGCAATATTCCATTCATCTCCTTTCTTACGTCTGCTTTTACCAGGCCACTGTGGTTTCCCACTGTACCTGGTAAAGCTTTTGGCAACCCTGCAGGGGCCATCTGACACTCCTCCAACAGCATGGCGACTAGGATTGTCAGCCCTAGTGCGCCTTCGCATGACTATCTCATCGTCTTAAAATGTTAAAATGTCTGAAAAGTCAAAGACAATAATGCTATGGACTCGACATGGACTCGACAATTTTGGTAGGTATTTTAAATTTTTTTGTTAATTTAAAACTCGAAAACCTTTATTTTCTGTGAAAACTAAAAACAATTAAGAAAATATAAAATAATTGTTAACCCCTTGAAAAGAAAAAGGAAGTAGGTAATAATTAAATTGAGTTTGTTCTTACTTTTGGATTAAAAACAATTTTATTTCACAACGGTGTTTTTTCCATTGCAACGTTTTAATTATGAAATGATTCCGTGAAACTTTTCACGGAAGAAACATGTTAATCAATTATTTTTATAAGTCGTAAATAATTTCAGTCGTAAGGGAAAATTAAATTTAATGTTGGTCTCGGCAAATAAGCGCCAAAAATAATGACACAATATAATGTGAACACAATATAAAATACCAATGCAATATTAATGACACAATTGCAATATTGCATTCTGTTTCATAAAAATATTTTTGAGGTTAAGAACCCGTAATATATTTTCACAACTAACATTGGAATATTTAGCCAGTTTGTACAATACCACGATGAATTTTAAATTATCTGTATGATTCTTTTTTTTACCGACGCATAGTTAAACTTAACACGTAAAATAATTTAATAGGGTATTTGCAATGGTGAGGAATATGATAAAAAGTATATTATTTTGATAGATTTCGAAAAATCAAGTAATAATATGTTGATTTGAAGCCGAAAATATTTTTTTTCGATTTTATATTTAAAAAAGAAAATATAGAAATTTGGACAAGTTTTTAAACGGATATGAGATCTGCTTCTTCTATTTCCGGTGCTGTGACGTCATATGTTGACGTCACTTTCTTTTATTGACATTCCGTACTCTGTTGACATGTGTTGTTGACAACAGAAACAAATGAAAACAACATAAACAAATTAAATGTTTTTAAAGAAACACACAAACTTCTTGAAAAAACAACAGCCGCAACAGTGTAAACATGGAAAAGCGATGTTTGAATGACATGAATGTCAGGTCTGTCAGTTGATACGGCGATGTTTACAAGATCGTGACGTCACGCGAGAAAATTTCATCTAGTAGCGTTTTGGCGCGAAAATTCAAAAATCGATTTTAAAATGCTTATAACTTTGCTAAAAATACAAGTAAAATTAAAATTTAAGAAATTTTGGGCTAATAAAGCACAAACGAACTTAAATCACGAAAAAAAGAAAAATGTGAAAATACCCTATTCCTACATAATTAATTTAATCCCATTCGATGTTTGAATAAACCGCAACAGCTAAATGCCATTAGAAGAAAAAGATTCTGTTTTGTTCAAAAAATATTTTGTTCATATGTGTGTGGAGACGGAAAACCGATAGTTGCCGCTAAAAATCGCTGTCTGACGTCACTATCGAAACTTTTTCAAAAAATTTTCGTGTGTCTAAACTGAGCCAGAGACATGTTAAAAATGACACATAAATAAAATATTCTCCTTTGAAATAAGGAAACAAAACTAAGGGTATTGTTAAAAAGGTACAATAGGAAGGGTATTGTAACAACATCAAGGATCATAATATGGAAAAACACACATCCTACAATTTCATTCCTGACAAGTACAGAAATTGAGGCAGTGGTATCAGACTTCGAAATTCGCTTTAGTGATTAAAAAAAAAATGAGAAGTTAATGAGGAATTCATAAGTTATCCGTTTAATAATTCCATTGATCATAGTGGTATCTCTGAAATGGCTACAAAATTTGCAGATAGGTACATTTCAAAACGAAATTATTACTCTGCGATATATTTCAAAAGGCAAGGTCGCCCTCAGCATTTTCCTACTGAAAATAAACAAAAAATCAACACCATTCTCGCTTGTCAGACGCAAAAAGGTCAATCTTAATCTAAATCTAAATCTAAGCTGCAAAGATATGTATCATTTGAGATTCATATTAAATGCATTCCCACAAACAGACATGCATAATTTCGCGCTTACACATGCCGCATTTGGACCTACAATATAAAAAACCCAATCTCAAATGAACATAAGCCTTGCCTAGCCGACCTTCCCTGAAGCAGGGGTGACATTGGCAAAGTGAACCATTTTTTACAGTATGGGTGGTCAGCCGCATACCAACCTATCAGTCAAGGAATTCCATTTAAAAAATCATCCATTATTAGGTACTTACTTCAATCATCCATCTATCGACTATGAGAAATTATTGAAATGCTCTTGTTTTGATTTGACATTGCATGTCTACACCCCCCCGACGTTATTTATGGCCCGCCTTTGACCCTGGTTCAACAGATGTAATTGGGTAATTATTAATAATGAATAATTCATTAAAATAAACAATAATGAATTATTAATTGATGATATTAATACCTGTTTCTGGCCAGGCAGCATAGGTTGGTGAATTGCATTCCTCTTCACAAATCTATTTTTTATTTATTTAAAAAAAAAAAAACGGCGCTCTTTAATTATGTGTACCTTATAAAAAAAATATCCTTGTAGATATATTTACCGCATTTTTCTGGCCGCACGCACGCCCCCTTGGTGTTCCTCATGTAGCCGGGGGCGCAGATGCAGCCGCGCTTGCAGCCGCCCTTACAATTCTTGGAGGCTGCGGGCTTGCTGCACGTGTTCTGGCAGTCATTGTTGCCACACTTGGAGTACACTTCATTCTTTCCGGTGCATTCTGCAACAAAAATATAATATTTTAGTCAAAAACAACCAAAAGCGGCAATCTGAATTTTTTTTTCAAAAATGTTTCACTTTTCTAATGCCACCCCCTGTTTCAGGGAAGGTCAGCAAAAGTTGCAGGGCTTATGTTCATTTATGGTTTGGATTTAATTTGTAAGCACACATTCGGCATTTGTAAGCGTGAACTACTGGCACGTGTTTGTTTGTGGGCATGCATTTGATATGAACTTTAACTTGGGGTGGGAGTACGATCGCAGCATTTAAAAAAAAAATGTTAAGAGCCCGTAGAGTGAATAAGTCCAAAAGTGTGTTCTGGTTTTTAAATGTCCATTATGTTTACTTTATTTTAAAAATCTGTTGCTGTCAGAATAAAAAAAAATGTATAATTTACAGATTACCTGTTTCAAAAAATAATAATAGAAGATATTATTTTGATTTAAAATAAAATTATTTTTTTCTTCAACGTTGTTAAATTTTCACAAAAATATTTTATTTTATATCTCGAGCACTTTCGATAAATTCAAATAAATAGGTAGGTATAGGTAGGTAAAGGTACAATAAAGATGAACTTAGTTTAAATCTATATCTATAAAACAGAATGTATGTGTGTATGTATGTATGTATGTGGGTTTGTATATATATTCCTTATAGACTCCGAAACCGCTAATCTGATTTTGACGAAATTTTCAGGAAACATGTCAAATATTCTAAAAATGGTTCCTGTAAAGTTTGATGGTGATTAAATAAAAAAACGGTGGCCTATTCTATATTTTTCAAAAACAAAGTCGATAAATTTTTAAACAACCCGATAAAAGAAGACCATAATATTCATCTATAATAATATATTGTATAATCTAAGTTACAAGGATATATTGACATTAAAGAGTCATATAAAACTCGTGCCCACAAGTAGCCACGTGTAAGTTCGCGCTTATAAATGCTGCATGTGTACTTACTTATAATTTTAAATCCAAATCTCAAATAAACATTAACACAGCAACTTTTGCCGGCCTTTCCTAAAAAAGGTATGAGGGCCGGCCTTACGCCAACCTGTTGAAGTGGGGGTTTCCCAGCTCCCGAAGGGGTTGGTACTCATTTCTTATGAAGGCTGAGTAAGGCTTGCCGGGATTTTATTTTGCGATAACTCGTCATGCAACGAAGGTACCTACTCTACCAACTGCGTTATCGACCGGAATTTTTACTCAACTAACGCTAACGCAACTAAGCTACACATATAGTGTAACTTCTTGCGAGTGAACCTATTTATTTTTACAGATAGGAGGGCTGGCCTCACACCAACCACTTTAGTGAAGTGGGGGTTTCTCAGCTCCCGAGGGGGCTGGTACTTATTCCTTTTGAAGGCTGAGTAAGCCTTGCCGGTTTTTTTATTTAACTTTAACTATAACTAACTATTACTAAGTTGCTAAGATACATTGGGGATTCACATTTAATGCATTCTCACAAGCAGAAACATACAAGTTCGCGCTTGCGCATGCCGCATGTGAACCTACAATATAGAAACCAAGTCTCAAATGGACATACACCCTGCAACTCTTGCCAACCTTTCCTGAAACAGGGGTGACATTGGCAAAGTGAACCATTTTCTGCAGCATGTGTGGTCAGCCGAAAAGTTTGAAATCAACACCGAAACGGGAAATCATTTCTGACACCCTCGGCGGGATTCGAACCCGAGCTCTCGGCATAGAATGCAAGCACTCTACCAACTGAGCTATCAACCGGACCTACAATAAATTAATTTACCGTCCAATAACTTTTTCATCTGATAGAGCATCTTTGATATCTGTTGATGAATCACCAAAGATCCCCTCAAGTGCCTACAATCTTCAAACACGAACAACAACAATTATATTCATGACAAAATGCGCTTCTTCGTTATGCAAAAGCCTGTTCCCATGATGAAATTGGGTACGACTTCCACGAAACGTTGAGAAATCGGTTTTTTTCTTCACTATGGTTCTGAAAATTCATTTTCAATCTTCTATATCTATAAAGAAGAATGTATGGCGTATATCTATAAAGAAGAAAATGGCGGCTAGGGTTTGTTAAAGTAAAATTGGTTTTTATGATTTAGTTTTTTATGTCCATGTATATATTATAATTTATTGATTTTAAAAATGTAATTTGTCATGTATGTTCCTTGACTTATAGGTTGTTATGTGGCTGACCACCCATACTGTAAAAAATTGGTTCACTTTGCCAATGTCACCCCTGTTTCAGGGAAGGACGGCAAGAGTTGCAAGGCTTATGTTCATTTGAGATTGGGTTTTTATATTGTAGGTCCACATGCGGCATGTGTTAGCGCGAAATTATACATGTCTGCTTGTGGGAATGCATTTAATATAAATCTTAAATGATATATATCTTTGCAGCTTAGATTAGATTAGATTAGATATGTGTATGTATGTGTGTATGTATATTCCCTATAAACGCCTAAACCGCTGATCCGATATTGACGAAATTTTCAGGAAACATGTCAAATATTTATGAAATGACTAGGGGCTCCGCCCCTGGCTGCTACGCAGCCCAACCCCTTAACATTAGGCAATGTGTATATTGCACATAGTTTTGCATCTAGGGAATCAATCATTAGAAAACATGTAAAAAAATGCAGTTTTTGTAAAAAAAAATTTTTTTAGGTCTTTTAACAAAAGAAAGAAAACTAAAAGCAAATAAAAAAAAAAACCGGTTTTAATTTGCTCCATTATAGTCCTTGACTTATATGTTGGTATGAGGCTGACCACCCAAACTGTTAAAAAATGTTGCACTTTGCCAATGTCACCCAACAAAAGAAGAGCCTGTATGAAGAAGGTTATTACTCTGGAGGAAATTTAAGAAGTATTTAAGGACAGAAAGAAATGGCGTTTGATCTGTAATTTTGGCGGCTATCTATCTATAATCTATAATCTAAGCTGCAAAGATATGTTAACATTTAAGACTCATATGAAATGCATGCCCACAGACAGGCACATGTAGGTTCGCGCCTACACATTTTGCATGTGTGCATAAAAATAAACAAAACCTCACGTGAACATAAATCTTGCAACTCCTGCCGCCGTTCCCTGAACCGGGGTGGCATTGGCAAAAGTGAACCGATTTTAACAGCACAGGGGGTCAGCCTCACACCAACAGTTAAGAAGCACAAAAAAATATAAATGACTTACAAAAATTCTTAATTACTTATACACATAACAGATCCAAATTAAAATAAAGTAAAATAAGACTTAACATTAAAATTAAATAGGAATTGGTTTTGTTTTTAGTTTTGATGTCCAGGCATATTATTATTTGTTGATTTAAAAAATATAATTTGTCGTGTATGTTCCTGGACTTATAGGTTGGTATGCGGCTGACCACCCATGCTGTTAAAATAGTTCACTTTGCCAATGTCATCCCTGTTTCAGGGAACGACGGCAAGAGTTGCAGGGCTTATGTTCATTTGAGATTGGGTTTTTATATTGTAGGTCCACATGCGGCATGTGTAAGCGCGAAATTATACATGTCTGCTTGTGGGAATGCATTTAATATAAATCTTAAATGACATATATCTTTGCAGCTTAGATTAAATTAGATTAGACCCCTGTTCCAGGGAAGGTTGGCAAAAGTTACAGGCAAAAGTTTGTTTGTGGGCATGCATCGTATATGAGCTTTGAATCTATATACATCCTTGCAACTTAGATTATAGACCTCTGTGTCAGGGAAGGTCGGCAAAAGTTGTAGGGCTATGTTCATTTGAGGTTTGGATTTTATTTGTAAGTACCTACACATTCAGCATTTGTAAGCGCGAACTACACGTGTTTGTTTATGGGTATGCATCTGAGAGCTGTAAATGAATATATCCTTGCAACCTAGATTATATATTATAGATTATATTATAGTATCTATCTGTAAACTCAACATAATATCTGAGATTGGGTTTTTTGGTCCATATGGGACATGTGTAAGTGTGAACTTATACGTGTCTGCTTGTGAGAATGTTGTAATATATCTTTGCAACTAAGATTATAGATTTAAATCCATTTTTATTTTTTTTGTTTGTTGTTTTTTTGATTTGTATCAAATAAAAAAAAAAATACCTTAAAAAAAAAAACTTTCGAATTTTGCCGCTAGATGTCTATTTAGTTTTTTTTCCATTTTGCATACATTTTCTTACATTTCAATACAAAACAAAAACAGGTTTAAAAAAATGTGGCGGCTTTTTAAAAAATACTTTTTCAGAAATTATAATTACTTCTACTAAAAACTACTGTTTTATGAAAAAAAAAATTTTTTTTGTAAATATTGAAAGAAGTTATAGTGTATTGGAGTGTGTTTCTCAAACACATACATGAATGGTCCTGTTTTGCAGCATATATACAAAATTTTCTTTTCTATGTCTGCAAATGTATTTCATCTGCTGTGATGGCGTTAGTTTTGAAAATCGAAACTCAAAGCGAGTGACGACGAAAGACGACGATGAAGGGTAATATAATAAAGGATGCTGGAGTGAAGTTTTCCGGGATCTGTTGCCATGGTCTGTGGGAGCTGGAGCTGGAGCTTCCGGACGTTTCGCCCATTTCTACGATGGGCTTCTTCAGTGTAAGCCTAAAACTCTTATTCATGAAATGGAAGACCAATAGAAGAAGACCATAATAGTCATCTATAATATAATGTATAATCTAAGTTGCAAAGATATATTTTTCTACTCCCATTTGGTAATTTACTAATTACAAAACGGCTAACGTAATCACAATGCCATACATTTCTACACCCGTTGCATAATGTTACATTATGCAACCGGTAACCGTGTTAAAATGAACATGTGCGCATGCGCATTGTCAGAATTGGAACCATTTTTTAATTTCAAATGTCAACCTTGTATGGGGGTATGAAGACCTGTCAATCCAAGATGGCCGCAAGCGATCAGCTGATTAGGCTTCATACAATATTAGTGATATTCGGTAGGTAGGAATTACCGTGGTGATGAGACTTTCAGCCCTGTTCAGATGAAAATAAATAAGTATATTTTATGTGTAGAGTCAAATAAAAATTGTTAATAGTGCTAAAATTTATCGAATTTATTTATCGGATTGCTCCAAATAAAGCTTTCCTTTTTTCAATGGAAAATAAAAGGCTTGAAAGGAAAACAATACAAAAAATTTCACCGCAAAAAATAAACAAACTCAAAAAGTTACTTGGTTAATAGGTGAGTATGAGGTTGATCACCTATGCTGTACAAATTTGGTTCACCTGCCAATACAACTGCAGGGCATATGTTTATTTGAGTTTTGGGTTTGAATGTTTAAGGGTGATTGAGAGGTCAGCGCGCCCAACTTTGATGACCTAAATAGCCCATATTTTTAATGCTTAGGTAGCATTTTTTTTCCAGATTAAATTAACACATAAAATTAGGTATTTTTTTCCATAAAAAACCAATTCAAAATAATTTTATTTACGGAGATACCTTAAATGGAGATTTCCACTGTTCTTATGAATAAATCCTAACTTTTTTTTATTTCAAAACATTAATTTTGATTAGCTTTATTTTTTCTACTTGTTAGTTGTTTTTTTTTACTTTTCATTGATTTTTTATGATTATTTAAAAAGTACCCAAATTTTGCATACGATATTGTAGCTACATTCGTCTTTTAATGGTTTATTTTCCTTTTAGGATTTGAAGTGATATTTTTTATGTTTGTAATGCCATACTTGTTTTATTTTTTCTCCCCCGATTTCAATTTATCCTGGAAAAATAAAGATTTCCATACAAAAAATGACCCGGTCGCTAGCGTCACCTGCGGCCGGTAGATGAACTGCGGAGAAAAATATTATATCTCCTTAGTTTTATGGAAGCAAGATTTATATAATGCAAAAGAGTACAATCGTTTACGTTACAACTGGACCAACTGGTTTCTCAAAAATGCATGGAAATCAAAACGCCATCTAGAGTTGCTGTTTAAGATTCCATACATTTTTTGGTTGCGCTGTATTTGCTACATTTCATACTTCGGGTACACTCGTGTATCATCGTATATTGCCGAAGATGCTCGAGTCAGCCCTCTCTTATATTGTGTGTGTAAGAGTATATACATAAACGCTATGGTAGTATAATACGTACGTACATAAAAACAGTTTGCAAAGTTTAACGAAATGGCGAAAAACAGCAAAAGATCATTCAATCAGATGAAATGAATTGTACGGAGAGCTGCACACGACTTTATAGTATTCTGATAAGTTTTTTTCCATTACATGAATAATATGAAAGTTTGTTTGAATTTCAAAGTGAAATTCATTTAGCTCAATGATTTAGCTGGAAAGAATTCTGCTGGCTGGCCTTTTTTGTTGAATTGAAATCATTTTTTGAACCTAGCGTAGAGCAATTTGAAATTTTCAGGCCTGTAATTTAGTCTAGTGGTTAACGCTGAACTGAACAGATTTCAGTCTGTTTTGAATGCGGCCGCAAGACTGATCTTCGGGATGTCCAAATTCTCTCACATCACTTCGCTGTTGAAAGAACTACACCCAGATAGCATTTTAAACTTGCATCTGACTTGCAACAAGTTTGATGTGTCAAAAGTGAAGGCTTGCTGCAAGTTCGCCATGGCAAGTATATACACTTGAGGCAAGTTTGAATCAAACTTTCTAGTTTCCCAGCAACAAGCTTGCAGGAACTTTGTCATAACAAAGTTCCCGCAAGCTTGTTATGACAAATTTGCCAAATGTTTGCTTCTGCAAATCATATACATTTTTTTATAATATTTAAAAAAACAAAATTAGAATAAAAAGATAAAATATTTTAATTTTATTTTATTTACAGTTCGCTTATAGTAGTAACAAAGTTTTATAATAATCACATCATCATCATCATTGGCACGACCTCCCTCAGCAACCGCTGCCACCGCTGTCTATCCAACGTCTTCCTCCTCCAGCCCCACTGCACGACAATCCGCCACGACTTCATCCAGCTATCTTGAACGTGGTCTTCTCACTGTCCGCCGTCCCTCCGGGTTCGTCATTACAATCGTCTTCTCCAGGCTATGATGGTCTAATTGCTGAATGTGCCCCAGCCAATGCAGTCTGTTGACCTTTATTGAGCGGACCACATCAGCGTCCTGGTACAGCTTATACAATTCGGAGTTATATCTTCTTCGCCATGTTTCTAGTCACACTCAGGTACATTATTCCCCTAGCCCCGTTGCTTTGTCTCTCGGCTCTGTAACAAAAAAACAAGGATATTTTTAGTAATTATATTACAAATCATTTATAATTAAGGATGTAATATACACTAAGTACTGATTTCATTATAAACAGTTTTAATTTTCTTTTTAGAAATTTGTTCCACGGTACTCCGTTTTCTTTGAAATTATTAAAGCAAATATTATAAAATACCAAGATCGGATTGCCCTGTAAGGAGTTATTTATGGAAACACATAAAAATATAATATCCGATGAATAAATTTTAACTGTGTACTTATTTTTATTGCAAATAGGATGATACTTCTTTATGGAGTCAGACGCTACACAATTTTTGCCCAGTGTCGCGCAGCTTTCACCGCTCTATCGTTACCCTCTATTAGGTCGGCCAGTGTGCAGCTTGTTGGGCAGGCCGAACAGATCCGAAGATGATCCATGAACGGTTGGGCTCCGCATTCACAGAGCGTGGTGCCATCTTGATGTAAGATTGCCCAGGTCATCATGTTACAATGCGCTCTGCCAACACCCGTTCTCAACCTGTTTAGGGCCCTCCATAGAGACTACTCACGATCCTGTCCAGGTGGGAGCTTCTCGCTCGGCTGCACAAAGTTATCAGGTCGCTCCAAATTCCACAGACACAGTCTCTCCCACGCCAGCTCCATAGTCAATCGGTGCACAGAGCTCAAGAAACTGTGACGCCACAATGTCCAAAAAGGCAGTGCTGTAGATTCTTCAGGGATTTTTGTTGTCAACCCTCGAGGCCTCAAGGGAGAGGAACTGAAACAAGTGTAATAACAATTAGTAACTGTTGGGTGTTCTTTGAAGCTTCTAAATAAATCTTGAGGTATGATTCACACTAAAACAGCGCTCATCAAAGAAATTATCCCCATATTATTATTGTTATCCGGGGCTTAGTTTCCCTAGCCACGGACATCATATTATATTATAAGTCTAATCTAATCTAAGCTGCAAAGATATATATCATTTAAGATTTATATTAAATGCATTCCCACAAGCAGATATGTATAATTTCGCGCTAACACATGCCGCATGTGGACCTACAATATAAAAACCCAATCTCAAATGAACATAAGCCTTGCAACTCTTGCCGTCCTTCCCTGAAACAGGGGTGACATTGGCAAAGTGAACCAATTTTTTATAGTATGGGTGGTCAGCCGCATAACAACCTATAAGTCAAGGAACTGTACTGCCAGTTTTACAGGCCAGTTTTGTAGTTTTGTTTGGTTTTGTTTGGCACAGGCCAGTTTTACAGGTTTTACTGCCAGGAATAAGTACTGCCAGTTTTATCAACACACATCAAATGGCTTCATCGAACTAATTTTGCAACTTATTTTCACAGAATATGTCACATTTAGGTTACAAACAACTTTGCTGAAATTTACTTTCAAATTTTTACGTGAAAATATTTGAAATAAATAAAAACGTAAGTTCAAAAAGTTAGTGCCAAAATCTAGATAATACACATTTCTTATTTCTACAAAAAGTACATCAAACACGTCCTACTAAGTATTCAAAAGGAAATAGTTTTACATACCTGGTAAATATGATGTAGGAACCATGCCGAAACATTTTAAAAGACGTAAGTACATTACTAATCGTCAAATAAACACGTATCTGATTCCTTTAACTTCCGTATTGAAACAATGAGGTACATAACAAAGGCGACTGGACATTATAAAACGCAAAATAACAAAAATGTAAGAAATTCACAAAGCGAGCTTGTATACAAATAATGGCGGCCGGCCACCCGCCGTGCACCCGCCACGCGCGGTCGCGTGGGGGTAGGGATACCAGATGAAAAATTTAAAATTCCTGACAAAAAGCCTAATTTCCATAGAAAGTCCTGACATTTTGTTGCAAACGTAATTAAACACTGCGTACTTACTTAATAAGTACAAAGCTAAAGCAAAAACAAATATTTCAAACTAACTTGTGTTTCAAATATTTTTCTATGCTTTGACTATTAAAAAATTGAAAAGTCCTGATACTTCCGAAATCCGGTCGCAATCCCGACAAGAGCCTAAAAATCCTGACGTATGGCAGCCCTACGTGGGGGGTCTCTCGTGACGTCATTTCAAAGTTGTTTGAGAAACAGCCACAGAGAGAGTAAAATTCAGAAATAATGTTGCCAAAACCAAAATATGCCCAAAGATTTCTAGGCATGCGCGTCACAATCTGTCAACTCGTGTCTGATCAGTGCTGCCGCTGGGAAAAAAGTCGCGAGATTTAAAAAAAGCAAAATAGCAAAATCGATAAAACGGCAACACTGCTAATCGTATTTTTGACAGCCCGTCACGCAAGTTTGTATCAAACAAAAAGCAAACTTGTTTATTCATATTTGAAACATGATGCAAAATGCAAGCTTGCAGCAATATTGCAATAAACTTATTTTGTCATATTTGACATGACAATGTAAAATCAAGTACAAATCAAACTTGCAGCAAACTTACCTGCTATCTGGGCATTGGCTTCGTTTCCCTGAGAGGGTTCCGTGTGTGTTTGATGGTATTTAAAGCCCTAAATGGTTTGGCTCCATCATATCTGGCAGACATATTTTCCCCCGTTGAAGTGAGTGTGAGGGGGCGGACACTTAGGTCAGCGGGGTGTCAAGCTGTCAGATTGATGCAGCCTCGCCGTCAAATACGCACTAATTTTGAGGATCGCGCTTTCCGGTTTTCGGGGCCGATGGAGTAGAACAGACTGCCACCCGGAGTGAGGGTTTCGGAATCTGTTGGCATTTTTAAGGGAGCACTGAAACGGCACCTTTTTAAAATATCTAATTCATGATTAGGAGGGCCCTTGAGGTGTGAAACACACAAAAACGGCGCTCTTTGGTCATGTAAAAAATTAAATAAATAAATTATCCTCATATGTATATATATATATATATATATAGGTATATATGTTTAATTTTAGGTTTTCACGGACTCGTAATCCAAAAGTCAAGATTTCGATTGGTGCAAGACAACTAAGTTCCGTCGAAATCTAACAAAAATGTCATGAGTATGTGTGGCTAAGTAAATAATAATTTCTTGCCGCGTTATCCCCGAAGGGCTTCGCATGTGGCGAGGGAACCTATTTATTTTATAGGTAAGAGGGCCGGCCTTACGCCAACCACTTCGTTGATGCGAAGGCATACCAGCTCCCGTGGGGACTGGTACTTATTTCTTGTGAAGGCTGAGTACACCTTCCTGGTATTTTATTTTGGGTTAGAAATAAACACCGAACCGGAAATCATTTCTGACACCCTTATATTATATCAGTGGGTAATTATATAAAAACGCAACTAAGCTACACATGTAGTGTAACTTCTTGCCTGCGTTATCCCCGAAGGAGTCGCATGTGGCGCTTCGGGACCTATTTTTTTTTACAGGTAAGTGGGCCGTCCTCACACCAACCACTTTTAGTTGAAGTGGGGGTTTCCCAGCTCCCGTGAAGGGCTGGTTCTCATTTCTTGTGAAGGCTGAGTCAAACTTTGAGATCGAACCCTTGCTCTCGGCATGGAATGCAAGCATTCTACAAATTGAGCTATCGACCTTTTTACGAGCTTGATCGTCGTCGCTATAAAGCGCCAATTCTCAAGCAAGACCCAGTTGCTGTAAGGCCGGATGGACATTTCGTGACCGGTCATTGGTAAAGGTTTTATGAAATTTTCAACCCAGCGAAGAGCAAATTTGAAAATATAAATGGTATATCTTTTGTGCTGCTTTTATGCTTAGAATATATTCCATCACTTAGTTGAATTATTAGAAAAAAAACTTCATGTTGCTATTTCAATGTACACATCCAATGGTATAAAAAAGTATACTATGTATACAGGCATATATAGCACTTGGATGCGTTGTCTTCCTTCGCACAGGGTGAAGTCCATGAGCACACACACATTGGCATATTTACTGAACACATACGCAGTCACGGCCTCAACAAACATTCCCTGGCTACGCAGTAATATGAAACCTTTTTTTAACTTTAAAAATTAATAACATTTAGGAGACGAAGATGAAAAGAAAAATGAAAGTTGTATTTTTATAGGTAAGGAAGCCGGCCTTACGCCAACCATTTCATTTGAAGCGGGGGTGTCCCAGCTCCCGAGGGGGCTGGTTCTCATTTATTGTTAAGGTTGAGAAACCTTGCCGGTATTTTATTATTGAGTTGAAATAAACACCGACACGGGAAATCATTTCTGACATCCTCCGTGGGATACGAACCTCAGCTCTCGGCATGGAATGCAAGCACTCTATCAACTGAGTCATTGGGACATAATCACAATGTATAATCTATCATCTAAGTGGCAAAACTATGTTAACATTTAAGGTACATATTAAGTGCATGCTCACAAAAATACACTTGTAAGTTCGCATTTACAAATCGTGCATGCGCATTTACATATTAAAATCAAATCCACAAATAAACAAAAGCCCTGCAACTTTTACTGATCTTCCCTGAAACAGGGGTGACATTGGTAAAGTAAACCATTTTTTAAAGTTTGGGTGGTGAGCCTCATACCAACCTATAAGTCAAGATAAACAATGAAAATGAAATATATATATTTTTTTTTCATATTTTATTTTAATACACTTGTATAGGTCTGCAACCACTGGAGTCTACACTTTGATAAAATATGCAATGTAAAAAATACAGGGCACACACGTGTGTGCTTTTGTGTGACTATAGTGTAAACTGAACTGTAGCGTTTTATTCCAATTCTGTGAAATGTAAAACGCTCTCTAGAGACCGTATGCCAGTTTCTATGCATTTTTGAGTAATCGGTACAGGGTGAATAATTATTTACTTATATACTTGGATATATCTGTTAACACGAACGAAAGTGAATTGTTGTAAATTTGTTTACAAATAAAATGAATGCCTTTTTTTGTATTTGTATGTAAATAAAATAAAATAAATGCTTGTTTGTAATTAATGTATAACTTCGCTTCGCTTTCGCTTTCATGTTATTTTATTGCTAAAAAAACACAAAATGGTTCAGATACAATACGATCTCCTACCGACGAACTCTCAAAGCTAAACGCGGGATTTGATGCATTTTCGCGGCTACTGGATAATAGGTGGTCGTGACGGGCAAATAAATTCATATTAAAATGAAATCATACACCCTTAAGCTTATATGCAGGATGTAAAAGCGCGACCTTATACATATGTGTCGGCTTGTGGGCATGAATTCAATATGAAACCTAAATATAATTTATTTTTACAACTTAGGTTAGATTAGATAATCGAAGGGAATGATAAATCACACGTTTTGACAAAGGTAAGGTTTTAATTACTTCAAATGGACGAGTACATTATAATGACTATTATTATAAGTAATTATAAAAAATTATAAAAAACACAGAGTTTTATTTTCACAAATTGAGTTTTTATTTCCACCTCAAGTACTTTCGACTTATTCACGTCATTATCAAGAGGATACTCTATACAAGAGGATATGACTATTATTCACTATTTTGTTAATTCTCTCATGGTCGTAGAAAAAGTATTGTATGCCACTGCACGTAATTAGTCTTTTAACACTCGTGCTTTCTATTGTGCCATTCGGCTGCGCCTCATGGCACAAACTAGCACTCGTGTTAAACAAACTATCATTACTTGGCAGTGGCATAAATAACTATTACATTTAGGATTCATATTATAATGCATTCACAAAAGTAGATACGCGTAAGTTCGCGATTACAAATGCTGCATGTGTACCTAGTTTTAATTTAAAATCCAAATCAAGGATAAGGTCAACCGGGGTGATGGCGTCTACGGGGCTAAAGCATCTATTTGAATTATCTTACGAAATGCGGAATTTAGAGCTACTTACGCCATCTTGTTTTAGTCTTTGGCACTAAAAGTACAAAAAATCATCAATAGATGTCGCAACAGAGCTCTTCTTTTTTAATCGACCCGCCATTTTAAATCTCTCATTTCGTCTCGAACTTTTTATGTGCCAACACGTGAATTTTAATCTTTTGTAATCTCAGTTCATTTTGAGTGAATCGAAGATTTTATAAAGTAAGTTTTTTTATTGTTTTATTGCTAACATACTGTTTTCATTATTTTACGTAATTAGCTAAAGACTTTTGACAATTTGTAATTTTAAAATTTGTGGGCTATGTTTTTGCTTTGAGGCTATTGCGTCTGTCCCGTTGGGGTGATTGCGTCTATTGGTACGCAATAGCCCCATTATCAGGGCTCCTAAACCTTTTGATTTTAGGTAAGTACATATTATAATGGAATAATGAAAAATCTGTAATTACATTGTAATGTAATAATAATAATGTTCGGACATTCCACACAGTGCCAACTAGCCCCAAAATATGCAAATCTTGTACTATGGGTACTAGACAACTAGATATAATACCTACATACTTACTTTTTTAATGTTTGATTGCTATTTTACTGAACCAAAAGCTATAGTTTCAAAATTTGTGTCTGTTTGTCGGTTTGTTTGTATCAATATAAACCTATGAACGGATGTCGACAAAACTTAGTATGATCTTAACTCATTATCCTTTTTAATGTGGGATAACTTCTCACGTAAAGTGGGGTAGGTGCTTTTTCTTTTGGCGGGGATAAATTCTTTTAATTTTATATTACAGTAATTTGCATTAATTCTGATTTTTTATTTTAAGATTTTCAATATGGTGCGGCACTACAAAAGAAAAACAACAGCAACATACGACCTTGACACTTTAAAAGAAGCTGTAGATGAAGTTAGAAGTGGTAATTTAAACTCGTACCAAGCAGCAAAAAAATACAATATTCCTCGTACGACTATATGTGATAGAGTGAATAACAGAAGAGGTGTCGTAAAGGAGTGTCGTGGACCACCTACCGTGATTGACAGAGAAAATGAGCTCAAACTTGCAAATGGTCTACGGGTAATGGAAAAATACGGATTCGGACTTACTTCCAAAGAAACACTGGATTTAGTGAGCACACATGTGATTCAAAATAATTACTTAACTCCATTTAAAAACAACAGGCCTGGGTATGATTGGTTTGCTGCCTTCAAAAAAAGACACAATTTGTCCTTAAAAAAGCCACAAGCAGTGGAGATGTCAAGGAAAGTAGCATGCGATCCTTTTATAATTAATGACTACTTTGATATCCTTGACGAGGTTTTGATTGAATTGGGTTTGAAAGGAAGACCAGAAAAGATTTGGAATCTTGATGAGTCAAGTTTTGGGAATGACCCTGACAAAACTAAAGTAGTTGGCGCCCGTGGATTTGCCAGTACACGAACGATCGCGTCATCTGGTAAAGATAATGTCACGATCTTGTTCACAGCCAGCGCCGCTGGTGACAAATTGCCTCCATTAATAATAAATAGAGGAAAAAATATGTGGGACCTTTGGATGTCAGGCAATGGATACGAAAACACATCGTATGCTGCCACTAAAAATGGCTGGATTGATTCAAAAGTATTTGAAAAGTACATGTTCAATACTGTGATACCGCATTTAAGCGAAGATCCACCAGCTTTGTTAATATTTGATGGCCATTCTACCCATATTCAATTGAAAGTTTTAGAAGAAGCACAAAAACGCGGAGTGACTATTATAAAGTTACCATCACATGCAAGCCATTTACTGCAACCGTTAGATTTGTCAGTTTTTAAATCAATGAAAAACACTTGGGACGAAAAACTTGTGCAATGGCAACGATTGCATGTAGGTAAGAAGTTGCCAAAAGATGAATTTAGTCGCATTCTTGGAGAAGTGTGGCGCGAACTGAATCCACTTATTATTCGGAACGGTTTTAAAAAAGGAGGTATATACCCATTCAACAGAAACACGATACCTGAAGAAAAATATGACCCCGAATCATTGAAAAGATTCAAACAATTTAAAACACAAACAAAGCAGATTCCTTCTTTGAAAGAACTCAGTTTACAAGTGGTGCTCCTCAGGATGAACAGTTGTCATGACCCTGAAGAGCATACACAAAATATCATATTGAAAGAAAACAATAAAACGCTCAACGATCTTGTAGAAGGCAATAAAACCTCAAGTTCTCAACTAACTCTGATAGCAGCGTCTTCCAAATTGCCTTTGAACAGTCAAGGAATGCGATTTGATAACTCGAATGACAGACCCATAATTAAGATTATTGATGATCGAATTTTGTCTCCCTCAGAAAATTATTCTTTTGAATCTTTACTATTGCAGAGAATAAAACGAAGTGATACTACAATTAAATTGAAAAAAACAAAGGTGTCAAAAGGCTGTGAAGTAATTACAAGGGAAGAGTTTTTAGAAAGAAGAAAAAAGGAAGAGGAAGAAAAAATAATTAAAGAAGAACGTAAGAAAAAACCCACAAAAAAAGAAAACAAAGATCCCCAATCTAGCAAGAAAGCAAAATGTACAAAATCATCAGAAGAGAGCTTAAAGGTAGAAGAAAAATCTGATATTAAGCTACCAAAGAAGAAAAAGACTGATCAAAAATCTAAAAAAAGGGTGAAAAAACAAAAAAAGTGTGTTGATTACGATGAAGAATCTGAAGATGAAACAGATATTAGTTTTGCTGAATCTTCTCTAACCTGTGAAGATTTTGATAGTTATCGTGAACAGTTTTTCGCAGAAATGGAAGACCTTGATGATTCATTGCTGAGGACAGAAAATGTAAATGACGATTGTTTATTGCAAAATGATGCAAAAATTGTAGCCAATGACGAATTTGAACCGTATGTCGGCAAAAGGAATCCGGAAATTCACGATTGGATACTAGTGAGATTTTCAACAAAAAAGTCTGTTAAGTATTTTGTGGGGAACATTATTTCTATCAATGACGAGAATATACCCAACGTGAAATTTTTGAGAAAAATAAAGAACAGTAGGTTTATGTCTTTCCATTGCCCAGACGTGGAAGATATATCGGAAGTTAAACATTACGATGATGACATTGTAATGTTCCTTACGAAACCTGATATATCCCGCAGAGGCCATGTTACGTTTAAAGAAAATTTTAAAAATTACAACATTCAGTGAAGTTTGAAAGTTAAATTTGAAAAACGCATGAGATCTTTCAAGTTATTCAATAAACCCAGATAGCATTGTTTTGTAATATTTCATAAGTTTGTGTTAATTTTAATAGAATTCAAATAACTTATTTTGTTTTTTATTGATTGTAGAGGCATTTACTTTGTAATCCTTCATCTTAAAATATAAAAAGAAAAATAACTTTGTTATTGATTTAAATTTAAAATAATGGAAAACAAAGTTTTTTTTTAACTTTTATTATTTTTGGAAACAGGTAACCTGTAAATGGTTTAGTTTTTTTCGGGTTAGACCATGTTCTATAAGCAGTAATTTTGTCTGCCGACGTTTCGTTCCCACGAGCGGGGAACGTCGGCAGACAAAATTACTGCTTATAGAACATGGTCTAACCCGAGAAAAACTAAACCATCTAAAACCGACCATGAAAGTGAAAGTGAAAGCTTAAAACTTTATTTAGGTAACCTGTAAATTATTGATTTCTTTATTTTATTCTGACAGTAACAAATTTTTAAAATGAACTTTTCATAATGGACATTAAAAACCCAGAATACTGCTTTGGACTTATTCACTCTATTGGCTCTTAAAAGATCTCACGCGCTTTAAATTCTTTATTTTTGTAATGATTGTAATGAGACGGGCAAAATGCCGTCATACTCCGTTGCTCTAATAAATGATACGTAATTTCAAAGTTGTTTCATTCTTATCTAAAAAAAATGTTTGGCAGCCCTGGAATCTAGGATGGGGCGAATGCGTCTACGAGAAACTACGAAAATTAGACGCCATAGCCCCGAATATTTTTGTTCGACTACTTTCCCTAAACAAAGGCTAGAATTTGGAGTACAAGATAATACTATACTATAAAACTAATATTTTTATAAATTATTGTGATTATCATTGTTATTAGGTCTTCCAATTACATAATACAAGTGAATGACGCTTTCGCCCCATCTAGGGCTATTGCGTCTAAAAATCCCAGTTTTTATAGAAACGTCATTTACATATAGAAGTTATTTAAAATGTCATTATATGGTATAAAAATATGAAATTAGATAAAAATTCCTAACTTTTACCATAACTTATAGCTTAAAATGATGCACAATATGTTTGTTTTAATCATATGAATATGCCGTTCAAAGTATTGTGACGCAATAGCCCCGGTTGACCTTATATTCATTTAAAGCTCTCAGATGCATGCCCACAAACCAACACGTGTAGTTCGCGCTTACAAATGCTGAATGCGTACTTACAAATAAAATCCAAACCTCAAATGAACATAAGCCCCACAACTTTTGCCGACCTTCCCTGAAACAGGGGTGACATTGGCAAAGTGAACCATTTTTTACAGTATGGGTGGTCAGCCTCATACCAACCTATAAGTCAAGGAATACGAATAATAAATTACATTTTAATATAAAAAAGAACAAAACCTTAAAAAGAAATCTATACAAAAAAAGTAAAAAAATTTCAATGCAAAAAATGTAGCAAATTAATACACCAACATTAGAAATCTATATTGCAGATTAGCTATAATAAATAATAATTATAATAAATTAATTCAAACATCGGAGGGTCAAAAAATATAATTTTTAAACTACAAATAAATTTTTTATTGAGTCAACACAAAAAGACAAATAATAATAATAACAACAAAAAGTCAAAGAATAAAAGTAAAATTAAAGGGGTTGTGGGCTATGGCGGATTGCGGAAAGGATACCTATTTATTTGAATTTAAAGGGTGTTTTTTTTAGAGGTATAGAACTTTAAGTTGGCAACACTGTTTTCACTGGCGGCCATTTTGTCAGCTGTCAAGTGATTTGTGTTTAGTTTAGTTTGGCATTTCAACATGAATAGACAACTTGTGCAACAATTGAAGCCACACGATCACCTAGCAAGGCGTAGATTCGGTGAATGGGTCCAAAACAAGATTGCCGTTGATCCCGATTTTCATAAGAGAATTTTGTTTAGCGATGAAGCTCACTTTTGGTTGAATGGCTACGTGAATAAACAAAACCGCCATATTTGGAGTGAAGATAATCCTCAAGTGTATGTTGAGACACCGTTACATCCAGAAAAACTGACTGTTTGGTGTGCTTTATGGGCTGGTGGAATCATTGGTCCGCACTTCTTTAAAAAAGATGCTGGCCAGAACGTTACAGTCAATGGTGACCGCTATAAAGCCATGATTACTGACTTTTTCGTTCCTCAATTGAACAACCATGATGTGCAGGAGCTGTGGTTTCAACAAGACGGCGCAACATGTCACACAGCTCGTTCCACAATTGATTTACTGAAGGAAATGTTTGGTAACCGCATAATTTCACGTTCCGGACCTGTGAATTGGCCTCCAAGATCGTGTGATTTAACACCGCTAGATTATTTTCTGTGGGGTTATGTGAAGTCGCTAGTCTACGCCGATAAGCCCAAAACGATCGACCACTTGAAGGACAACATTTGCCGCGTTATTGCCGATATACGGCCACAAATGTTGGAAAAAGTTATTGAAAATTGGACCTCCAGATTAGATTACGTCCGAGCCAGCCGTGGCGGTCATATGCCAGAAATCATATTTAAATTATAATGCCAAAAGATTATCTTTCGAATAAAGCCAACTTCATGTCAATTTTAAAAATTCATCCTTGTTTTATTCCGTTTCAAAGTTCTATACCTCTAAAAAAACACCCTTTATATAATTTTGATCTATGATTTGTTCTAAAGGCCTCATATAAACTCAGAAATTTTTCGCATTTCGCGTGTTTAGGCCCCGCCCACTAGGAAGACTCCGCGGAGGAATACACTGACTGTCTAAAGTAGGTCCAAAGCATCGAGGTATATAACTCGGAAGATGGATAAGAGTTTAGCTCTCACAAATAAGTTAAAGCACGCATTTTGAAAAACTCTATATTTTTTTACTCGGTTACTTTCCTACAATCAAAATGATGATGATGATGAGTTGATGATTTCTTTGTAGCGCCGTTTCGTGATGTATTCACTCCAAGGGCGATGGTGCAAACGATGCCATAAATTTGCTTGTCTTCAGTGCATTCCGGAACTTTCCATGGTCCTCTATCTCTCTCACATGATGTGGCAGGTGGTTCCAGGCCAGAGGGCCAGCAACTGCAAATGCACGCTCTCCAAACACTGTGTTAACTCTTCTTATAGGTTCTTCAATCCTTGATTTGGCTCCAGTCTCAGCCGAGCGCAGAGTTAGGCTTTTTTTTGCCGAGGGTGACTGGTTTGATTAAATCAGCGAGATATTTGGGTGTTTTTCCAAATAAAGCTTTGTGGACCATCGTGCACACTTTGAACTCGATGCGCTCCGGTATACGGAGCCAGTGAAGCTTCTGGATGTCCGTTAATTCAACAAAACTCCATAGAAAGTGCCAAGCTAGTCATTTTCGCTCACAGAAAAAAAAAATCCGTCTGTAATCTGTAATCAATGTTCTGTAACTGTAACTGTAACTCTGTCGCCATTCCGCTAGGGGTGGCCAGAGCCTCTGCAGAGTTGCCTCCATTTTTTCCTATCCTTACATACCTCTTTCAATTCATTCATATCCATCACCTTTTTCATGCATTTTCTTCTTTTACGCTCACTTTGTATATCCCATTCTTTCACAATCTCCTCAATCTGATCACTCCATACTTTTCTCGGTCGTCCCTTCCCTCTTTTTCCTTTCACACTTTCTTTGTATACATACTTTGTCAGTCTATCATCGTTCATTCTTTCCACATGCCCAAACCATCTCATCACATTCTTTTGTACCTTAACTTTCACATCCTCTTTCAAATTACATTCTTTTTTTACCCATTCATTCCTAACTCTATCCCTCAGAGTTTTTCCTGTCATGCTTCTCAAATGCTTCATTTCCACCGTACATACTTTACTCATTTCGCTATCATTCACTGTCCATGCTTCACTTCCATACATCAAAGTCGGTAACAATATGCCATTGTGTACCGCCATTCTCAGATCCATCGTCAATCGCTTGTTCTTTGCTATTCTTCCTATTGCACCGACCACTTGCTTGCCCTTACACATCCTATTCTCAAGTTCTCTTGTCATCTTTCCATTCTTCTCAAACATACTTCCCAAGTATCTAAATTCATCCACAATTTCAACTTTCGTACCATTCAACATGAGCGTGCATTCTTCATTTTCATCCATTCTGTCAAAAATCAGTACTTTCGTCTTACTTGCATTAATTTTCAACTTGTTCACACACAGAGCATGGTTCAGACTAGAGAGCATTGCCTGAAGTTCCGCTGCTGAATCAGCAATTAATACTGCGTCATCAGCATAAAGCAGAACTCCGACTTTTCTCTCTCCAATCTGTATGCCATGCCCTTCCAGATTCGCTTGTTTAACACAATGATCCATGATTATATTGAATAACCATGGGCTCATTATGCAACCCTGTCTCACACCCTTGTACACATTAAAATACTCGCTGTATTCTCCATCCACCCTGACACACGCCCTGCTATTAAGATAGATGGCGCGTATCGCGTTCAGAAGTGCTTTGTTCACACCATACCTCTCAAGCACACACCACATCATACTTCTATCCACCGAGTCGAAGGCTTTCTCAAGATCTACGAAAGCCGCGTAGACCTTTTTATTTACGGCTAGCTGTTTTTCGACTATCTGTCGAAGCGCGAATATCTGGTCTACGCAACCTCTTTCCGGCATAAAGCCAGATTGTATATCTGAGACCTTCTCCTGGGTGGATAATCTTACCCTATGGATAAGAATCTTGCATAGCACTTTACCTGGCACACTAAGAAGGCTAATCGGTCTGAAGTTACGGCAGTCTTTTTTGTCACCTTTACCTTTGTAAATTGGCACAATGACCGCCTCTCTCCAGTCCGATGGAACCTCCTTGACACTAACACACAATTCGCAAAGCTCTTTCATCCATTCAATCACACATTCTCCCCCCGCTTTCATCATCTCAGGTCTCACACCATCCACACTTGCAGCTTTCCCATTCTTTAATTCCTTTATGACCTTTCTTACTTCATCTTTCGATATTTTCAAAACATTACCCTCATCATAATCTCCTTTCACAGTTAAATCACATTCTTCTTCACCAATGTTGAAAAATGACATTTATGATTCATATTAAATGGATGCCCACAAGCAGATCACTTAAATCACTTAGACTTAGATCACTTAAATCACTTCTTCTTCACCAATGTTGAAAAATGACATTTATGATTCATATTAAATGGATGCCCACAAGCAGACGGGTGTGCGCGTACAAATGCTGCATGTGTACTTACAAATTATAATCAAAATCTCGAATGAACAAAAGCCTTGCAGCTTTTGCTAATCTTCTTTGAAAAAGGGGTGACATTGGCGTATTATTATACCCTCGACAACACTTAAGTTGTGTATTATAATTATGGAGATAGTAACAAAATGAAAACTTCAATAACATGTCGTTTGGAACTAAATCAAATTTACATCCTCTCCATGGAATTAAAAACTCCATAATTTAATGTACCTTTTTCAATGAATTCGGTTCGGTTTTCAATGAATGAAGTCTTTTATATGACATTTATTTTACTTTTTGATTTTGTTTTTCTTGTTTCCCATGATGGCAAACGATTACATAAAGCAATTCCATACTTTAAAATATCTGAAAACAAGAAAAATATATCAAATTTGCTGTTAAAATTGTCACTACCAAACGGAGCGTCCTCACAGGTTGACTGTTGGCTCACAAATGCCGCGATGGGCGCGATCTACCGCAGTCCAATGAGAATGGCCGCCTCGGTGTGATTTCACTTAAAAATATTTGTCATAAGCGCCATTTACAAAAATATATATTTCAGACGAAAAAGCTCAAATATCGAAAATGTATTGAGTACCTATTATCTGTTGAGTTTTAAAAAGCGGAATTTCAAAATCGTTATATTGAAGGGGAAAAAGATAAAACCAAAAAAAGAAAAAGTAGAGGGTTTTTCGTAAAAAAAAATTATCGGGCAAACTTTTAAGAATCGTGTTTTCAAGGAGTATTAACAATTCATTATTATGTCAATAATAGTCTGTCATGTTTTGAAATTTATAAGCTTAGTAGAAATATTTTTTTTTCTTTTTCAAACATTTTCAAGTAATGACCTGAGTATTGATGGTCGAAAGTGCTCGAGATATAAAATAAAATATTATTGTGAAAATTAAACTACGTTTAAGAAAAAAATATTATTTTTTAAATAAAATGATTTTTCACTGTGTGAATACACAAACCCTACAAAATCTAAGATATTTGAATAATATTTCTTTGCAACTTTGATTATGGATTCATTCTTAGATCATTACTTCTTCATCATCACATCATTACATCATCATCATAATCACATCATCATTATCATCATCACATCATTACATCATCATCATCATCAAATCATCATCATTATTACATCATCATCATCATAACATCATCATCACACCATCATCATCACACCATCATCATCATCATCAGAACATCATGATCATCAACATTATCATCATCATCATCATCATCATCATCACATCATCATCATCATCATTACATCATCATCATCATCACATCATCATCATCATTATTACATCATCATCATCATCATCATCACATCATCATCATCACCATTACATCATCATCACATCATCATCATCATTATTACATCATCATCATCATTACATCATCCTCACACCATCATCATCATCATCATTACATCATCATCATCATCATCATCATCATCACACCATCTTCATCATCATCATCATAACATCATCATCATCAGATCATCATCATCATTTTTACATCATCAGCATCATAATCACATCATCATCATCATCATTACATCATCATCATTATCACATCATCATCATCATTATTTTATCATCATCATCATCACATCATCATCATCATCATTACATCATCATCATCATCACATCATCATCATCATTATTACATCATCATCATCATTACATCATCCTCACACCATCATCATCATCATCATTACATCATCATCATCATCATCATCACACCATCATAATCATTACATCATCATCGTCATCATATTATCATCATCATCATCACATCATCATCATTATCATTATTACATCATCATTATCATCACATCATCATTACATCATCATCATCATTACTTCATCATCATCATCATTATTACATCATCACATCATCATCATCATTACTTCATCATCATCATCATTATTACATCATCATCATCATAACATCATCATCACACCATCATCATCACACCATCATCATCATCATCAGAACATCATGATCATCAACATTATCATCATCATCATCATCATCATCATCACATCATCATCATCATTACATCATCATCATCATCACATCATCATCATCATTATTACATCATCATCATCATCACATCATCATCATCATTATTACATCATCATCATCATCATCATCACATCATCATCATCATCATTACATCATCATCACATCATCATCATCATTATTACATCATCATCATCATTACATCATCCTCACACCATCATCATCATCATCATTACATCATCATCATCATCACATCATCATCATCATTATTACATCATCATCATCATCACATCATCATCATCATTATTACATCATCATCATCATCATCATCACATCATCATCATCATCATTACATCATCATCACATCATCATCATCATTATTACATCATCATCATCATTACATCATCCTCACAACATCATCATCATCATCATTACATCATCATCATCATCATCATCATCATCACACCATCTTCATCATCATCATCATAACATCATCATCATCAGATCATCATCATCATTTTTACATCATCAGCATCATAATCACATCATCATCATCATCATTATCACATCATCATCATCATTATTTTATCATCATCATCATCACATCATCATCATCATCATTACATCATCATCATCATCACATCATCATCATCATTATTACATCATCATCATCATTACATCATCCTCACACCATCACCATCATCATCATTACATCATCATCATCATCATCATCACACCATCATAATCATTACATCATCATCGTCATCATATTATCATCATCATCATCACATCATCATCATTATCATTATTACATCATCATTATCATCACATCATCATTACATCATCATCATCATTACTTCATCATCATCATCATTATTACATCATCACATCATCATCATCATTACTTCATCATCATCATCATTATTACATCACCACATCATCATCACATCATCATCATCATCACATAATTACATCATCATTATTATCACATCATTATCAAGCTGAAGAAGTCCATTGCAGGCATGAGCATGGTGAAACCTATTTTTTTACAGGTGAGGGGCTAGCCTTACGCTAACTACTTTTTATTAAAGTAGAGGTTTCCCAGCTTCCGACAAAGCTGGTTTTCGTGGGACGGAAAGCTAAAGGGTTGAATTTCCATCAGATCACAAAAACTCTGTAAATTCACACACTCTGTAAATTCCATTCATTCGCAATCTCACTTATCTGATCAATTCATTATTTCCTAGGTCTTTCCCTTCCACGCTTACTTATTACATTCCCTTTATACACTCCTTTTGTCAGTTGGTCTTCATTCATCCTTTCAATATGTTCAAACCATCGCATTACACTTCTTTTAACTTTCACTCTCACGCTTTCTTTTACTCCGCATTC
This sequence comes from Agapetus fuscipes, assembly GCA_951799405.1. Lineage (NCBI taxonomy): Eukaryota > Metazoa > Arthropoda > Insecta > Trichoptera > Glossosomatidae > Agapetus > Agapetus fuscipes. The sequence continues at coordinate 4,059,352 of OX637363.1, forward strand.
ATTCAGAACCCATTCGTTTCTCACTCTATCTTTCAGTGTTTTTCCTGTCATACTTCTCAAATGAGCCATTTCTACGGTGCATACCTTATTTACTTCTCTTTCATTCACTGTCCATGACTCGCTTCCATACATCAGGGTCGGCAACAATATACAATTGTGTACCGCCATTTTCATTTTCTTTGGTATCCTTTTATTCTTCGCTATTCTACCAAACGCTCCTATCCCGCATCTTCTTTTGCTGGCACTCCCATAATTCATGGAATTAAAATTCAAAAGACCAGCATTGCTTCCTCTGAGATGAAATCCGTAAATATTAAATAATGCATCGGGCATTCATATTTATAATAATCATATACTTTTGCGCAAGAAGGATTACTTTAGCGACTTTTGTAGACAATGACAACAATACAAATAGGTAGGTAGGTCCATATTTTATTGTCCCTTTTGTATTAAACACGCAGTCTATTCATTAGTATGTCAATGGTAGTCTAGTAAAATCTTGCATGTACCAATGCTCGATGATTCGAGAATTACCCGCAGTCTTACTATAAATAGCGGCCAGATCTCTCTGCAGCCAGAGTAGTCAAGCGACCGTTGGATTGTGTGGGTGAAAAGTTAACTCTGAATGTGAACCGTAACTAAAATAAATATCCACATCAAACGGTCCCTAGTTCAGTGGAAACACTTTGGACTCTGAATGGGAAGGTTGTGGATTCGATTCCTGGCGGAGCACAAAAAAATACCATTTCTATTTTCAAATTTTCTATGTGCAAATGTGCTTTGTAGAGACGACGATCAAGCTCGTAAAAAGGTCGATAGCTCAATTGGTAGAATGCTTGCATTCCATGCCGAGAACAAGGATTCGATCCCAAGTACTCAGCCTTCACAAGAAATGGGAACCAGCTCCCTAGGTAGCTGGGAAACCCCCACTTCAAATGAAAGTGGTTGGTGTGAGGCCGGCCCTTTACCCGTAAAAATAAATAGGTCCCGAATCGCCACATGCAATCCCTTCGGGGATAACGCGTGCAAGAAGTCAAACTATGTGTGTAGCTTAGTTGCGTTTTTTTTTTACTCGAAAAGGACTTACGTGGAGCCAGTGTGGGAGTAGCTTTAGTAGTCGACCTGGTTGAAGGTTTACAAGTTGTTTTTGTGGTGGGCGGCTTGCAGGTGGTCCTGGACGGCTTGCATGTGCTGGTAGTCGGCTTGTACTGACACACGCCCGCCTTCACAACGGCCACAGACACCAGGACAAACCCCAACAGAAGTAGGAATCTCATGTTGGCACACTCGGTATGTGACAGCGGGTAGACCAAGAATGACCAGGTGCCATGTTTGGTGTTGCATTAAATACATTTTTCCTTATTTTCGTGAAACTGTTTCAGGCGGTTCTATAACCCTTCATTGGCCTCTGTATTTATTTTTTGGATGTTATAAATTTAATATTTATTAATATTTATAAATAAATGGCTTCGAAGTTATCTATCTGACAGAGTACTCTACGTCAAAATTAGCTCGGAAAATTCATACACATTTACTCCAACAGGCGGCCTTCCTTAATGTCGACTTACAACACAAAAACCTAATCTCAAATGATCATAAGCTCTGCAACTCTTGCCGACTTTTCCTCAAACAGAGATGAAATTTGCATGCTGAATTATTTTTTACAGTATGGGTGGTCAGCCACATACTTACCTATTAGTCAAGGAAATTATTTTGTTTAGTTCTATAATCTAAGTTGCAAAGATACATACCATTTGAGATTCATATTAAATGCATTCCCACAAGCAGACATTTATAAGTTCGCGCTTACACATAATGCATGTTGACTTACAACATAAAAACCCAATCTCAAATGAATATAAGCCCTGCAACACTTGCCAACCTTACCTGAAACAAAGGTGAAATTTGCAAAGTGAACCATTTTTTACAGTATGGGTGGTCAGCCTCATACCAACCTATAAGTCAAGGAAATTATTTGGTGTATTTCTTTACATCATCTAAGTTGCAAAGAGACATACCATTTGAGATTCATATTAAATGCATTCCCACAAACAGACAGGTAAAAGTTCGCGCTTACAATTCCCCATGTGGACTTACAACATAAAAAAACAATCTCAAATGAACATAAGCCCTGCAACTCTTGCCGACTTATCCTCAAAAAGAGATGAAATTTGTATGGTGAACCATTTCTTACAGTATGGGTGGTCAGCCACATACTAACCTATAAGTCAAGGAAATTATTTTGTTTAGTTCTATAATCTAAGTTGCAAAGATACATACCATTTGAGATTCATATTAAATGCATTCCCACAAGCAGACATTTATAAGTTTGTGCATACCTACACATAATGCATGTTGACTTACAACATAAAAACCCAATCTCAAATGAACATAAGCCCTGCAACTCTTGCCAACCTTCCCTGAAACACAGCTGAAATCTGCAAAGTGAACCATTTTTTAAAGTATGGGTGGTCGATTTTCTTATACAAAGACTGCATGTTTTTATTTTACATGTTTTCCGAATTTTAACGCGAGGAAACTATGCGTAATATAAACATTCCCCAAATGTTAAGGGGTTGGGCTGCGTAGCAGCCAGGGGCAACGCCCCTAGTATTATTGTATTGTTTGTAACCTAACATAATAAAAATATATATATATTGTATAAACTACTAATTGTAAAAATTTAATCTAACCTAACCTAACCTAACCTAACATAATTAAAAATATATATATATTGTATAAACTACTAATTGTAAAAATTTAATTTAAATTTTCAAAAGTGGTGAATTGAAAACTAAGTTTTGTCCTTTTAAAACATTAGTCTTATAATTTTTTAAAAATATAAGTAAGTACTTTTTATTGTTTTTTTTTTTTTAACTCATGAATGTACCTTTATTATGGATATTGTGTAATACTAACAATGAATTTAAGAAACATTTTAAATAAAATATGAGAAACTGGACTTGAGCTGATAATATCTGACCTTACTATGGAAATTGAACAAGGAAAACATGCCATTCTCACTTTGCTCGATATGAGTGCGGCGTTCGACACGGTTGACCACGATATCCTGACAAAGTGATTGGAAAGATCATACGGAATCACTGGGAACGCTCTACTGTGGTTCTCCGACTATCTCAAAAATCGGAGCCAAGCTGTTCAACTTCAAAGTGATATGTCAGGTTTTGTTCAGCTTACTACTGGTGTACCACAGGGATCAGTGTTGGGACCCTTACTTTTCATCCTCTATACAAAAGAGTTGGAGCAAATAGTTGAGAGCAGGAACCTGGAAATACATTGTTATGCTGATGACTGTCAGATCTACACCAGCTACAAACCTGATCAGGCTGATGAAACCGAAGCAAGACTGGCGAATTGCATCGATGAAATTTCCAGTTGGATGTCTAGAAATCGACTCATTTTAAATCCTAATAAAACAGAAGTTCTCAGAATGGCTACTGCGAGAAGAATAAACTCAGTCAGTCACACACCCATTAGTATCTGCGGAAGCGACATTCATCCTTCAATGAGTGTGAGGCTACTTGGAGTCGAGATAGACCGCTGTTTGAGTTTCGAAAATCACGTCAGTAAAACCGTGAGAGCAGGATTTTTTGGATTGCGGCAGTTGTACTCCATCAAGAAATGTCTTCCCATTGAGGCAATTAAATCCCTAGTGAATGCTTTCGTTATCAGCAGACTTGACTACTGCAATTCGATTTTTGCCTCTCAGCCGATGAAGCAACTCAAGAGGCTGCAGTCTGTGCAGAACTCGGCAGCACGGCTGATTTTCGAAAAGTCTAAATTCTGCCATATAACACCCCTTCTGCAGGAATTGCACTGGCTCAGGATCATTGAGAGAATTCAATACAAGCTCTGCACGCTCACCTACAAGACATTACATGGAATGGCGCCGCTTTACCTTGTGGACATGATTGGAAGGAAGGAGATTTCAACTCGCGGACGCACACTTAGGTCCCGAGACGCTAACGCGAGTCTGCTCCAGGTCCCTGGCAGATCCACAAGGACGTTGTTCGGTGACCGAGCTTTTTGTGTCGCAGCTCCGATGGCTTGGAATGCCCTCCCAGTGACCCTCAGAGAACAACACGTTGAGGAGCGGTTTAGAAAGCAATTAAAAACATTTCTGTTTGGACACTCCTACGAAGCGCCTTTGAAGTGACATCAGTTACGAAATGGCGCTATAAAAAAGTGTAGAACTATTATTAAAAGGCTTTCAAGCCCTTAAATATTAATAAATAAAAAATAAAAAATAAAACAAAAATAAAAAATAAAAATAAATAACTCTGGACGAAATGAGAGAAGTATATAAGGACAGTGTTATGGCATCAATTCTCTTGTCCAGGTTAAGGTGTAATTCTACTTCAGTGGGAAAATCGGTGACACAACTTTTGAGTTTTGGATTAAAATACTGATTGTTAACTTTCTTTATACATGTATATATTTTTCCAAATATTTTTAGCTTAGTACAAAAGATACATGAACCGCAAGCAGTTCAAACTCAGCAATAGTAATAATTATACGGAGGGTGTGGCAGGGATATATATATGTTCAAAAATAAAGGGTGGAAGGGGTGATAATATTATTGTAAGGGCCTATTAGGCCCTTACAATAATATTATCCTTAGGCCCGGCCTAAGGATAATATTATTGTAAGGGCTGCGGGTGGTCAACTTATCTCTTTGCACTTGGTTGTGACCTACCCCTACGCAGGTTTTGAATGAATAAAAATAATGCAATTCAATACAGAAAAATATACAATACAATTTTAGGTACATTTTAGAAGGTACATGTTAAAAGTAACATACAAGTAAAAAGGTTTCTTTGAAATTAAAGAAACAATGGTATAGTATTGTTATAAACATTTTAAATAGAGTATGCTAGGAATGTTAGAGACATGTTAAAAATGACACAAATAAAATATTGTCCTTTGAAATAAGGAAACAAAACTAAGGGTATTGTAACAACAGGAAGAAATGGCAGCTAATCTGTAATGTAGATTTGTAATATTGGCGGCTTATTTATTTATACATTCATAATTTTATGTATGTAAGACTTTTCTTGTATAGATTTATTTTTAAGGTTTTGTTGTTTTTTTATAGGTACGTACATTAATGTTATGTGTATTATGTTATATGTTATGTGTTTGTACATTAATGTTATTTATTATCTGTATTCCTGGACTTAAAGGTTAACTGCTAGGGTTTAATTAAATTGGATTTTTTTTCTGTTTTAGTTTTGATGTCCATACGTGTTGTAATTTGTCGCTTATGATCCTTGACTTATAAGTTGGTATGCGGCTGACCACCCATGCTGTAAAAATGGTTCAATTTGCCAATGTCACCCCTGTTTCTAGGGAGGACGGCAAGAGTTGCAGGGTGTATGTCCATTTGAGACTTGGGTTTTTATGTTGTAGGTTCACATGTGGCATGTGCGAGCGCGAACTTGTACATGTCTGCTTGTGATAATGCATAGATATAATGTGAATCCCCAATGTTACATATCTTTGCAACTTAGATATAGATTTAGATTTAGATGTAAGGACAGGAAGAAATGGCGGCCTATCTGTAATTTAGATTTGTAATGTTGGCGGCTTATTTATGTATACATTCATAATTTTATGTTTTAATTTTTGTATTGAAATTTCTCTATTCCGGTAAGGACTTCGGTTAAATATTTCTCAGAAGTGGGTTATAATATGAATTTAATATGAAATTTGAACACGAAAGAGGATGTACATCAGCCGATTTACATATATGCAAATATATGCAACCAAAATTTTGATTTTTTGGAAGAAATCACACTTAATTTAGATATTTATCTGATTAAAGTTGGGTGCAACAGGCCCTAAATCAGCAAAAATATTTTTAACCCCACAATCACTGACAAGAACATTTTATGAGAAGGATTGAAATAATTACATTTGTTATATGACGGTTACTTTTTTCTTGGGGAGGGTTGAAATAAAGGAATGTATTAGGAATGTTGACTTATCAAATTGAGGTCATACCTACTAATAGTAACATGTACCTACATGTTTGAACAACACTTCTGTTTCTTGTATTGGATGCTTATGTCAGACAAAATATATCATCTTCACTTAAAATATATGATTACTTACCTACACTTAACTGTGTTACTCTGAAAACTTGTGTAAATATTAAACTGACATTGATCAATGATATCCTTTGCATTCAGACATACTGTTATGTAAATATCAGACTCATAAGTATGTGTGGTGTAACGAGATGAGTTTGTTTGTTTGGTAGAATGGAACATTGTATTTAAATTTGAATGGAAAAAGGAAAACAAAAGAATGCAGAAGGAGGGAAGAAGCTTGCCTGGCGTGAGAGCCACAAGCATGTGTAATTAAGAATAATTAATATTATTGTGCTGTGGTTTATTGTGTATACATTGTGAAAGGAATAAAAGTAAACATATTAAAGTGGCTGTTACATTATTAATTGTGTCAATCAGCAGGACAGAGGAAAAACCCTCACAGTGGGTAGGAATAATTAAAATAAGTACTCCAAGCGTCTAGAACAGGGGTTCCCAAAGTGGGTGCCGCGGCACCCTGGGGTGCCACGGAGAGAGATCAGGGGTGCCGCGAGGCGTCCCTGATGTCTCTACTAAAATCAAAACTTTACATGAATTTATGGAATGGAATATAATGCCGCAAATACGAAGACAGCTACTTGGATTTCGGCTTCACTTCGATAGAAGTCAACGATGAAGAGAGACCGCAGTGTGTGCTCTGTTCAAAAGTTCTGTCATCCGAGAGCATGAACCCAAGTAAGTTGAAGCGGCACCTTGAAAAAACACATCCCAACATGGTCGACAAACCGCGTGAATTTTTCAGCAGTCTTCTTCAGTCGTACAAATATGAAATATACCTACCACAGATAGATATTAGATGACTAGGGTGCCGTGAGAAAACTCAAAATTTTAAAGGGTGCCATGACTTGGAAAAGTTTGGGAACCTCTGGTCTAGAAATAATAATTACTATGTACCTACGCAAATCTTTCCTTAATTCTTGAGCTCTCTGGCAAAATTGATTTCTAGAGAATGCTATTATCTATAATATAAGTTGCAAGGATATATTAATTCAAAGCTCTCAGATGTATGCCCACAAACAAACACGTGTAGTTCGCGCTTACAAATGCTGATTGTGTACTTACAAATAAAATCCAATTCTCAAATGGACATAAGCCCTGCAACTCTTGCCGACATTCCCTGAAACAGGGGTGACATTGGCAAATATTATAAAGGGTATATAAGACGCTTATTGCTTGCCAGTGGGTGAGTTGACATATATCTCTCTGCTGGTGAACAACCAAACACATAATAAGGAAAGGCCAACTGTGAAATAAAAACAAAGCATTATTGTGAATATTGTAACATAAATTATAAATTGTAAAATAAATCTTAAGTGTGAAATAAATAACTAAAAGAAGACCAGTACCTATTGTTAATTGAAAGCCCCAAGAACACAACAATACCTATATACTTACCTCAGAACTTACAAATATCCATCATATCATTATTGAGAAAATTACCTGATGATGCCTCTTGTCCAGTCGATAGCTCAAGTTGGCAGGATGCTTGTGTTCTATGCCAGAGGGCTGCGGTTTCACCCCCCCCCTCCATGTGTGTCAAAAATGATTCCTTTTTTGGTGTTTATTTTAAACCCAAAGTAATATTAACGGCACCCTGAAGCGCTATTCTGCTAAATTCCTTACAACCTTAAGGCGACGAGCTGGCGATTCGTGTCCAATAATAAGATGTATTATGATTTTTTATCTATGGAGTTCTTTTATGGACTTGTATGGATATCCAAAGGAATTAAGCAGAATAGCTCTTCTGGATTCAGAGAAAATAAATAGATGGGGTATGTGAGTGGTATTCCATAGGAACGCATATGCCATGGAACAAAAAAAATACACAAAAAAGAATTAATATAACAGTGATTTTTGTGTGGACAGTTCCTGTTGACGGTTGCCTGGGAACTGATTGTAACAAATATAACTCACTGAAGTCCTTTTTGCGAAGCGATTTTGCATGCCAAATGAGGCTATCAGGGCAATAGTGGTGTAATCCACAATTGAGGTTTAGTGGCGTTCTGGCATAACTTTCATTCCTTATTACAGTATCTACCAAATTAAAAGTGAAAAGCTCTTTTTCAATAGCTATACTATCTTACACCACTTCTGATTTGGTAGCTACTATAATAAGGAATGAAAATTACGCCAAAACACCACTAAGCCTCAATTGTGGATTACACCACTATTGCCCTGATAACCTCAAATGGCTATGATGAAAAATAGAACTTTTTATTTTGGATTGATTGATGAAAGGCAAGGTCATGGGCGTAACCAGGAAGGGCCAGAGGGGGCAGGGGCAGCTGTCGGTACATTTTGGTAATGATCTTGCCCCCCCCTAGATTTGATCCTGGGTTCGCCCATTGGCAAGGTAAGTATATACCAGGGGTGCCCATACTTTTTCTTGGGGATATCGACTTAGCAAAAATTCATGAATAGGAGATCGACCTAGCAAAAAAACAAAAACGCAACTAAGCTACACATATAGTGTAACTTTTTGCCTGCGTGATCCCCGAAGGAGTGGCATGCGGCATTTAGGGACCTATTTATTTTTATAGGTAAGGGGGCCGGCCTCACACCAACCACTTTCAGTTGAAGTGGGGGTTTCCCAGCTCCTGGGGGGGGCTGATTCTCTTGTGAAGACTAAGTAAACCTTGAGATCGAACCCTTGCTCTCCGCATGGAATGCAAGCATTCTACCAATTGAGCCAGCCATCGCCCTTTTTACGAGCTTGATCTTCGTCGCTACAAAATGCCAATTCTCAAGCAAGACCCAGTTGCTTTTAAGGCTGGATGGGACCTATGGTGACAGGTTATTGGTAAAGGTTTATGAATTTTTCAACCCAGCGAAGAGCAAACTTGAAAATATCATGGTATATTTTTTGTGCTCCGCCGGGAATCAAACCCACGACCTTCCCATTCAGAGTCCGAAGTGTTACCACTGAACAACGGACCGGTTGAGCAAAATTGTATAAATAGAAGATTGTCATTTTAACTGTTTAGCCGACGAAATATAACTCACAATTCATAACTTATTAATAATTAATAAGAAAAAAAATCTTCTTCTTCTTCTTAATCCTATTCCTCATTACTGAGGGTTGTGACCCTTGTGGAAGCAACCAATCTTCTCCAGCTCTCCCTCGACTGCGCTGCCCGCAACGCTCCAACTACCGAGGTGCCTGCTGCTGTCTTCACTTGATCGGTCCATCGTGTGGGAGATCTACCTCTTCCTCTCTTCCCCTCCAAATTACCAATCACAACCAGTCGTTCCAGGCTATCCTCATTGCCACGGACAACGTGTCCGAAGAACTGAAGAATACGGCGTGTACACATGTTGGCCAGAGTCAAGCCATCCAAACGCAGCTCCCGACGAATGGACTTATTGGTGCGTCTAGCCGTCCATGGGATTCGAAGCATGCGCCTCCAGCAACACATTTCAAAAGCGTCAATTTTTCTTCTTTCTGCTGCTTTTATGGTCCATGTTTCAGCAGCATAGAGAAAAATAGAGTGGACCAGACTCCTGACAAGCTTAATCTTGGTGCTGTTACTCACACCCCGGTCTTTCCATATTTTGTCCAGCTTAGACATGGCACTTTTGGCAATGGCGATACGGCGTCTAATTTCTCCTTCGCAAGATCCTTCGTTACTAATTTGAGATCCAAGGAACTGGAACTCGTTTATGATCTCCAAACCTTGAAATGAGTTTCCCATATCACCAAACTTTTTTGATCGATCTATGATCATGATCTTGGTTTTACTCTGGTTGATCACGAGTCCCAGTGCCTTGCTCTCGGTCTCTACTCGTTTAAGGAGATCTGCCATCTCTCTCGGGTTTTTGGCCAAAAGTGTTGTGTCATCCGCATATCTTAAATTGGACAGCTTTACGCCATCAATAGACACTCCTCCATCCCATTGGTACAGAGCCCTGCGCATTATGTATTCCCCATAGATATTAAACAGGTCAGGGGAGAGGATGCATCCCTGTCTTACACCTTTTTCTGTGGGAAAACTTGTTGTGTTCATGCCATTAATCCTTATGATTGCCTTACTAGGAGTGTAAAATCCGTGGATGAGTTTTATCAAATGGGATGGAACCCCCATTTCCTTGAGAACTTTCCACAAATATTCCCACTTCACGCAATCAAAAGCCTTCTTGTAATCAATAAAACATAAAACAACTGGCGTCAGGAACTCTCTGCTCTTTTCAATAATCTGACGGATGTTGAGAATCTGTTCTCTTGTACCTCTTCCTTTCACAAAACCAGCCTGTTCCTTAGGAATTTGCTATCCAATATAGCTGTGCAAACGCGCTTTTAGCACATATAACAATATCTTGCTGGTGTGAGAGATAAGTGCTATCGTTCTGTAATTTGCACATTTTTTGGATGATCCTTTTTTGTGAAGAGGAATAAATACAGACTCTGTCCATTCTTGAGGCCATATTCCCGTTTTCCATACAAGGTTGCAGAGATCTAAAATTGTTTTTATGCCCTTATCCCCTAGTTCTTTTAAAAGTTTGGCTTGTAAGTAGTCATTGCCGGGGGATTTGTTGCATTTTAGTATTTTCAGTGCATCTCGAACCTCTTCTTCCAGAATGTCGGGTTCCATGGTTTGACCATCAAAAGTAGGACTTGCAGCTATTGAGGGGTCGGTATATAGCTCAGAACAGTAATCTCGCCATCTCTCTAAGACGCTATCAATGTCCGTCAAAGTGCTTCCATTGTGGTTCTCTATTGCCCATGTTTGAGGTTTGAAATCGTGGGTTAAGAGTTTGACCTTTTGAAAGAGATCCTTTGTTGTGACACTATTTGTTTTTGCTTCTATGTCAGCACAGATATTAGAGATTTGTTTATTTTTGTCCGTCTGCAAAGTTTTTGTACCTCTTTATTAAGTCTAGAGTATTCCTGTTTTGTTTCTGCGGATGAGTTCCCTGTTATTCTCATAGCTTTCCGCTTTGATATCATGTCCCATGTGGGTTCCGATATCCAAGACTTCCTCTTTTCATTTCTGGGTTTATGATGTTTCTTGGCAGTTTGGACAATTTTGTCTTTGAAGCTGTTCCAGCACTGGTCAACATTATTGAGAGAGTTTATTTGGAAATCAGCATCTTGATTCCTAATATCCACTCCAAAGCATTTTATTTCTTGCTCATTAAGTTTTAAAGTTTTAAACACATTCCTTTTGATGATTTTAAATTTGACTCTAATCTGTGCAATTAACAAATTATGATCAGAGCCGCAGTCAGCACCAGGATACGTTTTAACACTGCTAATTGAAGATCTCCAGCGGTTTTTTATCATGATATAGTCAATCTGGTTGCAACATCTATCACCTGGTGATATCCATGTGTACAGGCGTCTGATGTGCTGTTTAAACCAGGTATTCATGATTGTCATTTTTTCCTCTATGGAGAATTGGATCAGTCGTTCACCTCTGTCATTTTGTATGCCAACACCGTAATGACCGACTGTGTTTTCAAGGTAACTGTTAGATCCAACTTTTGCATTAAGATCTCCGATAACCAGCGTTATTTCTTTGTTTGGTATTTGAGCAAGTGTTTGCTTGAGAGTGGTATAAAAATCATCAATGGTTTCATCTGGGGCATCGGCAGTTGGTGCATATACTTGTATAATATTAAATTTGCAAGGTTGGGTGTTCAGTTTGATGTGGATCATTCTGTCATTAATGGGATTGTATCCAATGACAGACTTATTTAACTGAGCAGGAGCTGTTAAAATAACTGCTACCTCGCTAAATGTTGCACCTGCATTGCCTGAGAAGTAGATGGTATTGCCATTGGCTGTTGTGAAGTGTCCATTTTCTGTCCAGTGTGTTTCTGAGACTCCGAGTATGTTTAAACTGTGGTTGGCCATTTCATTCTCAAGAATATCTGTCTTTCCTGGCAGGCGAAAAAAATAATCTAAAAATGACAAATCTTCTTTACGAAAAGAAATCAAAATAATACTGACACAAAAATAAAATTTCTTTTGCAAAAAACTACACTTTTAAGGTCGATCACTGAAACTTTTAGCTATCCTCGGCGATCGACTTTAAAACCTCCCGCGTTCGACCGGTCGATCGCGATCGACCGTTTGGGCACCTCTGGTATACAGGTACTCAGATTTCACAAGAAATGAGGTCATATAGGTGAACACTGGAAGCACAGATGACTTGTAGACCCTGTAACTCTGTCACCATTCCGCTAGGGGTGGCCAGAGCCTCTGCAGAGCTGCCTCCAAAGGCATTCTTTCATATTGATGATATGTGATCTTGATTCCCGAAAGCCACCCACTTCTGGTTATTTTCGTAGATTGATTTTCTTACCCAAGTTTAAGATGACAATTAAACTTGGGAAACTTGGAAAATACTCTATAGGACAAAACAGCTTTTTTGTATTTCTGTGCAGCTGGCAGTGGATATATTATATTTGTACAGATTAACATTTCCTTGACTTATAGGTTGGTATGCGGCTGACCACCCATGCTGTAAAAATGGTTCACTTTGCCAATGTTACCTGTTACAGGGAAGGACCGCAAGAGTTGCAGGGTGTATGTCCATTTTAGATTTGGTTTTTATGTTGTAGGTTCACATGAGGCATGTGCAAGCGCGAACTTGTACGTGTCTGGTTGTGAGAATGCATGTAATGTGAATCTCCAATGTAACATATATTTGCAACTTAGATTAGATTACAACATTTAAGATTTGTCGAGTTTGCTTAATCAGATCAAATAAAACGCTCGCTGAATAATAAAGAGAAATAACTCAAAAATTGGGAAAATCGAGATTTTGTAATAAAACGCAAGAACAATGCGAGAAGAATAGGTAGAATGCGACAGCCGTTCAATTTGGACGAATATGACCGAGATACAACATCGGCCGCCTTTTTCAACCCATACAAGTTGTACTGGTTGTCTGAACTTCAAACGTGATTTCCCAACATTTTTGTTTTTTGAGTTATTGCTCTTTATTATTAAACGTGCGAAAAGCTTCCACCGTTGACAAATATTGGGAACTGTTTAAACTGTACCTCAATAATTCTCCGTACAAACAGACGTCAAGTTATGGAACAATCTGTGTGTGAACAGTTGCTGAATTTGACAGCAAAAAAATAACCTGATTGATTGTTTTAGTGGCTGCACGTGTCAACTTTGAGAGAATTATTGTTGCCAACTGTTTTTGCGCGCCAACTTAAGGTGACTTCAGCAAGCGGGCCGTCATTCATTATGTATTTAACTCTTTTCAACCTTTCGCAATCTCATAGACCAAATAGGTGAGATTGCGAAAGAATGGAACATGCAGAGTGAGAATAAGAGAAGAGTATGTATGAAGAAAGAAATGAATGTTGGAGAGATGAAAGAGGACAAGGCAAGGACAGAAAAAAGTAGAGACGCATCTGCGGAGGTACCAGCCACCCCTAGTGAAACGGCGACAGGATACCTACAGTAACAGTAAAACAGTCCCTGGAGGGAGGATGGTGTGAGGAGAATTGCCTCACAATTTCTCTGGTGGTTGCAGGGCACAGGAGGAATTAGAACGCAGTATTTTGGAGGCAAAGGAGATATTCCGACTGGTTTTCTACCGGAGTAAAAGAAAGAGAGGAAGACTGGAAGAAACTAATCTAATCTAACTTGCAAAGATTTGTAACATTGGGTATTCACATTATATGCATTTTCACAAGCAGACACGTTTGAGCTAGCGCTGAAACATGCCGCATGTGAACTAACAATATAAAAACCCAAATCTCAAATGAACATAAGCCCTGCAACTCTTGGCTATTTTCCCTGAAACAGGGGTGACATTGCCAATGTGAACCATTTTTTTACAGTATGGGTGGTCAGCCTCATACCAACCTATATGTCAAGAAATACAAGCAATTAATAACAGTTAAGTAAGTATATAAAACAATCAATCACTAAGCAATAAAATCAAAATAATCAAAACATATTCAATACAAACTGAGAAATAAAATTTTGTTAGCATTAGCCTTAACCGCCAGCATTACAGATCAACCGCCATTTCTCTCTGTCCTTAATTATTTTATCCAGAGTCATACATAACCTTCTTCATACAAGCTCCCCTTTTATTATGCTGGATATTCCTAAATAGGAGTAATTTAGTTTTCAAACTTTTAAATTTCATTGAAAGCTGTTTTTTTCTTCTAATCTAATCTAATCTAAGTTGCAAAGATATGTTTTATTGGAGATTCACATTACATGCATTCTCGCAACCAGACACGTACAAGTTCGCGCTTGCACATGCCTCATGTGAACCTACAACATAAAAACCAAATCTAATATGGACATTCACCTTGCAACTCTTGCCGTCCTTCCCTGTAACAGGGGTGACATTGGCAAAGTGAACCATTTTTACAGCATACGTGGTCAGCCGCATACCAACTTATAAGTCAAGGAACATACACGACAAATTATATTTTTTAAAACCTTTCACCCGTCTAGAAACATTTTTATATTCTCCTGAGATTTTTTGTAGACATGGAAATGCAACTGTGAAGTTCTTTGTTCCCTTTCTTACTAATGACCATTTTTCATAAGTAGGTTGAAACAGATATACCTACTTACTTTACTTTTACTTTCTTCGGCTCATAAGCCTTGAAGGCTCAGGGCCTCCCGCACCACAATCCTCTAGGATTCTCTGTCTTGTGCTGCTTCCCTCCATGGTCCCCTCACTCCCAGAACTTCGGCGTCGGCTTCAACGTTGTCTGCCCACCGCATCCTGGGACGCCCGAGTGGTCTAACACCTGAGGGGGCACCATCCAAGACATTTCTGATGATCCTGGAGTCCTCTGCACGTGCTACATGTCCAGCCCACTGAAACAGATATATATGGTCTATTTTTGTTAAAATAATTTCTAGTTCACAGATATCATAAGTCAATGGTGTAAATATTGTAACATCAATATTGATTCAAGTTTCTCTGGATTGAGAAGGTGGCCTTGAACAAGGACTGTATTGAGCGTGTTTGGCTACAAATCAAAACGTGTCAGCCATTTTCAATGTATAATTTTTTTTTATACACGTATACCATCTGCTTTAAGGCTCCTTTATACCCTAAATCTGGCTTTTTTTTTCTTACACTTAATGGTTTTAGCAATAAAGTGACTGTAATGAAAAAAAATCAAGCATGTTTTTTATTTTTTCTATCTTAATTATAAAGTTTGAACAAAATATATAACTTAAGAATTGCCACCACAAAAAAATATTTAAAAAAACACATTTACATACATCTACTTTTTCGTGTGTGCTATATTTTTTATTTTTTTCTTTCTTTTTAATTACATAACTATACATTGTTTAGTGAAATATTGGAACATTTTTTTTATTATGTCAATAGTTTTTGAGTAAATATGGAAAAACTTAAACTACTTAATAAATTAAATTTTAATTAAGTAAACCAAAGAACACAGTTTTTGCATAATTACTCAAAAACTATTGACATTATAAAAAAAATGTTCAGGTATTTCACTAACCAATGTATGGTTCTGTAATTAAAAAGAAAAAAAAATAAATAAAAATAGCACACACGAAAAAGTGTTTTTTTCAATACTTTTTTGTGGTGGCAATTCTTAAGTTATATATTTTGAAACTTCATAATTAAGATAAGAAATTAATAAACATGTTTGATTTTTTCATTACTGTCACTCTTTTGCTAAGACCATAAAGTGTAAGAATTAAAAACGGCAGATTTAGGGTATAAAGGAGCCTTAATCTAAATTAAAAAGATATGCTTCCTTTCTTTTAAAGATATTAAAGATTCACCAGTTACCCAAACCTCGAATAAATGTATTCTGCAACTCATGCCTGTCATGGATGTCGTGGTAGAGGAAGACCGAGAAAAGTATGGAAGGATCAAATCTCTAAAAAGCGAATGAATGGGATATCCAGAGTCATAATAAAAGGAGGACTTGTATGAAAAAGGTTATGACTCTGGATGAAATGAAAGAAGTATGCAAGGACAGGAAGAAGTGGCGGCTAATCTGCAATGTTAATCTGCAATCTGGTGTAGGTATTCATTTGCTACATTTTTTGCATAGGAAATTTTTGACTTTTTTTGTATAGATTTCTTTGTAAGGTTTTGTTCTTTTTTATATTTAAATGTAATTTATTATTCATAGTCCTTGACTTATAGGTTGGTATGAGGCTGACCACCCATACTATAAAAAATGGTTCACTTTGCCAATGTCACCCCTGTTTCAGGGAAGGTCGGCAAAAGTTGTGGGGCTTATGTTCATTTGAGGTTTGGATTTTATTTGTAAGTACACATTCAGCATTTGTAAGCGCGAACTACACTTGTTGATTTGTGGGCATACATCTGAGAGCTTTAAATGAATATATCCTTGCAACTTAGATTATAGATTATAGATGCCTCCTAGAAAGGCGGCTTGAAAGTTTCTTAACAGAAATTCCATTGGCAAAAATGAATCAATTTTCACATTTTCGGTGGTCAGCTGCATTCAAACATTTCTGTCAAAGAACAATGTCAATAACAAAAAACAATGTTCCAAATTTGAAATTTCTCAGCTAGCAAATGTCACAATCTTTGTTACTAACCGTGGTTGAAAATCCGGATAAAGGGCGGTTCGAGCAGTGCTGCTGAACCGGAGTCCCCCCCAAGATGCTTTTAAAATGTATAATTCGAAGAAATTATGATAATAAATTTGTTTGTCGGCCCAGGTTTTAAGACAATCATGATTCACGACCAAAGTAGCCCTCAAAACTTTTTAGAAGTGCGTGTGAAAAAACACATAAACGACGTATAAATTTTTGGGGACAAGGAGCCATGGGCGCAACTGGAAAGGGGCCGGGGGGGATCCCCCCGTCGATGATATATTTTGGTGACGATGATCTCCAATTTTCCAATACATGCCTCCCCTAGATTTGATCCTGGGTACGCTCTTCCAAGGAGCTCAAATAATAAGGAGCCTCTAAATTTAAATCTAAGCTGCAAAGATATGTAGCAGACATGCATAATTTCGCGCTTACACATGCCGCATGTGGACCTACAATATAAAAACCCAATCTCAAATGAACGTAAGCCCTGCAACTCTTGCCGTCCTTCCCTGAAACAGGGGTAACATTGGCAAAGTGAACCATTTTTTACAGTAACGGTGGTCAGCCGCATAACAACCTATAAGTCAAGGAACACCTGAAATAAAATACCGGCAAAGTTTACTCAGCCTCACAAGAAATGAGTACCAGCTCCCTAAGGAGCTGGGAAACCCCCACTTCAACTGAAGTAGTTGGCGTAAGGCCGGTCCCCTTATCTGTAAAAATAAATAGGCTCCACTCGCCACATGTGAAACCCTTCAGGGATAACGCGGCAAGAAGTTACACTATATGTGTAGCCATTGAGTAATAACATAGAGGAGCAGAAACTAACTTACTGGATTGATACATACTATCTACCACTTTTGTCTCAGTCCTGTCAAACGATGCAGTTGCGTAGTCATCCAAAACAAGTTTTAACATGTCAAATTTTATGTTTTCTTACTTTATTTATTTTGTGTTTTGACACCCAATGACAACACATTCCATAATGTCTTAAAATAATGCCTTTTTCCTTTAAAATTCATCAATTTTAGAGATCACAATATTTATAATGCTTGTTAGGTATCTGTCAATTGGCAGGCATTATAATTCGCACTAGTACCAACTTTCTAGAAACATTTTTTACATTCGCCTGAGTTTTTTTGTACACATTGCAACTGTGAAGTTCTCTGTTCTTAATTAATGACCATTTTCGAAAGCAAGTTGAAACATATATACCTATATATAATGTCTATTTTAGTTACAATAATTTCTAATCCACAGTTATCATAAGTCAATGAAAAGCTTTATAAGTTATTTGACACCTCATATAAAAAAAGTCTGAATTGAAATATTAAAACAATATTTAATCTGCGTCAAATCAAATAAGCCATCCAAGAAATTCCACATTTAATAGTCTAAATACTCAAAAAGCTGTACAAGTATGTAAATATGTATAAAGTTAGGCCTTTTTTGATGTTGAAATGATTTAGTTTAAGTAAATAATATTGCATATTTAAATAGCTGCCAAATTTTGTAACATTCATTATTATTTTAGAGTCTTTGGGTGCACAAGCTTGTTGGTTGAATCACGATGAAATTCTTCCTTTTGTTCTTCTTCTTCGTTGCGGCGGTGAACGCTGGCGGCGTGCCTGTCAAGAAGCCAACTTACATCAAGCCATCACCAACTACATGCAAGACAACCACAACAACTTGTGCACCAGAGACAACAACCCCGGAACCAACAACTCCAGTCCCGACAACCCCTGTGCCAACTACACCACAACGTAAGTAAACCAGCAACTATACAAATCTACATAACAGATTAGCCGCCATTTATTCCTGCCCTTTTATTATTGATTATAAATATAAATTGACCGGTTCGTAGCTCAGTGGTAACACTGGGGACCCGGCGGAGCACAAAAAATATACCATTTATATTTTCAAATTTGTTCTTCGCTGGGTTGAAAAATTCATAAACCTTTACCAATGACCGGTCACCAAAGGTCCATCCAGTCTTACAGCAACTGGGTCTTGCTTGAGGATTGGCGCTTTGTAGCGACGACCAAGCTCTTACACCTCTGCGGCACTACAACAAGTGTCAGACCCCTAGAGTCTCTAGAATCTAGGGAGTCTCCTGCACAGGATTTCTTAAAAAAAAAAATAGACAAACTCTTTGCAAGACCCAACCCCAGAAACAATAATCTCCTTCCTAGCAACTCCTGTTCAATATCCAATTTGAAAATTCCATTCTTAGATAAAGAAAAACTGCACCATTTTCTTTAGTATCCCATCCCAAGTGTGCACAATCCAGCCAATGCTTTTTACAAGCTGCCCTTGTTTTAGTGAACATGCATTTCAGTTAGACTTTTTTTCTTCAATAAAATAGATTTATGAAAAGTCAAAATTTTAATTTTCATTTTTCATAGAATATATTTTGTAGGTTTTAATTTTTATTGTTTGTTTTATACACTTAACTGTAATTAATTGTATGAGACTGACCCCCCATACTGAGAAAAATGGTTCACTTTGCCAATGTTTCAAGGAAGGTCGGCAAGAGTTGTAGGGCATTTGAGATTGGGTTTTTTATTGTAGGTTCACGTGCGGCATGTTTAAGCGCGAACTTAAACGTGTCTGCTTGTGGGAATACATTAAATAAAAATCTTAAATGTAATTTATCTTTGCAGCTTAGATTATTATTAATGCAATTCACCAACCTATTTTTGCTTGGCCAGATGTCAGGTATGGACATTATCAATTAATAAGTCATTATTTCATATTTTTAATAAATTATTAATTAATGACATCTTTTGAACCAGGGTCGAAGTTATTGTCAATACGACATGACGCAGGTGGGATTCGAACCAGTGTTAGTGTCAATAACACAAATTCTAGCATCAAGTGACCATCTCAGAGACTAACAGTTTTTGAGTTTCTTCACAGAAAAAGTCATCACCAATCCTTTCATAGTATCTCTTTATTGCTCCTTTTTCTCTATCTTCTTGGTGGTTGACAACCCTTTTTCTTTCAAACAGTAGTCTGAAGTGTTAAAAGTCAAACCAAGGCTGGTCCCTAATCAAAGTCTGTGTTTTCATTGTTGTTGTGAAATTAATTGTTTCTTGATTTTAGCATCGTGTGAAAACCCTAACGAAGAATACAAGGAAGCTCATCCCATTTGTAAGGCCACATGCGCCAAGAGAAATCCACTCTGTGCCACACAGGTTACTGAGTTTGGATGCTACTGCAAGGATGGCTTCGTTCTGAACAAGGCTGGAGGAACATGCATTGACGTCGCCGACTGCCGTAAGCCAATATTCATATCAGAATCTTTTCTCTTTGATGATGTTATAGCCCAAATTGAGGGTCAGTGGTCTTTTGCACTTGGCAGACTGGAAAGCCGCAGTGTTATTGCTTTACAAAGGAGGAGTTAGGGGCGAAGGCTGATGGAGGCCAAGGGGAGATGTAAGCTGTAGTGACATCGAAGAAGAAGAAGGTCCTTTGCAAGTTTGTTCATTAACATTTGGGACCAAATCAAGCAAGAATCTGCTTAATGATTCTTTAAATTATCTTCTGCAGTCGATGGCTCAGATGGAGAGCATCTCATATAGGTACTTATAATTTATAAAGCAAGCAACATATATATATATATATATATATATATATATATATATATATACAGCTTGCTATACTTCTTGCGTCCAGAGGTGGGCATCATCTTATCTAAAGATGACAGATGACGGATAACAGATAACAGATGATCATCTTTATCTTATCGCAGATGATTTTCTGGCGTCATCTGTTATCTGTTATCTGTAGATAACTTTTTGGCTGAAAATTGTCTTTTATCTAAAGATAATTTGAAATACGTTATCTACAGATAATAGATAATATAGACAGATAATAGATGATTGTCAAATTCCTCAATAAATTCCATGAAAGCGCGCAAGGAGAACAAAGACAGATTTCTTCACTTTTGTTTCTTTTTTGAAGAATGATTTTGTAAGAGAAGAATGTGGTGTAAGGGAAAGTGTAAAAGTGAAGATTAAAAGAAGTATGTTAAGATGGTTCGGGCATTTGGAGAGAATGAGTGATGAAAGATTGACGAAGAAAGTATATGTTGCTAGAATAGATGGATGTCGTAGTAGAGGAAGACCGAGAAAAGTATGGAAGGATCAAATCTCTGAAATAGCGAATGAATGGGATATCCAGAGTCATAAAAGGAGGACTTGTATGAAAAAGGTTATGACTCTGGATGAAATGAAAGAAGTATGCAAGGACAGGAAGAAGTGGCGGCTAATCTGCAATGTTGATTTCTAATGTTGGTGTATTCATTTGCTACATTTTTTGCATAGGAAATTTTTGACTTTTTTTGTGTATAGATTTCTTTGTAAGATTTTGTTCTTTTTTTATATTTAAATGTAATTTATTATTCATATTCCTTGACTTATAGGTTGGTATGAGGCTGACCACCCATACTGTAAAAAATGGTTCACTTTGCCAATGTCACCCCTGTTTCAGGGAAGGTCGGCAAAAGTTGTGGGGCTTATGTTCATTTGAGGTTTGGATTTTATTTGTAAGTACACAATCAGCATTTGTAAGCGCAAACTACACTTGTTGGTTTGTGGGCATACATCTGAGAGCTTTTAAATGACTATATCCTTGCAACTTAGATTATAGATTATTATAGTTTGAATCAAACAATAAAAACCTTTCAGACGCCGCACCGACCCTACAACTTATATAACAATGAAGTAATATGATAGTGACCGGTCCGTAGCTCAGTGGTTACACTGCGGACTCTGAATGGGAAGGTTGTGGGTTCGATTCCCGGCGGAGTACAAAAAATATACCATTTATATTTTCAAATTTGCTCTTCGCTGGGTTGAAAAATTCAAAAAACCTTTACCATTGACCGGTCACCAAAGGTCCATCCAGCCTAACAGCAACTGGGTCTTGCTTGAGAATTAGCGCTTTGTAGCGACGACGATCAAGCTCGTAAAAAGGTGGATAGCTCAATTGGTAGAATGCTTGCATTCCATGCCGAGAGCAAGGGTTCGATCTCAAAGGTTTACTCAGCCTTCACAATAAAATGAGAACCAGCCCCTCCGGGAGCTGGGAAACCCCCACTTCAACTGAAAGTGGTTGGTGTGAGGCCGGCCCCCTTACCTGTACAAATAAAGATCCCGAAGCGCCACATGCGACCCCTTCGGGGATAACGCAGGCAAGAAGTTACACTAAATGTGTAGCTTAGTTGCGTTTTTTTTGCGATTATAATACGTGCCTCTTCTATTGTAATACATATATCTATCTTAAATTTTTCAATGACTTAATTTTTTTCCAGAATTGGTGCTGTTTTAAAGCTTGCAATTATAAAATAAAATTTATAAGCAAATAACAGCCAACTTATGACCGGTCCGTAGTCTAGTGGTTAACGCTTCAGACTCCTGATTGGTAGGTAGTACAAAAGATCGGTCGAGAACATAGAAAGTTGTACAGAATACCTACATTTTTTTTTTAAAGTCAAGTCTTTGCTACCAACATACAGATCAACCACCATTTGTTTGGTTCTTATATACTTTCACTTCATTCAGTCATAACCTTTTTTTATAAAGAACAAATCAACGAAGTTATCTTTTTCATTATCTTTTTATCTAGATAATTTTTTGGCGATTATCTTTTTATCTAGATGATTTCCAGGGCCATCATCTGTATCTGTTATCTAAGATGATTTCGCTGGACTTTTGGGAAATTATCTACAGATAATCTGTAGATGATTTTGAGCCGTTATCTGTTTATCTTATCTACAGATAAATTTTGGTTATCTGTGCCCACCTCTGCAGTTGCGTCCACCCGGGAAAAATCCCATAGTAATACTGCGTCCACCGACTTGTTGCGTCCGGTATACGGACGCAGTATTATTTTTACTTAAAACCGAGACCAATCGAAAGCTATAGGCCTAGGGTTACTATAGTTAAAATATAGTTTGGACGCAATTTTTCCTCCCAAGCGTCTGGTGATATATTTTGTAGTTCACGGTTTGTCCGCTTGAGGCGCTGCATCGATGTATATTTTTTGGGAGTATATTTTTTTTCATTTTGACGATCATCTTGCTTCCGTTATCAACTATCATTATTGCGGAATGGGGAGCAAGGGTAAGGGGAATGCGGAGCAAGTTTTTTCCTGCTCATTCTGCGTTTGAGCTTCGCGGAAGCAGCATTAACCGTGTGTCTGCGATAATATTTGCACAGTATACTGAGATGTGTTAAATTTACTGGCAAGATGAAACGAAACACCAGAAGTAGACGTATTTTGAATCTGGCGTTGCGAAAAGATGAGTTGATACCCATATCTAGGATTTTCAACAAAATTCGCTCAATCTGTATTAGTCAAAAAAATAAAAACACGAAACAGATAGAAGTATGGATTTCACAATATTTGGGTTTATATTATGATGATGATGCTGAGTTGTTCATCAACTCAGCTTTCTCTCAGATTTCTTTATAGCGCCGTTTCGTGATGTAATCACTCCAAGGCTGCTTGTGTAAACGATGCCAGAAATTTGCTTGTCTTCAATGCATTCCGGAACTTTCCATGGTCCTCTAGCTCTCTCACTTGATGTGGCAGGTGGTTCCAGGCCAGAGGACCAGCAACTGCAAATGAACGCTCTCCAAACAAAGTATTAAGTAACTCTTTTTATCGGTTCTTCAATCTTTGATTTTAGCTAGCAAGCTTTGACGTCAAAGTTCGCAAAGCCGACTTTGCTGTGTTTTGGCGGGACTCAAATTCTGCGCATATTATTTTTGAAAAGTATCAATGAAATTTTTATTTTTACTACTTAAAAATATATTTGTTGTGATCCTTGAAACGTACTCTACACAACCATATTATTTTTAACCGTTTAACTTACCACTGCAATTACATTATTATTTATTTTTAAATATCGACTGAAACGGTGAAACTGACAGGGCAACTCGTAAATGTGCTGCTTCAACTATTGACATTTAATTTTTAGTTGAGGCACACACTTTGTAATCCTTCACTTAAAAATATAGATATATCTTATATTTGTTTAGCTGCTAAAATCTAAATAGATCAAAAATGTGCAGATGAAAGTAATATGTAGATTAAAAGTAATATACCCACAAGAAATATGCCCCAAAAGTCACAACCAAAAAACTGCTTATACAAAAAGTACTTATTCACATATGAAATTGTTTTTGCCGCAGATGAAGAAGTTCAAGAAAATGTAAGAGAATTTGCAGAAGAAAAACATTTTTTTCTGAACCAGGTATGATGCTCATTTAAATTGACTTAAAATGCATTTGTTGAAGTGCTTATTTTGGGACTTTTTGTCTTCAATTTGTCCATCAAATTAACGTTTCGTTGAACATCTGTGGATGATGTGACTTTTTCAGAGTAGATAAATGTCTAAATGAACTAACTACTGTGCCCTTATTATAAAACATAGCGTAAATTCTCCCTTGTCGCTCAACTTAAAAAATGCATGAAAGCTTAATTACTCTTTTTATACTTACGTGTTAGGGTGGAGAATTTACGCAATTTTCATACAAGGAGTACTGTACTCACATGTATGCGTAAAACAAGCACTTCAATGTCTAGAGCTGGCCATACGAACCTTAAACCTTTTTATATTCAAAATAATTTACTTACAAAACTCAAAACTTACAGGACTATCCAGAATCAGACTGCTTTTCGGCTTCTGGCTCGTCTGATGAATATCAATCTCCATGGGAAAAAGATGAAGTAAGCCATAGCTATTCCAATGGCTCTATTAGCGACGAGTCAGCTGACAACATGACGCCCAATACCACTAAAGATAATATCAATAAAATTCATCCTAGCTACAAACCATTAACCCTCATACAACAAGAACCTCGCCAGCTTCAACCAGGCTATGTATCACCAACCATCACACAACAAGAACCTCACCAGCTTCAACCAGGCTATGTATCACCAACCATCACACAAGAAGAACCTCACCAGCTTCAACGAGGCTATGTATCACCAACCATCACACAACACGAACCTCGCCAGCTTCAATCAGGCTATGTATCACCAACCATCACACAACAAAAGCCTCACCAGCTTCAACCAGGCTATGTATCACCAACCATCACACAACAAGAACCTCACCAGCTTTAACCAGGCTATGTATCAACAACCATCACACAACAAGAACCTCACCAGCTTTAACCGGGATGGGTATCACCTATCATTACACAATACGGAAATTTCCAACCACAGGGGAATTGCTTATTTTCAACCTTCACAGAATATGAACCTCACCAAAAGCTAACAACCCACACGTTGCAAAATACCATAGAACCTGACCTTCTTCAAGCACAAACATATCTTACATCACAAACCACCACAGACTACGAGGCTCACCAATCACCAACATACCTCTTGCTGCACAATACAACATAACTAGAGTCTCACCAACCGCAAACATGCCTCATGCCGTTAACCAACAATGAGTCAGAGTCTCGTCAACTGCAAGCATACATGCCACAAAACAGCACTAAATACGAATTTGGTCAATTGAAAACATACCACATGCTGCAAAAAACAACAAAACTAAAGTCTATCGAACTGCAAACATACCTCGTGGAGCAGAATATCACATCACAGGAGATTTGCCAACCGAAAACATACATCATGACACAAACCAATACTGAGCCAAAGTCTCGTCAACCGCAAACAGACATGCCGCAGAACACCACTGAACACGAATCTGGTGAACTGCAAACATACCCCATGCTGCAAAACATAACAGAACTGGAGTCTCACGAACTGCAGGTAGAAGTCCTGTCTCCTACTACCGAGGAACATCAATCTCAAGCCGTGGGCTGTAATACTTTGATCAAAAAAGGGCGTAACACAGATTTTTAGAAGCTTAAGGTGACCTAGTTTATAGCAATGTTTGTGGACCCATGAGTGTCTCATCTATTCAAGGTGTGAGATATTTCTTACTCTTCAAGGATGCTGCAACAAGTTACAGGCATGTATATTTTATGAAACATAAAAGTGATGTCATGGAAGCCTTCAAGGGGTACAATGCTATGATTAAGAATAAATTCATGCACAATGTCAGAATATTACATACCGACAATGGAACAGAGTATGTAAATAAAGTTTTTAAAGAGTATTTGGAAAGAGAGGGTATAGTTCATGAGCGTACTGCACCCTATACGCCAGAACAAAATGGTCGAGCAGAGAGGGAAAATCGTACCATAGTGGAGGGTGCACGTTCAATGTTGTATGCGCGAGATATGCCATTGGAGCTGTGGGCAGAAGCTGTGCAATGTGCTACATATTTATTGAATAGAACATCCTCCACCCAGACCCCAAATACAACAGCTTTTGAATTGTGGAACGGGACCAGGCCTCAATTAGGACATTTGAAGGTGTTTGGGAGTATAAGCTATGTTCATGTTCCAGATCATTTACGAACAAAGTTGGAGAAGAAAAGCAAGAAAATGATACTAGTTGGCTATGACAGCACCAACTTCAGAATGTATGATATGAATACAAAGAAAATACCTAACTATCTCAAGAAATGTAATGTTTGATGAACATCATGTTCAAAGCACAAAGAAAAATATTTCACAAATAAGAATTGTTGATGATGAAGCTACCAATATAAATGAGAGTTTGTAACAAGAAGCCAATGCAGATGACACTCTAGTTAGCAGTCCGTCAACAGAGAGGGAAGATAGCATGCTGAGTTGTACCGGTGATGACCCAGACTATGAACCATCTCGACAATTGGAAGATTCAACAATACAGACAACGAATTTGAGACCACGGATGAATAAAAATTATGAAGCAAATCTTGTCGAGCTGTCATTGCCTCAAACATATGCAGAGGCACTGAATAGTCCACAAAAGGCTGAATGGTCCAAAGCTATTCAAGAAGAATTAACAGCACATAAAGAAAACAATACCTGGGCTACGGTTAAAAGGTCTGCTCAACGAACCCATACTACGATGTGGGTTTTTAACATAAAGAAGAATGAGAATAGTCAAATAGCTCGTTTATGTGCAAAAGGGTTTAATCAAATTAACCATATTGATTATCCAGAAATATTTTCTCCAACAACCCGTTATGATTCTATAAGAAAAAATCTTTCTTATGCTGCAAAGTATAATTTAGAAATTCAAAAGTTTGATTTCGACTAATACTTTTTGTTTATCAGTCAGTATATAGATAGAGTTCAATTTTAGTGGGAGTATTGGGTTTATAAAAATTTAACTTGGTTGATGAACTTGGTTGATGAAAATGATTGGGTGATGAACGAGTGTGGTATAAAAGAGAATATGAGAATGAAAGTACAAAAAAGTACGATGAGATGGTTCGGACATCTCGAAAGAATGGATGATGAACGACTAACGAAGAAAGTGTACAAAGGAAATGTCAGAGGAAAGCGCGGAAGGGGAAGGCCGAGGAAAGAATGGTTAGACCAAATAGGTGAGATTGCGAAAGAATGGAACCTGCAGAGTGAAAATAAGAGAAGAGTATGTATGAAAAAGGTGATGAATATTGAGGAAATGAAAGTGGTTTGTACGGACAGAAAAAAGTGGAGGCGCATCTGCGGAGGTACCGGCCACCCCTAGTGGAACGGCGGCAGGATACAGTAACAGTAACAGTAACCTATAGAGTTATGATACCTTTTAGAAATAATCATTGGAAGCATTGAACAAATTATTATTGTTGTAACTGAGTATTCGTACAATAAAATTGTTATGTACCTATAGTAAGAAAAATAAAAAATAAGTTTTTGCACTATAAAAAGATATTTTCTTCAAATAAAAGCTCATAATCCAATAGTTTTGAAAATTGAATGAACTTATTTATTACCCCTTCGGGGATAACGCGGCAAGAAGTTACACTATATGTGTAGCTTAGGTGCGTTGCGTTGCGTTGTTATTTCTGCCCAGCCCCATTCATACTAACAGCTTGTGGTGGAGTCCGGTGGGCTACACGTATTGCATCATCATTTCATAGCACGTGTTGTCTGTCACATAATATTATTACGTAAGTGCGTTGTTTGACGCCAAATTCTGCATTTTAAAGGGTGTAAGACGTGTATTAGATTAGATCTTTTAAAAAACTCGTATATTGGAGGACGCGCGATTAACCGTAAGCACAAAAGACGCGACAAGGGCCCTCTAATAGTCCGTATATAAAAAATATACGAGTGGACGTGAAAAAGTAAATGACGCAATAAGTACACCAAGACAAATGGTGCGTGAATATCCATAATTTTTTGTTTTTTAAAAAACTGAGTTGAGCAGGAAAGTTGCATACAATATAGAAGTCAATATTCGCAGAAACTTTAGTTACAAACTTAGTGGAAAGGACGGAAGCCATAAGTCGGTGTCCCTGTATGGACGCAACAACTATACCGTGATGTATATATATATATATATATATATATTGTTATGAATTTAGGGTTCAAAAGTCTTTCAATTAAAAATACTGGTCTTCTTATACAGTTGCTTATTTTTACACTTAAATAATAATTTATTTTCATATAGGTAGTCTTGACTATTCCATTACACTTGGTTTCTGTTCACTGGTTTTGTTTCAATGTATATAGTAGTAAAGCTCGTAGAATACTGGCTCTGCAAGCAACTCGCACCCTTCTTATACTCTTCAAAACAGTACAATCTAGATCTATATTCGCTAGACAGTTCCAGAAAGGCGTAGTAATCATTATTTCTCGATGCTTCTATAATTCAATGAATTATTTTTATTCAATGATTCCTACCCACACAATACAATACAGAATTCTTATAACTATAACTAATACCTACTTATTTTAAATATTTATATTTCATATTTACATAACAATATATATGAATGCCACTATGTTCCTTGACTTATAGGTTGTTATGCGGCTGACCACCCATACTGTAAAAAATTGGTTCACTTTGCCAATGTCACCCCTGTTTCAGGGAAGGACGGCAAGAGTTGCAAGGCTTATGTTCATTTGAGATTGGGTTTTTATATTGTAGGTCCACGTGCGGCATGTGTAAGCGCGAAATTATACATGTCTGCTTGTGGGAATGCATTTAATATAAATCTTAAATGATATATATCTTTGCAGCTTAGATTAGATTAGATTAGACTAAGCTACACATAGTGTAACTCTTTGCTGCGTTATCCCCGAAGGGGTCGCATGTGGCGAGTGAACCTATTTTTATTTTTACAGGTAAGGGGGCCGGCCTTACGCCAACCACAAATGGTAAAAATTAAGGTTTAAGTAATAAATCGTAGATCATTTACAGATATTTTCTAATCTGATCTAAGCTGCAAATATATTTATCATTTAAGATTTATATTAAATGCATTCCCACAAGCAGACATGTATAATTTCGCGCTAACACATGCCGCATGTGGACCTACAATATAAAAACCCAATCTCAAATGAACATAAGCCCTGCAACTCTTGCCGTCCTTCCCTGAAACAGGGGTGACATTGGCAGAATGAACCATTTTTTTTTTTACAGTATGGGTGGTCAGCCGCATACCAACCTGTAAGTCAAGGAACATACATGACAAATTACATTTTTTTTAATAATAAAAAAAATATTTCCAAAAAGTTAATTCAAAATCAAAGACATCGTTGGTGGAAAATAAAGCATTTCGACGGTTAAAAGGAAGTTGGGTATAAGCGATGTTTTAGTCAAAAGTGAGTTATGATTGTCATCTTCCATTGAAATCATCTCGAATTGAAATTTTCCACTCTTTTAGCGATTCATCTCTCTCTTGTTTAACTTTTCAGCATCATGCAAGGACGCCAATGAAGAGTACAGCGAGGACTCCGTGGTTGTCAGCTACTGCGACTCTAATGATGAGAAAGTCTCCGGCTGTGTCCCCAAGTCTGGATACGTGTACAAGTCAAAGAACAACAAGGTGACTTGCAAGAAGGAACGCTGCAGTAAGTAACAATATTACTGATTGAGAACAGTTTTTTCTTTCATTTCTGGAATCCCAAAATAAACAAAAAAATGTCCCTAACCTGCATTTTCATGCCAAGATGCTGTTACGTTTTCTGCTGGATTCTATCTAATTAAAATGCCAGAATTTATTTTTCACAATTTACAATTTATTTCACAACTTGACAATCACTCTTTACATGTGTTACTTAGCGAATTGTTCTCTTGTGACTCCCTGTTCGTGCCATTTTGATCACTTTTATAATAAACCAAAGGGGTCTTTCTCGCACTTACTAGATCATTTCACCACCAGAACATTATGTACATTATACAAACACAATCACAACTACTTCCAGACGGTTCCATCTCACGTGTATCTGTGTGCGTATATAAGCGTACGTATTTCAAGTTCTCAGTAAAACAAAAATCATTAGAAATCTTGTAGGATATATGTATATATATTTTTTATTATTTGTCGGTGTTATAGCCGAGGGGGCCAAGTGGCCGATCTTTCTAGCCTATTTGGAATAGAATAATTTTGGTTCAATCCCCGCTTGGGTCACTTAATTTCAACTTTGACCCTGGTTCAACAGATGTCATTGGGTAATTATTAATTAATAATTCATTAATTTAAACAATAATGAATTATTAATTGATGATATTAATAACTGTTTCTGGCCAGGCAGAATAGGTTGGTGAATTCCATCCCTATTCACAAATCTATTTTTTTATATAAAAAAAAAAAAGATCATTGATTGCCGACCATAGTTCCCCTTAGCAACGATGCTGCAAGCTTCTAAACAAAAAGAGACACAGCTGATCTTTGTTATTATGGTGTTAAAAGTACCATTTGAATGACTTTAAATTTAGCTATGGGCATTGAATATTTCATGCCCATCTAATAATCAATCACATTAATGACAAAAAAATGGACTAAATAAACATTAGTGTTAATGGTTTATTTCATCATTTTCATAGGTGATGGATGTGGACAGAATGAAGAGCACTCCAGGAACTGTCGCTGCGAAGGCACCTGCTCTAAACGCTCCCCTACCAGCTGTGCCAAGAACCGTGTAGGCTTTGTCTGCAAGGTTGGATTCGTCAGAGACAATGGAAAGTGCATTAACCCCAAAACATGCAGTAAGTTGATCAATTGATCAAATAATTTATGGTCATCTTGCAGTCTCACCACCATCCTCCAGGAATCTCTATCTTGTGTAGCCTAAGCCATGGTCCACTGACACTTTTGTGAAATATCTTTGCAGGTGATTTTGTCGTTTATTTACTTTTTTGGTATCACTATCACCTGGACTGCGGACCGGTCAACCTTATAGTCTCATTACCATCCTCTAGGACTCCTGTCTTGTGCAACCTTAGTCTCTCTGAGCTATGTTCTGTCGATAAGCCTTCAAAACAGCCTCTGTGCTCTACCCTCACTGCTATCAACAAGGTCATAGTGGCCAAAAGAGCGAAAAAATCAAATTTTGCAGACAGGAGCTTTGCGGTGGCAGGGTCGGTTGCCTGGAATAATTTGTCTGTAGGAGTTCGGACAAACTAGCCTATCACCACCTTCAGAAAGAGACTGAAGACACTCTTTTTTTCCAGAAGCCATGTTACAGGAAAAAAATCATCCATTATCATCACTGACTCCAAATACGGAACAACTTCCTCTTACGTCGTATTTCAATTGCACTGCCACGACATTTGTCTTGTACCCACTCCTTGTCGACCTTCAATTTGCCCTGTATTAGTTGATGTAGATGGAGCAATTGATAAATGGATTAGACATCTAGGAACCCTGTATGCAGATGGATCAATTGATAAATGGACTAGACAGGGCAAGACTAGACAGGGCAGGGCAAGCTTCAGGACAGAGCAAGCTTCAGAAGGAAGGTAAGACTAGACAGGACAGGGCAAGCTTCAGTAGGAAGCTGAAGACACACCTATTTGAAAGGTCATACCCGGAATAAAGGGCGCTTGAGTCTAAATTTTAGTGAAAACAGCGCTTTTTAAAAGAAATCAACCAAATATATAGACATATACCTAGGAGATGGAGATGAAGAAGGAGAGCAATTTATAAATGAACTAGAGTTAATGATTGTTTTGTGGCTATTTCAGAGTGCGGTGAAAGCCAAGCCTGGGCCAAGACCTGTGACGATTGTGAGGAAACCTGCGGCAACAGGAAGCCAGCCAGAAAGTGTGCCAGCAAGATGGGATGCGTGTGTGCTCCAGGTCTCATCAGAGACTGCAAGGGAGGCAAATGCATCGACCCCAAGAAGTGCCCAAAGGCATAATCTGTGTCTGAATCTCTCAACTCATCTCCAATTCTTAATTTTGTCGTTGTAATGTATTCTTGATTGTGTATTTCATCCAATACTGAATTTTTAAGATGATTCTTATTAAGATAACAAATATATCAATCTTTTCAACATTTATTTTGCTCTTTGATTTCGCATTTTGAACATAAATGAATATTATTGTAAAAGAAAAGAAAATATCATCAGACGAAACAAACAATTTCTACCTATATATGAGATTGAAGTATTTTAAGTTTGTTATATGAGAGTGTATCCAGATACTTTTGAATGTTTGCAAAAGATCTATTAACCCTTTCAGACCGTGGGTATGTTTAAACATACACAGATTTCAAAATTTTATCATGGTAGGTACAAAACTCATAGAGGCGTGGAATTTTTTTTATTTGCTAGCTGGTATTCTTGCTTACAGCATTATATTTTTTCTTTATGTTTCTTGCTTGCATTTTAACCGCCATAACGTCTGTCAACTGTCAAGCCGGCTTGCGTTTCAACTCTGACAATTTTTCCCCTTAAAAATCGTCAATTTTCAAGGTAAATTGAAAAAAAAAAAATCTATAATTTTAACACTAAAAAAAAAAAAAGATTGGAAATTTTTTTAAAAAATATAAATAAAGAAATCCACACTAAAAAATTTTTTTTTTTTATCTAGAAATATGGTCAGGTCTGAAAGGGTTAAACATTCACCAAAGTCAAGATGTATAAATTATTGCAATAGTCAACAAAAAATGTGGTGTCATGTAGCCCGGTTGAAAGTCTGTGTAATTCTTATTAAATTTACATCGCACAATATGACAGCTTATGTGCAACAATTTAATAATCTCATTCATTAGATACAGCTTTGTCCCAGAAATACGGTATGGCATCAAAAATTCTTGTTTACATGCAAAAAGTCAACTTGTGCTAACATAGAGTGATGCTGCTTTGACTGTTCAATGAAGTCCGCGCATTTTATATGTGCTCACATATAGCTACCTCCTCGTGACTGGGCTGGAAGAAATTATATTATTATTACTGCTATTTAAATATGGAAAACAATATGTGATGTCACTAGGCAGAAATTGAAAATGGCAGGCATGACAACAAACATGACAGGTACTGGAAATTCTAAGAGAGGGTATAAGCCTAGCAATTTCCAGAACATAAGAAGGTTTGACAGAGAACCGGTTGAATTTTTTTTTTTATAAGCCTGGAGAAAAGGAGAAACAGAGAACCAAATCACAAACTTCTATCATACAAAAGGCAAAAGACTGGAAGCTCATAATGGATTCGACTACAGGGCAATATGTTTTCCCAAGAGAACTATTCTGTACCGGTCCGTAGTCTAGTCGTTAACACTTCTGACTCATAAATGGAAAATTGTGGGTTTGAGTCACAAAAGATTACCATTTAAATTTTCAAAATATTCTTTTCGCTGGGTGAAAAATTCATATAGGTACCTTTATAAAATTCATATCACTAAAGGTCCATCCAGCCTTAAAGCAACTGGGTTATAGGCTTCACAGCGACGACCAAGCTCGCAGAGGGCTCTTGAGGTGTGATACACACAAAGACAGCGCTCATCAAGTAAATTATCCTAATATTATTATTATTAACTATGTACTACGGCAGGGGTTGGCAACCTTTTGTTATAAAAGGGCCAAATATTTTACGTGGGATTTAGTGTGGGCCGCACTTGGTCAGTGGCGGATCTAACGGTCAGCATTTAAGCACATGCTGACTCCCCCCCCCCCCCCCCCCCCCGCCGCGTCATGTATCGTAAACATTAATAAATTGACGTACGAACTACAAATCAAATTCAATATTAATACGTATAAATACGTAATAAATCTCATATTGTAGAATCCCCGCCAATTCAATTTGGGAATCCCGCAATTCAGGGAGCTCCACGCGAATCGACACCGGCCTACATAGGGAAATATACCCACAAATTCTACTCCCCCCTTTGGATAAGTTTGACCACTTTTCGAGTCTAAGATCCGCCCCTACGTTTGGAGCACATGTCATTGCCTAAAATATTTGTACCTATACAAATATTTTAATGTATAAAAATATTTTTGTTATAAATATAAAACGCTT
The DNA here is from genome assembly GCA_951799405.1 of Agapetus fuscipes. Classification (NCBI taxonomy): domain Eukaryota; kingdom Metazoa; phylum Arthropoda; class Insecta; order Trichoptera; family Glossosomatidae; genus Agapetus; species Agapetus fuscipes. The sequence continues at coordinate 4,093,368 of OX637363.1, forward strand.
TTTGTTCATTTTTATGACATTTGTTGTATTTTTTTTCACTGCATTGTGTATGTGTATCCGGCACATGCGTTGCAGCAAATATCTTGCGGGCCGCACCAAGACGCCTCAAGGGCCGGCATTGAGACCCGACATAATACCTACAAGTTGTATAAAGGTGTATGTATAAAGGACTAGTGGATAAAACAACAACAAAATGGATATATCACAAGATTGTATGCAGTGGTCCAGTGGAAGTGGGAGCGAGAGGACTGCCAGCCAAATCGGTATATACTTTTCAAGATCTGGGTCTCATATAACATGGCAAACTAAAAAAGTTCCAACTAATGCTGAAAGCCAACAAGTAAATAGACTACAATAAAATACTTCTTACTAAAACAATATGGTGCCATTTTAATTGTTATTTGATTTGTCTACAAAAGTAATAAATGTGGATTTTTATTGCTCCTAATGCAAAAAACATGAGGAATATAAATATTATCTTTAGATCTATTAAATACATGTGTAAATAGAAAACACATTAAGTATTTGAAAAAGCAAATAGACTTACACGTTTTGAAACAACATGAACAACATTTAAATAAAAAATAGTGCCATTCATTTCTATCTCAAAAGGCATAATCTTCTTTCTAAACCAACTTCATAAGATCCATTTTTGAATACTTTCTAAAGCATTCTCAATTTTTAGTTGTTTATAATCAGAATATAACTTTGCGCTAGTTCCTTCAAACATAATCACAGCTGAAAAAACACTTGACCATTGAGGCTCAGAATGGACCATGAAAATTCCAAAGTAAAAAAAATCTTCAAGTCAAAAAGTTGCCAGGGTAAAGGCAAACTAATATTTTGATATTGGTTGCTAAGGATCCTATTCAGATATGACGCTGAAGTCCTAGGTGTCAGTGGACCATGGACTGAGGCTGCACAGGACAGAGAGTCCTGTAGGATGGTGGTGAGACTACAAGGGGATGCTCCTTACCGCATTTCTCCGGTACCACACACACTCCCTTGGAGTTCCTCAGGTAGCCTTTGGCACAGATGCAACCACTTTTACGAGCGGCCTTGCATACAACAGCTATGTTAGGTTAGAGTTCTGGAGGATGGTGGTGAGACTACAAGGGGATGCTCCTTACCGCATTTCTCCGGTACCACACACACTCCCTTGGAGTTCCTCAGGTAGCCTTTGGCACAGATGCAACCATTTTTACAAGCGGCCTTGCATTCAACAGCTATGTTAGGTAAGAGTTCTGGAGGATGGTGGTGGTAGTCTATTCACATAGACTTTTGAGGTTTGCCTACTGAGAAAAAAATCTTTATTTAATTTTTTTGCCAATGCCATTCTTGCATTCAGCGCCATATGGCTAGTTGTTTGATACTTCAATGGGTCTCAGGTATAAATAACACAACTAAGCTGCACATATAGCACAACTTATTATCATGTTATTTGCAATGGCATTGCATGCGTTGTATGGAATTAATTTATTTTCACAGGTAAGGGGTGCCCCTTGATTGGTAGGTTGGTATGAGGCTGACCCTCCGTGCTGTAAAAATTGGTTCACTTTTGCCGATGCCACCCCGTTTTCAGGGAAAGGCGGCAGGAGTTGCAAGGCTTATGTTCATGTGAGGTTTTGTTTATTTGTATGCACACATGCAGAATGTGTAGGCGCAAACCTGCGGAGCACAAAAAGTATTCCATTTATATTTTCAAATTTGCTCTTCGCTGGGTTGAAAAATTCATAAACCTTTACCAAAGACCGGTCATCAAAAGGTCCATCCAGCCTTACAACAACTGGGTCTTGCTTAAGAATTGGCGCTTTCTACAGCGACGACCAAGCTCACAGAGTGCTCTTGAGGTGTGATGCACACAAAAACAGCGCTCACCAAATAAATCAGCCTAATTTTTTTTTATTTTTTTTACATGTGCTTGTCTGTGGGCATGCATTTAATATGAGCCTTAAATGTTAAAATATCTTTGCAGCTTAGATTATAGCTTTTAGATTATAGAGGGTCGGCCTTACGCCAATCACTTCACTTCAAGTAGGGGCTTCCCTGCTCGTGAGCGGGAAGGTTGTCATATCTTGAGAAGGCTGAGTAAACTTTGCCAGTATTTCCATTTGGGTTAAAAAACCGGTAAACCATTGTGACTTCAATCTGCATATCTGGGACTAATGTGTTTGTCTGATATACCCTATCCCAAAATGGAAATAAAACATAGATTCCACTGAAAAATCACATAAATCCTAGCAGACGCATATAATCTATTCTTTAATGAAAACACTTATTTTACTAGTTAGGTTTAAGTTAGAATTACGGTCGTTTATTATAAGAAATCCTGTGCGGGAGACTCCCTAGGTTCTAGAGACTCTAGGGGTCTATGACACTTGTTGTAGTGCCGCAGAGGTGTACGAGCTTGGTCGTCGCTACAAAGCGCCAATACTCAAGCAAGACCCAGTTGCTGTAAGGCTGGATGGACCTTTAGTGACCGGTCATTGGTAAAGGTTTATGAATTTTTCAACCCAGCGAAGAGCAAATTTGAAAATATAAATGGTAGGTATATTTTTTTGTGCTCCGCCGGGATTCGAACCCACAACCTTCCCATTCAGAGTCCACAGTGTTACCACTGAGCTATGGACCGGTCAACATTTTGACAATTATATTAATTTTGAAACTTATTTTACTAGTTAAAACATTTAATAAGATATGCCACTAATTGATGAAACGTGCCATAGGTTAAAGAAAAAAAACTATTAAACAAAAAAACTCAAGGCCATTCTATTCAGTCGTCAACGGTTGAGTAGAGAATCAACACATATATTTGAACAGTTGATTTGAAGATGAGGTTTTTGGCTGTTTTTCTACTGGTTTTGGTTCTGGGTTTTGCCAATGCTGGTGTTCCATTAAAACCCCCAACTGCCAAAACTACCTGCAAGCCGAAAGCTACCCAGAAAACCACTGCGAAGCCAACTTCCAAGCCTAGTAAGAATTTCTATTACTTTTCATAAATATATTAAGTATTTTTCCTTTTTTTTTTTTTTTCCCAATCGGGAAAATTGGGATAAAACGGAGTGATAGGGTGAGAAGTGATTTTGTAAGAGAAGAATGTGGTGTAAGAGAAAGTGTGAAAGTAAAGATTAAAAGAAGTTTGTTAAGATGGTTTGGACACATGGAGAGAATGAATGATGAAAGACTGACGGAGAAAGTAAGTATATGTTGCAAGAATAGATGGATGTCGTGGTAGAAGAAGACCGAGAAAGGTATGGATGGACCAAACTTCCAAAATTGCGAATGAATGGAATATTCAGAGTCATAATAAAAGGACAGCCTGCATGAAGAAGGTTATGACTCTGGAGGAAATGAAAGAAGTGTGTAAGGACAGAAAGAAATGGTGGTTGATCTGTGATGTTGGCGGCTAGGGTTTTTTAAATAATAATTTGTTTTCTGTTAGTTTTTGATGTCCGTACAATGTACATATTATAATTTGTTGATTTTAAAAATATAATTTGTTGTGTATGTTCCATGACTTATAGATTGGTATACGGCTCACCACCCATGCTGTAGAAAATGGTTCACTTTGTCAATGTCACCCCTGTGTCAGGGAAGGTCGGCAAAAGTTGTAGGGCTTATGTTCATTTGAGGTTTGGATTTCATTTGCAAGTACACATTCAGAATTTGTAAGCGCGAACTACACGTGCTTGTTTGTGGGCATTTGAGAACTTAAAATGAATATATCCTTGCAACTTAGATTATAGATTCTTCTTCTTCTTCGTGTCAGCTTCACACCGTATTGGCCCAGTAACGAGCAATGTCTACGGCTCTTTGGTTTCCCGCAAAGAGATCATCCATGGAGCAGCTTGTCGGACAGGAGTCCATAGTTTGCTGAGCTCCACACTCACATAGTGTAGAGTCCTCCCGTCCCAGAAATCCCCAGGTCAGCATGTTGGCCCGGGCTCTTCCAACATTGGTCCTCAATCTGTTCATGGATTTCCATACAGGCCACTCGAGGTTCTTTCCTGGAGGTAGGCTCTCTGAAGGCTGCACAAAGCTCTCCGGGCATTCCTCCTTCCACATTTGTAATCTCTCCGCCACTGGATCCAAAGAACCGGCTGCACGGAACTAAGGAAGCTGTGTCTCGACTTCAGGCCCTGCTGTGATGAAAAGCCACTTCTGTAAATGCAGTGCTGTGTGCACGTTAGAGCCTTCTGCCTCTCGACTCTCGAAGCCACCTTGCGTCTAATCTAATCTAATCTAATCTAAGTTGCAAAGATATGTTACATTAGAGATTCACATTACATGCATTCTCACAACCAGACACGTACAAGTTCGCGCTTGCACATGCCTCATGTGAACCTACAACATAAAAACCAAAACAAAACAAACAACAAAAAACCGTCTGATTATAGATTATATAGAAATGATATTTTTGTGCATGAAACCTGTTGCCTTCCAATTAGGCTGAAGTTTTAATCATTAGACAAAGACTAGCCTAGATTAATTATATCAGGCAAATCAATTAGTGAAAGCTTTATTGCTGCAAGGGGTGCTATCAAAACTGCAACCCTGGAGTCTAGTTTTTGTTCAATGAAAATTTACAATAATAATAATCTATACTACTCTATAATCTAAGTTGCAAAGATATATTAAGAGGCTACCGTCCTCAAACGCCGGTGAGTTTTGAGCGCTATATATACCTAGTGTTATGGTTTGCTCTCCATTCTCGAAATCCAAATAAAAGGCATGTCTCACATAAACAGTACAATGAATGTATAAATTAAGGATTAAAGATTTGAGCACATACTGTCGTGACACACAAGGCAAAAAATGATTAGTTTTTGCATTGTGTGTCACAACATTTTGTGTTCAATACTTTTCCCTCTGTCTGGTAGATGCGAGCCGTGAGACAGAAATATTTTTGTCCCTTTCTACTTTGACGTGATATGGTAACTAAAAGTTTTGCACGCAAAAATGATTTTTGGTGTTATTTATTTTGACTAATAATGTTACATTGCCTCAAATTATACTATATGTGTACAGATCTAGGATGGCGATGTCCCTTTCACAAATTTCTATTGCACAGGGTTACTCCTCGTTCACCGAAAACTAATTTAAAAAAAGAGTTTCATATACTCTACAATCTACATTATTAGAAATCTACCAATTATTTAATGTTTTCAAATTGTAATTTAAGCAACGCCCTAAATGAGTACAGCATGAGTTCTCAATATTTTTCGGATGACGACTCGTATCCAGTCGTTATTCCGCTAGGGGTGGCCAGTACCTCTGTAGATATATTTCCACTTTATTTATTTGTTCATTTTCTAGTTTGGTTTTTATTTGTAAGTTCACATTCAGCATTTGTAAGCGCGAACTAACACGTGTTTGTGGGCATGCATTTGATACGAGTTTTGATTGTTAATTTAGCTTTGCAACTTCGATTATAGATTATTACAGACTGTAACTGTAACTCTGTCACCATTCCGCTAGGGGTGGCCAGAGCCTCTGCAGAGTTGCCTCATTTTCAATATCGACGGACGTTGGTCGTTTTCAATATAGCTTATTCGATCTCTGTTACAAAGATGTATTGACATTCAAGGCTTATTCATATTTAATGCACGCCTATAATATGCAGGCACATCTAAATTCACGCTTACACATGTTGCATGTGTACCTACATACATTTTTTTTTACTTTCTCTGAAATAGCGGTGACATTGGCAAGTAAAAACATTTTTTACAGCATGGGTGGTCAGCCACATGCCAACCTACAAGTTAAAGAACACAAATATATGATCAACTCAACTTAACTAAGCTACACATATAGTGAAGCTTCTTGCCGCGTTATTGTCTATCCAGATAAATTTGGTTGGTGAAGACAATTTTAATTCACAAAACTATTTATAAAGAAGAATGGTTCAACTTCAAAACTATCGATATATTTTTTTTAAATCAAGAAAAAAACCCATTAAGTTAAAGATTGCGACCCTGGTGCGTGAGCCAATGGATTCACACACACACGTCAAAATCGGATGTTGTATGCGTAAGCTCGCGCGCCGGAAATTTCTTAGACAATGGGACGTGCTCCCAGCTCTGCATCTCAAGCTCGAATGTCGTTGAACGAAATAAACAGCCGCTTTTATTCTGTAGCTTTTCGCCTAGCAAAATTGTATGGCATTTTTGGAGCTGTTTTTTTATTGTATTTTGTTAAATTAACATGCATTATCACGAAAAAAAAATGCGGTCAACTTTGAGTTTGATTAATAAACTTACTATTCATATATATTTTGTGTATCCTTTCATTCATAAAATTCAAGTTATTCATTGAACCCAGATAGCATTATTTCGTAATATTTCATAAGTTTGTGTACATTTTGACAGAATTCAATTAACTTTTATTATTTTTGGAAACGGTCAATCTGTAAAGTATACATTTCTTTATTTTATTCTGACAGTAACAGATATAAAAAAAAAAGTAAACGTAATGGACATTTAAAACCCAGAACACCGTTTTGGACGTATTCGCTCTATGGGGTCTTAAGATTTAAGTAAAGCTCATATCAAATGCATGCCCACAAACAAACACGTGTAGTTCGCGCTTACAAATGCCAAAAATGTGTATTACAAATAAAATCCAAAACTCAAATGAACATAAACTCTGTCAGTCTTATTCATTAGATTCCGCCCATACCTGTTTAGTGCGAGATTTTGAGAAACCAATTTAAATTTGTACCAGCCCGCTAAACCAAAATAAATAAAAAGGTGATTCATTAGCGAAATACGTGCATTATTTTTTTTGGTTTACCGAATCCTGCTTAAACAGACTTCCGGTAGCTTTTTCTGTATGAAAAAATACGAAATGCTCGACATTTATGTAGGTATTTAGGTGTCTATGAATTTTTTTTTAGTTTTTGTGGGTTTTTGCATGATTTTTGACAACTTTCGGAGACGCTCGGAAGCATTCGGGTAAACGCCTCCCGAACGTTTCTCGACACTTCAGCTGTCAAACTCGTGTCGAGACCCGGAAGAGTCGGACCTACCTATCGTTATAAAGAGCTTTGACTGCTCTTATAAGTAGAGGCGCTAATATCTCAGTTTGACTAAAGGATCATGCGTCTTAATCACCATTTTTGTTCAAGTTTTGGGTCAATGAAGGCAGATATTAGGAAATATAAAATACAAGAATCTGTAAAACTTATAACTTCACTGGTTTATGAAATTTTGTTTAAATCGCCGTGTCTAATTCATGATCAAATTATAAAGTGAAATATTATTACTACGCTCGCTCTGCATGTAGAAAAATCAACAACATTGAACAGCCATTTCCGTTTGTTGTTTGCATGTCGGTACTTCACCCCGCGCGGAGTGAAAAAGTTTGTCGTCGATCTAAAAAACGTTAAATATTTAATAAAAAGGACATAATATTCCATCGCTTTAAGTTTTTCTCGTAGAGAAGGTAATATTACACTTATTATTATATGGTGAAGTTCATTTGAAACATCCGATACGATATTTTATCATATTGTTTTTTTGCAGGTGGGATGCATGTTTTTCTCGACCAGAAGAATTTCAAGCCGCAGGTAAAAGCGATCCAGGAAGTGTCTCAACTTGAACCAATGTACGTGTATTGCAAAAAACGTGTATTGCCGCTTCCACTTCGAAGAAAACTTTATTAGAAATCCGTCGGGAAGATTATATGGACCGCTACTCATAAAATGGCATGTGTATTGTTATTTTATTCATTTGCTGAACGCTGTTTATGTTCTCCGCTGGCAACTTAACTCAAGACCTTTGGATATTGAATCTGTGGCTTCAACCACTAGACTATACACCGGTGAAAAATGTGAAAAAATGTTTTGTGATTTTGTGTTGTGATTTTGGAGAAAAGTGTCAAAATAAATATTTGTTACTACAATAATTGCTAACCAAGGTCCTTACATAGGTAGTTTAGGTTATATTTTATAATTTTCTGTATCTGATCTTGTATGTTATCTGCCAATAAATGAAACACGTAAATATTCACTTTTCGTTTTATTTTGTGTACGAAATAGGAGTAGGTATGGAATAATAATATGAGGTAATATTATAGGAGCATGGCATAGCGCGTATGTATAAGTGCACTAACACACGCACATAGTACACGCACACGTCGTGGTTAATGCTCTTAACACTACGTGGTGCTCGTATCTCGATAAAACCGGAAATACAAAGAAATATTAGGAACTCAGCTCTCTATAAACCTTTACTCTGTGGTGTCGACTGGGACCTCGAATGAACCAAAAATGGAAACAAGTATTTTTCAAAGCATGACTTCATTGTGACTTCAGGTTTTGGCTATAGGCATCACGAAGAAAATCTCAAAGATGGGCCTTCATACTTCATCTACAAGAAAAGTGTCAGTTTTACAAAATTGGCGACTTGAAAAATAACACGACGCGGCATCCTGTCACTTGTTTTCTTGTCACAGTTTTTATATTTGTTTCGTTGCTGCATACCGTAGATTTGTTGTTATAGTGTAAAATTGTAATGTGTTAAAGTTACTGTAATTGCTGAAACTCGTATTTGATTCATAAATCTTTTATTCTGAAAGTTATCTCGTACATTACGATCAGCTGGGGAATGAGGAAGATCGCCATTTTGCGTATGTTGATCTAGTTTAGAACGAAATAAACCTACTCGGAGATGGTTTACAAATGTGATCATGTTTTGAAACACGTTTAGTGTTAAACTGAATTATAAAGTTTTTATGAATCACCTTTTTTGTAAATTGAGATTAAATCGAAAAATTAATCCAGATCTCTAAAGAAATCTGGTTTAAAAATTCTAATGAATAACACTGTGTAAGTTTTGCCAACATTCCCTGACACAGAGGTGAAAATGGCAAAGTGAATATTTTTTTACAGTATGGGTGGTCAGCCTCATACCAACCTATAAGTCAAGGAATTAAAAAAATACTAAGAATTACTAGAAGTACATTGTGCATTTTTTTTAAAAAGATTTTTGTGAAACACTCGAAATTAATTTAAAAAAATTGATTATTTTTCAATAAAGAATTAAAAAATACTTTGTTTTATTCCACAAAAGTGGAATAAAACAAAGTATTTCAATTCTTTTATTTTTCAATTCTTTATTGAAAAATAATCATTTTTTTACATTGTGCACACCGTTCATTCAAGAAAATAGTTTTGTAAGCAGTATTTCTCCATTGAAAATTATCATTGTTTTTTTTATTTGCTACAGGATGTTCGGGTGTTAACGAAGTATACTCAGATTGCGGTAACAATGGATGCCAAAACACTTGTGCCAACCCTAACATAGCTGTTGTATGCAAGGCCGCTTGTAAAAGTGGTTGCATCTGTGCCAAAGGCTACCTGAGGAACTCCAAGGGAGTGTGTGTGGTACCGGAGAAATGCGGTAAGGAACATCCCCTTGTAGTCTCACCACCATCCTCCAGAACTCTAACCTAACATAGCTGTTGAATGCAAGGCCGCTTGTAAAAATGGTTGCATCTGTGCCAAAGGCTACCTGAGGAACTCCAAGGGAGTGTGTGTGGTACCGGAGAAATGCGGTAAGGAGCATCCCCTTGTAGTCTCACCATCTCCTTCAGAACTCTAACCTAACATAGCTGTTGAATGCAAGGCCGCTTGTAAAAATGGTTGCATCTGTGCCAAAGGCTACCTGAGGAACTCCAAGGGAGTGTGTGTGGTACCGGAGAAATGCGGTAAGGAGCATCCCCTTGTAGTCTCACCACCATCCTCCAGAACTCTAACCTAACATAGCAGTTGTATGCAAGGCCGCTTGTAAAAATGGTTTCATCTGTGCCAAAGACTACCTGAGGAACTCCAAGGGAGTGTTTGTGGTACCGGAGAAATGCGGTAAGAACCATCCCCTTGTAGTCTCACCATCATCCTCCAGAGCTCTCTGTCTTGTGATATTGTACAGCTTTAGTCCATGATCCGCTGACAACTACATAGTACTTCAGCGCAGTGACGGTTTTAGCACTACCAGCGCCCTGGGCAAGATTTATAAGGTGCCCCTATCCACCCTTCAAATTCATACAAAAAACATGTATTAAAGGGGTGTAGAGATGGCAAATAAAAAAATATGAATATAAAGACCAGTCCGTAGTTCAGTGGTAACACTTCGGACTCTGAATGGGAAGGTTGTGGATTTGATTCCCAGCGGAGCACAAAAAATATACCATTTATATTTTCAAATTTGCTCTTCGCTGGGTTGAAAAATTCATAAACCTTTACCAATGACCGGTCGACAAAAGTCCATCCAGCCTTACAGCAACTGGTTCTTGCTTGAGAATTGGCGCTTTGTAGCGACGACGACCAAGCTTGTAAAAAGGTTGATAGTTCAATTGGTATAGAATGCTTGCATTCCATGCCGATAGCAAGGGTTTGATCTCATGATTTACTCTGAATTCACAAGAAATGAGAACCAGCCTATCTATTTAAAAAAAAAAACAAGTTTTAAACAAATTGAAATACTTAATGTCAAAGGTCAAAGAAAAATGATAAACAACGATGTACTTTCAAATTGAAAAATGATGAAGTCACTATCAAGGCCGTTACTTTGATACGCAACTGCATGCATTATCAAATTGCATTAACAAATTTTATTTATTCATCACAAATAATCTACAAAGCTTTTGCCAAGTATGTACTTATGTAGGCTGAAAAATAAAATAAACAAGAATTTTTTTTTAGATACCTGTTCCAAGCCTAACGAGGTGTTTGTTAAGTGCGCTAACGACCCATGCGCCAACACATGTGAGGAACCCAACAGACTCGCTGCTTGTACATCTACTCCCATCAACTGCAAACCTGGATGCATCTGTGCTGAAGGATTCTTGAGAGACACCAATACGGGAGACTGCATACCTGAGAAAGAATGCAGTAAGGAAATTTTTAATGTAAAGGTTAAAATAGCAATCTTTCTCTATTTTATCAGTCATTGTATGTATGGAACCTTATTTTGTATCGCTATAAAGATATTTATGTGCACTGCCATCTGTGAAAAAATGTTGAAGCATTTTGACAGATAGACAATTAAAGATTTGAACTTTTCGCTTATATGCTGGTAATTTAGGTGATATTATTGTAATACTCATCAAAGCTAGGAAAAAGCTGTATCAGGGATGTTTTGCAGTACAAAGAAGAGCCCAAAAAATTGTGGGAGTGAGCCATAAAGTAAGTAGGTACTTGTTATTCTTAGGATTGTGTGTGTGTGTGACTCATATTGTTGATAATAGAACTGGAAATGTAGAGTGTTGTACAAACAGCTCTTGATAAAGTAGATCAGGGCTGGTAGTCTCGTCACCACGATAATTCTTACCTAACGAATATTTGTATAAAGACTAATCAGCTGTTCACTTGTGGCCATCTTGGATTGACAGGTCTTCATACAAATATTACCGATATTCGGTAAGTAAAAATTGCCGTGGTTATGACATTTCTAGCCCAGGACCTTCTCATAATGCATAATGCTTACTAATAAATCAATGTTTCTCAGTTTGTGAGGACCCCAATGCTCGAACTATTTCCTGTCCAAGCCCATGCCCTGGAGGCACCTGCTCTTCACCTGAGTTTGCTCCATGCAGAGCTGCTTGTAGAATCCGAGGATGTCAGTGCAGAGATGGATATGTAAAGGATGATAACACCGGAGTATGTACCCTGCTTTCTGAATGCCGTAAGTCAACAATGTATTTCTTTTTCATGTACCTGTGCATCCTATCTAACTTTCACCATGTACCTAACTAACCTCTCTTAATTCTTGGACTGTCCATCCTTCCCCAGCCTTTCTCAATACACTTCTAGACGTAGGCCTCCTCCTCGTAGATTTTTTATCGGCTGCTGTATTCAGCCATTTCTGGCTTACAGTTCCTTTGATGTCGTCCAGCCACCTTCCCAGATAGCATTTTAAACTTGGATCTGACTTGCAACAAGTTTGATGTGTCAAAAGTGAAGGCTTGCTGCAAGTTCACCATGGCAAGTATATACACTTGAGGCAAGTTTTAATCAAACTTTCTAGTTTCCCGGCAACAAGCTTGCAGGAATTTTGTCATAACAAAGTTCCCGCAAGCTTGTTATGACAAAATTGCAAAATGTTTGCTCCTGCAAATTATATATATATTTTTATATTATTATAATATTTAAAAAAAACAATTAAAATAAAAAGATGAAATATTTTTATTTTATTTTATTTACAGTTTGCTTACAGTAGTAACAAAGTTTTATAATAGTCACATCATCATCATCATTGGCACGACCTCCCTCAGCAACCGCTGCCAGCGCTGTCTATCCAACGTCTTCCTCCTCCAGTCCCACACTCCCACTGCACGGCCGCCACCACTCCATCCAGCCATCTTGAAAGTGGTCTTCTCACTGTCCGCCGTCCGATTGTGATGAATAAAAATTGGGCTGCTGAACCATATTTTCAATTATGGTGTCATCTACAAATAATTGAAAATATTCCAGCGACGTTAAAATTTTAATGGATTGTAAAAAACTGGCAGTGCACGTTGTGTAGGGGATATCCAAGTCACGGTGTCGCCAGCGTACTTCTGTCCGCAACGAATGGGCCTGATGTTGTCCATCACCTTCCACCGCATTTGCTTCTTCCTCCTAGTCAACATCACTCGGTGCCTGAAAAGAAATAAATAGTAACGTTTATAATATCATCCACAAATAAAATAGAAATTGGAACCATAGAAAACCTATTTAAGAGGACTTCAGTCAATGTCAATGCAGTACAATCTGTGATTAATTATAAAGATACGAGTATAAAGGTACCGATTTATAGCTAATTTGTTGAGAAATTATATTTTGAATAAAATGAGGATTTTTTAATAGATAAACAAAAAAATAAAATACTAACGTTTATTTCAATGGGCATCCCAATTATCTGGCTCAACTCGTCTGCAGCCATCTCGTCACCGTTTTCGATCCTTGGCTCCCCTCAGGTTGTAACTTCGTCATCTTCATCTTCAAGTTCTACATCTGATGCATTTCCATTTAAACACATATTTATCTCTCGAATAGAGTAAGACATCTGAAAAAATAAAATAGTAAGGCGGTTAAAAATGACCTCAAAATCCTGTATGTTCAACCATACACGTTATTTTGTATACAAAAAAAAGTACTAAAAAACATAGAACTTGCTACAAATTATATACTGTTGAATAGTTTATGAACTAAGGAACACGCTAAAAATGTTTTTTTTTCAATTTAATGTATAATTACCTTGAAAATTGACGATTTCGAGGGGAAGAATTGTCAGAGTTGAAACGCAAGCCGGCTTGACAGTTGACAGACGTTATGGCGGTTAAAATGCAGGCAGGAAACATAAAGAAAAAATATAATGCTGTAAGCACAACTTGTAAGCATAGGTAACGTTGCAGCAATATTGCAATAAACTTATTTTATCATATTTGACATGACAATATAAAGTCAAGAACAAATCAAATTTGCAGCAAACTGACCTGCTATCTGGGTTAGTTGGAATCTTTTGACTCACCATTGAATGATCTTGTGCTCTTGGGCTCTCAACCATGGAATTATAGATTTCATTTAGGCTACAGTTCAATAGAACAATCAAACAATAACACAGCAAAACATTACATTGTCTCTGTTCCTTTTTGTTTGTTTTTACATGTGTCTTTATAACTTTAGCCGCAGATAAATGCGCTAATGAACCCAACACGGTGTTCAGCTCTTGTGGTGACACCTGTCCCAACACATGTGCCAATAAGGATGATGGACCAAGAGCTTGTCCCGCTTTCTGCTTTACTGACGGAGGCTGCGTTTGCAAGGAAGGCTACGTGAGAGACGAAAATGGAAAGTGCATCTTGCCTGAAGATTGCCGTAAGTATTTCCGAAACATGCATTTTTTCTAATAAAATGTAACACAATGAATTACAAATTGGAAAAGACATGAGCTATGACTGGTTAGTAGACTAGTGACTTACACTTTGGACTCATAAATGATAATAATAATTGGCCAATTTTTATATAGCACCCTTGAAGCTTCTGTTAAGCAAATGTGTCTTAAGCAACTTCTGGAACTGCCAACACTGGTCTCTGTTTGCAACTTCAAAGGTACTTAGACTGTTCCAGCAGAATGGACCAGCCGAACTAAAATCCCTGTCTCCAAAACCGGTTCTGTTCCATCGAAGTGGCAGTTGAAGCCTATTTACGGCATCACTCTGCGTAGAGCGAAGAGTGTGTCGTTTTCCACCTAAAGTACGATGGGGCAACTCCTCTGAGGGCATTAAAAATAGAAACACATATTTTGTACTCAATCCTCTCTGGGACCCGCAGCCAATGAAGGCGCTGCAACAGCGGAGAGACATGGTCAGTTTTCCGTCCCCTCAAAAATAATTTGGCTGCAGCACAAGTCGGGTTGCTTGTCAAAAGACCAACGCATATTTTGTTATTGTCTCTTGACTTATAGGTTGGTATGAGGCTGACTACCCATGCTGTAAAAAATGGTTCACTTTGTCTATGCTACCATTGTTGCAGGGAAGAACGGCAAGAGTTGCAGGGCTTATGTTCATTTCAGATTGGGTTTTTATTATCTAAGTCCACATATGGCATGTGTAAGCGCGAACTTATACGTGTCTGCTTATGGGATTGCAATTAAATGTAGTATATCTTTGCAACTTGATTATAGATAGATTATAGGTTGTTAAGGGTGGCAGTTTCATGTATGACTGACTTTTGCTCACCAAGCAAAAAGTTCCAAACTCAAAAATGAATCCATTATGCACAACCGCTCACTACTTAGATATAACAATGTTTCATTTTCAGCTCCAAATCCTTGTTTGAACGAGCCCAACACTGTCTTTGTTCCATGCGGTGACATTTGCCCCGTGACATGTGACAACAAGGACAGTGGCCCACTTCCTTGTCCTGAAATTTGTAAGCTGGGCGGGGGGTGCCGATGCAAAGATGGCTACGTGAGAGATGCCAACGGCAAATGTATACCAGCTGACCAGTGCCGTAAGTACCTGTGATCTAATCTAAGTTGCAAAGATATCGACAGTTAAATGGCAGTAGGGCATAAAGGACATAAACTAAATTGTTCAGGCGAGCAGCTTAAAGTTTGAGATTGCAGAAAAATGGAATAACTTTATTATTTTTTATCATATCCTTAAAATCAAAACAGCTCTAAAATTAAAAAAATAAAGGCATTTATTGACATTCCTAATAATGTGGTTTTACAATGTTTTACGATTTTTTTTATGTCACATGCGCCTTAAGGACAAAATAAACCAAACTCTTGTCGGTTACACCAACACCATACTTCAAAAACGCAGTTGTTTTTTTGGGCATAAACAACATAAAAATCATCATACTCGTAGAACTATGGGAGCTAGCGCATTAGAAAGAGCGGAAAATTTCAAGTAGGAAAGCATTCATAATTAATTTTTGACCAAAATGTCGCCTTTCAACTGTCAATATGTAACATTCGGTATTTACATTATAAGCATTCTTACAAGCAGACAAATACAAGTTCGCTGTTGCACAAGCCGCATCTAGACCTACAACATAAGAACTCAAATCTCAAATGGACATACACCCTGCAACTCTTGGCGTCCTTCCCTGAAACAGGGGTGACATTGGCAGAGTGAACCATTTTCTACAGCATGGGTGGTCAGCCGCATACCAACCTATAAGTCAATCATCTGAATTCCAAACACCATAATTCATCATGCGCCTTGTCAATGACTCAGTTTATAATACTGTATACATATGTATATTGAGCAACAAATCTTATTAACGCAAACGCAACTAAGCTAAACATGTAGTGTAACTTCTTGCCTACGTTATCCCCGAAGGGGTCGCGTGTGGCGATTCGGGACCTATTTATTATTACAGGTAAGGGGGCCGGCCTAACACCAACCACTTGAGTTAAAGTGGAGGTTTCCCAGCTCCCGAGGGGGCTAGTTCTCATTTCATGTGAAGGCATAGTACCTTGTACCTTGCCGGGATTTATTTTGGGTATTGAAATAATTTCTGACACCCTCAGTGGAGATCGACCCCTTGCTCTCGGCATGGAATGCAAGCATTCTACCAAATGAGCTATCGACCAGACTTTTTACGAGCTTGGTCGTCACTACAAAGTGCCAATTCCCAAGCAAGACCCAGTTGCTGTAAGGCTGGATGGATCTTTTGATTTGAAAATATAAATGGTATATTTTTTGTGCTCCGCCGGGATTTCAACCCACAACCTTCCATTTACGAGTCCGAAGTGTTACCACTGGACTACAGACCGGTCAGTTACAATAATGTCTGAATCAGACGGCATTGGCATTTGTCGCAGGTAGTTAACATTGCACAGATGGCAACACTTAACTCTGAAGATAGTTTAATTATAAAATCCTTTAGCAACAGCCTCATCTATGATAAAACGTTTTTTACATTGTGTTAATTTTTTTAGCTGCAAACCCTTGTTTGAACGAACCCAACACTGTATTTGCTCCGTGCGGGGACGTTTGTCCCGTGACTTGTGAGAACAAGGACAGTGGGCCACTTGCTTGTCCCGCCATTTGTAAATTGGATGGAGGATGCCGATGCAAAGATGGATATGTGCGAGATGCCAACGGGAAATGCATTTCAGCCGACCAGTGCCGTGAGTGCCAAAGCAAATGAGTCTAATCTAATCTAATCTCTAATCTAAGTTGCAAAAATATGTTACATTGGAGATTCACATTACATGCATTCTCACAACCAGACACGTACAAGTTCGCGCTTGCACATGCCTCATGTGAACCTATAACATAAAAACCAAATCTCAAATGGACATACACCCTGCAACTCTTGCCGTCCTTCCCTGTAACAGGGGTGACATTGGCAAAGTGAACCATTTTTACAGCATGGGTGGTCAGCCGCATACCAACGTATAAGTCAAGAAACATACACGACAAATTACATTACACGAGTAGCAAATATAATCATAATTCTCAACCCAATTTAATCCAGGTTTATTAAAAAACAATAATGAATGGAATTTCCAGAGTCATAATAAAAGGAGAGCTTGTATGAAGAAGGTTATGACTCTGGATGAAATGAAAGAAGTCAACGACGATACCATGTTGAAAGCACCGGTGCTCATCAGATCACCGAAGTTAAGCAACATTGGGCGCGGATGCTACTTGGATGGGTGACCACTAGGTACACCGCGAGTTGTTGTCAATTCTTGGACCGGTCTGTAGTCCATTGGCAACACTTTGGACTCGTAAATGGAAGGCTGTGGATTCAAATCCCGGCGGAGCACAAAAATATACCATTTATATTTACAAATGTGCTCTTTGCTGGCTTAAAAAAATCATAAAGCTTTACCAAAGACCGGTCACTGAAAGGTCCATCCAACCTTACAACAATAGGATCTTGCTTGAGTATTTGGCGCTTTCTACAGCGACGACCAAGCTCGCAGAGGGCTCTTGAGGTGTGATACACACAAAAACAGCGCTCACCACATAAATCATCCTAATATTATTATTATTTATTAAATATGTAAGGACAGAAAGAAATGGCGGTTGATCTGTAATGTTGGTGGCTAGGGCTCACATTATCCTAAATAAATCAATTTTAACTGTGCTGTTATTATCATTGTAAATATGCCAAACGACCGTCATTCCAGCCTTAGCCTAACATGGTGGATAATTGCATACCAGAGCTTTGTTCCACCAGCGTGATTAGAATCGCTCGTAAAGTATGTTTAATTTTTCAGCTCCAAATCCTTGTTTGAACGAGCCCAACACTGAGTTTGTCAAGTGTGGTGACATTTGTCCCGTGACGTGTGACAACAAGGACAGTGGCCCACTCCCTTGTCCCAAAATCTGCAAAGTAGGCGGAGGGTGCCGTTGCAAAAATGGCTATGTGAGAGATGCCAACGGCAAATGTATCCTAGCTGAGCAGTGCCGTAAGCATATGTTTCTTCTAATGGCTCTACAGCCCATATCCAGCTATGGTCTAAGTTGTAAAAGTTGTAGGGTTTACGTTCATTTGAGGTTTGGATTTTATTTGTAAGTACACATTCAGCATTTGTAAGTGCAAACTACCCATGTTTGACACAATCTTAAAATTTTTCTCGGGTTGTGTAGCCATGTTCTATCGGAAGTTTGTTACACTTTTTTGTTACACTTTTTTCCGGACGTTTCGCCCATTATCTGCGATGGGCCTCCTCAGCGTATTTTTTCTTCAGGCGTTCTGATTTTCTTAGCACGGAACTGTCAACGGCCTGTGGGTTGGTTATTGTTGTGTTTATGTCATGGTTCTGGAAGAGGGGGCCGTCATTGTATCCTAACAGCGCATGCGCGTCTTCAACGTCGTTATTGGACCGCGATGACGTCACCGCAACATGATTGGTGCTCGTCGGAATCACTTCGTCTTGATTGGGTATTGTGTCCGTTGGGCTCTCATTGGTTCTGTGCGCGCTGTTGCATTTTGGCGGATTTTTTGAACAAAGGCGAAGTGCAGGGTACCATGTTTTATCCATCCTTGAGGTCTCTTCTTTCCTGTTGAAGTTGTTTTTGTGTTTAAAAATTTCTATAGCTTCATGATTTAGTCTAGTAAAGAAGTGTCTCGTTGTGTTAAGAACCTCCGTCATGGCAAACTGTATGTCATGGCCATCCTGCAGTGCATGTTCAGCAACTGCCGACTTTTCTACCTGTCCTAGCCGACAGTTCCTATTATGTTCTTTCAAGCGAGTTTTCACACTGCGTAGCGTTGTACCTATGTATACTTTTCCGCAGGAACATGGTATTTTGTATACGCCAGGGTTAGAGAGCATGTCTCTCTGGTCTTTGGCGGAGCGTAGACAGGCTGCCAGTTGCTTGGTAGGTTTGAAGATGGTCTTCACCTTGTGTTTATTCAAAATCTTCCCGATTCTATCAGTGACTTTGTGTAGGTATGGTAGGTATGCAGTGCCCAGAGTGGGTAAAGGTTTAAACAACCCGAGAAAAATTTTAAGATTGTGTCAAGTGCCGGCCGTGAAAGCCTTAATGTACAACTACCCATGTTTGTTTGTGGACATGCATTTGATATGAACTTTAAATGTTAATATATCTTTGCAACTTAGATTATAGATTATAGTCTACATGATTTTCTATCCTTCATTGTTTCATCCATTGAGTAATAACATAGAGGAGCAGAAACTAAATTACTGTATTAATACATACCTACTATAGCCCACATTTGTCTCTAATCTAATCTAATCTAAGCTGCAAAGATATATATCATTTAAGATTTATACTAAATGCATTCCCACAAGCAGATATGTATAATTTCGCACTAACACATGCCGCATGTGGACCTACAATATAAAAACCCAATCTCAAATGAACATAAGCCTTGCAACTCTTGCCGTCCTTCCCTGAAACAGGGGTGACATTGGCAAAGTGAACCAATTTTTATATTATGGGTGGTCAGCCGCATAACAACCTATAAGTCAAGGAACATACATGACAAATAACATTTTTTAAATCAAAGAATAAAAATAACAATATATACATGGACATAAAAAACTAAATCATAAAACCAATTTCACTTAACCAAACCCTAGCCGCCAACATCACAGATCAACCGCCATTTCTTTCTATCCTTGCATTGTCTCAGTCCTGTCAAACGTTGCTGTGGTGTAGCCATACAAAATAAGGCCATTTTGTCCCAATCCATTTTGTTTCGACACTCAATTATAGCACACGCCATAATCTAAAATTTTTAAATCTAAATCTAAGCTGCAAAGATATAAAACAATTAAGATTCTTATTAAACGCACTCCCACGAGCAGACATGTATAATTTCGCGCTAACACATGCCGCATGTGGACCTACAATATAAAAACCCAATCTCAAATGAACATATGCCCTGCAACTCTTGCTGACTTTACCTGAAACAGGGGTGATATTGGCAAAGTGATCCATTTTTAACAGTATGGGTGGTCAGCCTCATACCAACCTATAAGTCAAGGAATACAAACAATTACTTAATTACATTGAAATATATACAACAAATAAACAGTAAACAATTAAGTAAACAGTAAAAATTAAAACCCACAAAACATATTCTATAAAAAGTGAAAAAAAAAATTTTAAAGCCTCAGCCTTAAACGCCAGCATTACAGATCAACCGCCATTTTTTTCGGTCCTTGCATACTTCTTTCATTTAATCCAGAGTCATAGCCTTTTTCATACAAGCTCTCCTGTTATTATGACTCTTTTTATCATAATGTCTTAAAATAATGCCGTTTTCCTTAGCGATTTGTTAATTTTAGCGATCACAGTAATTATCTGTCAATTCAAACTGTGTTTGCACTTGTTTATCTCCTGAAGACGTTAGCTACGTAGCTAACGAAACATCGAGAATAATGTAAGTTCTCTTATAACGGTTTGTGTGATATCCGATCAATTTATTTTGACTGTATACATAGTCATAATTATTATAAATATGTCAAACAATCATAATTACAACCTAAGCCTAACAATTGAAAAAATTGACAATTTTTAAAGGAAAAAGACAATATTTTAAGACATTATGGCATGTGTTATAATTGGGTGTCAAACACAAAATGGAGAAAGCAAAAAAACATCAAATTTAGCATGTAAAAACGTGTTTTGTATGACTACACAACTGCAACATTTGGCAGACTGAGACAAATGTGGTCGATAGTATGTATCAATGCAAATTAACGCTATTGTAACAAAGATCAGCTGTTTCACACCTAGATTCATACAGTCAATCACATAGGTACATATAATTAGAGGTAATCTATCTAACTCTGGATGCATTCTTCATTTTTGTAGCGTCTACTTCTTGCAAGGATCCCAATGAAGTATTTTCAAAATCTAAAAGCACGCTCAGTTTCTGTAACGCAGCCGACGAGGTCCAGAATTCCGGGTGCTCTTGCAAAGCTGGCTTCTATTACAAGTCCAAGAAAGACAAGACATGTATCAAGAAAGAAAAATGCTGTAAGTGGAACAAAAACTTTTTTTAATATTAAGTTTAAAATTAAATGCATCAAATGACAGATGGCGCTCTGTAGCTGCCATTACATCTGTCAGATATCTGCTTGTTTTTGTGGTTTTTTTTCTTGTGAAAACAACAACAACAACGAGGGCACTACAACAAGTGTCATAGACCCCTAGAGTCTATAGAATCTAGGGAGTCTCCCGCACAGGATTTCTTACAAAAAAAAGTCAGGAGTATCATGTACATTGTGGTTACGATCCCTGATTATTTTTTGCCTATTTCTCGAAAAGTAACCTGAAGGTTAATAGTTTTGTTTTTTTTAACATTACCAATGTTTTACTTTATTATTGTAGGTGATCTTTGCACAGATGTCAATGAGGAATACTCTAGAAATGGACCCTGTGAAGGAACATGCTCCAACAGAAGTCCAAAATCTTGCTCGGGAAGCAAAATAGGGTGCTTCTGTAAGAAGGGCTTTGTACGGGACAATGGAAAGTGCATCAACCCCATCAAATGCAGTTAGTATAAAACTGCATTTAAAATATATCAATAATCTAATTTAATCTAATCTAATTTGCAAAGATATGTAACATTGGGGATCCACATTATATGCATTTCAATAAACAGACACGTATGAGTTCGCGCTTAAACATGCCGCATGTGGACTTACTCAATAAAATCTTAATGAACGGGATATAGACTGAAATGAAATGATTGTGAAAGTTTAAAGTTCATTTGTAAACTGAAATTTTGGAAAAAGTGTTAGGAAGAAGTGGCGGCAAATCTGCTGAGACTTTTTCCACCCCTAGCAAAATCGCAACACAATAACAGTTTTAGTATTTTTCCAATTGTAACAATATTTTCTTTTTCTTTTCAGAAAAATCTGTACCCTACTAAACAAGTGATATTAAAATCAAATAAACTGATGGATGTATTTTATTCAATCCATCATACATAGAAAAAAACATGGGATCTCTTCTTGAACAATATATGAATCTGCAAAATATTACTAAATTGATGAAATAAAATGTCCTGTTACAACCTTCAAATAAATTAAATTATTAAATTTTACATCTGTTTTGATTTATGCAGAGGGAAATTAGGAGAGGTCTTGACTACAAGATGAACCATGTTAAACTCACTCACACTGTAGCTTATGAGGTGACAACTAGCCAACAGCCAGCTGGAAGACCACATACAAGTCTGTAATATCAAGAACAGGAAGTATTTAATGCAAGATCCTTGGAAGAAAAAACAAAGCAAGAGATCACAACCTCGTTGAATTCAACATTAAAAAGACTCTAGCATGTCTGATATCCTTAAAGAGGATTCCAAACAATTATCTCCCAATCTTCGACAACGTCTCCCTTCCTAACCATGAACACTTGAATCTTCTCGGTGTTTCTCTTCCATTAGAGTTAAAATACCATGATGCTATTGAGTCTCGCAAAAAAAATCCGCTTTCCGGCGACTCGGCATACTACACAGAGCCCATAGGTTATTCAGCCCAGTTATTGACTCGGTAGATATAAATAAGTTTGTCAAAGCGTGGGCTCAAAGGACGACTAAAATGTCCAAGAATAGCCACGTTAAAGATTGTAAAGTAAGTAAGACAAGAATTAAAAAAAAAGACAAAGTAATGTTGGGGCGTTATCGAGCAGTACAATGTTGTGATGAATTTTCTTGGTTTGTTCATTAGGAAAATGACAACTGGTTTTGCTTGATTTTGCCTTTACACCTCCATGATGATGTAATGTACTTTAGATAACTAAACTGGACAAATAGTGCAACTCCTTACCACTGTGGCCTTAAAGGGTTTTCATGTGCCATGAAGTGTGAAAAAATGTATGTGTATAAATAACGAGGCTGGCCTCACGTTAATCATTTCATTTGAAGGTGGCGTTACTCAGCTCTTGAGATGGCTGGTTGTCATTTTTACGAAGGCTGCGTAAACCTTGCCGTTATTTTGAATTTGGGATTAAAATAAACATGGAAACAGAAAATCATTTCTGATGCCCTCTTTGGAGATCGAACCCTAGCCCTCAGTATGGAATAGAAGCATTTTATCAACTGAGATATTGACCAGATATATGAACCAAAGAGATTGGGTTGCAACGCAATTAAGCTACATATGTAGTTGAGCGTCTTGCCGCGTTATCCCCGAAGGGTTTCGCATATGTCGAGTGGAACCTAGTTATTTTTACAGGTAAGGCCCGCCTTACACCAACCACTTCCGTTGAAGTGGGGATTTCCCAGCTCCCGAGGTGGCTGGTATTCATTTCTTGTGAAGGCTGAGTGCACCTTGCCGGTATTTTATTTTGGGGCTTGAAATAAACACCAAAACGGGAAATTATTCCTGACACCCTCGGTGGAATTTAAGCCCGAGCTCACAGGATGGAATGCAAGCACTCTATCGAACGGTGATTTTAAGGAAACAGAGATGAGTTTTCTCCACCACAAATAATGAAGTCTATTCCAAACTCAACCTAGCACATAACGAGCATTGTAAGTAAGCTGCCAAAATAAAATTACTACCTTACAGTTATACTTTTATTGAATGAAAAAACATTAAGAAATTATATATATCTCACGTTTTTCAAACATGTTTTTCACAAAGTGTGATTATCTTTATCAACTATTATAAAAATGACCACTCTGTAACGTCTTATGTCTAGTTTCAATTTGATTTGTCATGGGGCATCTACACGCTTGCCAAGCCATTACAAGCCAAGTGTGTGGTCGGCCGTTTGGCTTGGCTTGGGGCGTGGTTTGTGTCGCCTTGGCTTGGCTTGTCGCCGATCTGACCAGTGTCGGTTTTTTGATGCAAGTCAATGGGAATTCGCGCATGCGCATGCCAGGCACACACATACTTGTGCGCGCGCATTCTGGTACGGTACGGTTTCTATGAATTTTGATCATCCACCATCGTCTTTGCTGAATTATTCGTTTCTTTTTAGTTTCTCTCTTTTTGTTTTATTTTCTTTTAAATAAAAATAAGTTAATCCAAATGTTATAGCTAAAAGCTGGGCGTCCGCCATGCTTGCTTATTCGAACACACACAGACGCACGCACAAGCGTGTGGATGACCCTGTTTGGTTTTCCAAGCGCTTGCAAGCCCTTGCCGCTTAATCTAAGTTGCAAAATATAAGTAACATTAGAGATTCACATTATATGCATTTTCACAAAACAGATATGTTTAAGTTTAAACATATGTCGCATGTAGTCCTACAATATAACAACCCGAATCACAAATGAACCTACACCCTGCAACTCCTGCTGACCTTCCCTGAAACAGAGGTGACATTGGCAAAGTGAACCATTTTCTACAGCATGGGTGGTCAGCCGCATACCAACCTATAAGTCAAGGAACATACACAACACAAGGAATATACGCAATGACAAATTAAAAAAACAATGTATTCTTACCTGAAGATGATCGGAATGATCGTAAACATTTGTAATATTAATTGAAATAAATTAATATTTGTGTTAGGAAACAGTGTTTCATTAGAATTTTGTTTCTTAAAAAATATATTGACCGGTCCGTAGCTCAGTGGTAACACTGTGGACTCTGAATGGGAAAGTTGTGGGTTCGAATCCCGGCGGAGCACAAAAAAAATACCTACCATTTATATTTTCAAATTTTCTCTTCGCTGGCTTGAAAAATTCATAAACCTTTACCAATGACCGATCACCAAAGTTCCATCCAGCCTTACAGCAACTGGGTCTTGCTTGAGTATTGGCGCTCAAGCTTGTACACCTCTGCGGCACTACAACAAGTGTCATAGACCCCTAGAGTCTCCAGAATCTAGGGAGTCTCCCACACAGGATTTCTGAAAAATATATACTTATATATAAATTAATATTTTAATAACGTTGGTTGGATCCCCGCTTGGGTCAATTGACCATAACTTTTATCCTTGTGCAACAGATGTCATTGGGTAATTGTTAATTAATAGTTCATTAAAATATACAATAATGAATTATTAATTGATGATATTAATACCTATTTCTGGCCAGTCAAAATAGATTGGTGAATTGCAATCTTCTCCTCAAATCTTTTTTCTCAAAAAAAAAATTGTACGTAGCATCTATTCTATCTAATTACATAATACTGTACTGAAGTACAACTGCATGTCCTGTATCAACTGTAATATTAGTAAGGTTGCAGGGCTTATGTTCATTTGAGGTTTGGATTTTAATTTGTGAGTACACATTCTGCATTTGTAAGTGCGAACTTACACGTGTTTGTTTGTGGGCATGCATTTGATATGAGCTTGAATGTTAATATATATTTGCAACTTAGATTATATATTACAGAAGACAGCGGTGGTCAGATACCTAGGGCTTATAATCTTTAATCTGTAATCTAAGTTGCAAAGATATATTACGTTTAAGATTCATATTAAACGCATTAGTACCTACGCTATAAGCAGACAATTATTAGTTTGCGCTTACACATGCCGCATGCAGTCTTAGAACATAAAAACCCAATCTTAAATGAACCTACACCCTTCAACTCCTGCCGACCTTCCCTGAAACAGGAGTGACTTTGGCAAAGTGAATAATTTTTTACAGTATGGGTGGTTGGCCTCATACCAATCTTTCTACATAATATTGCATTGAAGTACATACTAAGCATGTCCTGTGTGGACTGTAATGTTTTAAAGGAAGACAAGGCCAAAACAATGATACCAAACTACTTCTTTTTATAGGGTCATTAGATTAATAATGTAAAAATAAAAACTAAAGTTTTTCTTCAGGAGATGTTGAATTTCCTCCAGTGCTTTCAATGTTATCACCTCATTACCAAGAAAACAAGGGTGTGTTTTATAGGTTTTTGTTGTTGTAAACAACTACACAGCATGTGTAAGTACGAACATATAGATACACAAGAAAAAAAACAACTTGTAACATCCATTTTGACAATGCTTCCAGTATATTTAACACAAAAAAAATGGAGTATTATCAACATTGAGTAATAACATAGAGGAGAAGAAACTAAATTACTGCAATTATACAAACTATCTATACATTCTAGATAGTACGCACGTGGCAATGCTACCACCTTTCAAGAATCATTTTTACATTCGCCCGAGTTTTTTTGTACACATGGAAATGCAACTGTGAAGTTCTTTGTTCTCTTTCTTACTAATGACCATTTTTGTAAGTAGGTTGAAACCATTGAGGTATATACCTACCTCAATGGTTGAAACCATAGGGATGGCATGTGGGCGTTCCCTTGGTAAATCCGATATGATTAAAACAATCATGTTCGAAAATCCGTATTTTTGCGCATGTTTTTATCAAAATGCCTTATTTCTATGTTTTACCGTGTAAAAATAACAGTCAAAATAAGTAGTATACCTAAGGATCATGGTATTATTTCTTTTCCGTTAAAGTAATGAATTGCACCCGCATTGTACATTTTAAATATTTGAAGCACTTAAATATTTGACGTTTGTCGTCATTTTTTTACGCCATCGCTAGTGATGTGCTGCGCGTAGTGTTCGTCGAATGTCGATACCTCTGAAATTTGTTTCAAGAAAAGACGAAAACTACTGATAATTAAGTATATTATGTTTTTATTGTAACAATATAATTTGAATCTATCTATAATCTAAGCTGCAAAGATATGCTAACATTTAAGGCTCAATATTAAATGCATGCTCACAGACAGGCACATGTAGGTTCGCGCCTACACATTCTGCATGTGTGAATATAAATAAGCAAAACCTCACATGAACATAAACCTTGCAACTCCTACCGCCGTTCCCTGAAACGGGGTTGCATTGGTAAAAGTGAACCGATTTTTACAGCACGGGTGGTCAGACTCATACCAACCTATCAGTCAAGGAGAATAGAAGCCATTATTACGTTATGACTTCCAAAACAATCAATTAAGTGCTATCCACTTTTTGACCAATACAATAATTAAATGAAGAATAAATATTGTGTTTTTTTGTGGATGTTAAGAAAATGCAAAACTAAAGAATTCGCGCTTTCTATAGCATAGTTCAAGTTCACAGAAGGCTCTTGAGGTGTGTTTCATACGAAAACAGCGCCCATCAAATAAATCCTCCTAATATAATTATTATATACATGAGCTAAGTATTTATTATATTGAAAGTTAAATTATTGTGTGTTTTGATTTGTTCAATTCTTGTATATACAGGAATAATACAATGTTAACACGTATTTCTTCAGAGATTGAATTATCGATATTAACAAGTATCGATCGATAGCTAGCAGAGATTATCAACTTTGCACAACTCTACATATGCGTTTTATTCTTTATGCGAGTGTGAGTGTATGAGTGCGAGCTCAAAAACTCGCGATCAAAACGTCGTAAGCGATCCTGATTTCATGGCGCTTAGGCTCTTTCTATCCATCGCATTTGGAATTTTTTTAACAAATCAAGCGTTAGCTACCATTGTAATTGTAATGTTAGTTCCCGCCTACCGAGAAAACGGTGACAGCTGGTTTTGATACTGTAATAGAAACATACCATATCTCTTTATATTCAGTGATCTGTGGTTGAAACAGATATAGGTAGGTATGTTATCTATTTTCATTAAAATAATTTCTAGTCCACAGATTTTTTTTTTTATTTTTTTTATTTTTTTTTATTGTAGCAAAATAATGCTAATTAAAACAATTTTATATCAAGTCAAAATAAAAACAGTTATGTAAGAGGCGCTGTGCAAGTAGGAACCTTACAGCTTTCTCCTTAAATTTGATTACGTCACTAGATATCCTTATCAATTATTACCCACAGTAATAATTTTTATACGCAGTATATTTAAACAATAACATAATTTATTGTTGCTACACATGTTCCAAATGTATCAATAAAATAAAGCCATTTGACATTTTACAACATTTGTTTAAATATGTTACCTGCCATGTTCCAAAAAAACACTTCTAAAGATCACATTTAAAATATATTACCATGCTACACCGGTCAGCAGTCCAGTGGTTATCCTTCGGACTCATAAATGGAAGGTTGTGGGTTCGAATCCCAGCGGAGTACAAAAAATCTACCATTTATATTTTCAAATTTGCTTTTTGACAGGTTCAAAAATACATAAACCTTTACCAAAGACCGGTCATCAAAAGGTCCATCCAGCCTTACAGCATCTGGGTCTTGCTTGAGAATTGGTGCTTTGTAGCGACGACCAAGCTCGTAAAAAGTCCAGTCGAAAGCTCATTCAGTAGAATGCTAGCATTCCGTACCGAGAGCAGGGTTCGATCCCAAAGTGTATTCAGACTTCACAAGAAATGAGAATTACCCCCCCCCCCCCCCCCGGGAGCCGGGAAACCCCCACTTCAACTGAAAATGGGTTCGGAGGCCCCATTACCCGTAAAAATAAATTGGTTCTGAAACGCCACATGCGACCCCTTCGGGGATAACGTAGGCAAGAAGTTACACTATATGTGTACCTTAGTTGCGTTTGAATAAGTTATAGATCTCGCTGAAGTTCTAGGTGTGAAAGATAGATGGATTAAGGCTGTCTAAGACAGGATGGTAGTGCAAGGTGATAGTAAATAAACGAGAACATTACGCATGACGCTGACGTCCTAAGTGTCAGTGGACCACGGACGGAGGCTGCACGTACAAAACAGAGAGTCCTGGAGGATGGTGGTGAGATTACAAGAAAGTAAATATAAAATCACAAACAAACAGCTAACATGTAAAGAAATGCTTCTAAAATATCTTAACCTTGAAATAATAAACAATGTGATTTAATCATTGACTTATGATGTCTGTGGACTAGAAATATTTGAACGAAAAAAGATATTATTGTCAACGACGTTAGCCATGTTGAAAGCACCGGTTCCCATAGATCACCGAAGTTAAGCAACATTGGGCGTGGTCAGTGCTTGGATGGGTAACCGCTCAGGAACACCGCGTGTCGTTGGCATCTTGGATCGGTCCGTAGTCCGTAGTGTCAACACTTCGGACTCGTAAATGGAAGGTTGTGGATTCGGATCCCGGCGGAGCACAAAAATATACCACTTATATTTCGAATGTGCTCTTCGCTGGGTTGAAAAATTCATAAACCTTTACCAATGACCGGTCACCAAAAGTCCATCCAGTGTGAGGGTTTTTCCTCTGTCCTGCTGATTGACACAATTAATAATGTAACAGCCACTTTAATATGTTTACTTTATTCCTTTCACAATGTATACACAATAAACCACAGCACAATAATATTAATTATTCTTAATTACACATGCTTGTGGCTCTCACGCCAGGCAAGCTTCTTCCCTCTTTCTGCATTCTTTTGTTTTCCTTTTTCCATTCAAATTTAAATACAATGTTCCATTCTACCAAACAAACAAACTCATCTCGTTACAATACACCTCCTTCCTCTCATAAAAAAAAAAAACATTCCCAATCGTTGGGCGCCAAAATGTGAGGGTTTTTCCTCTGCCCTGCTGATTGACACAATTAATAATGTAACAGCCACTTTAATATGTTTACTTTTATTCCTTTCACAATGTATACACAATAAACCACAGCACAATAATATTAATTATTCTTAATTACACATGCTTGTGGCTCTCACGCCAGGCAAGCTTCTTCCCTCTTTCTGCATTCTTTTGTTTTCCTTTTTCCATTCAAATTTAAATACAATGTTCCATTCTACCAAACAAACAAACTCATCTCGTTACACCAGCCTTACAGCAACTGGGTCTTGCTTGAGTAGTGGCGCTTTGTAGCGACGACCAAGCTCGTACACCTCTGCGGCACTACAACAAGTGTCATAGACCCCTAGAGTCTTTAGAATCTAGGGAGTCTCCAGCACAGGATTTCTTAAAAACCCACTCTCTTTCGAACAAGCGCCTTTGGAATGATTTAAAATCATGAAAAGGCGCTATATAAATTTAGGATTGTATTGTATTGTAATGGATATAACGCCTTATAAATATTGTGATCGCTAAAATTGATGATTTTTAAAGGAAAAAGGCATTATTTTAAGGCATTATGGCATGTGTTATGATTGGATGTCAAAACACAAAGTGCAGTTGGACCAAATGACCTTATACACAAATCAAAATTTTATGAAAAGAGAACCAAATTGAAAATGTTAAATAATTGGTGCTGGGGAAAAGGAGATGTCTCCTCTCACATTTAATGGAGTACAGGAGGGACAAGACCTCATACATAATAAGTATAGTAAGTAAGCCGCCAATATATACTTAGTTACGACTAAAACACAATATTTTTTATTGAATAAAAAACATATAAATAGATAACAAAATTTATATCGCTCACGTTTTTCTTTTAATTTTGTAAAACACAATAGGGTAATTTCACATATTTTATTTATTTCATAAAATGATAGACTACATTTAAAAAAATGCATCTGCGTTTTTAAAAAAAATATATCTGGCTTAGTTTTTAAATTATAGCTCTTTAAAATTCACGCATTTTCGATTTCCGGTACAACAGGTCATTTTTTATTTAAGCGGATGTGACGTTGATGGATCTTTGGATCTATGGAGTGTACCGTTATGCCTTCGAAGACCGACGGATTCAGCGTAGCTTGCCGGCCTCGCTGCGTTTTGATGGGATTCAAATTCTCTTCATTTAATTTTTTTTAAATATCTTTATTTTTACTACTTAAAAAATAAATAGTTGATATCCTTGAAATGTACTCTACACAACCATAGTATTTTAAACCATTTTCCCCACCACTGCAATTACCCTATTGACTATTGTGTTCATTCTCACACATGTTTTTCACCAAACACAACTATTTTTAACCAACTGTTTTCTTAGGGTATCATAAAAACGAGATCATTGTAATGTTTCTCTTTAGTTTTATTTGAATCCTTTCAAAACGAGGTCTTCAAAATGAAATTTATTGTGACCATTTTCTTCTTCTTTGTTGCCTTCTTCCAAGTGCAGGCAGATATCAGTCGAGTGCCCTCAGGTAAAAATATTCTAACATTTCTATTGTTTGACTTATAGGTTGGTACGACGCTGACCACCCATACTGTAACAATAGGATCACTTTGCCAATGTCACCCCTGTGTCAGGGAAGGTCGTCAAAAGTTGCAGGGTTTGTGCTCATTTGAGATTTGAATTTTATTTGTAAGTAGGTACACATTTGACATTTAGAATTTGATATGAGCTTTGAATGTTAATTTATCCTTATGTAATCAAATCTAAGTTGCAAAGATATGTTACATTGGAGATTCACATTACATGCATTCTCACAACCAGACACGTACAAGTTCGCGCTTGCACATGCCTCATGTGAACCTACAACATAAAAACCAAATCTAAAATGGACATACACCCTGCAACTCTTGCCGTCCTTCCCTGTAACAGGGGTGACATTGACAAAGTGAACCATTTTTACAGCATGGGTGGTCAGCCGCATACCAACCTATGAGTCAAGGCACATACTTCATCTAGAGTCATAACCTTCTTCATAAAAGCTCTCCTTTTATTATGTATTTTTCCAGGATGTCCAGTAGCTAACCAGATGTACTCTGCTTGTGGCGCCAATGGTTGTCAGAACACCTGCACCAGTCCCACTTTATCCACCTACTGCAAGGCCATGTGCATGCCAGGATGTATTTGTAATCCAGGATTCCTAAGAAACGCCAACTGGAACTGTGTTCTACCACAAAATTGCTGATGATTTCATCCATATACAGAATTTGCATGCCTTCTGCAAAAGCAACTTGATTTAAATGAGTTCATAAATCTGTATAAGTCAAGGAACATGCACAGCAAATAACATTTTGGCAATAAAGAAATGATAATACCTAATTAAGTATGTATAAACATTAAAAACAAATACTTAGGTACAAAATAAAAAATTCTAATCTATTTTTTATTTTTTTTTATTTTAGAAACCCTAGCCCTAGCCGCCAACATTACATATCAAACGCCATTTCTTTCTGTCCTTACAACTTATCTAATCTTATCTAAGTTGCAAAGATATGTTACATTGGGGATTCACATTAAATGCATTTTCAAAAGCAGACATGTACAAGTTCACGCTTGCACATGCCGCATGCGAACCTACAACATAAAAACCAAATCTCAAATCGACATACTCCCTGCAACTCTTGCCGTCCTTCCCTGAAACAGGGGTGACATTGGCAAAGTGAACCATTTTTACAACATGGGTGGTCAACCGCATACCAACCTATAAGTCAAGGAACAACAAACTTCTTTCATTTCATCCAGAGTCATAACTTTCTTCATACAAGCTCTCTCTTTATTATGACTATTAAGCTATTAAGCGTTTATTTGTTTTATATACATATTTGATTGTATTAATTGCTTGTAGGTACTCCTTGACTGATAGGTTGGTATGCGGCTGACCACCCATACTGTAAAAAATGGTTCACTTTGCCAATGTCACCCCTGCTTCAGGGAAGGTCGGCAAGAGTTGCAGGGCTTATGTTCATTTGAGATTGGGTTTTTATATTGTAGGTCCACATGCGGCATGTGTAAGCGCGAAATTATGCATGTCTGCTTGTGGGAATGCATTTAGTATGAATCTCAAATGATACATATCTTTGCAACTTAGATTTAGATTTAGATTAGAAGCTACGCACTTACATTATAGATTACGAATAGACAGCTTTATGGCCGAGCAGACAATGAGGCCCGCATGTGAATTGGCCTTGACCAGGGGTCGGCGACCTGCGGCTCGCGAGCCACATTTTTTGGGTGTGAAGTTGCGGCTCTTTTGTTCCATACGCAAATATTAAAATATATCAAAAAGAAATACTTCTGCTCGAAAAACAGAAAAATCGTTCTGAATCGCTTAACGAGTAGGTATTAAGCACCGATTCTATGTCCCAGCCACTTTTACTCGCTTTTCACCACCCCGCTGACGCCATTTATTGTTGGCAAGAAGATTTGTGGCTCTTTACACACTTTGAAATTTGTAAATTGTAATTTTTGGCTCTTTCGACTCAAAAGGTTGCCGACCCCTGGTCTAGACAGAATTGTGCCGTCATCCAGACATGTTGCAAGGGAAAGTGGAAACAAATATTTTGTTTTGGATTGCTAAGGACGGCAGTCCCGAATAAAAAAAAATGTTCTGACCTGATTTATTGAAAAAAACTAAACAAGGTGTGTGTCCTCTTTAATAAAAATAACAAGGTATGAGAAAGAAAGCTATGGAACTATTAGAAAAAGGTTCCCCAAATCTCAATAAAAATTAAAAGTTATTTTAACTGCACCAAACAAAGGAATTCAGAAATACAAAAATTAAGTTTATTTATAGAGTACAGAGTTAGTGAAAGTTTAAAATATAGTTTGTTACAGCGTATCTAAGATTGTATAATATAAGAACTTCAGAATAATTAATAATATTTGTTACCAATTTTTAAATAAAATATCTGCAAGCACAATGGCTTTGTTTGCAATGTGAGGTGTAATTAATTGAACTGTTACACACAATTGTTATATTGCGTACAAATCTTTTATTACAACAAAATAAAAAAAGCTTTGCTAATTAATAAATAAAAGGTTTGCTGACAAACAAGCAAAACCATACAATTTATTAGTTTTAAGCATTATTCTGAATGTAATTTTCTTTGAATGTACAGTTCATTTATTATTATTTACTTTTGTTTACTATTTTGATGTTATGTGACAGTTTTTTCCGCAGATCGGGTTTTTCCGAGAACTATTTTGTCAAATAAATTGAAGAAGTGTTATAAAAAAAACATAATGTGTGTAAGAACCTGTATAAAAGTGAATTCCAAGAATATAATACATGTTTTGGAGTTATTTGAATTAAAAAATATAATCCGCTCTCATCTTGCCTGCTGATCAATATATCTATCGTATTTTATTGAAATTGAAGCAAACGCAAATCGATTTTTGGTAAGTAAGTATTTCTAAAAATTAAAATAAATTTCTAGCTTTGAAAAGGTTTATCCTCTGTGGGTTTATCATTTAAGTATCTGTAGCTGTAGTCACTGTCGGACAAAATAACACATTTTAATTTTTTTGAACAATCAGTAACCTTGCCGCCTGCTGGTATTAAATCATCTAGGTAAGTACTTAAGTAGGTACTTACAAGAACTTGAAGTACTTTTCTCATCATGTTGATTCGGTTGATCTGTAATGTTGGCGGTTAGGGTTTATTAAAGTGAAATTGGTTTCATGTTTTAGTTTTTTTGATGTCCATGTACCTATATATTATTATTTATTGATTAAAAAAATGTAATTTGTCATGTATGTTCCTTGACTTATAGGTTGGTATGCGGCTGACCACCCATATTGTAAAAAAATGTACACTTTGCTAATGTCACCCCTGTTTCAGGAAAGGTCGGCAAGAGTTGCAAGGCTAATGTTCATTAAAGAGTTCACATGCAGCATGTTTAAGCGTGAACTTATACGTGTCTGCTTGTGGGCTCTGGAAGTGTCAAAATCAAAATCTAAGTTGCAAAGATGTATATCATTTGAGATTCATATTAAATGTTTTGTTTAATAATTTAAATGTTTTATTTAATTAATAATAAATAATCATATTAAGTAAATGCATTCTTACTAGTACACACGTATGTACCTACATGTGAACCTACAACATAAAACCCAAATCTCAAATGGACAAACACCCTGCAACTCTTGCCGTCCGTTCCTGAAACAGGGGTGACATTGGCAAAGTGAACCATTTTTACAGCATAAGTCAAGGAACATACACAAGAAATTACATTTTTGAAATAAACAAATAATAATACGTTTATAAAATATATTAAAAACAAGCACAACATATAAAATTCAATAAAAAATAAAAGGAAAATCCTAGCCCTAGCCGCCAACATTCAGATCAACCACCATTTCTTTCTGTCCTTACACACCTCTTTCATTTCATCCAGAGTCATAACCTTCATACAAGCTCTCCTCTTACTATGACTCTGGATATTCCATTCATTCGCTATTTCATTCATCAACTTTACTTACTTACTTTCTTCCTCCCGCCTCCCGCACCACAATCCTCTAGGACTCTTTGTCTTGTGCTGCTTCCCTCCATGGTCCTCCGTAGTCCCCTCACTCCCAGAACTTCGGCTTCAACGTTGTCTGCCCACCGCATCCTGGGACGTCCGAGTGGTCTAACACCTGAGGGGGCAGCATCCAAGACAGTTCTGATGATCCTGGAGTCCTCTGCGCGTGCTACATGTCCGGCCCACTGGAGTCTTCTTGATTTCATTACCGGCACTATGTTTGATTCATCAACATTCGTCAAAAAATCATTTAACTTTTAACAGGACTATTATTGTGCAGCTCGAGGAGTTGTCCATGAAAGATAAGCTCCCGGCAGCTGTGAGACACGCCAAAGGAATAACCACGGACAAATAAGGTTTCGCCCTTTTACATGAATGACCATCTAACGAACACAAGCAAGCCTCTGTTGCGCGCCGCAAAGGCCAAGTGCTCAAGGGCGGGTTTCTTATTTGTCTGGACCAGAGACTGCCGAGCATTCAGGAAAACCCCCACTTCACCACCAATCCAGATATCCAGGCAGAGACATGCATCCCATACAGGCACATGCGTCTAATAGGTTGGCAATAAAAAAAAATTAAGCTTGATATTTAGATTTAAAATGCAACGTTTAAGTTCGATTGAAGCTATCAATTGCACTGCAGTCAATTTCAAAAGAGTTGTTTTAAAGGAATGGGAGAAAATATTCATCCTGAAATGTATTTGTCTATACCCTATGCACGGGCCTGTATCCAGGGGAGGACTTAATTTTTGTTGTTGTAAATATGACACTAAGCTTGTGACAAACATGTAAGCTTCCTAATTTCATTTCACATTTAATAACAGATAAGAATATTATTATTCTTACACAAATGGTCAGTATTTTATAATCTTATTAATCTATCTAAGT
Organism: Agapetus fuscipes; assembly: GCA_951799405.1. NCBI lineage: Eukaryota > Metazoa > Arthropoda > Insecta > Trichoptera > Glossosomatidae > Agapetus > Agapetus fuscipes. The sequence goes on from OX637363.1 coordinate 4,129,218, forward strand.
TTACACATATTAATCCAATTAATCCAACTGTGATGATGATCTTCATCATCACAATTCACGCTAAATAAGCCCATCGTAGACATGGGCGAAACGTCTGGAAGCTCCAGCTCCCATAGACCACAGCAACAGATCCCGGAAAACATATCTCCAGCAATACCAATATTTTTACAATAAATTGATTTGGCTCACTCTTTATATTGCGATTTTGCAGCACAATGACTGGAGGGCCCAGAAATTTTGCAATGGCATGCAAATCAAAAAACAATATCATAATGCTAATTTTATAAAGTGAGCATAAATTTAACATTGATATATCTGATGATGATGAGGATGCTGCATTCGTTCTTCCGGGCTTGTAGACCATGATCCAGTATTTCTTCTCAGAAGGCTGCTGATATTTGAAATATTGGTTTTCCTTGGCTTATAGGTTGGTTCCTTGACTTATAGGTTGGTATGAGGCTGACCACCCATACTGTAAAATAATGGTTCACTTTGCCAATGTCACCCCTGTGTCAGGGAAGGTCGGAAAAAGTTGTGGGGCTTATGTTCATTTGAGATTTGAATTTTATTTGTAAGTACACTTTCAGCATTTGTAAGCGCGAACTACACGTGTTGGTTTGTGGGCATGCATCTGAGAGCTTTAAATGAATATACTTGCAACTTAGATTATAGATTATACGTATATCTTCCTAACTAGGTTTTTGTAAGATTATATATTTTGATTTCTACTAAATTTTATACAACCAAAAATTCTAATCAAACCCTGTTTTTTCATATATTTCATTACCTCTTTCATACGTTCAAGTACTTCTATTGACCTTGTCTGTCCAACTGGACTACAAAAATAAAAATGGATTTATAAGTTTTTACGTAGAATGCTTTCATATAATAAAAACAAACAATTAAAACAGGCTTGATATTATATGGGTAGGGATACTTCAATATTGTGCGTGTGCTTCTTTGGCTCAGTCAGTCTTTGCTAGACAGCGGCACCATGCGGTTCTTACTGGCGTGTTTCCTGTTCGTGGCCTTGAGCCAGGTCAACGCAGGAGTACCTCCCAAGTCTACGACCACGTGCAAGAGTGTCTACCCGTCCGCGACGCCCAAACCAACGGTGAAGGTCACTCCCAAACCTGTCACTAAAGCGACGCCAAAACCTGCAACTAAACCTACAAGCAAGAGTGAGTCTTTATCTTGAATTCTCTTCTTAATCAGGTGTTCAGATATTGCCATTTTAGGGGTGGCCAAGTTTTTGTTGGTCCGGTCAATAGCTCAGTCGGTACAAGAATTTAAAACACTAATAAAAGTTGATTATAAATTAAGAAGAATTATAATCTTTATTATACTTTTTATAATAATTTAAATTAATAATATTTTTGGGCTATTCAGTGTCAGAAACGATTTCCCGTTTCCGTGTTTATTTCAAACCCCAATTTAAAATACCGGCACGGTTTACTCATCCTTCACAAGAAATGAGTACCAGCCCCATTGAAAGCTGAGAAGTCCCTACTTACACTGAAGTGGTTGGCGTAAGGCTGGCCCCCTAACCTGTAAAAATAAATAGGTACCTCTCGCCACATGCGAAGCCCTTCAGGGATAACTCGGCAAGAAGTTACCTACACTATATGTGTAGCTTAGTTGTGTTTGCGTTGCATAACACTGAGATATGTTAACTTAACAACTTGACTGAATACCAAACAATAAGTTCTGTTACATTGAATAATTATTCATTGATTGATTGATTATTTTAACACAAGAAAATATGCCAAAATTACCAGATTTTTTTTTTTCTGATAGTAAACTACTTTTGATTTTGTGAAGCCTTATTGAGGGTAAGGTGACACTAGCACTGTATCTATAACCTATGTTCCAAGCATATATGAATCCAGGGGCTCCCAACCCTTTTGTACTCTAGAGCTGTGATTCCCAAACTATGGTACGCGTACCACCAGTGGTACGCGACGCTTCTTAAGGTGGTACGCAAGCAGCCATGGCCATAGGAAATACGTAGTAAATCATAAGATAAAACGTTTTTCAATTTCGCGTACATTACTTAAGTACATTTGAGCCAAATATTTCCTATTTTGTCTGTCCCGCCTGTCCCGCCACGATTACAAAAATACTAAATCTGGCCCTCCACAATATTATGTTGGACACCCCTGCACTAAGAGTATTGTATTTTTGTCTATAATATAATAAATAAATAAGCATAATGTTGTCATTAACAGTTGCAGTTTCTATTACTTTACCATTTGGATGATTTTTTTAACTGTTGCACTTCAGTGGTACGCCACTGATTTATAATTTCGTGAGTGGTACGCGAAATTAAAAGTTTGGGAACCACTGCTCTAGAGCACATTCTAAAATATCGTTAGGGTGGCGGGTGCCACCTATTTTTAATTGACAAACTCCCTTCATAACTTCTCATTTTCCCATAATTTATTTTCTTATGAACGTATTTCATGAACCTAGGCATTCAAAAAAATTACAACTCTAACAAATAAATAACAATAATTCATATTTTTAATTAATTCTTGGACCGGTCCGTAGTCCAGTGGCAACACTTTGGCTCGTAAATGGAAGGTTGTGGATTCGGATCCCGGCGGAGCACAAAAAATATTCAATTTATGCTCTTTGCTTGGTTGAAAAACTTCATAAAACCTTTATCAAAGACCGGTCACTACAACTAGTCTAGTGGTTAACACTTCTGACTCGTAAATGGAAGGTTGTGGATTTGAATCCCGGCGGAGCACAAAAAAAATACCATTCATATTTCAAATACGCTCTTCGCTGGGTGAAAAATTCATATTCCTTTCCCAAAGACCGATCACTAAAGGTCCATCCAGCCTTACAGCACCTGGGTCTTGCTTGAGTATTGGCGCTTTGTAGTGACGACCAAGCTCGTACACCTCTGCGGCACTACAACAAGTGTCATAGCCCCCTAGAGTCTTAAGAATCTAGGGAGTCTCCCGCACAGAATTTCTCAAAAAAAAATAAAAATAAATGTTGTTTTTTTGTCTTTGTCAAATTGTTGTGGGCATACGAATCGTTTCGCGGGCGACATGGTGCCCGCGGGCACAGGGTTGGGAACCCCTGCATTAACCTATAAGATTCATATTTGATGCATGTTCACAAACAAACATGTGTATGTCCGCTCTTACACATGCTGCATATGCACGGCCTCTATGACCTTTTTCTGTAATTGCATATATCTCTTGGATTATCCGCTTTACAGAGTGTACCGGTGTGAACGAGGTGTACTCAGAGTGCGGCAACAATGCCTGCCAGAACACGTGCGCCAAGCCCAACATCAGCCTGGTGTGCAAGGCCACCTGCAAGTGCGGCTGCATCTGCGCTGACGGCTTCCTCAGGAACTCCAAGGGAGTGTGCGTCAAGAAGAGCCAATGTGGTAACTATAATAATAATAATCTATAATCTAAGTTACAAGGATATATTCATTTAAAACTCTCAGATGTATGCCCACAAACCAACAAGTGTAGTTCGCGCTTACAAATGCTGAATGTGTACTTACAAATAAAATCCAAACCTCAAATGCCAAATAACAATACTAATTTACTTACATAGCATTACCTTTAGGAGTTCCACAGCTTCTTCGTAAAATTCTAAAAGCCGTTTTGACTGGGGTTGGTTTAAAATTTATTTAATTCACTAAACTTTTACAAATATATAGGTACCTACATGTTTTTAGGCTTTCACGGCCGGATTCAGATGCTTGATTTTGTGTTTCCGGACTTTGACTGTGGTCCATAGTTTTTTTCTTCTTTTTTCTTTTTCTTCTTGATACTTCTTGAAGACTTCAGCTGACATTTCATCACCTCTGTGTGTGCTTCTTCGGAGCTCTGCTCACTTCTGAGGTCTGTACAAAAGACGGCGTCTATTTATTTGTGATTGCTAAAGGGATGAAAGAAGAAGAAAAAAGAAGAAAAAAACTATGGACCACGGTCAAAGCTACAAAACACAAAATCAAGCATTTTACAAATATATTTCATGTGCATCTTGTTACTTTTTTGATAATCTATCTATAATCTAAGTCGCAAAGATAAATAACATTTAAAATTCAAATGAAGTGCATGTCCACAAACAGGCATACCTAATTGCGCGCTTACAAATGCTCCATGTGTAATCCAAAGTAAAATCCAAACCTTAAATAAACGTAGGTAAGTCTTGGCAAAGTGAACCATATTTTACAGTATGCGTGAGAAGCCTCATACCAACCTATAAGTCAAGTGATGGTTAATGTCACTTTTATGCAATCTGACTCCTGTCACGCATTAGCCATCCTTTTATGCAATCTGACTCCTGTCACGCATTAGCCATCCTTTTATGCAATCTGACTCCTGTCACGCATTAGCCATCCTTTTATGCAATCTGACTCCTGTCACGCATTAGCCATCCTTTTATGCAATCTGACTCCTGTCACGCATTAGCCATCCTTTTATGCAATCTGACTCCTGTCACGCATTAGCCATCCTTTTATGCAATCTGACTCCTGTCACGCATTAGCCATCCTTTTATGCAATCTGACTCCTGTCACGCATTAGCCATCCTTTTATGCAATCTGACTCCTGTCACGCATTAGCCATCCTTTTATGCAATCTGACTCCTGTCACGCATTAGCCATCCTTTTATACCTGGTAATGTACTATTCTGTATATTCCTTTGACTAATAGTTTTTATGAGGCTGACCCCCATGCTCAAAAATCTTGGCTCACTGTTTTCAATGCCGCCCCGTTTCAGGGAAGAGCCGCAAGGGCTACAGGGCTTGTGTTCATGTGAGGCTCGTTTTTCTTGTAAGAGTTGCTCCGTCGAGGTGGCATTTTCAGCCTGTTGATAGCATCACCCTACGCTGAGTGAAGGGTGCACCACTTACCACCAATCTCCTCAACCTCACACAGTTCAGTCAAATAATTACGGGGCCGCTCCTCTGAGAGAGTTAAATGGCGAGAGAGTCGCAGTTGCATATGTGTTTGTTTGGTTTTCACGCTGCAGACTCTTGCAAGACTAACGAGGTGTTCAGCAAGTGTGACAACCACCCCTGCCGTGACACGTGCGCCGCCCCAGACCTGAGCACCAGATGCCGCTACATCCCAGGCTGCTACCCTGGCTGCATCTGCAAGGACGGCTTCCTGAAGAACAAGGACGGGGTGTGCGTGCCTAGGGCGGAATGTGGTACGTTGCAATCCACACCAATATTTGTACTGCCATCTTTTTTTGACCATTTTTTAGTCCAGTGTTAGCGCTGCAGACTTGTGTTGGAAGTGGAAGGCAGTGAGCTCGATTCCGGGTGGAGCACAAAAAAATATGAAATTTAAAAAAAATTCTCATCGCTGGATTAAATAAATAATCTGCCTTTACCAAAGATCTGTCACCGTAGGTCCGTCCAGCCTTACACCTACTGGATCTTACTTGAGAACTGGCGCTTTCCATAGCAAAGACCAAGCTCCCAAAGGGCTGTCGAGGTGTGATTCACTCAAAAATAGTGCTCACCAAAGAAATATTTATATTATTTAATTTTTATTAATGAGCATTTTAGTTTAGTTTTTTATGTCCATGTATATATTGTTATTTTTATTCTTTGATTTTAAAAAATGTAATTTGTCATGTATGTTCCTTGACTTATAGGTTGTTATGCGGCTGACCACCCATAATATAAAAATTGGTTCACTTTGCCAATGTCACCCCTGTTTCAGGGAAGGACGGCAAGAGTTGCAAGGCTTATGTTCATTTGAGATTGGGTTTTTATATTGTAGGTCCACATGCGGCATGTGTTAGCGCGAAATTATACATATCTGCTTGTGGGAATGCATTTAGTATAAATCTTAAATGATATATATCTTTGCAGCTTAGATTAGATTAGATTAGCAGCTTTTTAATTACCAACATGATTTTTCACGACAGAAACAGGAGTGAGAAGTTCCTTCACTTATAGCTTGGTATGAGGCCGACTACCCATACTGAGCTTTACCAATTTGAGTATTGTCACCCCTGTTTTAGGGTTGAGTGGCAAGATTTGCAATGATAATGTTCATTTGAGTCATATAACTGCAAACGCCGTCATCTCCAAATTTTATGATTTTTTAAATAATTATTGAATTTGATTCTGCGTAGTGTAACAAATCATTTGCTGTGTGCAATGTGATGAAAACCTCACTTAATCCTTCGTAATTTAAATTGAAAAAGTATGATTTCGTGCAAACGCCATCATCTCCAACTGTGAAAAAATTGCGTTCAAAACACAAGTTTATTTTTCTCAAAATCATCGCGTAAGGAGTTGACGGCGTTTGCATTTATACGACTCATTTAGACTTTGGGTTTTTATTTTGATTGTACACATGTAGTATGTGAAAACACGAACTTACACGTTCCTGCTTGTAGGCAATATATCTCTGTGACATAGATTATATAACATTACAGATACAAGATGGTTCCTGATCAAAATCTCTTAAGATAAATTCAACAGATGGTTTTTGCTTTTAGGATGTCCCGGACCTCACGAAGTCTACTCCGAGTGTGGAAACGACTCCTGCCAGAAGAACTGTGACACGTTTGGTCGCACCGACTTGGCCTGCAGACCTGCCTGCAATCCAGGATGCATCTGCGAGAGGAACTACATCAGAAACCAAGATGGAGTTTGCGTCAAGCCTAACGAATGCGGTGAGTAAACAATTTCTAGTCGTATTTTCTTCTTCTTCTTGCAGTAGATCTGAGGATCTTTTTTTACACAGAAAGTTAGACTCCACCTGTTGAACCATCTCTTCACTAGCAAAACGGCAATGAATGCAGTACTTTATAGGTTATTTGTGTCTTTTTTATTTCAATTTTAAGAAATGCTCTATTTATTTTCAACCGATCCGTAGTTCAGTGGTAACACGTCGGATTCTGAATGGGAAGGTTGTGTGTTCGATTCCTGGCGGAGCACAAAAAATATACCATATATATTTTCAAATTTGCTCTTCGCTTGGTTGAAAAATTCAAACCTTTACCAATGACCGGTCACCAAAGGTCTATCCAGCCTTACAGCAACTGGGTCTTGCTTGAGAATTGGCGCTTTGTAGCGACGACGATCAAGCTCAACGGCTTACTCAGCCTTCACAAGAAATGAGAACCAGCCCCCCCAGGAGCTGGGAAACCCCCACTTCAACTGAAAGTGGTTGGTGTGAAGCCGGTCCGCTTACCTGTAAAAATAAATAGGTCCGGAAGCGCCACATGCGACCCCTTCGGGGAAACGCAGGCAAGAAGTTACACTACACGTGTAGCTTAGTTGCGTTTTTTAGAAGTAAAAAGTCATCTACTTTTGTTGGGACTGAATGCAAATGTTCATCCACCCTACAACAATTGGGTCTTGCTTAAGTTAAGGCTCTCTAGTTACAAAAAAGCGCAACGAGGACTCTTGACATTTGTTAACACTAAAGAAGCGGTCATCGAATAAACGACTATTATTGCTCATGTATTGAATTAAAAAACAAATTTTACAAAGTGCATTGTTGAAGACCCTTTTTTCAAAGTCGTATCTATGTACATCATCAGGAGGCAGATTTCTTCTTTGACAAAGAAGCGTGATCTGAATTGCCTGAAATAATTGTTGTTGTCCACCATCAAAGATTTTAGGTGAACTTCTGTCTAATCTAATCTAATCTAAGTTGCAAAGATATTTTACATTGGGGACTCACATTATATGCATTCTCACAAGCAGACAAGTACAAGTTCGCGCTTGCACATGCTGCATGTGAACCTACAACATAAAATCCCAAATCTCAAATGGGCAAACACCCTGCAACTCTTGCCGACTTCCCTGAAACAGGGGTGACATTGGCAAAGTGAACCATTTTCTTCAGCATGGGTGGTCAGCCACATTAACATAATAATAAATAATATTAGGATGATTTATTTGGTGAGCGCTGTTTTTGTGTGTATCACACCTCAAGAGCCCTCTGCGAGCTTGGTCGTCGCTGTAGAAAGCGCCAATTCTCAAGCAAGACCCAGTTGTTGTAAGGTTGGATGGACCTTTCAGTGACCGGTCTTTGGTAAAGGTTTATGAATTTTTCAACTCAGCGAAGAGCGAATTCGAAATTCTCTGCGGAAATTCTCTGCCGGGATCCAAATTCACAACCTTCCATTTACGAGTCCAAAGTGTTGCCACTACGGACTACGGACCGGTCCAAGATGCCATGACACGCGGTGTACCTGAGCGGTAACCCATCCAAGTACTGTCCGCGCCCAATGTTGCTTAACTTTGGTGATCTATGGGAACCGGTGCTTTCAACATGGTTAACGTCGTTGAACATGTTTTATATTTACACCAAGATGATGCAATTACACCTAAGTAAACTTTAAATGAAACATACTTAAATACATTTAAATCTAGCCATGAACATGTAAATGTTTTTCCTCCATATTTTAAAAACAAACTTAAACAAATATTGGGGCAATGGAATTATGAGAAATCTAAACCAACTGTATAAAGAAATTATAATTTTCTAAGAGTATTACGCAGGATTTGCATTGAAGCAATGTCAACATATTAAAGTAATTTATGGTTATCAAGACAGATGTTTTAGTTTGCATTTCTGTGGATTTTATTTATTTATTGTGTAAACATTGCGGAAAAATATTTGTTAGCATAAATTGCTGAAAGGAAAAATATAGTTTTAATGTCAATATTTGTACCATAATGAAAATTACTTGGTTGAAAAACAAGTTTTGTAGAAAATAAAATGGTACACGCGTAGTTATAAAAATATGGCATTATATAATGCTGTGAACGCAAAAGTCGACAATTTCAAATTTCATTAAGAATTTGAGGAACAACAGCAGTTGAAGTTTTTTTTATTTCAGAAAGCAATGTTTAACCCGTTCGCGGACGAAACGGTTATAGCCGCTCTATGAGCTTGTCTAGGACTGGACGAAACGGTTATAGCCGCTCTATGAGCTTGTCTAGGACTGGACGAAACGGTTATAGCCGCTCTATGAGCTTGTCTAGGACTGGACGAAACGGTTATAGCCGCTCTATGAGCTTGTCTAGGACTGGACGAAACGGTTATAGCCGCTCTATGAGCTTGTCTAGGGCTGGACGAAACGGTTATAGCCGCTCTATGAGCTTGTCTAGGACTGGACGAAACGGTAATAGCCGTTGTGATAAAACGTTATCACTAGGGGCGAAACGGCTATTTCTGATAGAACTTGCATACATGTAGCATCCGTGCGTCCCTACAGAAATCCAAAGAACACGGCAATAGCCGTTTCGTCCCTGGATGTCAAAAAAAATAAAATAATAAATAGATAAAAAATTTATAATAAAAATACAATTTGAGATGATGAAATAAGTGTGTTTTTTCTAGCCTACTTCACATTTCGTGTGTCCGCGAATGGGTTAAAACTTTTTTTCATTTGATGTTGATGATGATGATGTCTCCATCCTTCCCGGGCTTGTAGACCATGTTCACACCATCTCCACATCATCTGAAGCCGGCCATGAAAGCCTAAAAACACTTTTTTTCATTTGATTATCTAAAAGTATTTATTTTGTTGCTAAGGAAAACAAATAAAATAATAATAATATCTTGACACTGATGGAATACATACATAGAATAATCACAATAAGAGTAATATTATTAACTAAGTAAATAGTGTAAAAATATTTTGTTTTCCTGTATATTATAAATAGGTACCTACTATTGAGTAGTAACAAAGAGGAGCAGAAACTAAATTATCATATTGATACATACCTACTATAGCCCACATTTGTCTCACCTCACTCACGTCAAACGTTGCAGTAGTATAGTCATTCGAAATAAGGCCAGTTTGTCCAAATCCATTTAGTGTTTCCACACCCAATTATTGCACATGCCATAATATCTTAGAATAATGCCTTTTTCCTTTAAAATTTGTCAATTTTAACGACCACAATATTTACAAGGTATGTTATCTGTCAACTGGCAGGCATTATTATTCGCAATAGTACCAACTTTCTAGGGCTATTTTTACATTCGCCCTAGTTTTTTTGTACCTACACATGGAAATGCTACTATGAAGATCTTTGTTCTCTTTCTTACTAATAACCTAAGTAAATTGAAACAGATATAAGTTATAGGTCGGGGAAAAAGTTACTTCGCATTTACATGAAAATTGATTTAGGCGACCAGAGCAAGGTGCATCTGTGACATCAAAATTCCCGGATTGAAAACGCCGAAACCAACTTTGTGCTACTCTTACTGACACTGCATTAGATCCATAAACGTCACAATTTTTTTCACTTTTTGCCTTGCATTTTTTCATTTTTTGTAATAAAATTTTAAAATGTATCTAATTTCTTCATTCGATTCGCTCATTTTGACAGAAAGAAAAACAAATGAAAATATCGGGAAACAAAATATTCCCAATTTGATTCTTATTTTGAAATGTCCCCTTTTTAATGCGATGAAAACCAGCCAGATACAAATAGTACAGCCAAAGATATTTCATTACAAGTATATACATACTATACGCGAAAAGACTTTTTCCCTGACCTAATATAATGTCTATTTTCATTACAATATTTTCTCGATACATAAGTCAATGGTCCACAAAAAATCATAAGTCAATGGTCCTGACTGTAACTGTACTGTAACTGTAACTGTAACTCTGTCGACATTCCGCTAGGGGTGGCCAGAGCCTCAGCAGAGCTGTCTCCATTTCTTCCTATCCTTACATACCTCTTTCAGTTCATTCATATCCATCACCTTTTTCATGCATTATCTTCTTTTATGCTGGTTTTGTACATTCCATTCTTTCACAATCTCCAACGATATAGACGGAACTGCAATCACATTATTCTTTCCAGAGAACAACGTCTGCCCCGGGGACAACGAAGAGTACAGTGATTGTGCTTCGCCTTGCAACACTTGTGAGGTGGCTGTGACGGGCGCTCAGTGCAACTTCCTGGTGTGCAACGTCGGCTGCGACTGCAAGGAAGGGTTCCACAGAAACCTAGACGGCAAGTGCGTCTCGTTAGACGATTGCCGTAAAGGTAAAATGCCAAATAACCCTTTTTATATCTACCCATTATTTGTTTATTTCTAAAATGTAATTTGCTGTGTATCGCAGAAAGAACAGGACAGGGCAAGCTTCAGGAGGAAGCTGAAGACGCACCTGAAAGGTCATACCCGGAATAAAGGGCCCTTGAGACTAAATGTTAGTGAAAACGGAGCTTTTTTTTCAAAAGAAATCAACCAAATATATAAATGTATATCGTCCTTGAGTTATAGGTTGGTATGCGGCTGACCACCCATGCTATAGAAAATGGTTCACTTTGCCAATGGCATGCTGTGAGCTCAGGTTCAAATCCCACCGAGGGTGTCAGGAATGATTTCCTGTTTCGGTGTTTATTTCAAACCCAAAATAAAATACTGACAAGGTTAACTCAGCCTTCACAAGAAATGAGTACCAGCCCTCTCGGGAGCTGGGAAACCCCCATTTCAATTGAAGTGGTTGGCGTAAGGCCAGTCCCCTTACCTGTAAAAATAAATAGGTTCAACTCGCCACATGCGAAACCCTTCGGGGATAATGCGGTGAGAGGTTGAACTTAACATGTAGCTTAGTTGCGTTTAGTTGCATTTAGATCCTTGACTAATATTCCTTGACTTATAGGTTGGTATGAGGCTGACCACCCATACTGTAAAACATGGTTCACTTTGCCAATGTCACCCCTGTTTCAGGGAAGGTCGGCAAGAGTTGCAGGGCTTATGTCCATTTGAGAATTGGGTTTTTTATATTGTAGGTCTACATGCGGCATGTGTGACCCCGAAATTAGGTGTGTCTGCTTGTGGGAATGCATTTAATATGAATCTCAAATGATACATATTCTTGCAGCTTAGATTTAGATTTTAGACTAATAGGTAGGTAGAGGCTGAACCCCTTGCTGTAAAAATTTGGTTCACTTCTGCCGATGCCACCCCAGTTTTACGGACTTATAAAAGCAAATTGTTTATTTTGTAGAGGCGTGCCCCAACCCCAACGAGGTGTGGTCCAAGTGCAGCAACGACCCGTGCGCCAACACCTGCAGCGAGCCCAACAGGCTGCCGGCCTGCTCCTCGCTGCCGTTTGACTGCAAGGCCGGCTGCGTGTGCGCCGAGGGCTTCCTCAAGGACCCCAAGTCCGGGGTCTGCGTCCCTAAGCAGGAATGCTGTAAGTCTGAAGCTCAGATCAAGCTATGGTCTTCAACTCCTCCTGTCCCGCATCCCACTCCATCCTCCCACTGTGAGCTCGGCCTACCCACTTTGGCATCATAAACATTTTAGTACTCAACATCCTGGCATTCTTTACACATTTGACCGGTCCCTAGTCCAGTGGCTCTTCGTATTTGTTAATGGAAGGTTGTGGGTTCGAATACCAGCGGAGCACAAAAAGATATACCATTTATATTTTCAAATATGCTCTTCGCTGGGTGAAAAATTCATACACCTTTACCAAGACCAGTCACTAAAGGTTGATCCAAGCTTACAACAACTGGGTCGTGCTTGAGAATTGGCGCTTTCTAGAGCGACATGAGGTGTGATACACAAAAACAGCGCTCATCAAATAAATCAGCCCAATATTATTATTCTTATAATTTGTATGATTTCTCACCTATAAAACAGCCGTTTTCACCCAAAATGAAAGGAGTCGCCTTAAAATGAAAATTGATTGTACATGTTGAAGTAATTTGGCTAAGAAATGACAGTTATCAGTTGTTTTTTTGCTTTTGCAGTTTGCGAAGATCCAAATGCCGAGTCAGTCTCCTGTCCAAATCCTTGCCCCGGAGGCACTTGTGAAAAACCTGAATTTGAACCTTGCAGAAGACTTTGCATTGACAGGGGATGCCAATGCAAAGAAGGATTCGTCAAGAATGCAGAGGAGCGATGTGTTCTCATTGAAGATTGCCGTAAGTTTAATTTTTATGATCGTAAAGTATTTTATTTGAGGTATATAGACTTTTGTGTGATCTTCTTTTTCATATAATTTTATGTGTTCTTCAAGCTGAACGTCGACCAATTGTCATTTCTTGAGACACAACTAAGCTACACATACAGTGTAACTTCTTGCCGCGTTATCCCCGAAGGGTTTCACATTTGCCAAGTGGAACCTATTTATTTTCACAGGTAAGGGGGCCGGCCTTACACCAACCACTTCAGTTGAAGTGGGGGTTTCCCAGCTCCCAAGGGCTGGTACTTATTTCTTGTGAAGGCTGAGTGAACCTCGCCGGTATGTTATTTGGGGTTTGAAATAAACACCGAAATGGGAAATCATTTCTGACACCCTTGGTGGGATTCGAACATGGAATGCAAGCACTCTTCCATCTGAGTTATCGATCAAACTGTGAGTACATCAATCATGACTCATTCTGGAGACATATAGTATTTCGTTTTATCATATTTTCTATTTCTATCAAGTCTTGAATGAGTAACGTCTTATTCAACTCATACAGGGAGGGCTATTCACAACACGTTTCATCAGTAGCTGATCCATGAATCATTGTTTTTTTGTTTGGAAAATTCAATTATGCGGCGGTTGAGCCATGGATTTGCTGTGTGCTAACACCAATAGAGTAACTTGCAAAATGTAACTTGTTGTGTATGTTCCTTGACTTATAATTTGGTATGTGGCTGACCACCCATGTTGTAGAAAATGGTTCACTTTTCCAATGTCTCCCCTGTTTCAGGGAAAGTCGGCAAGAGTTGCAGGGTGTATGTTCATTTGAGATTTGGGTTTTTATGTTGTAGGTTCACATGTGGCATGTGGCACTCGTACAAGCCCGAACTTATACGTGCTTGCTTGTGAAAATGCATATAGTGGGAATCCCCAATGTTACATATCTTAGCAACTTAGATTAGATTAGATTACACTTTCTCTTGCACCATTGATAGGTTTTGGAAGTAGTGGACTGTATGTTAGTGTGGTTCCTGTAGCCACACGGAGGTTCAACCACTAGGATTCCTTCTATTCCGCAAGGGGCGGGTTTCTGGTCACGCCAACAGAATCAAACGGTAACTGCAGGGACTTACCTGGAGCTTCTTCCGTTCCTGAAGGCGAATCCAGCTGGCTAAGTAGGTGTCTTCTTCCTTTCGGCAGTGCGGGGATAACTATTTTGCGGGTAAACCACGGGCTATGCACGGACAAACTATATTGTTCCACATTGCGCGATGCGGAGAGTTAGCTGGAAGTCAAACGATATTGACCTCCGGAGGCGAGTGTCAATGTCTAACTCTGGCGTCGTTGTAGAGTCAGCTAAAGGCGATCGGTGCGGTCTTCGGCAGGGACGAACAAAAATTTAACTCTCGCGTCGATGCAGAGCTAGCTAAAGGGCGAAGTAATCGTCCTTCGGCAGCGAGTTTTAATATCTAACTGAATGTTGAACTGATGTACCTACTGGCCAGTTGCTGGGCCAGTGTGGCGAACGCTCTTGTTTGTAAATCCCTGAAATTAACCTATTGATTAATTGGCACAACCAACCACATTCTTCTCTTACAAAATCATTCCTCACCCTATCACTCCGTTGTTTTCCCAATCACACGTCTTAGGAAGTCCATTTCACACATTCCTGAAAAAATATAGACACCCGGCCAGAAGGAGAAAGTAATAAAACCCAGTCTGAGGTAGGAGGACGGAGTGGGGGGGATGCAGCACAGCTTCTTCACTCCTAGCAGAATGGATCTACATTTTCGTATTATTATTTGCAAATGTTTTGTATGTTATGTTTTTAGGGATCAAATAGTCTTCAAATAACAAAAAACTGTTCTTCTTTACAGCATATTTATTTTACACTTCTAGATTTATTTAACAATTTATATTTATTTTTTACAATTCACATTTATGTTTCAGCAATTTACATTTATTTCACAGATGGTTTGTGTTCACTTGTACTGTCTTTCGTGTTTAGAAAAAGAGTGTCGTATATAGACTGACGTATATAGACTGGCAAGCCGTTCGTGGCTTTTTATACTCCAGCAATAGAATGTACCAGAGGCCAATTCTGCCAGAAGCCTCTCGAAGCACATTACCTAGTGGCTTCTTTCTAAAATTTCTTTACCCTAGGTACTTATAATAATTAATCCTACTTATATACAGCTCCCATCAGCTACAAATGTTATATCTACCTACCTAAATATTTATTTGTATTTGCTATTTATATAACAGCATGTAATAATAACAATTGTTTCCTTGACTTATAGGTTGGTATGAGGCTGACCACCCATACTGTAAAAAATGGTTCACTTTGCCAATGTCACCCCTGTGTCAGGGAAGGTCAGGGCAAAAGCTGTAGGGCTTATGTTCATTTGAGGTTTGAATTTTATTTGTAAGTACACATTCAGCATTTGTAAGCGCGAACTACACGTGTTTGTTTGTGGGCATGCATTTGAGAGCTTTAAATGAATATATCCTTGCAACTAAGATTATAGATTATTGAGATTATTTACCTATGTAATGATTTTTTTCAGCCAAACCATGTGAGGATCCAAATGCAACGTATTCAAGCTGCGGATCATGTCAACCGTCCTGCGATAACCCCATTGTTGAGTCATGCGCTGCCTATTGCAGAGTGGGCTGCTTCTGCAACAAGGGCTACCTGAGAGACCAAAATGGAAAATGTGTCTTGCCAGAAGAATGCCGTGAGTTTCATGTTTTGTATCTACCGTTTGTCTTCTTCTTTTGGATTTGCATCTCTGCCGCCCTTCTATATCGCTACCTTATAGGTAGATATTTCAGTTGGTACAGTGCTTGCATTCCATGCCGTGAGCTCGGGTTCGAATCCCACCGAGGGTGTCAGAAATGATTTCCCGTTTCGGTGCTTACTTCAAACCCTAAAATAAAATACCGGCAAGGTGTATTCAGCCTTCAGAAGAAATGAGTACCAGCCCTCTCAGGAGCTGGGAAACCCCTACTTCAACTGAAGTGGTTGGCGTAAGGCCACCCCCCTCACCTGTAAAAATAAATAGGTTCAACTCGCCAGATGCGACCCCTTCGAGGATAACGCGGCAAGAAGTTACACTATATGTGTAGCTTAGTTGAGTTGCGTTGAGATAACATGGGTTTCTCAGATGAATGCAGCTTTTTCCCTACTTTCTACGAGACAAAATACTAAAAACTTTTGAAAATCCTGTACTTTAAAAGCTTCACTTCCCGATAACTTCCATACAATTAAGTAGTTCACTTACTATGAGAAGTTACACCCAATAAAATGTATAATCCACGTTTTCTCAAATCAGTGAGTCAGCACTTATTCAGTTTAACTTTTAAAGTGGCGGTATTTATTTATTTATTTATTTACGGCATAAGCCTTTTACAAAAAAGTACATATCAAGAGAGTTTATACAAAACTACAAAAAAAAAAACAATAAAATACTAGAATAAAAAAAAATGAAACATTACAGTAAAAAACAAAAGAAAAACCAAGAAAAGAAAAGAAAAAATAACCTATTTATAAACAGTAGGTTAGAAGCAAAGCAAAAACATATTAAAAATAAAAACTGCAAAAGCCATAAAATATCATTAATAAAATATTTATTAAGGGCCAACTTGTACATATTAATATCATTGCAATGTTGACCGACACTTAGATAGGTATTGCCCAAACCTTGGATTCGATTTGTGGAGCAATTATGATAATGCGTGGTCGATGCAACTACAGGGTGGTAGAGATGTATTTGTCTAGTTTGGATATTTGGTATAATTTTTTTTATCTGGTTGTAGAATAGATGGATGTCGTGGTAGAGGAAGACCAAGAAAGGTATGGATGGACCAAATATCCGAAATTGCGAATGAATGGAATATCCAGAGTCATAATAAAATAAGAGCTTGTATGAAGAAGGTTATGACTCTGGAGAAAATGAAAGAAGTATGTAAGGATAGAAAGAAATGGCGGTTGATCTGTAATGTTGGCGGCTAGGGTTTATTAAAGTGAAATTGGTTTTATGATTTAGTTTTTTTTAGTGTCCATGTTTATATTATTGTTTATTGATTTAAAAAATGTAATTTGCGATGTTTGTTCCTTGACTTATAGGTTGGTATGCGGCTGACCACCCATACTGTAAAAAATGGTTCACTTTGCCAATGTCACCCCTGTTTCAGGGAAGGACGGCAAGAGATGCAGAGCTTATATTCATTTGAGATTGGGTTTTTATATTGTAGGTCCACATGTAATGCATTTAATATAAATCTTAAATGATATATATCTTTGCAGCTTAGATTAGATTAGATTAGATTAGATTGGTCTAACAGAACTGGAGAATTAATTAATGAGTGGACGATTTTGAAAGGAGTCAATAAATGTAGATATGTAGCTCTTGCACGAAAGGGGCGTGAAATCCTCGATTCACGCTAATCTATCAGTAATTTTAGCTACAAAGATCTATTAACATTTAAGATTCACATGAAATGTATGCCCATACGCAGGCATGTTTGCGCTTACATAATATGCTATGCATGTGCACTTAGAAAATAAAACCCAAATATCAATATATAACATAAACTCTGCAACTCTAGCCGAACTTGTGAACCATTACTCACAGTATGTGTGATTTTCTTAGACTAAAGTGAATTCTGCATACAAAAAAGATATAGATCATCTATACACAGAAATGTTTTTAAATGTACTGAGCACAATGTTCCTTTCTCAGCAATCAAAAGTCTCAGGTCAGGTCAGCACCTCTTGGTGGAACAGCACTTTCTTCTGCTTCAAATCTGGCCGTGTTTTCGCAATTTCGCTCTTCAAATTATGAATTTAAAATTAATGGAATGAATGTTGATGTTGTAAATGAGTTTGTATATTTGGGAAGTAAGTTTGAAAAAGATGGAAGAATGGCCGGTGAATTTGAAAGAAGAATAATGAAAGGCAGGTGTGTACTCGCTGCCTTAGTTCTTGTTTATCGTATACGCCATTGAGAAAAATTTACATGAGCAATGTTTGCATGTGTACTGGACCGATGTGTCTTATGAAAACAAGAAATTTATTTTAAAAATATTTAAAAGAACTCTCACATTATCGAGTTTTACAGTTTTTCTTAGCTCAGATTGTGTGGAATTTTATTTATAAGACAACTGCATAAAAAAGTCATATTTGACAAGATTGGCGTATACGATAAACAAGAACTGGGGGAGCTTACTGAGTGCAACAGCTTGCATCGCCAGGAACCAAAATCTCTCAAAAAATGTTAGATTGGCGGTGCACGGTGGTATACTTGATGTATGGAAGTGAAGCCTGGACGGTAAGTGAAAGGGAAATTAGTAAAGTCCATACAGTAGAAATGGACTATCTAAGAAGTATGATTGGGAAAAAACGAAGTGACAGGGTGAGGAATGATTTTGAGAAGAATGTGGTGTAAGGGAAAGTGTGAAAGTGAAGATTAAAAGAAGTATGTAAAGATGGTTCGGGCACATGGAGAGAATGAGTGATGAAAGTAACACGAAGAAAGTATATGTTGCTAGAATAGATGGATGTCGTGGTAGAGGAAGACCGAGAAAAGTATGGATGGATCAAATCTCTGAAATAGCGAATGAATGGGATATCCAGAGTCATAATAAAAGGAGGACTTGTATAAAAAAGGTTATGACTCTGGATGAAATGAAATAATACAAGGACAGGAAGAAGTGGCGGCTAATCTGCAATGTTGATTTCTATTGTTGGCTTATTAATTTGCTACATTTTTTGCATAGGATTTTTTTTTTTTTGGATAGATTTCTTTTAAAGGTTTTGTTCTTTTTTATATTTAAATGTAATTTATTATTCGTATTCCTTGACTTATAGGTTGGTATGAAGCTGACCACCCATACTGTAAAAAATGGTTCACTTTGCCAATGTCACCCCTGTGTCAGGGAAGGTCGGCAAAAGTTGTGGGGCTTATATTCATTTGAGGTTTGGATTTTATTTGTAAGTACACATTCAGCATTTGTAAGCGCGAACTACATGTGTTGGTTTGTTGGCATACATCTGAGAGCTTTAAATGAATATATCCTTGCAACTTAGATTATAGATTATAAACGCTCCAATCATGCTATATAATAGTTGCTGTTGATGGCTTTTCCCTTTTCAAGATAGTCGATGAAAATTATTCCATATGCATCCCAAAATACGGACACCATAACCTTGCCAGCCGACTGTTGCGTCTTTCCACGCTTTGGATTGGGTTCGTTGCGTGTCGTCCACTCCGCTGACTGTCGATTGGACTCTGGAGTGTAGTGATGAAGCCATGTTTCACCCATTGCCACATATCGACACAAAAATTTGGCTTTATTGCTGTTAAACAGCTTCGAACAATGCTCCGAATCAACAACTTGTTTTTGTTTTTGATCGATTGGTAGCTCACACGGCACTCACTTTGCGCAAAGCTTTCGTGTGTCCAAATATTCGTGAATAATATGATGCACACGTTCCTATGATATCGTCAGAGTTTCAGCTATCTCATTCATTTTCACTTTACGGTCATTCATAATTATTTTGTGGATTGGTTTGATGTTTTCTGGCGTAACCACCTGTTTTGAGCGTTCACGGCGTTGTGCATCGTCTGTGTCTGTACGAACACGTCTAAATTCACAAAACCAATATTTTACATTTGTTTGTGCTGGTGCAGAGTCCGGGTAACATTTATCAAGCCACTGTTTGGTTTGCGCAGTATTTTTTTCAATCAAAAAGCAGTGAGGAATCAACACATGAAATCCGTTTTTATCCATTTTTTTCACATTAAAAAAAGTTGCTTCAATCAAAACACTATATCTCACAAACGAATGGCTCAACAGCTCGCTGCCTTAGTTCCATTAAGACCATTAAGCTAATTTTACATGAGCTTATTTCACCTATGTGTCTTATGAAAACAGGAAATTGATTTAAAAAATATTTAAAACAACTCTCACATTATCTAGTTTTTTGTTTTTTCTTAGCTCAGATTGTGTAGAATTTGATTCCTAAGACAACTGCATTAAAAAGTCATATTTGACAGAATTGGTCTATATTAAGAGCAAGGGTTCGATCCCCACCGAGGGTGTCAGAAGTGATTTCCCGTTTCGGTGTTTATTTCAAACCTAAAATACTGGCAAGGCTTACTCAGCCTTCACAAGAAATGAGAAACAGCTCCCTCAGGTGCTGGGAAACCCCCACTTCAACAGAAGTGGTTGGTGTAAGGCCCCCTTACCTACCCGTAAAAATAAATAGGTCCCGAATCGGCACATGCAACCCCTTCGGGGATAACGTAGGTAAGAAGTTACACTATATGTGTAGCTTAGTTGCGTTTATGTATATTCTGTACTGTTCGCAGGGTGTGGTCCCAACCAAGTGTACACTAAAACGTGTGTTGATTGTCAAGAGACCTGCGCCAACAGGAAGCCCAAGAGCTGCTCCTCGCCCAGGATGGACTGCGCTTGCCTGGCCGGCTATATCAGGGAGTGCAAGGGAGGGAAGTGCATCAAACCAGCCGAGTGCCCTAAAACTCCGTACTAAGCTAAATCTAGATTGCAAAATTAGCCCAAATACTTAACAGACTTACATATATTTGTACGGAAAAATACTCACATTATTCAATAACAAAAATCACAAACGTTTAGCACATATTTCCACTTGCAGTCTTTTGAATTGTTGAACACAGATGTCAGGGATTAGTTAAAAGTTGAATGACGTCTATGATTGCCAGCGGCACTGTGTGCAAGTTTACGCTTGACGCCTATGCGTGTCCCCCGCAGTTGAAGGATTCATGTCTGTTTTCAACTCCATTTTCCATGCCGTTTTTCAATTTGAAGCTGACCACCCGTGCTGTAAAAATCGGTTCACTTTAGCCAATGCCACCCCAGTTCAGGGAACGGCGGCAGGAGTTGCAAGGTTTATGTTTGTGTGAGGTTTTGCTTATTTGTATTCACACATGCAGAATGTGTAGGCGCGAACCTACATGTGCCTGTCTGTGGGCATGCATTTAATATGAGCCTTAAATGTTAACATATCTTTGCAGCTTAGATTATAGATTATAGATAGATAGCAATCTCACACTCTACACTTTTTGACTAGTTATAATGGAGTTACCAGGTAAATATTGTGAAGTCATTCAGTCGAGTTTCTAAGAAAATAGTTAAACAATATTTTGTTATTGCTTGCTAAGGACCCTAGTCAGGTAGACTTGTGATGTAATACCGCTGAGAGACATTTCAACCTTGGGGGCTGTTCATATATTACGTCATTCGCATTAAGGGGGGGGGGAGTCTGGTCTGCGGATGATGGCAAATGATGTAGGAGTACCAAAAGTGACATCGTTCTTGTAAATAGCAATTTCTACAAAATATACATAAAACCATGTAAATAATATAACATTATTAATTATTAAGATCATCGATTATTACAGCAAGAGGGGGAGGGGGGATCATTAGATAATGACTATAGGATGATTATAAGGAGGGGGGGGTCGAAAATCGGCCAAAATCGATGACGTAATTTATGGACGGCCCCTTGGAACTTTTTTGACACTATTGAAGGATTGAAGAAGATAAAGTGACACTATATAAAATTATTTTTATTATTATTGTCAATTATTTGTCATGTTTAAAAAAATGTTTAGATTGTGGACCAAAATTTAATAAATTACCATTTGAATTTTGAAAATCTCTCTGAATCTTGGGCAGTAAGCAACGTTCTGAATAGAAAATAATTCAAGGTTGAAAAATAGTTGTATGTAGAGAGGTGGATAATGTTAAATAATAAAAAAAAAACTATAAAAAATCTAGTGTTTTTTTCTACAGATGTCAATGTGCCAAAAGAGCATTATGACCTTTTAACTTCTTGGGCTGGTTGTATAATTTATTTGTATGAAAAATAATCTGGAGTGGAATTTCATTACAATTTTATTTGGAATTAAATCTGAGAATTTTGAGCACATGTTTGTGTTTTTTTACCCCTTTTTTCATCGAATATTTGGATGGAATGTGACAGAAGAAGATCTAAATGAATTAAGGGTGCGATCCACACATATTCAAGATTTTTTTTTTTAAAGTATGTTTTCATTTATTTTTTTAGAGCATGATTAAGACATAAATTAATATTTTAAAAATATACCTAAGATTAATCAACATTTAAACTATTTATCATATTTTTTTCAAAAGTCAAATAAATTATTTACGTATATAAATCAAAGCTTAATCGGGACTTGTTTTTGCTAGTTGCGGAAAGAGCTTTGCTAAAAAGCATATCCTACAAAAACGAAAAAAAAATCTTAATTTTTTCTATGATAGAATAAATTTAAAAGAGTTTGTTGAAGGCATGATCAGATTACTTTTTTGAAATTTGATTTTGCTTTCCATATTTTACCTTTTGAATATTGCAAAAATTTTTTTTTTTTTGTATTTTTCGTACACGTTTTTTTCCGACATTTAAAGTTTTAAAAAAATAAATGAAAAACTAGTCATGTAGATAAAGTCTTTTTTAAACCTATAACAACAAAACAAATAGTCGAAATATTTTTTTTCATGGGTTTTTTCCTTATTTCGCAAACCTTTAAAATTCTGTTCAAAATGAATCAGTTTCCCTTTGTTCTTCAAGGGGCTCGGACGTGGGATCTGTGCCGCTTGCTTGTCCAACCTCTCTACCGCACGGTACTTCTCCCTCACACACGCAGAGCATATGGGTTGAAGGCAACGTGTATTACAAAACATATGCACTCGTCTGCTGTGATTGGAGCTTTGAAAAATAATAATCTAAAATATAAATTACGGAAAAGAACGCATTACAACTGTAAAGTCGGAAAATTTCTTTATTTTTGTAGTATGTTTTTGAAACATGGAATTTATCATCAAAGCAATTATGTGTCGTGCTAAAAATGACTATTAACATTTAAGATTCACAATTCATGTGCGCTCAAATAGATTCAAAACGCACATCTAAATCTAAGTTGCAAATATATGTATCATTTGAGATTCATATTAAATGCATTCCGACAAGCAGACACGCATAATTTCGCGCTCACACATGCTGCATGTGGACCTACAGTATAAAAACCCAATCTCAAATGAACATAAGCCCTGCGACTCTTGCCGACCTTCCCTGAAACAGGGGTGACATTGGCAAAGTGAACCATTTTTTACAGTATGGGGGGTCAGCCTCATACCAACCTATAAGTCAAGGAATTTATTTTTTACAGATAATTTACACAAAAACAGCGCTCATCAAATAAATCAGCCTAATTTTTTTTTTTTTTAGCCTTCAGCTCCACAGTAATAGGATATTTCTTTAGAATAGGTGCATTCCGTAGCGACGGTCAAGTTCGGCTCTTGAGGAGTGTTTCGCATCACTTTAGAATAAACACAACTAAGCTGCACATATGGTGTAACTTCTTGCCTGCGTTATCCCCGAAAGGGTCGCATGTGGCGATTTGGGACCTATTTATTTTTACAGGTAAGGGGGCCGGCCTCACACCAACCACTTTCAATTGAAGTAGGGGTTTTCCAGCTCCCGGGGGGGCTGGTTCTCCTTTCTTGTGAAGGCTGAGTAAACCTTGCGATCGAACCCTTGCTCTCAGCATGGAATGCAAGCATTTTACCAATTGAACTATCGACCTTTTTACGAGCTTGGTCGTCGTCGCTACAAAGTGTCAATTCTCAAGCAAGACCCAGTTGCTGTAAGGCTGGATGGAGCTGTGGTTACCGGTCATGGGTAAAGGTTCATAAATTTTTCAACCCAGTGAAGAGCAAATTTGAAAATATAAATGGCATATTTTTTGTCCTCCGCCGGGATTCGAACCCACAACCTTTCAGTTACGAGTCCGAAGCGTTACCACTTGCACTACGGACCAGTCATCACAAGAATAATTATTATTATACAGATTATGACAAAAAAAAAATTGTTTTGCAAATCATTTTACTATTGTAATATTATGTCTTTCAATGGAAATAGGATATTATGTTAAACAATGGTTCTTTGTTCAAATTTTACCTACCAGGATAAAAAGGCTTCTCGATTTTTGAATGTCATTTTTCTATGACTTATGCTTACCAAGTGACCTTATCTAAGCTGCAAGGATATGTTACATTGGGGGATTCACATTATATGCATTCTCACAAGCAGACACGTACAAGTTCGCGCTTAAACATGCCGCATGTGGACCTTCAATAGAAAACCCGTATTTCAAATGAACATACACCCTGCAACTCCTGCCGACCTTCCCTAAAACAGGGTTGACATTGGCAAAGTGAACCATTTTCTACAGAATGGGTGTTCAGCCGCTTACCATATATTGCATACCGCATATAATATTTGTTTATTTATTTTCGAAAAACATAAACATACGTGTAAGTACATAACATACGTGTACATAACATACAGGGTTTTTCCCCCAAACTTTAGGTATAAACCGCGAAGTCAAGGAATTGTTCCTCAATGTTCATCTAAAAAAATACGACTCAGCTTTATATAATTTGTAGTGTAACTTCTTGCAGCGTTATCACCGAAGTGGCGATAGTAAACTTATTCCAACCACTTCAGTTGAAGTGGGGGTTTTCCAGCTATCTCAAGGGTGGTTCACATAACTCTGAGTAAGCCATGCCGGTGGGTTTGAAATAAACACCGAAACGGGAAATTATGATGGCAATGACACCCTGACTCTGACTCTCATTCTTTGTTAAAAATATATGATTTTTTTAACCCAACGACGAATGTATTAAACAAGAACGAAATTAAGCAAACACATATAGTGTAACTTATTGCCCGCGTTATCCCCGAAGGGGTCGCATGTGGCAATTCGGGACCTATTTATTTTTACAGGTCGATAGCTCAGGTGGTAGAGTGCTTGCATTCCATGCCGAAAGCTCGGGTTCGAATCCCACCGAGGGTGTCAGAAATGATTTCCCGTTTCGGTGTTTATTTCAAACCCCAAAATAAAATACCGGCAAGGTTTACTCAGCCTTCACAATAAATGAGTACCAGCGCTCTCGGGAGCTGGGAAACCTCCACCCCCCGCCCCCTTACCTGTAAAATAAATAGGTTCAACTCGCCCCATGCGACCCCTTCGGAGATAACGCGGCAGGAAGTTACACTATATGTGTAGCTTAGTTGCGTTGCGGTAAGGGGGCCGGCCTCACACCAACCCCTTTAGTTGAAGTGGAGGTTTCCCATTTCCCGAGGGGATTGTTTCTTATTTCTTGTGAAGGCTGAGTAAGCCTTGCCGGTATTTTGGGCTTGAAATAAACACTGAACCCTTGCTCTCCGTATATAATGCAAGCATTCTACCATTAACTGAGCTATCGACTGGACTTTTTACGAGCTTGGTCGTCGCCACAAGGCGCCAATCCTCAAGCAAGACCCAGTTGCTGTAAGGGTGGATGGCCCTTTGGTGACCGGTCATTGGTAAAGGTTTACGAATTTTTCAACCCAGCGAAGAGCAAATTTGTATATTTGGTAAAATTTGGCCAAACGCTATATTTTTTGTGCTCCGCTGGCATTCGAACCCACAAACTTCCATTCAGAGTCCGAAGTGTTATCACTGGACTACGGACCGGTCTGTTTTAAATAATATAAATTATATTATTTTTTACTCCGTCGGGATTTGAACCACGACCCTTGTCTGGAGCGCTAATCACTAGAACACGGACCAGTCTATCCTATAATATATAAATATATTTTTAGATTGCCGCCTTTGATTCTATATGACTCATCTATAATAGACTTCAGGTAGAGTCTTTTGAATTACCAACAAAGAAAGTAGGTAACAATACAAAAGTCCGACAAGCTGATTCCTAGAAAACCCTGTCTACCTTTGTCTACAGTTTGTTGACATAATGACTTTCATGTGCTTATAGCAGCTTATAGTCACTTGCAGTTTTTTTTTTGTTTTCTGGTATGCTGGTTTTTATTTGAATGGCTCTGTATAGTCACAGATTTTATTATTTCCCCCGAAACTCTTTTTGAATTGAAAAAGAATTATGAAATTAAAATATAATTTTTTTGTCTAATCTAATCTAATCTAAATTGCAAAGATATGTTTCACATTACATTCAGTCTCACAACCAGACACGTACAAGTTCGCGCTTGCAAATGCCTCAACATAAAAGCCAAATCTCAAATGGACGTACACCCTGCAACTCTTGCCGTCCTTCCCTGAAACAAGGGTGACATTGGCAAAGTGAACCATTTTTACAGCACGGGTGGTCAGCCTCATACTGTGACAGACATTGTATTTGATCCTCAATTGTATTTTCAAGCAGTTTTAAATCAAGAACTACTGTATTTCGTTAATGAGTTTTGAATTACAATATTCCTTTTTCAGTTTACAAAAACACGTCATTTACATATATGTATAACAATTAGGTTTTTAAGTAATGTGAAAAAGAGATTAGTTTGATTTCTTGATTTCTTCTAAGTAAAGTAAAGGGTCACACAAAATAATGGCTATCGTGGCCGGTCCGTAGTTCAGTGGTAACACTTAAAACTCTGAATGGGAAGGTTTTGGGTTCGATTCCCGGCGGAGCACAAAAAATATACCATTTATATTTTTAAATTTTCTCTTCGCTCGGTTGAGAAATTCAAAAACCTTTACCAATGACCGGTCACGTCCATTCAGCCTTACAGCAACTGGGTCTAGCTTGAGAATTGGCGTTTTGTAGCGACAAAAATCAAGCTCGTAAAAAGGTCGATAGCTCATATATTATGGTAGAATTCTTTCATTCCATGCCGAGAGCAAGTGTTCGATCTCAAGGTTTACCTACTCAGCCTTCACAAGAAATGAGAACCAGCCCCCCCGGGAGTTGGAAAACCCCCACTTCAACTGAAAGTGGTTGTTGTAAGGCCGACCCCCTTACCTGTAAAAATAAATAGGTCCCGAATGGCCACATGCGACTCCTTCAGGGATAACACAGGCAAGAAGTTACACTATATGTGTAGCTTAGTTGTGTTTTTTTTTTTTTTGCGTGATGGGAGTTTCACAAAAGTCGTATGTAAAAAAAATCTACAAACGGCAATAGCAAGTCGAGCATATTTTGTGGGGCTAAATCCATACGGTCTGAGGCAAAAGGGGTTGGGGGGAAACGGGTCGCAAATTTGACAGCTATCGGCGCGGTGCAACATGAGAGCGCACCCTTAAGTGTTAAAATTAATTAATTGTCAAGTGGTGTTTTTGGGTGAATTGCACCTCAAGAGTCCTCTGCGAGCTTGATAACCACTATAGAGAGCGCCAATTGTCAAGCAAGACCTTGTTGTCGTAAGGCTTGATGGATCTTTTATGGCCAGTCTTTGATAGAGGCGTATGAATTTTTCAGCCCAGCAAAAAGTGCGTTTTACAAATAATTGAAATATTTTTGGACTCAGCCAGGAATTAAAGCCATGCAAAAAAACGCAACTAAGCTAAACATATAGTGTAACATCTTGCCTGCGTTATCCCCAAAGGGGTTGCATGTGGCGATTTGGGATCTATTTATTTTTACGGGTAAGGTATTACACGTGATATATATATTAATTTTTTATCAAATATTTTTTATGAAAAACGTGACATTACTTAATTGTTTTTAAACAAAAATCGTGACAACAATTTTTTTAATGCAGATATTCTGCGCCATTTAAGTAATAAGTCTCCTAAGTCTTTTTTGTGTATGTGCCATAACAAATTCACTCTTACTTGATATTTCCTACTTGATAGCTAATCTGCAATGCTGATTTGTAATGTTGGTTTATTAGCTTGCTACATTTTTTGCATAAGACATTTTTGACTTTATTTGTATAGATTTATTTTTCAGGTTTTGTTGTTTTCTTATACTTAAATGTTATTTATCACTCGTATTCCTTGACTTATAGGTTGGTATGAGGTTGACCACCCATACTGTAAAAAATGGTTCACTTTGCCAATGTCACCCCTGTTTCAGGGAATGTCGGCAAGAGTTGCAGGGCTTATGTTCATTTGAGGTTTGGATTTTATTTGTAAGTACACAATCAGCATTTGTAAGCGCGAACTACACGTGTTTGTTTGTGGGCATACATCTGAGAGCTTTGAATGAATATATCCTCGCAACTTAGATTATAGATTATAGATTATAGATAGCATTCGAAATGTGACATTTTAAAGGCAGCCATGTTTTCAATTCACCTTGTTTGTGGATTCACTCCATAATAAGTTTGTAGTGAGATTAATATTTCAGTCAGTAGATGTCAGAGTGATTTATATTAGAGGATTAAAATATTTTAAATTCTCTACCCCTTGTATACCTATAGAAATGTGTAAATTCCCCACCATCGTGAACAATAAATAAAGTGTGGTATAAGCATAGGCTATCTGGTCCATGTAGAAATTTATACACAC
The DNA here is from genome assembly GCA_951799405.1 of Agapetus fuscipes. NCBI lineage: Eukaryota > Metazoa > Arthropoda > Insecta > Trichoptera > Glossosomatidae > Agapetus > Agapetus fuscipes. Next base: position 4,157,501 of record OX637363.1, read on the forward strand.
CATCTTTCGATCCAAATGCAACAAGACTTCCATGAAATAAGGTTTTTGAAGTCAGCTGTATTGAATTTGAGCCACCTTTTCTTTGTGTACCACTTGAGACAGTGTAGCATCACGGCAGGGCCTTCTGCCGCTTGCATCTCACTCTATTTCTGATGCGAGTCCTGTGACACAGCCCCGGATGGGATGGATATACAGGGCGTGGGTTTGTGGAGGGAAAACAAGATTTGTGACTATATTGGGTAGTTTGGCCAATCGCTGCCTTAGTTCTTGTTTACCGTATACACCATTGAGAAAATTTTACATGAGCAATGTTTGCATGTGTACTGGACCAATGTGTCTTATGAAAACAAGAAATTTATTTTAAAAATATTTAAAACAACTCACACATTATCGATTTTTACGGTTTTTCTTAGCTCAGATTGTGTAGAATTTGATTCTTAAGACAACTGCATGAAAAAGTCATATTTGACAAGATTGGCGTGTACGGTAAACAAGAACTGGGGGAGCGCAATGTAAATCAAAGAAGTTCCTTTTTACGCAAAAAAAAAAAACAACTAATCTACACATATTATGATCTATATGTGTAACTTCTTGCCTGCATTATCCCCAAAGCAATCGCATGTGGCGATTTGTGACCTATTTATTTTTATGGGTAAGGGGGCCGGCCTCACATCAACCACTTTCAGTTGAAGTGGTGATATCCCAGCTCCCAGGAGGGCTAGTTCTCATTTCTTGTGAAGGTTGAGTACCCTTACTCTCAGCGTGGAATGCAAGCATTCTACCAGCTGAGCTATGGACCGGACTTTTTACGAGCTTGGTCATCGCTACAAACCGCCAATTCTCAAGCAAGACCCAGTTTCTGTAAGGCTGAATGGACCTTATAATGACGGGCGGTCTTTGATAAAGGTGTATGAATTTTTCAACCCAGCGAAGAGCAAATTGGAAAATATAAATGATATATTGTTAGTGCTCCGTCGGGATTCGTACCCACAACCTTCCATTCACGAGTCCGAAGCGTTACCACTTGACTACGGACTAGTCTAGACCAGAGGTGTCAAACTCAAAATCGTGGCGGGCCAGAAAAAAAAGCAGCGTCGACGGGGAAGGGGGGGGGGTAGACATGCAATTTAGGGAATTTATTTTGTTCCTATAAAAATTCTGTCGACGGGGAGAGGGGGGGGGGGATGTAGGCACACAATTTCAATCAACAATCGCCCCCCTCAGTTGGAAAAAACCGCTCCCTTAAGTAGATGAATAAGAATAGCTAGATGTCGTCGCGGGCCGTATGTTGGACAAGCCTGATCTAGACAGTCTAGTCTAACAATGTTAATTTTCAGTGGCCGTGATCAGCTATGACGCGTATGCTTGCCAGTTGCAGTTGATCAGTTTCTTTACAGGAGTAAATACTTGCTAAGTTTTTTGTTGTTGTTCTAGAATGCCCAAAACCCAACCAGGTTTGGTCCAAGTGCGGAGCCAACGGCTGCCAGAACAGTTGCGCCAACCCGACCTTCGCACAAGTGTGTAAAGGCCCGTGCAGGGCAGGGTGCATCTGCGCTGATGGGTACATCAGGGACTCCAAGGAAAACTGCATCAAACCAGAGGATTGTAAAGGTAGCGTTTGCATTGTCATAACCTTTTCAAATACTCGTCTACCTTTTGGTGTTCATTTAGTCTTTCTCTTTGATGGTGCTACCATGTGTTACACCTGTAACTTTTTGACAATTAAGTATATTAATTTTTAAAACTGAACAATTTCAAAACTAAATTTAAATCGGATATTTAACGAACCGTTTAGAGAGAACTTACATCATTCTCGACGTTTCGTCAGCGACGTAGCAGACGTCTTCAGGAGAACATCCTCTCTGTAAGGCGACTGAGGATGAATTGTTCAGTTCATCAGTTCATCAGTTCAGTTCATTCTCAGTCGCCTTACAGAGAGGATGTTCTCCTGAAGACGTCGGTTACGTCGCTGACGAAACGTCGAGAATGATGTAAGTTCTCTCTAAACGGTTCGTTAAATATCCGATTTAAATTAAGTTTTGAAATTGTTCAGTTTTAAAAATTAATATAATTGTCAAAATGTCAATTGACCGTAATTCTAACTTAAACCTAACTACCACCTGTAACTCTTCATATTTCAAAGGCTGTTTTTTTTTAAGAAAGGCGGCGTCTTTTATTTGTAAATTCTAAAGGGGGCGTGGCTTAATTGTTTGGTATAAAACTACTCTCTGTCATAACTTCAATTGTACTCAACCAATAAATAAAATAATAAATTAGGCTGATTTATTTGGTGAGCGCTGTTTTTGTGTGTATCACACCTCAAGAGCCCTCTATCCAAGTTTATATATTAAATGTCTATTTTCGTTAAAATAATTTCTAGTCCACAGATATCATAAGTCAATGGATAGGATATAGGAAGCAGTGGTGGCTATAATGCAGAGGATCTAGCTACCACTAACTGAATTGACAAGTTTCAAAATATAATAACCTGGCAACTCATTTCATCCATCTATCAGCTTCTGTATTGAGTTATTAAGATTGGATTCCACAGTTTTTAGTGTGCATCGTTTTCTGTTTTCAGAATGTCCTAAACCCAACCAGGTTTGGGACGAGTGTGGTGCCAATATATGCCAAAACACCTGTGCTAGGCCTAACAATTCCATAACGTGTAAAGCAGGATGCAAAGCAGGATGCATCTGCGTAGACGGATACCTCAAGGACTCCCAAGGAAACTGTGTCAAGCTTGAAGACTGCAAAGGTATTGTTTCACAAAGGGATCTTTATAGTCCGGTGGATAGCTCAGTTGGTAGAGTGCTTGCATTCCATGCCGACAGAATCCCACCAAGGGTGTCAGAAATGATTTCCCGTTTCGGTGTTTATTTCAAAACCTAAAATAAAATACCGGCGAGGTTTACTCAGCCTTTGCAAGAATTTAAATCAGCCCCCTTGTGAGTTGAGAAACCCCCACTTCAACTAAAGTGGTTGGCGTAAAGCCGGCCCCATTAACTGTAAAAATAAAAAGGTTCCACTCACCATATGCGAAACCCTTCGGGGACAACGCGGCAAGAGTTGCTCTGTATGTGCAGAGGTGGGCACAGATAACCAAAATTTATCTGTAGATAAGATAAACAGATAACGGCTCAAAATCATCTACAGATTATCTGTAGATAATTTCCCAAAAGTCCAGCGAAATCATCTTAGATAACAGATAAAGATGATGGCCCTGGAAATCATCTAGATAAAAAGATAATCGCCAAAAAATTATCTAGATAAAAAGATAATGAAAAAGATAACTTCGTTGATTTTTCTTTATAAAAAAGGTTATGACTGAATGAAGTGAAAGAAGTATATAAGAACCAAACAAATGGTGGTTGATCTGTATGTTGGTAGCAAAGACTTGACTTTAAAAAAAAAATGTAGGTATTCTGTACAACTTTCTATGTTCTCGACCGATCTTTGGTACTACCTACCAATCACGAGTCTGAAGCGTTAACCACTAGACTACGGACCGGTCATAAGTTGGCTGTTATTTGCTTATAAATTTTATTTTATAATTGCAAGCTTTAAAACAGCACCAATTCTGGAAAAAAATTAAGTCGTTGAAAAATTTAAGATAGATATATGTATTCCAATAGAAGAGGAACGTATTATAAACGCAAAAAAAACGCAACTAAGCTACACATTTAGTGTAACTTCTTGCCTGCGTTATCCCCGAAGGGGTCGCATGTGGCGCTTCGGGACCTATATATTTTTACAGGTAAGGGGGCCGGCCTCACACCAACCACTTTAAGTTAAAGTGGGGGTTTCCCAGCTCCCGGGGGGCCGGTTCTCATTTTATTGTGAAGGCTGAGTAAACCTTTGAGATCGAACCCTTGCTCTCGGCATGGAATGCAAGCATTCTACCAATTGAGCTATCGACCTTTTTACGAGCTTGATCGTCGTCGCTACAAAGCGCCAATTCTCAAGCAAGACCCAGCTGCTGTAAGGCTGGATGGACCTTTGGTGACCGGTCATTGGTAAAGATTTTTTGAATTTTTCAACCCAGCGAAGAGCAAATTTGAAAATATAAATGGTATATTTTTTGTGCTCCGCCGGGAATCGAACCCACAACCTTCCCATTCAGAGTCCGCAGTGTTACCACTGAGCTACGGACCGGTCACTATCATATTACTATCATTGTTATATAAGTTGTAGGATCGGTGCGGCGTCTGAAAGGTTTTTATTGTTTGATTCAAACAAAGTGAAGAAATCTGTCTTTGTTCTCCTTGCGCCGTTTCATGGAATTCATTGAGGAATTTGACAATCATCTATTATCTGTCTATATTATCTATTATCTGTAGATAGCGTATTTCAAATTATCTTAAGATAAAAGATAATTTTCAGCCAAAAAGTTATCTACAGATAACAGATAACAGATGACGCCAGAAAATCATCTGCGATAAGATAAAGATGATCATCTGTTATCTGTTATCCGTCATCTGTCATCTTTAGGTATGTGTAGCTAAGTTGCGTTGCATATGCTGATTGTATCATTTATAACTTTTTGGACAATGGGATTGTGTCAAGCCAGAATTAAAGGTAGCTACACTGTCACACAGCCTTACCTTTAAAAGGAACACAGGATTTTTTCGCCATCATACTGGTAAAACGATAGATTAGACGGATAAAGATGGACGAAAAGGATCGTCCTAGCGTGGAGTGGGGAGACCCCAACTGAGGTGGCTGGATGACATCAAGGGAACTGCAGGCAGAGGAAGGCTGAACACAGCAGCCGATAGACAAAAATGGAGAAGATTGGAGGAGGCGTACGTCCTAGAGTGGACTAAGAAAGGCCGATGAAGGAAGGATGGAAGCAATTGCAGTCAGCTGATAAAATATATTTGATTGAGTAAATTTTTGCAACAAGTAAGTAATTGTTTATCTTTAGGAGAGTGGGTTTGTATTTATACGACAGTGTGATTTTTGTTTGAAGGAGTATGGTTGTATACGACAGTGCATTTGTGTGGGTGACTGGTGTGTTTATGCTTCAAGTATGAATTATAATGCCATCTGTGGACAATATAGAGTATTATTGTACCATTTCAAAACAGATTCCTAATGTAGCAACCGCGAAAATCTACTTTATTAAATGTCACGTGATATTATTAGTAGGTTATTTATATGATATCTATAATCCGCAATCAATTTTTTTATGATAAAACTGTAAAAACGTGCGTAATATTTTTTTTTACTATTTTGTTTTACTATTATCATATTCTTGTATCATGAGTAAAGAATGTACGGTGGAAATGAAGCATTTGAGAAGCATGACAGGAAAAACTCTGAGGGATAGAGTTAAGAATGAATGGGTAAAAAAATAATGTAATTTGAAAGAGGATGTGAAAGTTAAGGTACAAAATAATCTGATGAGATGGTTTGGGCATGTGGAAAGAATGAATGATGATAGACTGACAAAGTATGTATACAAAGAAAGTGTGAAAGGAAAAAGAAGGAAGGGACGACCGAGAAAAGTATGGAGTGATCAGATTGAGGAGATTGTGAAAGAATGGGATATACAAAGTGAGCGTAAAAGAAGAAAAGGCATTAAAAAGGTGATGGATATGAATGAATTGAAAGAGGTATGTTAGGATATGAAAAAATGGAGGCAGCTCTGCAGAGGTACAGTTACAGTATGATTTGATAAAAAAAAATGTATTTTCGATGTCAAAAAAAACTCACTTCCCATAGCTAACCTAAAGTAGAATTAGCAAATTGTATACCAAGAAAGCCTCGCACTATTTTTAAGACTGAGTTACTCTGAAGATGGCCTAGAGGCCGAAACGGGTCAACTCACTTATTTTGGTTTGTTTTTGTAACAAATTCAAATAAAAACAATAGTATGTAGAATTGAACAAAGTTTATTTTCATTTTTTGTAAACTAATCTATTAAATCTATAATAGTAATAATCTGTAGCTACGAGTATAATAGACAATAATAATAAAAAGTTGTATCACAATGTCAAAAGTTGCCGCACTTGTAGGAAAACTTGAAAGATGTCATTTAAATATTGTCAATAAAGTATTGTTACGAACTTGGAGTACCTTTGTGCGCTTGTACATGCATACATAGTGTATAGCACAATCTGGCTCTAGTGTGATGGTTATAGTGTTACGAACTATGAAATCAAAGTACCTACGCGCACCTATACATGTACGATAGTGTGGGAGTAGTGCATAGAATGGCGTTCTGGTGTGAGCGAGAAATCGAATCGAGTGTCTGGAATATGCGAGGAAGACCTCTTTTTGTACCTATATATATATAGGTATCAGTAGATTAGTCGCTTCAAGCATTTTGCTGAGAAGACCAATAAGCAGGGATTATCAATTGTGAACCAAACAGTGTAAAAATAAATTCTGTTAAAATAAATAATTGCAGTTTAATGAAAAGAGAACCCAGTAAAATCATAACAGTATTTCCTCCATTTACGCTTCAGTCGTCGGTTGTATTCCATTGAAATGTTTAAAAGACAATTTTGATTGATTGCAGAGGAGCGTTGTCATGACGACCCTTAGACACAGCTTAGATGCGAAATCTCGCGGGCAAATTTGGGCGATTCCGTCTTAAGAGAGTGTTTTCATGGATTGGTTGTCATGTCTTAAGCTGTGTATGTTTAATGTTTCCAGCATCCTGTCAGGAGAATGAAGTGTGGGACAAGTGTGGCAACACGGGCTGTGTGAACACATGTGCCGAGCCCGACCTCATCACCAGGTGTCTCCCTGCGGGCTGTATCGCCGGCTGCATCTGCGAACAAGGATACCTGAGGAATGAAGACAAGAAGTGTGTCCTGCCCGAGCAGTGCGGTGAGTATTCTAATAAATTTGGTCGTGGAAATCCTGTGCAAGAGGGAAGATTTAACTCCCCTACCTTCAGCTTATTTTCTAAGAAATTTCCGGCAAAAAATAATCAAGCATCGAAACAACAAACTATGTAAGCCTGACTTTTGAAGAGGATGTATTTACGTGCTGTAAAAATCGGTTCACTTTTGCCAATGCCACCCCGGTTCAGGGAACGGCGGCAGGAGTTGCAAGGTTTATGTCCATGTGAGGTTTTCTTTATTTGTATGCACACATGCAGCATGTGTAGGCGCGAACCTACATGTGCCTGTCTGTAGGCATGCATTTCATATGAGCCTTAAATGTTAACATATCCTTTCAGCTTAGATTATAGATTATATTATAGATTATTATAGATTATGTATAAAAATTGCACAAAATTAATATTCCTTTAATTTCTTTTTTCCATTCAAGGTGTCTGCTTGTGGGCATGTATTTCTGATCTAATCTTATCTAATCTAATCTAAGCTGCAAAGATATATATCATTTAAGATTTATATTAAATGCATTCCCACAAGCAGACATGTATAATTTCGTGCTAACACATACCGCATGTGGACCTACAATATAAAAACCCAATCTCAAATGAGCATAAGCCCTGCAACTCTTGCTGATCTTCTCTGAAACAGGGATGACATTGGCAAATTGTAATTTTAAACCCGAACTACTGCGACTGCATGGTTTTAATGGGAAAAAAAGATGTATTTTTTTTTGTTTTAAATATATTTTTTTATATTTTGTATTGTTTGTGTATTAACACTGTGAAAATTCATAATGTTTAGTTTACAATTTTTTGAAGGAATTCAAAGAAAACACTGTTTATTTTCACTCAAATATATTTAAAAAGATTAAAATCTTTAAATAAATTACAAACGCGTTTTCGACCTAGTAGGTCATCATCAGGTATGATTTTAATCTTTTTAAATATATTTGAGTGAAAATAAACAGTGTTTTCTTTGAATTCCTTCAAAAAATTGTAAACTAAATATATTTTTTTACTTTGTGGCTATATTTTTAACTACTTTGTTGCCTTATTTTAAAAAGGAAGCCGATGGGAATCGAGTTGTTGGCACCCTTCGCCACTGATAGATAATATAATAATAATAATCAATATCTATAATAGATTATAATAATACAAAGTTATATCGCAATCTCAAAAGTTGCAGCACTTGTAGGAAAACTTGATAGATGGCACTTTAAATGTTGTCAATAAATATTTTTACTCAAAGCACGCTTCATTCGTCGGTTGTATTCCATTGAAATGCTTGAGAGACCATTGTGCTTGCTTGCAGAGGAGCGTTGTCGTGACGACCCCAATACGGTGTTTGATCCATGCGGCGAGATCTGCCCCACCACGTGCGCCAACAAGGACGTGATTCCGCGCCCGTGTTCCTCTGAGTCGTGCATACAAGGCGGAGGCTGCAAGTGCAAGCCAGGCTATGTGAGGAATGATCAGAGGAAGTGCATCCCAGTCAAACAGTGCCGTGAGTTACACACAGCCTTGTACTTCCTTGTATCCAGCCACCATTCTGCTAGGGGGAGCCAGGTTCTCCGCAGATGCACTCCCCTGTTCTGTACTTGTACACTTGTTTCATCTTCTCGACATTCATCACTCTTTATTGTGCATGTATAATCAAAGTTGCAAATATGTTTTTTCAATAATAATAACTACACAGTTAAAAAAAAAAATTGAATATTTCACAAACCGTTATTAGAGAACTTACATATCTCAACCATTTGAAACCTTGTCAGGAGTGCCTCAGGGTTCTGTTTTAGGGCCATTGTTATTCTCTATGTTTATTAATGAATCTTCTGTTTTTCATGAAAAAATTCTTCTTTTTGCTGATGGTCTGAAACTGTTTGTTAAATTAAATCTCTAGATGATTATTACTTGCTCCAAGCTGATATTGATAATATTGTTGAATGGGGTAGGCGCAAAAAATTAGATTTTAGCATATTGAAGTGCAATCTAATGACTTACACAAGAGCTGCTAGATTATTATTTCTTAGATACACCATGAGCGGTGCAAGTTTAACACGCATGTCATCAGTAAAAGATCTTGGTGTTGCCTTTGATAGCAAACTGAACTTTAGTTTTCATATTGAGATTTAAACTGTGTAGTTATTATAATTGTAAATAAGTCAAATGGCCGTAATTCCAATCTACTCCATTCCAATAATTCCATTCCACTCCTGACAGGATTTCAAATGGTTGAGAATAATGTAAGTTCTCTTATAACGGTTTGTCTAATATCCGATTAATAAATTTTAACTGTGTAGTTATTATAATTGTAAATATGTCAAACAACCATAATTCCAACATAAACTGAACAATCTTACAAGTGTATCTGCTTTTGTTCATTGTGAATAGAAATAATTGAGTATTATTGATGTTTATTTTTCAGCCTGCCCAGTGAAGTGTAAGGCTAACGAGGTGTACAAGAGTTGTGCTAACGAGTGTGAACCCAAGGAGAAGACTTGCCAGTTTGTGTTCAAGGACTTTGAGCTGGACTGCGGACCTACAGACAATTGCAAAGGTGGCTGCGTCTGCAAGCCTGGCACAGTGAGAAATGACGCAGGACAGTGCGTGACGCCGGAGAAGTGTAAGAATATCTCTTTACATTACATGTTTTCCGAATTCTATTAATAATAATAATAATGCTTAAGATTTTTGTAGCGCCTTTTCATGACTCTTGATCATCCCAAAGGTGCTTGCTCATATTATGAGCCACGAACAGGTGGGTCTTCAACCACTTTCTAAAAGTGCTCTCCAGATCCATTTCGCGCAGGTCATTTGGGAGGCCTTCCCATATATCATTGGAGCAGCCACCTTGAAGGCTTGATCTCCAAAAACTGTCTTATTTTCCCTTCTTGGAAACTCTATCCGACTGCGACATGATGCTGCTGATCGCAGTGTTGCTGTTCTGCTGCTTGTGGTGGCTGGAGCTATCATATTTTTTAGATATTGCGGTGCGGTCCCGCGCAGGCTCTTGAAGACCAGCAACCCTTTCTTATACTGGACCCATTCATGAATCTTCAGCCAGTGAAGGGACTTCAGGTGCGGCTTAATGTGACAAAATTTACAGCATGTACAGTCGCACGTAGGTACTCCAAGTTCGTAGCAATAGTAGCTGTAATTTTCTTTTCATTCCAGGTTGCACTGATAAGAATTCGGAGCTTGTAAGCTGTCCAAATCCCTGTTCTGGAGGAACCTGCCAGCAGCCAGAGTTCAGCTCATGTAAGAAGTTCTGTTTCCCCAAGGGCTGTCAGTGCAAGAAGGGCTATGTCAAAAAGAGCGCCACTGACGCCACCTGCGTCCTCAAGAGCCAGTGCCCTCCCTGCAAGACTCCTTACCACTAAGCCATGCACCGTATCAGACAAGTCAAGCTAGTGCATTGTCAGGATTATCAAAAACATACTACGCTATGTGGATTCAACTGAAATTAAAAAAAAATAATAATGATTTTGTAATGAAAATTAGCCTTGTAAATGAAGGAATACAAATAAAAACAGATATTTGAAAATTAAATAATAAAAATTATGAATTGTTATTATATTTCAAGTTTTACTTCAACTTACCTCAAGACATTCCCCTCAACTAATCTAAATCTAAATCTAAGTTGCAAAGATATGTAACATTGGGGATTCACATTATATGCATTTTCACAACCAGACACGTACATTTTCGCGCTTGCACATGCCGCATGTGAACCTACATTAAAGCCAAATCTCAAATGGACATACACCCTGCAACTCTTGGCGACCTTCCCTGAAACAGTGGTACTATGCTATATTGATTCAATTAAAGTTTAAAAAAAAAAAGAATGATTTTGTAATGAAACTTTGCCTTGTAAATGAAGGAATACAAATGAAAACAGATATTTTAAGATGCAATAATAAAAATTATGAATTGTTCTTTCATTACAAGTTTTACTTCAAATTGCCTCAAGACTTACAATTTTTTCCCCTCAACCAATCAACATATTTTAAAGACACAAGGCTTTTGAAAGCCTTAAAAGTCAGAGAAGGTCAAACGTTGACAGTCGTTAGAAAAAATTAACAGAATGTCAGAAAATTGCTCTCGATTGTAAATTTTTCTAAATATCAGGGATTGAATGAATGGACTAACAAATTTGAATTAAGAACTTTTTTTTGGTGGGTAAACACTTGTGTGGGATTACGATCCTTAGTAACGCATGGAAGTGTGTCTTCTACATCATCTACATGGTCGTAAAGCCTTTGAAAAAGTGATTACCTGAAACACAGACACCTAGGAGTCCTATTAGCTAAGAATTTTGTCTGAAAAGCGAGTAGATTTGTGATACATTATTACCTTGTAGTCTCATCATCATCCTCCAAGACCTCAGTCCATGCTCCACTGACACCTTCAGCGCCATGCGTAATGTTGACACTTGTTTACTTCTTGGTGTCACCATCACCTTGTAGTATCACCACCATCTTCCATGACTAGTGCAGCCACACTCTATAGTCCACATGTCAACTGCTCCAAGAAAGAAGGAAGCAACTCCAAAATTTAGGTTTTTGACTTATTTCCATTTCTGAAGGTAACAAATCATTATCTTCATTCCAAGATGACAGCCGTGTCTCTATCTCTTTTCAATTCGTTAATAAATTAATGTAAAAAATAGTTGAGGCATTGTTCTCCATGGAATAAATAACATTCAATTGGCTTTCCTGCAAAACTATCTTTTTTGACTTAGTGCTGTCTTCCTTGAAGCAGTCGATGTGTGATTTGTCTCTGATGCCACAACAAAATAATAATTTATAATTAACTAAATTTATATGCGCCTTTTTGTGATTTACATCACTACAAAGGCGCATGTGGGCTCTAGCGGGAAAACAATAATGCTTTGAGCATCTTCCTGAAGGCTGTCTCATCTTCCTGGACTCTCAGCCTCTCTGGGAGAGAATTCCAAGCCGCTGGCCCGGCAACACGGAAAGAACGGTTCCCGAAGACTGTGCATGACTGTCTTTTAAAAAATAACAACACTTGTTTCAGAATTTAAATAGTTTTATTGTCAATATGTATCTTTTATTCATTAATTTTAAGTTCCTAGTTAACAACAATGCTAGGACATTTAAAAAAAAATCATACAAGTATGTATAACAAGTACACCTTCATTTTATGTTAAAGTGTAATCCCCGTTTGTTGGAAAGTCCACCGTGACCTGATTTTTCATTATAAATGGTTTAAATTGTCGGAAACATCACGAGTCATTTCAATAAAGCTGTAGAAGCCGATTATATTGTCCCATCATGGCTCATTCCGGAGATATACTATGCCAAGGTTTTTTAAGAAATCCTGTGCGGGAGACTCCCTAGATTTCAGAGACTCTAGAGCAGGCCTGTCCAACATACGGCCCGCGGGTACTCAGTTCAACCATCTATCTAAGGCAGCGGTTTTCAAACTGGGGGGTGCCGGTCGACGACGTTTTTTCTAGCCCGCCACAATTACAAAAGTACTAAATCTGGCCCGCAACCATATTGTATAGGACACCCCTGCTCTAGAGGTCTATGACACTTGTTGTAGTGTTTACGAGCTTGGTCGTCGCTACAAAGCGCCCATACTCAAGCAAGACCCAGTTGCTGTAAGGCTGGATGGACCTTTAAGTGAGGTTACTACACAAGCTACGGTGTGAATGAGCCCATCATAACTCATTCTGTCAAAATGAATCTGGATTTGTTACACATAGCTCTATACAATTTTTGAATCAATAAAATATATTTGACTAATTATTTGGGTCAACATTTCCGAAACTATTGATTTTATAATTCCAATAATCGTCCATTCACCGGCAAAGTAAAAGTTAGTAACATAGCCTGTAACGTTGCGCAGGAAACTTAACTGTACCCTTAGTACGAGTTGCAAAACTTGAGTAATGTAAAGTTTACAGCAATTATTAAAGAGTGATTTCCCCCAAAATCTGTCGTTTTTGTTTGTTTGAACTTGATTTTCTTCATCACTGTAACTCTTTTGCTAAGACCATAAAGTGTAAGAAACAAAAACTGCAGATTTTGGGAGAAATCACTCTTCAATATTTTCCGTAAACTTTACTTTTCTCAAGTTTTGCAACTCGTACTAAGGGTACTGATCAACAATATCTTATCCTTCCTCGTCCACAATAAGAGTTTAGAGAGATTGACGGCGAGCAGACGATGTATGAGATGAAAATTCATTTGATTTCTCCATGCTTTCTTTAAACCTATGATATATTTAGACATGTATAAGTTCATATAAAAAACATTCAGAATAACAATTCAACAGTTCCATAGAAAATTGATCCAAAAATGTATCAACGATGCTTTGAAAAATATCTCTTTTGATCAAATGCATAAAGAACAATTCTCAAAAGCAAACGCACATTTCCGCACATTTCTAAAATCAGTTTTCCGTGAAATTGAATGTTTTACATTTAATCTTTAATACATTTAAGTACAATATAATTTGATATATTTTTTAGGCCAAAATATTGGCAGAATTAAAAAAAAAAAGATTTACATATATTGAATCAAAATGGCCCACATTCTTTGCATACTGATCCAATCCGGTGACATGTTTGGCAACATTAAAAATCAAATAGCAAGGTTGCAAGATACATGCGTCAATTATAAAAAAAATGTGACGTTTTCTAACATCTAAAATGAGCCTTAAATAAAAAAATTGATTTTAGGACCAAATTTGGTTTCCCCAGCCTTCTAAATGTAATCAATAAAAAAACCAGTTCTTTTCAGAATTTGAATTAATAATACAAATTAACTTTATTATGTATTTTAGATTGCTATCAAATAATGAGGATTCTTAGTTTGTACCATGTAATTAAAATAAAAATATACATTAAGGAATAGAGCTGGGATACTTTTACATTTATTTAGATATATGTCAGTCATTTTTCTAATGTATTCAAGAATGCAAAAAAAATGTGAAAAAAAAAAACAGCCATTCCGTAAGCAAGTTGACTTGTGCCTAACTTTTGTCCGACGTTTTGATGATTTCAGTATTTTTTTCACTAATAATTTAGAGCTGGGTTTTGTATAAATCAAAACACTCTGTTGGCACTTCAGTCTACCATAAATTTGAGTATTATTTCTCATCACTGTTGAACTTGTAAATGAGTCGTATAGAAACAAAGGCAAGCCAGGTAAATAAATGGAAACAAAGAGAATATAATTTTCCGTAATTTTATGTATTTATGATAATTTATCATAATTCCTTGGTTGGTATGAGGCTGACCACCCATACTGTAAAAAAATGGTTCACTTTGCCAATGTCACCCCTGTTTCAGGGAAGGTCGGCAAAAGTTATGGGGCTTATGTTCATTTGAGGTTTGGATTTTATTTGTAAGTACACATTCAGCATTTGTAAGCGCGAACTACACTTGTTGGTTTGTGGGCATACATCTGAGAGCTTTAAATGAATATATCCTTGCAACTTAGATTATAGATTATAGATGAGGAAAGTGATGAATGTTGAAGAGATGAAAGAGGTATGCAAGGACAGAAAAAAGTGGAGACGCATCTGCGGAGGTATCAGCCACCTCTAGTGGAACGGCGGCATCATACAGTTACAGAATATCCTTGAAATCATCTTAGATTGCCTTTTTTTGGTTCTATATGGCTCAAATGGAGTCGGAATATTCTAAATTCCTTTTGCAGGGTTGACAAAAGCAAAATGCACAATACTAATTTTCGTGTCCCGCTTTTTTGTCCATTGTATTTAATTCCTACTCTTTTAGTTTTTATGTCCATGTATATATTGTGATTTATTGTTTTTAAAAAATGTAATTTGTCATGTATGTTCCTTGACTTATAGGTTGTTATGCGGCTGACCACCCATAATGTAAAAATTGGTTCACTTCGCCAATGTCACCTCTGTTTCAGGGAAGGACGGCAAGAGTTGCAAGGCTTATGTTCATTTGAGATTGGGTTTTTATATTGTAGGTCCACATGCGGCATGTGTTAGCGCGAAATTATACATATCTGCTTGTGGGAATGCATTTAATATAAAACTTAAATGATATATATCTTTGCAGCTTAGATTAGATTAGATTAGATTAGAATATATGTGTCTCCATCATTTTGATCAACATGGTACGGTTTACCCAGCCCTACAGAAAATGGGTATTGCTTAGGTCGGAGCTTTTTAGCAACGACTGAGCTCCTTAAATTGCCTACCTTCATGGCACTTTCTTTAGTGTTGTAGACCCAAGCTTTGACTCTCAGACAGTAATTTTATTTTTTTAGAAATAGATTTGTGAAGAGTGATACGATTCACCTACCTTTTTATGCCTGGTCAGAAACAGATATATTTCTTATCAGTCAATGATTCATCAACTTTATTTCATGAATTATTACATACCAAATGATTTGATCGAATCGATTAACTTTGGGTCAAAGCTATCATCAAAGGGCCCAACACGACTCAAACCTGTGTTGTTTTATTTCAAACTTGCAAGTCAAAGTCACTGCCTTGACTCGCTCCGCCATTAATAAATATAATTAAGTATATTTATTTTTACATACATAACAGTATAATGTTTTTGCCATTTTTTACACCAAAAGCAAACGGTACTATTAATATTATATTTTTCACAAAAGGATTTTTTTCCTAAGTATACCAACATTAAAAAAAACACTTAAACTCCTATATAAAATATCTTTGAATAATTTCAATTAGACAGGTATACACATTGTTTTTTTTTAAATTGCTAACACTTTTATTTTTATAATGGCAATATTTTTAATTAAAAGCTACTTACAAGTAACCGTTAAAAAGTAACTTCAGTTACTAAATTAACAATATAACGGGTTTTATTTTTCATAAATGGCAAATATTCAAGTTTAACTCGGCGAGTAAGTATGGGGTGAAAAAAAGTTATATCAAGTAAGTAGGAGCCTGGGTTATTTATTATTTTTTAATTATATTGATTGCATTTTGTAAAGAAATTAATTATTTAATGGAATCAAAGGAAATAATTTATAATTCATCAAATAATATTCATTAATTGCTAATTGATAATGTAAATGCCTGTTTGTGACCAGCAAAAACAGGTTTGTGAATTGCATTAATTTTCAGAAATTTTATAATAAAAAATAAATAAAAAAATTAAGAAAAAATAAAATAAAAATCATACATAAAATATAAACTTCAAGGATGAGGTCATGCCATGAGGCTGACCGCCCATACTGTAAAAAATGGTTCACTTTGCCAATGTCACCAATGTTTCAGGTAAAGTCAGCAAGTCAACACCTCTGCGGCACTACAACAAGTGTCATAGACCCCTAGAGTCTTTAGAATCTAGGGAGTCTCCCGCACAGGATTTCTTAAAAAAAAAAAAAAAGAGTTCCAGGGATTATGTTCATTTGAGATTGGGTTTTTAAATTTTATTGATTGTAGAGGCATTAACTTTGTAATCGCTCATTTTAAAAGATAAAAAGTAAAAACAACTTTGTTTACGATTACTTTGAGTATAGTTTAATTCCACAACCGGTTTCGCAAACATCCGTTCGCATCATCAGGTGAAAGAAATGAACAAATTAAAAAATTCCCCTAATACACTTATCAATAACATATTAGTACCCAATCCATCCCCTCTGTTGATCATATTCCCAAGGAAGCAATTCCTAAGAAACGATCCAGATGACGCAAACTCCACACATGGCCGTCCTGCACCCCCTCCCTCCCCCATAGCCTCACACAATGACACCCTCTAAGATTGATTCCATTTCTAAGCCATTTAAGATTAATTTAACCGCCTGATGATGCCAACGGATGTTTGCAAAACCGGTTGTGGAATTAAAATATACTCAAAGCAATCGTAAACACAGTTGTTTTTACTTTTTATCTTTTGGGGTTTTTATATTGCAGGACCACATGCGGCATGTGTAAGCGCGAACTTATAATATGTGTCTGCTTATGGGAATGCATGTAATATATCCTTGCAACTTACACCCCTGGCCACAGCTGCTGAAGGAGCTAGTGTTACCAGAGGAAGATTGAAAGAAATACAACTTTTTGATTTGACCCGGGTACAACCATGAGATACCCGCGGGTCATACTCGCCGAGTTACTAATTATAGTATTTATTTACATAATTCATATAGTCACATAAATTTGCTCTAAAGAATAAAAATAAATCTGATTCTTCTCCGTCGTTTCAAAAGAAATGTAGATTGAAGAAACTTATTTTAACAGTGAGTGAATAACAGAACGTCAAGTTCAATACAACTTAAAATGTCAAACTGGATAATAACTCAAATGCCAAATTCTCTAACAATAAAACCGTCAGTGTAAATTTAACAGAAAACCTGAATTCTACTATGTACAAATTAGTTTTTATTTTTCTTCTTTCATTGCACTCTCTTCAATGGAGCTACAGGCCAGATTGACCCTTGCCCTGCTAAATACTGCGCCTCCCAGTCCCCTACAGCAGCCTGGAGAATACTCTCCCACCACAGCCCGGGCCACGCCTTTACAACCATTGTGTCAAAAGGGAGGATGTGATTTTCGCTGTCTGGCCATAAATTTTCTTGAGAAAGTTTGTACTTTTAAATAAATGAGTAACCCTTTAACTGCGGGTGACACGCATAGGCGTCAAGTGTAAACTTGCATACAGTGCGGCTGTCAATCATAGACGTCATCCAACTTTGAACTCATCCCTGACATCTGTGTTAAAGAATTTAAAAGTCTGCTAGTGAAATGCGCTGAACCTTTGTGATTTTATATTTTTAAGGGTATCTCTGTTACCACAGTGAACTTGTGACTTTTGTTCTTGAATAACTAATACATGTGACTGTGCACATAGTCTGTTCACAAGTGTCGTCAATCAATTAAGGTAGGAAACAATAAATATTTTAAAAATGTGCTTGAAAAAGTATTCCGAACTGGGGGTATTCATACAGCCAGAATATTCACACATCACCCTTGCAACTTCACTAATCTGTCCCCGCATCCTTGTCTGTGTCCCCGCTGAACACCTGCGCCACCATCCTGTAGAGAGCTTGCTTGAGGCGCTCTTTGAGGTGCCGGGAGTCCCAGCTCCTGCGACAGCGCTATGAGGCGGAGGACAGGTCGTCCTTGAGCCAGTGCGGGATGGTGCGGTTGCCCATCTTCTTGAGCAGCCTCACCAGCGCCGTGTTGTGGGACATGTAGTAGCGGTGCAGGAACTTGGAGGACTTAGTGTCCATGGGCGGGTAGCTCCTGCCCTTGGACTTGCCCAGGCACTTGGTGTGGTCGTTGGCCACCAGCTGGCAGAAGAAGCCTTTCTTTGGATCGTATCTGTTGTGAAATAATCAAGGATTATATTTGTTATGGTTTTATTTTAGAAATATCTATAAGTAAGAAAAACAATTCTTCCTTATTGCAAATCAATAATCAATTTAAAGGAAAGCAATTATTACAATCTTTTACAAAAACAAATAAGAAAAAAAAAAAAATTATATGACAATATTTGTAACCAATCTGCTCCTGAAGATGCCTCATTAGGCGAAAATGTTCGAGCACAAAAATTAATAAATACCTAAGTGAATTACAACTGTGTTTCCATTTGATTTTTTTAAATAATTAAATAAGAAAGAAATGGCCGCTTACTTGAGGAGCTTAGTGTAGTCGATGTACGGGGCTATTTTGAGGAATCTCTGCAGGGTGTTCATGACCTCCGCTGGATCCGACCTCAGCGCCGAGCCGTCTATGATGTGCAGCTGGTTGGGGACGTACTCGGCGAGCCAGCGATCCAAGTGGTGGCTGTACTTGCCGGGGTTCAGACAGCGATTTCTGGAAAGTTCAAATGACAATCAAGATCCATGCGTTTTATCAATTAAGTAATAACATAGAGGAGCCGAAACTAACTTACTGCATTGATACATACTATCTACCAGTTTTGTAGTCATGCAAAACATGTTTTTAACCTCTGGAGCGCCAGCGATTTTCTGCCTAATTCAGACACCCAACTCGTGGTTTTTTATATTAAATATCTCCAAAGATACAAAACATGTCTCCTGTGGGTTTTTTTATATCAAAAAACAATGAAGTAAAGTTTTTTTAGTGCCTACCAAAAAAAAAACTTTTGTGAAATTATTATTATACTCCATCATAATAAGATTATGGAAAAAAGATCGAGATTCTAAAAGTTAATGACCCTTTTTATTTACACAAAAAAAAATTGAGTGTGTTAGTGTTCTTCTTTCAACAAATTGTGGAATTCCGCTTTTTCAACAGTCGGTTTTCAAGTTCAACTTAAATATTATATTTAAAATACCTACAAACAAAAATGAATGCTTTGAATTTATTGGTGGATGGTTCTACCCAATAGCAGTACTTCATGCGATTTTTGATCTTATTGCTGAGTAAAAACTAAAGAAAAATGAAAAAAATCGCACGTAGTACTATGAGCGCGGATCCGTTTTCTAGAGCTTGAGGGGTTAAGTGGCAAATTTTATGCTTTCTTGCTTTCTCCATTTTGTGTTTTGACACCCAATTACAACACATGCCATAATGTCTTAAAATAATGCCTTTTTTCTTTAAAATTTGTCAATTTTGGGAAAGGTGTCGTTGGCAGTGATGACCTGGTGGAAGGCAAGTGAGGATTACCTGAGATCCCTGAGAGGTTTGGGAGAGGTGTCGTTGGCAGGGATGACCTGGTGTGAGGATTACCTGAGATCCCTGAGAGGTTTGGGAGAGGTGTCGTTGGCAGTGATGACCTGGTGGAAGGCAAGTGAGGATTACCTGAGATCCCTGAGAGGTTTGGGAGAGGTGTCGTTGGCAGGGATGACCTGGTGTGAGGATTACCTGAGATCCCTGAGAGGTTTGGGAGAGGTGTCGTTGGCAGTGATGACCTGGTGGAAGGCAAGTGAGGATTACCTGAGATCCCTGAGAGGTTTGGGAGAGGTGTCGTTGGCAGGGATGACCTGGTGTGAGGATTACCTGAGATCCCTGAGAGGTTTGGGAGAGGTGTCGTTGGCAGTGATGACCTGGTGGAAGGCAAGTGAGGATTACCTGATCCCTGAGAGGTTTGGGAGAGGTGTCGTTGGCAGGGATGACCTGGTGGAAGGCAAGTGAGGATTACCTGAGATCCCTGAGAGGTTTGGGAGAGGTGTCGTTGGCAGGGATGACCTGGTGGAAGGCAAGTGAGGATTACCTGAGATCCCTGAGAGGTTTGGGAGAGGTGTCGTTGGCAGGGATGACCTGGTGGAAGGCAAGTGAGGATTACCGGAGATCCCTGAGAGGTTTGGGAGAGGTGTCGTTGGCAGGGATGACCTGGTGGAAGGCAAGTGAGGATTACCTGAGATCCCTGAGAGGTTTGGGAGAGGTGTCGTTGGCAGTGATGACCTGGTGGAAGGCAAGTGAGGATTACCTGAGATCCCTGAGAGGTTTGGGAGAGGTGTCGTTGGCAGTGATGACCTGGTGGAAGGTGTAGTTGTTGGCCACTATGTCCCCGTGGTACTTTATGTGCTGGTACCATGAGTACGCCCTGAAAATATTGACCATATTTTTTTATAATTTCAATAAACAACTAATTTTATTGTTAAGAGTGTATGTGGCGCTAACAGTGTTTAAGCTTAAATGGGGTTTGCGTTGTCCATTGTAATTATTTATGTGACCAGCCCCATGGAGGTAGTAATTCAAAGGAGTAGCTATGAATGTGATTTAGTTCCAATCAACATGATGCACTATCTTTGACACCATACATTGTTTATAGTGCTGTCTCACTCACACATGAAATGTTTTTTCCATTTTCTATGTAAGCAAGGTATCTCCACTCCGTCTTCAATCTATGTACATATTACCATTGAAACCATGAAATCACCATGGCAACAGTATCTGTTACTAGGGTTGTTGAAAGAATGAAAATATCTGATAAATTTCAAGTACGAAAAATGCTGTTGAGGGGGGGGGTGGGGGTAGACACGCGATTTGATAGATGGGTGGCCACACATAGACCCCCTCTTACTACTTGTAGACCTCCATTTTTATGTCAGGTCAATATAGACCCCCATCGAGTATTCCGAAGACCCCCAGGGGTCGATATTGACCACTTTGAGAATCACTGTACTAAAGCAAGAAGAAACTTGCTGCAGTTTACCTCTTGGCCGGGGATATGAGGATGGTGACCAGCTTGGCATTGGGCAGCAGGGCGTGCGCCCTCTTGGGCACCAGCTCCCCGTCAAAGTAAGTGGCCGACTTCTCAAACGTGTAGCGGGTCAGGTTGCCCTGCAGCGGGGGGAAGAAGTTCATGTACCTGCAAATTAACAAATAATGAGTTAATTCAGATGTTATAATGTACATGTTAATTATCCATGCCCGGTTGATAGCTCAGTTGGTAGAGTGGTGGCATTCTATGCCGTGAGCTTGGGTTCGAATCCCGCCGAGAGTGTCAGAAATGATTTCCTGTTTCAGTGTTTATTTCAAAACTTAAATAAAAAAACCGGCAAAGTTTACTCAGCCTTCACAAGAAATGAGAACCAGCCCCCCCAGAAGCTGAGAAACCCCCACTTCAACTGAAAGTGGTTGGTGTGAGGCCAGCCCCCTTACCCGTAAAAATAAATAGGTCCTGAATCGCCACATGCGACCAACGTAGGCAAGAAGTTACACTATATGTGTAGCTTAGTTGCGTTTTTTAATAGCACAACTACAGCATGTGTAAACTTTAGGCCAAACCTATGGCGTTTTCAATTTTTTTTAAGTTCTCTGAAAAAACTGAGTCACTGCTGCCTCCTTGACCCTACCATTTAGTAGACAGAATTTAGTCTACTCCCGCTTTATGTAGGAAATAGACAGGCAAGCCTCACCAGTCCAGTCCCTTGTAGTAGTTGTTGTCGTTGAAGAACTGGATCTCCTCGTAGGTGGTGGGGCTGGGCAGGTTGCTGGCTAGCGCGGGGTGCAGGCTGAGGAAGGAGGACAGCGCCGTGGTGCCGGTCTTCTGCGGCCCGATCACCAGGAAGTGCGGCAGCGCGGAGCACGACTTGTTGCGCGACCAGATGCGCTGGTGACGCACGTCGTCACACGGGTTCTGGAACATACATACATCAGGAATATTCTCACACATCATTTTTAAATTTTATAAACTACGCCAGTTTTGCAAAAACGCAATCATTTACCCTCTGTTGAGAACGAATTATCATACTTTTGGCAAATATTATGCAAAAAAGTTATCATGTGTCGCTTCTGCAAATCAACAATTTCGTGGGAGAGAAAAGATTCCTGCGAAAAGCCTTTGCACGGTGCAAAAACCGGGAAATTGGGCAGTGTTATGGCTGGGGCGGCCAAGTGGGCTGATCTTTCTAGCGTGTTTGGAATAGAACAACGTTGGTTCGATCCCCTGAACTTTGATTCTAGTTTAACAGATGTGACTGGGTAATTGTTAATTTAATAATTCATTAAAATAAGCAATAATGAATATTATTTGATGATATTAATACCTGTTTCTGGCCAGGCAAAATAGGTTGGTGAGTTGCATTCCTCTTCACAAATCTATTTTATTAAAACGAATAACACAAAAGATAATCAGAACTGTCTTGGATCATCCCAGGAGACTTCAATCGTGACATCTATCTATCTATAATCTATCTATAATCTAAGTTGCAAGGATATATTCATTTAAAGCTCTCAGATGTATGCCCACAAACCAACAAGTGTAGTTCGCGCTTACAAATGCTGAATGTGTACTTACAAATCAATAAGGAAAATACTTCAAGGAGTGAAGCTGTTGCTAGATTGGGGTAAGATTGATTGACCAAGCTCGTAAACACCTCTGCGGCACTACAACAAGTGTCATAGAACTCTAGAGTCTTTGAAATTTAGGGAGTCTCCGGTACAGAATTTTTTAAATAAAAAATTAAGCGCGATGAGGCATCTCACCCCCCAGACAGGATCGGCCTCCTCGGGGTACAGCTGGAAGTATCTGTCAGCCAGCTGGATGGGCCCCGCTGAGGACAGCTTCACATTGGTCCAGCAGCGGATGAACTTCAGCACGGACTCAAATGTGTACAGGGCCAGGCGGTCGTTGCCGTAGTTGGACATGTGCGTCATGAAGATGTTTATCTGGAACATCACAATATGAACAAGCACTTAACACCATTGATGTATAATATCTGTAGAAATTATTTTAATGAGAATCTAATCTAATTTAATCTAAGTTGCAAAATATAAGTGACACATTATATGCATTTTCACAAAACAGACATGTTTAAGTTCGCGCTTAAACATGTCGCATGTAGTCCTACAATATAAAAACCCGAATCTCAAATGAACATACACCCTGCAACTCCTGCCGAGCTTCTCTGAAACAGGGGTGACATTTGCAAAGTGAACCATTTTCTACAGCATGGGTGGTCAGCCGCTTACCAACCTATAAGTCAAGACATTATATTATATAGAGGAAGACTGAGAAAGTAGTCCGTAGTCCAGTGGTAACACTTGGGACTCGTAAATGGAAGGTTTTGGATTTGAATCCTGGCGGAGCACAAAAAAATTACCATTTCACTCATTCCATGAAACGGGTGTTACAGATCGTACGCATATAAGATTAAAAATCTCTAGTATTTTGTATGACAGGGTATTAGTAATATTCACTTAACACATACCTTTTACACTACTAGTGATGACACAATAGTAAAAGGATGGCTAATATTTGTAAAAAAAGACTAATTGAAACTTAAGTACCCGTTACGGGTGTTACTCAGTTTTTCCCATACTTCCTGGGTACACTGACATAATTGCATTTTTCTGCGAATTTTCAAAGAAAGCTTATATTTTTTCAACTGAAATTGCAAAACTTAGTATATTATATTTCTAAAACATTACTCAGTTTTCATGCTGAGTGATTATTCTTTTTAATTTTAAATTTTGAAAATGTAACGGGTGTTACAAGCTTTTGTTACGGGTGTTACGAGTACGAAATAAAGCAACGGTTTTAGGAAATAATACTGTAGCTTTATTAAAGTAATAACAATAATAATGGGAAAATACAAATAAATAATATTTATAGCCATTTTCTTCATTTTTCATACGAATCCGGTGTTCCGATTCGGTGTTACATCCGGTTTTCATACACACTTGACCGGTCCGTAGCTCAGTGGTAACACTGCGGACTCTGAATGGAAAGGTTGTAGGTTTGAATCCCGGCGGAGCACAAAAAATATACCATTTATATTTTCAAATTTGCTCTTCGCTTGGTTGAAAAATTCATACACTTTTACCAATGACCAGTCACCAAAGGTCCATCCAGCCTTACAGCAACTGGGTCTTGCTTGAGTATTGGCGCTCTGTAGCAACGACCGAGCTCGTACACCTCTGCGGCACTACAAGTGTCATAGACCCCTAGGGTCTCTAGAATCTAGGGAGTCTCCCGCACAGGATTTCTTAAAAAAAAAAAAAAACATCCACAGCACAAGAAAATTCATAGTAAGTACGATTTCCTTTGGTGATGACTTATAGGTTGGTATGAGGCTGACCACCCATACTATAAAAAATGGTTCACTTTGCCAATGTCACCCCTGTTTCAGGGAATTTCGGCAAGAGTTGCAGGGCTTATGTTCATTTGAGGTTTGGATTTTATTTGTAAGTACACAATCAGCATTTGTAAGCTCGAACTACACGTGTTTGTTTGTGGGCATACATCTGAGAGCTTTGAATGAATATATCCTTGCAACTTAGATTATAGATAGATAGATTATAGATGAGGGCTGGATTGGGTAGAATACTTATTATGTTTTCGAAGGGGATGTCGGGGATGACCTTTTCATTGCAAATAAATATTTTTGCAGATTCTCTAGCCACCTTAAAAAACATTATTCTTACTTCTCCATCTCACACCACTTTGGCATACACCAGCATATTTGTATAGAATACTTCGCTTACGAATGCCTTCAGGAAGTATCTTGGCCAGTATGAAAACACCTGGTTGAATGTTTTTGACTTGTGTGGCACTAAAGCGAATCGTTCCGCTTCATCTTCTGAATCTGTACATATGTCGGTGTATGGAACTTTCTCAGCATTAAGTCCTGAACATCCAGGCTGTAAAATTTCTTCAGCTGTAGGTAATGTTTTTCAGCATTGCTACGGGCTGCAAATCTTCGTCGTCCCAGATGTCACAATTTGTGTCCATGATGACTGTTTTAACAGCGTTTCTGATGTCCTGCCAACCAATATGGCTGGGGCGTTTACTCAACTTAAGCGAAGTTGGGATTTACAATCCATTCTAATCAAAATTTTAACAGAAATGTATACTACATGTAATATTTAGGCAATTTTGAGATAATGCTAAACGCCAACATAGACTGGTAACACTATAAAATACTACTTGGTTATATTTACAAGTAAATACAGTAATAAAAAAACACATTACCAAGACAATATATTTACGTAACACCCGTAATGTCACGGGTGTTACAAGATTTTGAATTTAAATAAAACACCTTAGATTATGTTTACATCAAAACTCGATGTATTTACAAATAAGTTACAAACATACCCTTACTTTCACAAAGCTTGACCTTAATTACTTGTAAAATGAAGTAATGAAATTAACTTTTACCTGTTTTGTGTAACGGGTGTTACTTTGACGCTGATCTGTCGGAAATACCTTTTAATAATTGAAATTCGAACTTTTATAACATAACAACCACTCTCATATGAAGTTCTGGAAATTTCCCAAACTAGTGAAGTGTCGGTGTCACTGTAACATGACAGTTAGCTGTATGATAGTTGCCACTGTCTGGTATTATAAATCTCCTTTATAATCCCTTACACGTTGCTCAACTTTGACATGGTAGAAAAATTATAAAACCAACATAAATGTCTTGTTTTTCTTTCGCATATATAAATTTACATCTTTTTCTATTATACTAAAAAATAAATGACATTGATTGTGCAACTTTGTTTGTGAGGCATACGGTAGCGTTTTTCATGGAATGAGTGATTTATATTTTCAAATTTCCTCTTTGTTGGGTAGAACAATTCAAAAGCCTTTACTAAAGACTGGTCATCAAAAGGTCCATCCAGCCTTACAGCAACTGGGTCTTGCTTGAGAATTGGCGCTTTATACAGCGACGTCCAAGCTTGCAGAGGGCTCTTGAGGTGTGATACACACAAAGACAGCGCTCACCAAATAAATCAGCCTAATTTTTTAATTTTTTTTAAGGAAGGATGAGTTAGGAAGAATTGGGAACGTTGTCATGACGAAAGTATCCTTAACCAACCAGAAACAGGCCGTAAGTCCTGTGACTCCCATCTCATCCTGACTCACTCTATTTCACAAATTACGTTTTTTTGACCAGGAACACATGTTATTTTGATGCAGATTGTAGTTACCGGGTTGTAGAGGATGGTCTGGAACAGCTCCCCGCCCTGTATGGACTCGTCCAGCTTGTCCCGGCCGCCCGGGTACCTATCTATGAGCATGGTGTGCGTGAACAGGCCGCACGTCTGCCGCGGCAGCACCTTGATGCCGCGGTGGATGAAGCCACGGCGCAGCCTGGAACACCAAGCAACACACATATTACACTAAAAACTTGCTTATTGGTTAACATTAGGTTAAAAGAAAAGTTGGAATGCTCAGTCTTTTTTATCGATAAATAATCACAGAGCTTGTTCTCATGAGCTATAATAATATATCTATAATCTAAGTTGCAAGGATATATTCATTTAGAGCTCTCAGATGAATGCCCACAAACCAACATGCGTAGTTCGCGATTACAAATGCTGAATGTGTACTTACAAATAAAATCCAAGCCTCAAATGAACATAAGCCCCACAACTTTTGCCGACCTTCCCTGACACAGGGGTGACATTGGCAAAAAGAACCATTTTTTATAGTATGGGTGGTCAGCCTCATACCAACCTATAAGTTAAGGCTCCATTCATTAATCCCTCCCCTCGCATTTCAGAAAGGGAAACTCGTAGTACGACTCTCATTCATCCCTTTGCAGTCAATCTCAATGCTATGAGAACTTGGTGTTTTCATGATTCATTCCTTTGCCAAACTGCCGTTTATGGAATGATCTACCAGTATCTATGTTCCCTTCCCAATTTAATCCGGTTTTATTCAAAACCAACATCAATAGCTACATCCTTGCAGTGCTTCACGACAGAAGCAACAATTCACTCAACTTCTTGGGCATACCAGACCAGAGATGTCTGCCATACTCGATAATGGGGCGGATTTGGGATTTATACAGAGTCAATAACTGGGCTGAAGTAAAAAACCTGCGGGCTCTGTATAGTATGCCGAGTTGCCGGAAAGCGGAAGTTGTGCGAGACTCAATAGCATCATGGTATTTTAACTCTGATGAAAGAGAAACAACGAGATTCAGTACCTAGCAGGCCTTAGATGAGGGTACTCCTCTGTACTGGTGACCTTGACGCCCCAGATCCTCTTCCAGGCGGAGTAGAGCAGCTCGTGTGCGGGATACACACCGGAGTGGTGCGGGGAGACGGAGTAGCCGGCGTCCACGGGGATGCGGTAGGAGCGGGCAAACTCCCGGTTCAGGATCATGTCCTGCTCCAGCTGCGTTAGGTTGTCGTACAGGTGCGGCTGCTGGTGGTTCCACATGTGGGAGAACCTGCAAGCAACAACTGAACTCAACTTGTGCGTAGCGGCTTCATCCTCAGCCTGGCTCAGCAATCATCAGGTTTTATTTAAGTACAACAATAATGCAAAGCATTTTTGCTCATCTTTAAAAAATAAAATGGAGGAGCACACTGTCTCGCAAAAGTTTGGAAATTTTTGATAAGGGGCCGTCCATAAATTACGTCATCGATTTTGGCCGATTTTGGCCGATTTTCGACCCCCCCCCCCCTTACAATCATCCTATAGTCATTATCTAATGACCCCCCTCCCCTCTTGCTGTAATATTGAATGAGCTTAATAATTAATAATGTTATATTACTTACATAACATTTTGTATATTTTGTAGAAATTGGTGTTTACAAGAACGACGTCACTTTTCGTACTCCTACATCATTTGCCATCATCCGCAGACCAGACTCCCCCCTCCCTTAATGCAAATGACGTAATATATGGACAGCCCCTAATCAATTATCGACCAAATATTGACACGGCTAATGGAGTACTTAGATAGAGAGATGATGATGATGATGATGGATGATTTCTTTCCTGTGGCGCCATTTAATGGTCCAGGACCATCTCAAGGGCGCCATGGCTTCTCGAGAAAAGTAGTGTCTTCAGTTCCTTTCTGAAGGTGGCAAGATGTTGCACTAAGTTTGACTGGTCCGCAATCTACTAGTTAACACTTCTGAATCTCTCTTCTCTCAAACTTTGTGCAGATTAGGGTAATTGCACTTTTTTATTTTATTTCATAAAATGGTAGGCTATGTTTTTTAAAATGCATTTGCGTTTTAAAACAAATTATATGTGGCTTAGTTTTTAAATTATAGCTCTTTAAAATTTGCGTATTTTCCATTTCCGCTAAAACAGGTCATTTCTTTATTCGGGCGGATATGACGTCAGATCTTCGGAGTTTCGGTGTCAAATGGCCCAGGTAGTCAGTTTGACAGCGACATTTGTCGTGAAAATGACAACAAACGTCCCCAGCCGTTAACATTGCTTTTTTGGCGGGATTCAAATTCTCCGCATTTTATTTTTCAAAATTATCAATGATATCTTTATTTTTACTATTTAAAAATATATGGTTGTGATCCTTGAAATGTACTCTACACAATATTATTTTCAACCGTTTTCCCTACCACTGCAACTACCCTATTTAACTTAAACGATCTCTTGCTAAATTGTAATCAAGGTGTAAAATAATAGTATGAACTATTAATAAAAAGTGTTACAGTCGTTATTTGGAAAAAAAAAATGCAACTAAGCTACACATATAGTGTAACTTCTTGCCGCGTTATCCCCGAAGGGGTCGCATGTGGCGAGTTGAACCTATTTATTTTTACAGGTAAGTGGGCCGGCCTTACGCCAACCACTTCAGTTGAAGTGGAGGAAGATTTATAAAAAAACCCAGTGCCTAACAACATGATGGACAAATCCAGCCATTTAAGCGCATCCTCGCCACATGAGCGAAGCTTTGGTCACTTCGCACCCAATAAAGTTTAACCAATTACGTACCACATAAATTTGTCCACATTCTGCAGGATCATGTCGTCGCCCCTGTTCTCCTCATCAGTCCCGTGATGGAAGTACTTCCCGCTGAAGCCCAGGTTGAACTTGAAGCCTGGCACGTCCTGCCGGATCCTGGCCTGCGTGGACAGCATGGCCTGCACGTCGTCAGTGCGGAGACGAGTTCCTGCAATGTTGTATAATGACATTACAATATTTGTTTACACAGCCATGGAGGCAGTAATTCAATGGACTGGTTACCAATGTGATTTAGTTCCAATCGACGTCCGGTCGATAGCTCAGTTGGTAGAGTGCTTGCATTCCATGCCGTGAGCCCGGGTTCTACGCGTTTTACGGGATCTGTTGTTTTTTTTTTAAGACACCCTGTGCGGGAGACTCCCTAGATTTCAGAGACTCTAGGGATCTATGACATTTGTTGTAGTGCCGCAGAGGTGTTTACGAGCTTGATCGTCGCTACAAAGCACCAATACTCAAACAAGACCCAGTTGCTGTAAGGCTGGATGGACCATTAGTGACCGGTCTTAGATAAAAGTTTTATGAACTTATAACCCAGCGAAGAGCATATTTGAAAATATAAATGGTATATTTTTTGTGCTCTGCCGGGATTTGAGCCCACAACCTTCCATTAGCGAGTCCGAAGTGTTGCCAGTGGACTATGGACCGGTCATTGGCAAATTCATTCACCAAAATGATTGTTGTGCTTTACCTCTTTCTCCAACAAATATGTCATCAACATCCACCAGGATCATCCTGTCCAGACTTAGACTGAGTTGTCCGTGGCTCAGGTAGCTGAGGGCGTCCAGGAACAGTAAGCGGTGGAGCCAGAAGCGAAGTCCGTGGCCAAAGATGACACGCTGTATGGAGTCCAGGCGACCGTGGTCCTGAATGACAGTCACAAGGAGGGTCTTGTTGCCTGCAATACAATAAAGAATGTTAAATATTGTAGTGCAATACCGATCAATGAATTCAAAATTATCTAGGAGATGTACAGACAATGATATAATAGAGGTGGAATATTTCAAATTTCTTTCAGCGAAATGACCTCACAGGTGTAGGTGACTAGGGTTCTTCAGCGAAGTGACCTCACAGGTGTAGGTAACTAGGGTTCTTCAGCGAGGTGACCTCACAGGTGTAGGTAACTATAATAGTTTTTTACACCCTTGGTGGGATCAAACCCTAAGAAGCTGTTTGACATCTCTCTTCACTCCATCCTCTCGCAGCCTGGACCTCCCTAACAGTTCTTCAACTTGGAAAATAATTAAATATCTAACTTTGAGATAATCCGGAATATTCCTGGTGACCCACTCCAAATACCACATACTCCCGTCTTCCCGATTCACCATGAAAACGATTTAAGGTATTTTTATATGTAACCTTCAGGATAATCCGGAATATTCCTGGTGGCCCACTCTACTGGCTCATATGTGGAGCTGTTGGGCTGGAAGGTGGTCCAGTCATCCCCTGGCAGGCCTCCCCAGGCTGTCTCTCCAGGTTTAGTCAGTCGGAGAACAGGACTGGCAGGGTTGAGGGTGGCATCCTGGAACAAACAAACAGTTAATACACGGAAGAAGAGATCAACAGCTCAATTGACAGTCCCACCCTGTTGGAGGGCTACAGGTTGTATGTGCCTGACAACTACACCCGAGGGCGAGGACATGATCTATTTCATGTACCGAAAAGCCGTACTGATGTCGTGGCGCAACACCCTGTGACTCAGAGTATAAAGCGTAATATAGACATTTTTGAGTGAAATTTATAAAGATTTAAAAATCTTGCAATAGAGTTCCTCCCAGCGTGTTGATAGCTGTGAGGGTGCACTGTAATTAGAGTGACCTGTTGTGCACAAAATAAACTTTTGCATCAGTCAGTCATCAAGAGAATTGACTACATTGTTTGGAGACCACGCATTCGGCATCGCAGAACAACCCACGTGGAATCGGCTGCCCCCAGATTATTATTATTATATCAGGCTAATTTATTTCAAATTACAAATAACAAAAGAGCGCCGTTTTTGTGTGTCACACCTCAAGGGCCCTCTCTGATCATGAATAAGACTTTCTAAAAAGATGTGTCTTATGTGCTCCGAGAAATACACCCACAGATTTGGAGTTCTTCACTCCAGGTGGTAGTCTGTTCCACTCCACCGGACCCGCAACATGGAAAGCGCGGTCTCCGAAATTTGTATGAATCTGACGGCGTGGCTGAATCAAATTGACTGCTCCATCGCCCCCAGATGCATGTGACAAGAAAAGTGTAGAGTATTTCAAACAAGGATGAAGAGCTACTTCAACGCAGAAAGTGCCGTGACATAAGTCACAAAACGGCGCTCTACAACATCTTCATCATTTTCATTTATTTTTTGTTTTAGAATAATATTTGCTGAAAGCATGACTTGACTGTGAAAACATGAAAAAATATTCCATAGCACATTCAAATAAAGAATCTATACTTGGAAATTTGAACAGATGGCAAAATATATAAATCAAAAGTGACAATATTATTTATGTCTTTATTTAGGGAGTATACAGAAATCTATTGATGTCAATTTGTTAACAAGCAAAAATAGTCTTTACGGTTATGCACATAAATGTCTAATTCATTTGCTGATAATGAAACAGAATAAAATTTGGTAGGGTGAAGTTATCAGTTGTTGGATACTTACAGTGGTATCCAAAAACATTTAATTCATAGACAATTACAGATCACTGTTTTTCTTGCATGCAAAATTAACCTGTCAGGGGACGAACTTCAAAGAAAAAAGCTCATTATATAGATAACCTGACTTACGCTACCCCGCTTTACGCAAATTCGGAGATACGCGATATAATTTCGCGCATCGGCGTATTTGATTTACGACAAGTTCAATCATGTTCCATGTGGAATAACAATTCAGCCTCAGATCCTGAACAAATCAATGCTATAATAGAAGAAGTGATTGATATATTCGATCGACTTATGCGGTCCCACCTATTGCATAAGTCCGGAGTATTACTGTATGTACTCAATTGAGAATGTTTGCCTTCGTATAAATTTTAAAGTGAGGCGCCAAAATACAAGTACCATAAAAAAGTGTTCATTTTAAGAAAATGCATGACAAACGAGCACTGTTGTTTTGCAATGTTAAAAAAACACAAGTACAAAAATAACACTTCATGCAGGCTTGTGTGGCAAATAAAAAAGCTTACTTTGTCCAACCAATAACCCAGTCACCTTATTCAATAATTTATTATTGAAGTAAAAAAAATACAAAACCAGTACATACTTACATGATATTATTCTAGAATCAGAAATAGATCATATAAATACTGAAGGAAAATGTGTTTTCCTTCAGTTTTACATAATCTCTGATAGAATAAAAACAGTATCTTTTTATACATAACAAAATGCTGACATTCAAGATTGTTTTTTTCTTCCTGGCGACATTTTTAATGGTAGACCAACTTTTTCTTTCATAATAATAATAATATCAAATCTAATCTAAGTTGCAAAGATATGTAACAATAAGGATTCACATTTTATGCATTTTCACAAGCAGACACATATAAAGAATGAAAAAAACGAATTTTACTGACCGTAAGACCAAAAGAGAAGAACGATTTTCTCTACGTTTCATCTTCTCTTTTGCACGGTCAGTAAAATCCGTTTTTTTCATTCTTTAAAATGTCTAACGACCGTAATCATAATTTAAAATCTTTAAAGACACATATAAGTTCAAACATGCCGCATGTGGACCTATAATATAAAAACCCAAATCTCAAATGAACATACACCCTGCAACGATTGCCGACCTTCCCTAAAACAGGGGTGACATTGGAAAAGTGAACCATTTTCTACAGCATGGGTGGTCAGCCGCATACCAAACTTAAAGTCAAGGAACATACACAACAAGTTACATTTTTAAAATAAAAAAATAATAATATGTATGGACATCAAAACTAAAACATAATACAAAATTATAATTTAAAACATCCCTAGTCCTAGCCGCCAACATTACAGATAAACCGCCATTTCAATGATCACAAAATTAACCAGATTTTTGCTTTGTTCTAGTTCTTTGATTCGGCAGATTCCCGGCTCAGGGCCGGTCCCCTGCCGACTGTGACTCCTCCATGGATTCTGTTGGGTCGCGACAAGTTCTGCGCCAAATACCCCACGGACACCATCAGGAACTGTCCCTGCTACAACGACTGCAAAGGTTTCTGCAAGAGGCACGCCATGTGGAACCTGCCAGGGTGCCTCAAGTGCTGCGAAAGATGGTGCCCCGAATAGACATCATCTCATCAGTATCTCATACAGGGTTTCGCAAGGCCCCGTATTATAAAAAAAAAACAACATGTCCCACTATATTTTTCCTCATTGCTTCAATAAAAAACACAAATTATTTGTACGATATTTATTTCACATGATTTATTACTTTTAATGGGATGTTTGCCGTTGCACTTTTTGAATCAGTTGGTCGATATCAGGTTCTGTTTTTGACAGAGCTACCATCAAATCATTCTCGACTGCAATACAATTTCGCTGCTTAGTCTTAATTTGCAATAATGCTGAAAATCCGGTTTCGCATAACAAAATAGTGGCAAAGCGTATAGTTAGTTCCGCCGATTGGAACTAGGTGGCGCCACTAAATCTGTGTGTAAGTGTTTTAAATAATAAACAATGATAAGATTTAGAGATTTAGATAAGTAATGAGATACAAATGTCCGAACACTTCATGCCCCCCCTAAGATCTCTCTACGTCCCTGCGGTGGAGCACGCCCTACGGGTTGGGAAGTCCTGATCTAATAAATAGTTACTTCATAATGTTAAAAATCTACATACCTATAACAACTTTTCAAAATGAATATTCCTTTCATTTCTTTTTTCCATTCAAAGTGTCTGCTTGTATATTTGTATTATACTATATGTATTTCTAATCTAATCTAATTTAATCTATTTTTTTATAAATTCAATTAGAAAAACAAAGTTATACCTCTCTTTTATTTTATTTTTTTGCTCAAACGTTTTCGCCTAATAAGTCATCTATCTGCATGAGCATAATTGTTAGAAATATTTTCACACATTAAGTAATTTTCAAAAAAAAATTTTTTTCAAAAAGAAAAAAAAGTTGATTAAAACATTGTTTTTCCAATTGAATTTATAAAAAAATTCAATGGACTTTTACTGTGTCAACAGAGATACCCTTAAACATATAATCTAATCTAAGTTGCAAACATATGTAACATTGATCCATAGTCTAGTAGTTAACACCTCTGACTTGTAAATGGAAGGTTGTGGGTTCGAATCCCAGCAGAGCATAAAAAAATACTATTTATATTTTCAAATGTGCTTTTCTCTCGGTGAAAACTTCATATAGGTACCTTTACCAAAGACCGGTCACTAAAGGTCCATCCAGCCTTACAGTAAGTCTTGCTTGAGAATTGGCGCTTTCTACAGCGACGACCAAGCTTGCAGAGGGCTCTTGAGGTGTGATTCACACAAAAACAGCGCTCACCAAATAAATCATCCTTATATTATTATTATTATTATTATTTATACACCAGAAGCGTGCCTATGACTCTAAAAGCAAGTGGTTAGATGTTACTTAATGAAGCTAATAGCATACATCGGGTGGCAGTCCTTGTGGGTTTGTTGTTAAATCATTCATAGCGTGAAGAATAATAATTAATTTAACTAAGACTTTAGACAGGCTTACTGTGAATCCACTGCAAATGCAGCTTAGCAAAAGGAAGCATTGATTTTAGTCGTTGGTCCATGGTTCACCTTGAGTCTCTGGTTGGTGTGTATGAAGAGCGGGAAGCCCTTCATCTTGGCGCCGACCAGCGTCTCCTCCGTGGGGCTGACGAAGCCCACAATGCCCACGGAGTACTCGCGGCAGTACTTGTCCAGCAGCTCGCGGTTCCACTTGTCCATGGTGAGGTACTTGTGCAGGTTCTCAAACACTATCACGCCGTAGCGGCCCTTGTCCAGGTTGGTCAACACGGGCAGGCTCTTGCCCGACACTTCCACTTTGTATCTGTAAACACAAAAAGGGGGATACTGTAGCATTAGCAGGCTGTTGTCTCTTGCCCCACTCTTCTCTTACAAAATCATTCCTCACCCTATCACTCATTTTCCCAGCCATGCTTCTTAGAAAGTCTATTTCAACAGTATGGACCTTACTAATTTCACTTTCATTCACCGTCCAGGCTTCACTTTCATACATCAAGGTGGCTATAAGCATGCCACTGTGTATCGCCAATCGAGCATTCTGCATCTTTAGATATTTTTTGTTTTTTGGCGATACAAGCTGTGGCACCCAGTACACACCTGCCTTTCATTATTCTTCTTTCAAGTTCACCTTTCATTCTTCTATCTTTTTCAACCTTACTTCCCAAGTAAACAAAGTCATTTACCACATCAACGTTCATTCCATTTATTCTTAATATAAATTTCATTCAAATAAATTTCATAAATTTCATATTTTCATAATTTCTTTGGCTATGTCAGTATGTTAGTTTTTTAATATTGCAGGTGCCATGGATTACATTTTTTTTTGTACCCATGGAATTCAGAAGTGAGAATACAGTTTACATGTGCAGTTCTTTATAGTTTAGATTGTCAGTGTTATGGCCGAGGGGGCCAAGTGGGCTGATCTTTCTAGCATGTTTGGAATAGAACAAAGTTGGTTCGATCCCCGCTTGGGTCATTTGACCTCTCCATAACTTAGATTCTGGTTCAATAGATGTTATCTGTTTCTGGCCAGGCAGAATAGGTTTGTGAATTGCATTACTCTTCACAAATTTATTTAAAAAAAAATATATATATACACATATATTGAATTTCGAGATGGGCGATATAATATGTCGATGTATCAAAAGTACCGTTTTTTTTTTAATTGAATACATCAATATTTTTTTAGTATCAAAAACGTTTTTTTTTCTTCAAATGCGTAATAATGCCATTTTCATTTAAAATTAATCCATTTTAGCGATCACAATATTTATACTGCGTGTTATCTGTCAACTGGCAGCCTTTATTATTCGCAATAGTACCAACTTTCTAGGAACATTTTTACATACGCCCGAGTTTTTTTGTACACATGGAAAATATGCAACTGAGAAGTTCTTTGTTCTCTTTCTTAGTAATGACCATTTTCGTAAGTAAGTTGAAACAGATGTACCTATAATGTCTATTTTCCTTAAAATAATTTCTAGTCCATAGATGACCGGTCCGTAGTCCAGTGATCGGAGGATAAAAAAAATACTATTTATATTTTCAAATATGCTCTTCGCTGGGTGAAAACTTCATATACCTTAACCAAAGACCGGTCATCAAAAGGTCCATCCAGCCTTACAGCAACTGGGTCTTGCTTGAGAATTGACGCTTTCTACAGCGACGACAAAGCTTGCAGAGAGCTCTTGAGGTGTGATACACACAAAAACAGCGATCACCAAATAAATCAGCCTAATTTTTTTATATTTCTCTTATCATAAGTCAATACCAGCAACCGATGCACAATTGTATATTGTTGCAGACTCTGATGTATGGAAGCGAGTCGTGGACGGTGAATGAAAGAGAAGTAAATAAGGTATGCACCGTAGAAATGGCTCATTTGAGAAGTATGACAGGAAAACATGTTATGTTATTTTACTAAATAACATATAAAAGAACATTCTCGAAGTGTGCAGTACCTATGTGTCGTGGGCCGAACAGAGCCGAACGGTCACGGAAGCAGCCGGACTGCGCCGTGGGATCTGATCGGGCTGTCGATTATCGCTCGGCAGTCCTGGGCCAGACGTCGGCGACAAAGCACCAAGCACCCAAGCAACGGAGCTCCCTCCCCTTCTACTTGGAGCATCCGCCATCCAAGGCACTCGCCTTGTGGACCAGAGACGGGTGCATAGGAGCGCCCACTCAGGGGCTCCAACGTGTGGAGGCGTCCGCCTCGTGAGCCGCCGCCCGCTAGCCTGGGGCGCTGCCCCAGGCCATTCAGTTCGGAACTCCAGTCAACAGAGTAGGGAGTGTTTTAGTGACAAGGTACAGGTCGGGCCATTCCCTTATTTCCCCTTTTTTCCCATATTACTAAAGTAAATAAACCCTTATTTGTTCATGTTAAACTTATCTTTTAATATACAACCCTTCCCAAAATACAAGTAAGCAACACAAGGAAAGAACCCCACGCGCTGAGAGTGATGCTGATGAGAGCTAGCCGGATGTAAGTATCCTGGAGATGCCTTTCCATCTTAACATAACAAACACTGAAAGATAGAGTGAGAAATGAATGGGTTCTAAATGAATGCGGAGTAAAAGAAAGTGTGAAAGTAAAAGTTCAAAGAAGTGTAATGCGATGGTTTGGACATATTGAAAGGAATGTAATAGGTAAGCGTGGAAGGAGAAGACCTAGGAAAGAATGGATTGATCAGATAAGTGAGATTGCGTACGAATGGAATTTACAGAGTGGAAATAAGAGAAGAGCGCGCATAAAAAGAGTGATGAAACTAGATGCAAATGAAAGAAGTATGCAAGGACAGAGTCAAGTTGAGGCACTTGTGTGGAGGTACCGGCCACCCCTAGAGGAAAAGCGGCAGGATACAAGAAAAGACGAGATATTTATTTTTTCAGAAATTTCGATAGTTTTTAAAAATCTTGACATATTTTTTGTCATTTTTTCAAATATCGATATGCTTCACTCAATCGCTTGTCCCTATTTGTAGTATACGTTAAGTGGCGAAGGGTGCCATACAACTCGATTCCCATCGGTTTCCCTTTTAAAATGAGGCAAAAATGACAATAAAGTAGACTGCATGGTTTCAATGGGGAAAAATACGTATTGTTTCTTTGGTTTTAAATGTATTTTTTTATAAGGATAAAAGAAAAACAGCTTTGTTTTCGATTACGTGAGTATATATATTTTTATACCACAACCGGTTTCGCAAACATCCGTTTGCATCGTCAGCTGGTTAAATTAATACTAGTATTAATTTGCATCTTCAGGTGGTTAAATTAATACTAGCATTAATTTAAAACCACCTGACGATGCAAACGGATGTTTGCAAAACCGGTTGTGGTATAAAAATATATATCGAAAACAAAGCTGTTTTTCTTTTATCCTTAATGATGAACGATTACAAAGTTAATGCCTCTATAAATCAATAAAATTGTATTTTTTTATACTTTGTGCCTATATTTTTTAACTACTTTGTTGCCTCATTTTAAAAGGGAAGCCGATGTGAATCGAGTTGTATGGCACCCTTCGCCACTGGGATGTATTGAGTTAGTTGGCTTTCCTTGTAGGAGCGCTACGCATGGCCGCGCATTGTCGCCCACCCACCCGCCTACCCACGTGAAGGCGCGAAGAAAAGAAAACTATCCCTGGAGCCCGGGCACATTGGGAACTAGAGGGCAGTTCACGATGGAAATCATTTCAACCACAACTAAAAAAAAAACAACAAAAAATGATAACCACTGGGAAGGGAATGGCGGTCGATATTCTTCTTCTTCTTTTTGTGCCTTCTGTTTTTATCGAAGATCGGCGATCATCATGGCTATTTTGACTTTAGATGGCTCGAAACAGGGACTTGGTGCTTCTGCAGAACCACTGTCGCAGGTTTTTCAGCCACGATGTTTCAGGGAATGGCTTATGTTCATTTGAGGTTTGGATTTTATTTGTAAGTACACAATCAGCATTTGTAAGCGCGAACTACACGTGTTTGTTTGTGGGCATACATCTGAGAGCTTTGAA
This sequence comes from Agapetus fuscipes, assembly GCA_951799405.1. Classification (NCBI taxonomy): domain Eukaryota; kingdom Metazoa; phylum Arthropoda; class Insecta; order Trichoptera; family Glossosomatidae; genus Agapetus; species Agapetus fuscipes. The sequence continues at coordinate 4,196,207 of OX637363.1, forward strand.
TGGATATATCCTTGCAACTTAGATTATAGATTATATGTCCTTGAGATCTTCTCTCCTCAATCATACTAAATCTAAATCTAAGCTGCAAAGATATATATCATTTAGGATTCATATTAAATGCATTCCCACAAGCAGACATGGATAATTTCGCGCTAACACATGCCGCATGTGGACCTACAATATAGACACCCTATCTCAAATGAACATGAGCCCTGCAACTCTTACCGACCTTCCCTCAAACAGGGGTGACATTGGCAAAGTGAACCATTTTTTACAGTATGGGTGGTCAGATTTTCGTCGATTTTCTCAGAAACGGGGGTGACATTGTCAAAGTGAACTATTTTCTACAGCGTGGGTGGTCAGCCGCATACCAACCTATTAGTCAAGTAACGTAACATATTTTGGGCGTGCATCCCATACAGGCGCATGCGCCTGCTAAGTAGGCAATACTCGTATATGATAAAAAAAACGCTTCAGCTTGATATTGAGATTTAAAATTCAAGATTTAAGTTCGATTGGAGCTATCGTCAGCACTTCAGTCAATTTCGGATGAGTCATTTTTAAATATCCAAAATATCCAAATATCCGAAATATCCAAATATCCGAAATTGCGAATGAATGGAATATCCAGATTCCAGAGTCATAATAAAAGAAGAGCCTGTATGAAGAAGGTTATGACTCTGGAGGAAATGAAAGAAGTATGTATGGACAGAAAGAAATGGCGGTTGATCTGTAATGTTGGCGGCTAGGGTTTATTAAATTGGAATTTGTTTTCTGTTTGTTGTCCATAGATATTTAGTGACGTATAAAATGTAATTTGTCGTGTATGTTCCTTGACTTATAGGTTGGTATGCGGCTGACCACCCATGCTGTAAAAATGGTTCACTTTGCCAATGTTACCCCTGTCTCAGGGAAGGACGGCAAGAGTTGCTGGGTGTATGACCATTTGAGATTTGGTTTTTATGTTGTAGGTTCACATGAGGCATGTGCAAGCGCGAACTTGTACGTGTCTGGTTGTGAGAATGCATTAGATTAGATTAGATATATTTTTAAGGAATGGAGAAAATATTTATTCTCAAATGTATTTTGTACAAGCTCGTTAAAAGGTCGATAGCTCAATTGGTAAAATGCTTGCATTCCATGCCGAGAGCAAGGGTTCGATCACAAGGTTTACTCAGCCTTCACAAGAAATGAAAACCAGCCCGCCCGGGAGCTGGGAAACCCCCACTTATACTGAAAGTGGTTGGTGTGAGCCCGGCCCCCTTACCCGCAAAAATATATAGGTCCCGAATTGCCACATGCGATCCCTTCGGGGATAACGCAGGCAGGAAGTTACACTCTGTGTGTGTTTGCGTTGCCCCTTCGAGAAGAGCGCAGTTAGAGCTTGGACAGTATGACACTTCCATCCGGGGAAGCGTATCACAGAACGCTAATGCAATGCTATTTTTTTTTGTGGCAAAAGGCCCGATGGCCGTGACCCGACCCAGCAGTGATTCTAGATTTACCTGTTCGTCCACTAGAGAAACAGCAAAAACCCGAAGTTACTGACTCGGTGCAATGTCATCGAGATGCGCATCGAGTTGTGGACGTGTCTTGAGGGAGTGCGTACGTAAGCCAGGATTGATTTGGGGCATCAGTCAGGGCGCCAGGCCTGATGGAGAAGGATTGCCGACATTATCTACTCCCGCCCCCGCTGCCGAGCCAGCAACTACAGCGACACTAGCGCCCAACGTATTTGTTACACGACTAAGCAGCTGCCTTCACGGGAACAACAACACTAGTTTCACAGCTTCTTTTAACCTCAACACCGGTCCGTAGTCCAGTGGTAACACTGCGGACTCTGAATGGGAAGGTTGTGGGTTCGAATCCCGGCGGAGCACAACAAAATATTATTTATGTTTTCAAATATGCTCTTAGCTGGGTTGAAAAAATCATAAACCTTTACCTAACCGGTCACAACAGGTCCATCCAGCCTTAAAACAACTGGGTCTTTTTTTGAGTATTAGCGCTTTGTAGCGACGACCAAGCTCGTAAACACCTCTGCGGCACTACAACAAGTGTTGTAGACCCCTAGAGTCTCTGAAATGTAGTCACCCGCACAGGATTTCGTTAAAAAAAAGTGTCATTCGCCTAAAATTTATTCATGTGTCAACTATAGAATGCTAGGTAAATAAAAAAGAAATAATAAATCCACCCTAAAAAATATAAAAAAGGAAAGCATAATTTGAACAGTAAACGTAAAACTTTGGTCCTTCGAGCAGGATAATGAGTTCATTCCATCAAATACCTACTTTAAGATAAGACAATCGCAGAGGACAAAACCTGGGCTGGAAGTCTTATCACCACGGTAATTCTTACCTACCGAATATCGGTAATATTTGTATGAAGACTAATAAGCTGTTCACTTGCGGCCATCTTGGATTGACAGGTCTTCATACAAATATTACCGATATTCGGTAGGTAAGAATATTACCGTGGTGATGAGACTTCCAGCCCAGCTAACGAAGTGGAGGTATATTAAAAGTTTTAATTACTTGATCCTGTTGTACACCAGCAGCTCAGCGATGTCCTTGCAGAGCTTGGTGTAGGCGGACTCCACGAACACCAGCACCTTGGCGTCCAGGCGCAGGCGGGCCTCCGACCTGTGGTCCGGCGCTGGGCGCACATCCAGGGCGGGCTGGCCCTCCGCGGCGTCGTTGTACCGGCAGTGCACAAGCGGCATGGGCCGAGTGTCGCGGTGCATGAGGCTGCAACAACAACAACAACAATATATAGTTATTTGTCATGTGAAAGCCAAGATTTGAGTAGCAGCCGGGAGCCTGCGCTGACACATACAAATAATGTGAGATATTTAGTCCATTGAATACTTGTGTATTATTGAGGTAAGTTAGTTCGATCGTAGTCTAATTCTTAACACTTCTGACTCGTAAATGGGAGGTTGTGGGTTCGAATCCCGGCGGAGCAACAAAACAAAAAATCATTTATATTTTCAAATATTCATTTCGCTGGGTGAAAAATTCATGTTTTTCCCAAACACCGGTCATTAAAGGTCCATCCAGCCTTACAGCAACTGGGTCTAGCTTGAGAATTCGCGCTTTCTACAGTGAAAACCAGGCTTGCATTATTTTTTCTTCTAATTTTGTTTGATATTTTTGGACATATTTTTTTCCTGATAATAATTATAGAATGATACAATGTCTTGAAAGTCTATGAAAATTATTCTAGGAAATGTGTACAGTTTTTGAGATAATGTAAAAAAAACACGGAAACTAATTGATTAATTATATGCGCGACAATACTTCCGCGTGTATATGAGCGGAATGGAAGAAAAGAAGCTACTGGCCACCCCTAGTGAAACAACGGCAGGATACAGTAACAGTAACGACTGGCGGAGCTTGTTTTCTTTTTCATTTACCTAAAAGGAGCACCCAAGAAGGATGCCGAGTAGCTGAACAAATAGTAGAGGGCTGTGGGCGACTGGTTATAAAGAAGCAGCGGATGTTTTGAAGTTCCGCTTTTATTATTCAATACAGAGATAGTGAAAAGTGTTCCGCGCAACCTAATATAGGAGGCGGGCTGTGCATAGAGCTACACTTTATACCGCAATCTTATAGCAGCGGATGCTGAAGGCAGATGAAGATGTGGTGAAACTTTTGGGAAACATGACACCTTGGAGATAATTTACCAACCAGTAGAGCAATACAAATAATTTCCAGAGTCATAATAAAAGGAGAACTTGTGTGAAGAAGGTTATGTCTCTGGATGAAATGAAAGAAGTATGTAAGGACAGAAAGAGATGGCGGTTGATCTGTAATGTTGACGGCTAGGACTACGGTTCTTTTTAAATTAGAATTTTGTAATTTGTTTTGGTTTTGATGTCCATACATATTATTTGTTGATTTAAAAAAAGTAATTTGTTGTGTATGTTCCTTGACTTACGCATGCGGCTGACCACACACATGCTGTAGACAATGATTCACTTTGCCAATGTCACCACTGTTTCACGGATGGTCGGCAAGAGATGAAGGGTGTTTGCTCATTTGAGGTTTGGATTTTATATTAATGTAAATCGCGAGCTTAAACGTGTCTGCTTGAAAATGCATATAATGTGAATCCCCAATGTTACATATCTTTGCAACTTAGATTATATTAGATTAGTAGCGACGACCAAGTTCGTAAACACCTCTGCAGCACTACAACAATTGCCATACACCCCATAGTCTCTAAATCTAGGGAATCTCCCTATTTATTTATTTATTTATTTATTTATTTAGAGGCAAAGCTCTTGTGTGTGGTGAGGGAATTAGATTTTAGACTATTCGCTGCCTTAGTTCTTGTTTACCGTATACGCCATTGAGAAAATTTTACATGAGCAATGTTTGCATGTGTACTGGACTAATGTGTCCTATGAAAACAAGAAATTGTTTTGAAAAATATTCAAAAGAACTCTCACATTATCGAGTTTTACGGGTTTTCTTAGCTCAGATTGTGTAGAATTTGATTCATAAGTCAACTGCATGAAAAAGTCATATTTGACAAGATTGGCCGGTGGACCTTGGACCGGTCCGTAGTCCGTAGTGGCAACACTTCGGACTCGTAAATGGAAGGTTGTGGGTTCGGATCCCGGTGGAGCACAAAAATATACCATTTATATCTCGAATGTGCTCTTCGCTGGGTTGAAAAATTCATAAAAACCTTTACCAATGACCGGTCACCATAGGTCCATCCAGCCTTACAGCAACTAGGGTCTTGCTTGAGTATTTGCGCTTTGTAGCGACGACCAAGCTCGTACCCCTCTGCGGCACTACAACAAGTGTCATAGACCCCTAGAGTCTTTAGAATCTAGGGAGTCTCCCGCACAGGATTTCTTAAAAAAAAAAAAATTGGCGTGTACGTTAAACAAGAACTGGGGGAGCGTATTGGTGAGATCGCAGGCCATAGGTTGTGGAGCACTCCCTCAGGCTATATTATGGCACGTTTAGCTGGCCGTCAAGCCAGAGCGGCGCGGCTTGATGGAAATTGAAAAATCAGAGCCGTGGAGGGCTCACCGATACTGGGGGGTGGGTGCAGGGGGTGTTGGGGGTGGGGGACATTTCACCGGGAAACAGGTGAAGTGGCAATCGCGGCACGTTAATGCGCCGCCGACGTCAAAAAAACAATCCACATTGTTTGAAGGTTGGCGGGAGCCGCGGCTATCGAAATTGTCGTTTTTAAAACATGACTCTCTCTATACAACAGTAATGAAATGAAATGTTATGATAATAGCTAAAAAGTATGTAAGGACCGAAATAAATGGCGGTTAATCTGTAATGTTGGCGGCTGAGGCTATGGTTTTTAAATTTTAAATTAGAATTTTGTATTTTTTTATGTTTATACATTTTTTTTTTAAGAAATCCTGTGCGGGAGACTCCCTAGATTCTAGAGACTCTAGGGGTCTATGACACTTGTTGTAGTGCCGCAGAGGTGTACGAGCTTGGTCGTCGCTACAAAGCGACAATACTCAAGCAAGACCCAGTTGCTGTAAGGCTGGATGGACCTTTGAAAATATATATGGTATATTTTTTGTGCTCCGCCGGGATTCGAACCCACAATCTTCCCATTCAGAGTCCGCAGAGTTACCACTGAGCTACGGACCGGTCAATTACATATTATTATCTGTTGTTTTAAATCTTGTTTTGTATTCTGCCGCCATTCCTCTAGGGGTGGCCGGTGCCTCCACACAAGTGCCTCCACTTGACTCTGTCCTTGCATACTTTTTTCATCTCATCTACTCGTAGTTTCATCACTCTTCATGCACGCTCTTCTCTTGTTTCCACTCTGCAAATTCCATTCATTTGCAATCTCACTTATCTGATCAAGCCATTCTTTCCTAGGTCTTCCCCTTCCACGCTTTTCTATTTTTACTAATTTCTTAAATGTAATTTGTTGTGTATGTTTGTCAATGTCACATCTGTTTCAGAAAGGACGGCAAGAGTTTCAGGGTGTTTGTCCATTTGAGATTTGGGTTTTTATGCTGTAGGTTCACATGCGGCATATGCAAGCGCGAATTCGTACGTGATTATTTGTGAGAATGCATATAATGTGAATCATTAATGTTACACATCTTTGCAACTTAGATTACATTATATTTTTTAGGGTGGATTTATTAACACAGTGAAAGTCCATTTTTAATTATTTAAAAAATTCAAATGGAAACAAAGTTTTAATTCACTTATTTATTTCTTTTTTGCTCGAATATTTTCGCCTAATGAGGCATCTTCGGGAGCAGAATAGTTACAAATATATTTAAAAAAATAATTTTCAAACAATTTTTTTCAAAACAAAAACAAAATTCATAGATATTTTTTTTTTTAAAAGAAATGTAAGATTCAAAAATGCATTATTGTTAGGTATAATGAAATAAAAAAATTTAATACAATAAAAATAAAATGTATTCTTGTACGTATAAATTTGCATACCTGTAGATTTATTTTTTAAATAAAATTGTATTTGTATATTAGAAAAGCGAGTGTAAAATATATAAATTAAGTGCACACATGCGAGATTGTGATATGATATTCCTTGTTGTTTTCAAGTGCCTGCGATTGAGTGCTTTGTTGTTACAGCTTCATGGCAGGTTGGAAATTAAATCAAAATAACATAATTATTTTAAAACATTTTTTGTTAGTAGTTACCAGTAGACGATTGTAAATATTTAAAAAATAATATTTTTAAGGGTTTGGTGGTTTACACAGTGAAAGTCCATTGTATATTAATCAAATTAACAAAGTTCCAATTCACTTTTTACAATATTTCATTTCTGTCTAGCACTTTCATTGTCTAGAATTGTCATTGTCCTGATGATGCCTTGTAGTCGAAAGTGCTAGACAGAAATAAAATATTGTAAAATGTGAATTGGAACTTTGTTAATTTGATTAATATATTTTTTTAAATTAAAAATTTAAATAACTTTAATTGTTTTGTAAATATTTAAAAATATAAATGGTACAACATTGTTTTAATTCACTTTATTTTTTTATTTTGCTCGAATATTTTCGCCTAATGAGGCATCTTCGGGAGCAGAATAGTTACAAATATATTTTATAAAATAATTTTCAAAACAATTTTTTTCCAAAACAAAAACAAAATTCATAGATAAAAAATTTTTAAACACAAATGTAAGATTCAAAAATGCATTATTGTTAGGTATAATGAAATAAAATTTTTAATACAATAAAAATAAAATGTGTTAGTTAAATAAAAAGAATAATATTAACAAAATAAAAAACAAGTTATTGCAATATTGGTGAAACATAGGGAATCTGCACATTCACTAAGTCTTTATTTTTATTTTTGTAGATTTCCAACGCTTCCAGAGCCATCAGTCTCCTCACCTCACACTCAGAGTGCATTACCTCTACATTGGTAATATCGAAAGTATGGTCTTTATCAATGCAATGGTCTGCCATCTCAGAGTATGCAGATAAGCCTCTGAGTGCTCTGGAATGTTCTTTAAATCTTGTGCGTACTGATCTCCCTGTCTCACCAATATATAAAGCCTCACAGTCATTACATTTAATTTTAAACAATTATTATTTAATTTCAACAATAAGGATAAAATAGATAAGCTGGATATGGGTGGAGTGTATATTTATAACACATTTTATTTTTATTGTATTAATTTTTTTTATTTCATTATACCTAACAATAATGCATTTTTGAATCTTACATTTGTTTTAAAAAAAAATTTAAATATGAATTTTGTTTTTGTTTTGAAAAAAATTGTTTGAAAATTATTTTTTAAAATATATTTGTAACTATTCTGCTCCCGAAGATGCCTCATTAGGCGAAAATATTCGAACAAAAAAGAAATAAAGAAGTGAATTAAAACTTTGTTTCCATTTGAATTTTTTAAATAATTTTAGATTACATGAGATTAGATAAACCAAGATCATCTGCTAGTTTCTTTCGTAAAAAAAAGCCAACGTTGTTAACCACGAAACTACGCGTTAACAAGGCTGTGAGGGTTTTTCGTTTTTTGTGAAAGCGAAGTAAAAAGTTCCAGAGACGTATGTTTAAAAAAAACTTGCATGGGAATTGAATTAAGTTAAGGGAGAAGTTAAAGAAAAATGTGCGCTCGGATTTACTTGGGGGGGAAAAACTCCCGCCTAACTAGTCGCTTCTTGGGAACAGCGCTCTTAAGGAAAAATTTGCCCACTCCACGGAACGGTTCGTATTCAAATTATATATGTCGGACAGAGTTGTCAAGATGAACTTTTTTTTTTTTTTAAATCTCTTTTTTAATTTTAATTTTAGACACCCTCGGCGGGAATTGAACTCTAGCTATCGGCATGGAATGCAAGCATTCTACCGACTGAATCTTATTTAAGTAAAGTTGCGAAGCGCATCTCGACTAGGGAACCTACAACAAGGAACAAAACCACCGAATTGCTTTTTAGAACTTCAGCTCTACCTGCCAGATTTTTTTAGCTGTATAATTTTCGAAGGATGTGAGAGTTGGTGAGCTTTGTTTTGAGAAATTAAAGGAAAATGAAAGGGGATTGATATTGGTTTTGACAAGGTTGGGGTGACATAATATTAGGTTGATTTATTTAGTGAGCGCTTTTTTTTTGTGTAAATCACAGCTCAAGAGCCCTGTACGAGCTTGGCCATCGCTGAAGAAATCGCCAATACTCAAGCAAGACACAGTTGCTGTAAGGCTAGATGGACCTTTAGTGACCGGTCATTGGTAAAGGTATATGAAGTTTTCACTCAGCGATGAGCATATTTGAAAATATAAATGGTATATTTTTTGTGCTCAGCCGGGATTCGAACCCACAACTTTTTATTTACGAGTCAGAAGTGTTAACCACTAGACTACGGACCGGTCTTAAAGATACAGGTAACTCTTTCCATAGACAGGCATTTTGGCAAAGGAATGAGTCGTGAAAACACCAAGTTCTCATAGTTTTGATATCGACCGCAAAGGGAAATCTACCAAACTTCTAGTGCAAAGGAGTTACGGTAACAGATTTCAAATGTAAGTATGCCGCATTGAGTAATAACATAGAGGAGCAGAAACTAAATAACTGCATTGATACATACTATAGCCCACATTTGTCTCAATCCCGTCAGACGTTGCAGTGGTGTAGTCATACGCAATCAGGCTATTTTGTCCAAATCCATTTTGTGTATCGACACTCAATTATAACACACGCCATATAATATCTTCAAATAATGCCTTTTTCTTTTAAAATTCATCAACTTTACCAATCACAATACTTATAACGCGTGTTATCTGTTAACTGACAGTCATTATAATTCGCAATAGTACCAACTTTCTAGGATTTTTTGACATTCACCCGAGTTTTTTTGTACACATAGAAATGCAACTGTGAAGATCTTTGCTCTCTTTCTCACTAATGACCATTTTCGTATTAGTAAGTTGAAACAGATATATAATGTCTACGTTTCGTTAAAATAATTTCTAGTCCACGGATATCGTAAGTCAATGGTATGCCGGCTCAGAGCCTGTCAGAGCTGGAACTACTCGACCCGTTGCCTGTCAATAACTTAGCATAACAAGGAGCCGCGGAGTGTGCCTGACGTTTCATATTGTCACGCGGCACTCGACGGGTTAGAAATCAAACTATCTACCGGCTACTACTTAGGTACAAAGGGGAGATTAGACGTCTATTGCAAATTGTATATATTATAATATTCCGTGTTTCAAGACCCAAACATAGTGTCGGTAATGAAATCAAGAAGACTCCAGTGAGCCGGACATGTAGCACGTGCAGAGGACTCCAGGATCAACACCTTCTCTCAGGGTCAGTCTCCCCTCCACTGACCCACGCCCTGTATATCCATCCCATCCGGGGATGTGTCACAGGACTCGCATGCAAAAGTTATGTGAGATGCGAGTGGCAGAAGGCCCTCCCGTGAAGCTACACTTTCCCAAGTGTTGGCACAAAGCAAAGTAGGCTCAGAAATCACTGAAAAGTTATAGCCGTGAGGGTTTGGGGCTCGAGGATTTTAAATTTACAAACAAAAATGCAAAGTGATTCTGAGCGTCTTAACATGTGACTTAGGGCCTAAATTTGAGATGTTACTACTGAGACTGTTCGGGAGGTGCTCTCCTGACTAAGTGGCCAACCACCATAGAGGTGGGAAAGAAAAAAGAAAATAAGAAAGAATGTCGGTCTAATTAGACCGACGAGTTCTCGCTTAAAACAGTCTTGGATGGTGCCCCCTCAGGTGCTAGACCACTCGGACGTCCCAGGATGCGGTGGGCAGACAACGTTAAAGCCGACGCCGAAGTTCTGGGAGTGAGAGGACCATGGAGGGAAGCAGCACAAGACAGAGAGTCCTCGAGGATTATGGTGCGGGAGGTCGTGAGCCTTGAAGGCTTATGAGCCGAAGAAAGTAAATTAAAGTAAAGAAATAATAATAGTAATATTAGAATGATTTATTTGGTGAGCGCTGTTTTGTGTGAATCACACCTCAAGAGACCTCTGCGAGCTTGGTCGTCGCTGAAGAAATCGCCAATACTCAAGCAAGACCCAGTTGCTGTAAGGCTGGATGGACTTTAGTGACCGGTCTTTGGTAAAGGAATATGAATTTTTCACCCAGCGAAGAGTGTATTTGAAAATATAAATGGTATATTTTTTGTGCTCCGCCGGGATTCGAACCCACAACCTTCCATTTACGAGTCATAAGTGACCACTAGACTACGGACCAGTACATATGAGTAGATATGTTATAATTTTAGTTTATTGTCTTATAGTTGAAATGAGTCTGACACCCGACTCTGTAAACATTGGTTCACTTTGCCAAGTCACCCATGTTTCAGGGAAGGGCGGCAAAAGTAGCACGGTTTATGTTCTCTCGCCAAAAAAGTTTCGTTTTTTTTTTGCCAGAGGTGCTTTTCAAGTTCACAAACATTTTTCTCGAATACTCGAAACTTAGAGTATTATGAAAAACTCGTACTACGGGTACTGAGCTATCGACCGGACTTTTTACGAACTTGGTCGACGCTACAAAGCGCTTATTCTCAAGCAAGACCAAGTCGCTGTAAGGCTAGATGGACCTTTGGTGACCGGTCTTTGGTAAAGATATATGAATATTTCACCCAACGAAAAGCATATTTGAAAATATAAATGGTATATTTTTTGTGCTCCGCCGGGATTCGAAATCACAACCTTTCATTCACGAGTCTGAAGAGTTACCACTAGACTACGGACCGGTCATTGGAAGGTCGATTTTTTTAAATTTACTCTTTAGCATTCTATGCGTAGCCGTGTTGGTACTAGGTAGGTTAGTTTCATTAATCGTCATTCCTTCTCCCTCCCGCACAATGGACGGGCGCGAGATGGAAGACGGAATGTGGAGCGAGTACATTGTAGGGATGCTAAGGGTGTCCGGTAACTCCGCAGTGTCCGCTTCCTATCGGCCGGATGCCGTTATGCATACTTCCACAATGCAAATATAACACCATTCCATCCTGCTTATCTATCTGCCTTTCTGCAATTTGATTCGACGGTTTATAGATCTAGTTACAGAAAAGGCATTCAAATATAATTTGTTATTTTAGCAACATAGATTGTCAGCCTCATAATAGGTCTACAAAAATGTAAATCTAAGTTACAAAAATATGTATCATTTGAGATTCATAATAAATGCATTCCCACAAGCAGACACGCATAATTTCGCGCTCACACATGCCGCATGTGGACCTATAATATAAAACCCAATCTCAAATGAACATAAGCCCTGCAACTCTTGCCGACCTTTCCTGAAACAGAGGTGACATTGGCAAAGTGAACGATTTTTTACAGTATGGGTGGTCAGCCTCATACACACCTATAAGTCAAGGAAAAGTCTCATGGGGTTTAATCGTTGAATGCTTTTCCTTCCCTCTCTCCCTTTACTCTCTTCCCTTTACTCCCCATTCCTTTTCCTTTCTTGAAGTCATTCCTTGACTCATAGGTTGGTATGAGGCTGACCACCCATACCCATATGTAAAAGATGGTTTACTTTGCCAATGTCACCCCTGTGTCAGGGAAGGTCGGCAAAAGTTGCAGGGCTTATGTTCATTTGAGGTTTGGATTTTATTTGTAATTACACATTTGCAATATATCACCTACACGATTTTTGAAATATGGTGTACCGCAAGGTTCAGTTTTAGGCCCCATGCTCTTTATTCTTTATACAAAGGACATTGAGGATATCGTGAGCAGCTGTGGTATGTCAATGCATGCATACGCAGATGACTGTCAGGTGTACTCTAGCTGCAAGCCTAACGATGTCGAAGGGCTGAAAGCAAAAACGTCCATGTGTATCGAAAAAATACAATCCTGGATGACAACAAACAGACTAGTGCTGAACCCCAAGAAGACTGAAATCCTGTGGGCTGCCACTGCAAAACGGCAACATCTTATAGACCTGAATACACCACTATCCCTATCAGGAGGAGATGATATATACCCTTCCAAAACCGTGGACTTATTAGGAGTACGACTTGGCACAGATTTGTCACTGAGCTCGCAGCTGCATAAAATTGTATCAGCGTCGTTCTTCGGGCTGCGCCAAATTAAGGCGATTCGCAGATGCCTTCCGCCGGATGCATTAAAAACGCTCATCAATGCTTTTGTTTTGTCCCGGGTAGATTATTGCAGTGCAATCTACTTAGGACAGACAAAAATGCAGTACAACAGGCTTCAGTCTGTGCTTAATTCCGCTGCAAGGCTTATCTTTGGAACAGGGAAGTTTTGCCACATCACTCCCATATTGAAGAGCCTACACTGGTTGAAATTCCCTGAAAGAGTGGCCTACAAGGTGTGCCATACGGTATACAAGGCTCTCAACGGCGTGGCTCCTGAATACTTGGCTGAGCTTTTGTCCCAGCAGTTCAGCACAAGCGACCTGGTGCTTAGATCTGCTGTGTCTGGTGGGGCCAGACTCAACGAACCCATCAGATTTTGTGCGACACGCTTTGGCGACCGAGGGTTCCGCAATGGCGCACCCTTGGTGTGGAATAAACTGCCCGTGGAGGTCAGGACGGCGAGTACTGAAGCATCATTTAAGAAAAAATTAAAGACTTACATGTTCAGTCAGTCATTTAGGGACTAAAAACTATGTGTGAGTGGGTGAACTTAAAGTTTTGTGTGAGTGAGTGAGGAATAAAGACAAACCAAACAATAAAAGGGCCCTTGAGGTGTGCTACACACGAAAACGGCGCTTTTTAAAAAAACAAATTATCCAAATATATATATATACACATTCAGCATTTGTAAGCGCGAACTGCACGTGTTTGTTTGTGGGCATGCATATGATATGAGCTTTAAATGTTAATATATCTTTGCGACTTAGATAATAAACATCAGAAAAAATCGCAGGGAGCGCATTATCGCGTTTTAAATTGATTTAAAAATAACGAGTATTTAATTGTTAATTAACGAGTGTTTCACATAACAAGCGAGAGTCTGGAACTAATTAATTCTGGAAATAATACCGGACCGTAGTTCAGTGGTAACACTTCGGACTCGTAAATGGAAGGTTGTGGATTCGGATCCCGGCGGAGCGCAAAAAATATACCATTCATATTTCGAATGTGCTCTTCGCTGAGTTGAAAACTTCATAAACCTTTACCAAAGACCGGTCACCAAAGGTCCATCCAGCCGTATACAGCAACTGGGTCTTGCTTGAGAATTGACGCTTTGTAGCAACGACCAAGCTCGTACACCTCAGTAATAATAATATTAGGATGATTTATTTGGTGAGCGCTGTTTTTGTGTGTATCACACCTCGAGAGCCCTCTGCGAGCTTGGTCGTCGCTGTAAAAAGCGCCAATTCTCAAGCAAGACCCAGTTGTTGTAAGGTTGGATGGACCTTTCAGTGACCGGTCTTTTGGTAAAGGTTTATGAATTTTTCAACTCAGCGAAGAGCACATTCGAAATATAAATGGTATATTTTTTGTGCTCCGCCGGAGTCCGAATCCACAACCATCCATTTACGAGTCCGAAGTGTTGCCACTGTACTACGGACCGGTCCAAGATGCCAACGACACGCGGTGTACCTGAGCGGTCACCCATCCAAGTACTACGCAACTAAGCTACACATATAGTGTAACTTCTTGCCGCGTTATCCCCGAAGGGGTCGCATGTGGCGAGTTGAACCTATTTATTTTTACAGGTAAGGGTGCCGACCTTACGCCAACCACTTCAGTTGAAGTGGAGGTTTCCCAGCTCCCGAGAGTGCTGGTACTCATTTCTTGTGAAGGCTGAGTAAACCTTGCCGGTATTTTATTTTGGGGTTTGAATTAAACACCGAAATGGGAAATCATTTCTGACACCCTCGGTGGGATTCGAACCCGAGCTTTCGGCATGGAATGCAAGCACTCTACTACCTGAGCTATCGACCGGACTATCCGCGCCCAATGTTGCTTAACTTCGGTGATCTATGGGAACCGGTGCTTTCAACATGGTAACGTCGTTGACGTAACGCAGTAGCACTACAACAAGAGTGTCATAGACCCCTAGAGTCTCTAGAATCTAGGGAGTCTCTCGCACAGGATTTCTTCAAAAAAATTGCTCTTTATGAGAGGTTCCACTGTATTCCTTTCACACGGATATCCGGATATTGATCCTTCTAATAATAATTTTAATAGGTACAGCACAGGTTTGAAGAGATTCTTTCTGCGGGGCCAATATTAATTGTTGTTTTACTTATGTATTATATGTAATTTAATTTTTTTTTTTAAATGAGTGAGTTTTGCATTGTATGTCTGCTTTTTGAATTGCAATTTTTTTCTTTTTCTTTTTTTAATTAAGCTTCTCGTAAGTATATTGTTTTCACCATATTATTTAATATTTCTGATATAAGTTATTACCTTACTATACTTAAGTTTTACCTACCTATTGTAAATTCTCATTTTATCATTTTGCACTAGCATATCTTTTTTATTCACTGTAATTTAATACATGTTGTTCTTTTTGGTATTTTTATGTATTTGTATTATTTTTGAAACTCTGTATCTATTTAATGTAAAAGGCACTAAGTGCCGTTAATAAATTAATAAATAAATATCCTATATGAAGAACCTACATAGGTCGCATCCCTGTGAATCGGTACGGTCGCGACGCACACAGAATTTTCGTCTTTAATAAGAAACTTTGTTAATTAATGCAACTGGAATAAAGATTCAATTCCAACTTTGCTACAGCGAGAAAGTACAATAAAGCCTCGATATAACGGACGCGAGATGTTCTTTATAGTGAAAGTACAATGCATACATTATATAGAAACGGTTTGCTTTACATAGAAACGGTTTACTTCGTTGAGCGAATGAAAAAAATAAAACAAGTAGAGCTACCTACCCTCCTTCAAGTGCCATCAGTAAAATTGTTATTATTGTTTTAAAAAAATCATAAACTGCAATGCAATTCACTAACATATTTTGGACTGGCCAGATACAGGTTTTAACATTACCTGTTGAACTAAGTCTTTAGATTGAAACACCAATATTCACCCTTGTTTGTATTTATTATCTAATCTATAATCTAAGTTGCAAATGTATAATAAGATTTCAAATTCATATTTAATGCATGCCCACAAACAGACACGTGCAAGTTCATGCTTACAAATTAAACCCAAACATCAAATCAACATGGACCCTGAAACTTTTGCCAACCTTCCTGAAACAGAGGTGGAATTAGAAAAGTAAACCATTTTAACTGTATGGGTGGTCTGTCTTATACCAACCTATAAGTCAAGGAAAAGTGCGTTTAATAAATAATAAAAACAACATTTTTCAACTCTTTCCGGAACTCTAATGGCCCTTCGTTATTTATTCTATCGATTAGAAAGAAAAACAAGGGGCTGTCTGCTCTGCTTTGTTTTACGTGTTTTAAAAAAAGCAACGATAGCATTTTGGTTTTCCTTTGGGAGCCAACATAATCTATAATCTAAGTTGCAAGGATATATTCATTTAAAGTACTCAAATGCATGCCCACAAACAAACACGTGTAGTTCGCGCTTACAAATATGCTGAACTTACTGTACTTACAAATAAAATCCAAACCGCAAATGAACATGAGTCCTACAACTTTTGCCGACCTTCCCTGACACAGGGGTGACATTGGCAAAGTGAACCATTTTTTACAGTATGGGTGGTCAGCTTCATACCAACCTATAAGTCAAGGAATACAAGCGATTAATTACATCCAGTTATACCTACAAACAAACAAACACTAAAAAATCTACAAAACATTATAAAAATGAAAATTGATTCTTGGCCTTAGCCGCCTACATTACAGATCAGCCGCCACTTTTTTCGGTCCTTACATACTTTTTTCATTTCATCCAGAAACATAACTTTTATCATACAAGCCCTCCTTTTATTATGACTGGATATCCCATTCATTCAAAAATTTGATCCCTCCATACTTTTCTCGGTCTTCCTCTACCACGACATCGATCTGTCTTATGACATCATCTGTATAATGTCTCTAATCTCATTTGCATATATTACAATCAAGATTCATATTTCAAATAGGAGGTAAACTGATCCAGCCTTCTGATTCGGTGAGACTTCCAGGAGTCTTACTGGATCGGAACCTGACATCGGAAGGCAAATAGATGCCACAATAGCTTCCTCTTTTTTGTCACTTCGCCAATTAAAGGCAATCAGAAAGCGTCTACCGTCAGATGCGGTTAAGACCCTGGTGAGTGCGTTTGTGATGTCTCGGATTGATTATTGCTCAACGCTTTATAGTGGTCAGCCGAAGAAGCAGTTCACTCGCTTTCAATCTGTGTTGAATACGGGATGTCCAAATTCGCACAACATCACTCCGCTGTTAAAAAAAAAACTACATTGGCTTCGTTTCCAGGCGAGAGTGGACCGTGTTTGTTTGATGGTATATAAAGCCATCAATGGCTTGGCGCCACCTTATCTGACTGACATGATTTCGCCTGTTGAGATGGGTGTGAGGAGGCAGACACTCAGATCCGCGGGCGATGGTGCGGTCAATTTGATTCAGCCGCTCCTTCAGATCCGTAAGAATTTCGGCGACCGTGCTTTCCGTGTTGCGGGTCCGGTGGAGTGGAACAGACTGCCACCCGGAGTGAAGAACTCCAAATCTGAGGGTGTATTTCGCGGAGCACTCAATACACACCTTTTTTAAAAGTCTTATCCGTGATCGGAGAGGGCACTTGAGGTGCGACACACACAAAAACGGCGCTCACCAAATAAATCATCCTATTAGTATAATATTTGTGTATAAACAAGTTACTGGCAGTACAAAGCAATATGTTGCACGTTTTCTTCGTGCTCTGATCACACGTGAACCTTCTTATAACAAGTTGTCTTCTGTGTTGTGATGAATTACTTCATAGCACGCACATTGTGCCCGTACACACTTTTCCCAATTTAGATAATATGATTTTTTTTTGCCAACACATTTTTTTGCCATTATCTAGGGAAGCCAATTTCCTTTTTTCCGGAGGCCGCAAATTTAATTCAATGTTATTTTTTTTTTTTGGAAAATGTAAATAGGGTATTTTTGGTTTTCATTTTTTTTTTTTTGGAAAGTTTAGATGGTTACTGTAAGGCCGATCCGTAGTCTAATCTAATCTAAGTTGCAAAGCTATGTAACATTGGGGATTCACATTATATTCATTACATACATCAAATTTAAAAATGAACATACATCCTGCAACTCTTGCCGACTTTCCCTGGAACAGGGGTGACATTGGCAAAGTGAACCATTTTCTACAGCATGGGTGTTCAGCCGCATACCAACCTATAAGTAAAGGAATATAATATACAACAAACGTACGTAATAAAAAAAAATGCTTAATTTATTCTCAAGTTATGATAATCGAAAACGCCACACAAGCTTCCTTTTTTATTGCACAGAATGGGATATCTGAACACACGCTCTCATTAAATTCTTAATTTATACATTTTTCTTAACAATTTGAGCATAAGCGAGATTTTTAAATAATACCTAGTTGATATATTTATTTATGAAGTAAGAGGTAGCAATACTTGTACAGTTAACTTGGGTTGCATGTGGAACTTACCAACACAACAAATGATAGCCGAGTCGTTCGGAGACAGGGAAAACCCCACTTCAACTTGAATGGTTGGCGTAAAGCCGACCGCCTCATCTGCTTTGAATATCAAATAAGCCGAATCATTTATGATTTTTTTTTAAGAAATCCTGTGCGGGAGACTCCCTAGATTCTAGAGACTCTAGGGGTCTATGACACTTGTTGTAGTGCCGCAGAGGTGTACGAGCTTGGTCGTCGCTACAAAGCACCAATACTCAAGCAAGACCCAGTTGCTGTAAGGCTGGATGGACCTTTGGTGACCGGTCATTGGTAAAGGTTTATGAATTTTTCAACCCAGCGAAGAGCAAATTTGAAAATATAAATGGTATATTTTTTTATGCTCCGCCGGGATTCGAACCCACAACCTTCCCATTTAGAGCTCGCAGTGTTACCACTGAGCTACGGACCGGTCAAATGATGGTCAAATTATGATGAAATCATTTACTGATAAAAAGGTAAACCTAGAAAGTTTTTCAAGAACCCATTTATAAAAATATGATAATATTAGCATGGACTGACATATATAAATAAGCTTGCCTAACCAAACCCAACCTAACCTAACAATTTTTATTTTTAGATTATTAAAAATGTTAAACAATAATTAAATATACTTACCTAAGAATATTACATTT
Source organism: Agapetus fuscipes (assembly GCA_951799405.1). NCBI lineage: Eukaryota > Metazoa > Arthropoda > Insecta > Trichoptera > Glossosomatidae > Agapetus > Agapetus fuscipes. The sequence goes on from OX637363.1 coordinate 4,214,932, forward strand.
TGAATCTTTTTTATTTTGTCAATGAATTTTTATTTTTGTTTTGTTTTGAAAATTAATGTATAAAGTGAAAAGATTTGTAACAATTATACTCCTAAAGATGCCTTATTAGGCGAAAACATTTGAGAAAAAAAAAACAAAAGTTAATTGAAACCTTTTTTTCCTATTGAATTAGTACAATCTAACTAGCATTATCAAACATAAGTAAGTAAATTACACTAAACCAAGTTGTTATGGATGAAAAAAACATTGTCCGGTTTTTGAAGTCAATTCTCCTATGCATAGTGTGGTGCTATGTCTTCCCAATCGCTCTGTATGGTATGGAGGGATGGACGCTCACGCAGGCACTGGAGAGACGAATTGAAGCGTTCGAGATGTGTCTAATCTAATCTTATCTAATCTAGACCCTTACGGGGCTATTCTTAGACATTTTATTCGTCGGTTGAGCTCACGCTTTGACAAACAAATGGTGCCTGGTCTGAAAATTTCATCACCACGGTCATTCTTACCTACCGAATTTTGTAATATTTATATGAAGACAAATCAGCTGTTCACTAGCAGACATCTTGGATTGACAGGTCTTCATACAAATGCATCATTAGTTTGTCAAAGCGTGGGCTCAACCGACGACTAAAATGTCTAAGAATAGCCCCGTTAGAGTCTCTGAAATCTATGGAGTCTCCCGCACAGGATTTCTTAAAAAAAAGGCAAGCTCACAAACAGACACGTGGAAGTTCACGCTTAAAAATTCTTCGTGTGTACCTATTTACAACTTAAAATCCAAACCTCAAATGAACATAAGCCCTGCAACTTTTACCGACCTTCCCTGAAACAAGGGTGACATTGGTAAAGTGAAACATTTTTTACAGCGGGAATTCATGGGAAAATCAGAATAGAAAAATCAAACACCCCTATGAATAGTGAGGTGATATGTCTTCCCAATCGCTCTTTATGGTATGGAGAGATGGACGCTCACGCAGGCACTGGAGAGACGAATTGAAGCGTTCGAGATGTGTCTCTACCGAAAAATGCTTCGGATCTCTTGGCGTGATCGAGTCACCAATGTAGAAGTCCTCCAACGAATGCGCACTACAAAGGAGCTCCTGCCAACCATTAAGCAGAGAAAACTGATGTACTTCGGTCACATTTTGAGAAATGAGAAATACCGTCTCCTTCATCTTATCAAACAGGGTAAGATTGAGGGGAGAAATCTCAGGGCATCGTGGCTGAAAAACCTGCGACAGTGGTTCGGCAGAAGCACCAAGTCCCTGTTTAAAGTCAAATAGCCATGATGATCGTCGATCTTCGATAGAAGTTGCACAAAAAGAAGTAAAAAATGCGATGTGACAATCATTGAAAATGGTAGAGCCGAATGGTGGAGAGATACGGAGAAAGACATTTGACAGATATAGTGTCCATTGAAAAAGCTAGAACTAGCCCGGGGTTTTCTTGATTCTGTGATGAATACTAAAAAGTAAAAACTAAGATTGAATTGAGAAAGACAACCGACCGTGGTCGCCGGAATTTAAATCAAGTCGCAGATTTTTCTAATTTTATATATAAGGGCGAGTCGTAGGGCCGCATTCACCAACCCCGCTAAGCACAACTTTATCGGTGCTATTCTTAGACATTTAAGTCGTCCGTTGAGCCCTCGCTTTGACAAACTAATGATGCATTTGTATAAAGACCTGTCAATCCAAGATGGCCGCAAGTGAATAGCTGATAAGTCTTCATTAAAATATTCGCGAAATTTGGTAGGTAAGAATGACCGTGGTGATGAGAATTCCAGCCCAGGTATCATTAATTTTTCAAAGCGTGGGCTCAACAGACGACTAAAATGTTTAAGAATAACACCGTATGATTACGCGGAAACGGTAGGTAAACGATAGCCAATGATAGAAAACGGTTAGAAAACGCCGTGTGTTCAATTCCAGGGGGGAACAGACAATCTCATTTATTTGTTCGAATGTATGCTCTTATCTGGGTTGAAAAAAATATGAAAGACAGGTCACCAAAGGTCCATCAAGCTTACAGAATCTAATCTAGTATTTAAAAAAAAAAAAAAAAATGATTTGAGGCCAAAATCTAATCTAATCTAATCTAGGTAATTTGCAAAGAAATGTAACATTAAGGATTCACATTATACGCATTTTCACAAAAAGACACGTATAAGTTTGTGCTGAAACATGCCGCATGTGAACCTACAATATAAAATTGGACCGGTCCATAGTCCAGTGGCAACACTTCGGACTCGTAAATGGAAGGTTGTGGATTCGGATCCTGGCGGAGCACAAAAATATACCATTTATATTTCGAATGTGCTCTTCGCTGAGTTGAAAAATTCATAAACCTTTACCAAAGACCGGTCACTGAAAGGTCTATCGAACCTTACAACAACTGGGTCTTGCTTGAGAATTGGCGCTTTCCACAGCGACGACCAAGCTCGCAGAGGGCTCTTGAGGTGTGATACACACAAAAACAGCGCTCACCAAATAAATCATCCTAATATTATTTTTTATTTTTTAAAACCCAATATTAAATGAACGTAAGCCCTGCAACTTTTGCCGACCTTCCCTGTGACAGGGGTGACAATGGTAAAGTGAATCATTTTTTACAGTATGGGTGGTCAGCCTCATACCAACCTATAAGTCTAGAAATATCTCGAATCTCCAATGTTGTCGCGGAAGTTAAGTAGGTATTGTTGGTGAGTACGCTCAGTGGAGTTGTAAAGAAAACTTTACTTTCAGCTGAGGCATTATCTTGGGCCACTTTTAACGAGCAGCAATGCCTACCCAAGATTCATACCCTATATACTCTCACCCATCAGCCATGTACCTACATAGAAAGCAGCGTAAACCAGTAGGTAAGGCTGGATGGATCTTTTAGTGATCGATCTTTAGTAAAGGTATATGACCGGATGATAGTACAGTGGCAACACTTTGGACTCGTAAATGGAAGGTTGTGGGTTCTATTTTCGGCAGAGCACAATAGATATACCATATTTTCAAATATGCTCTTCGCTGCTGCTTCGAATGAAAAACTCATAAAACCTCAAAGTCAACCATTTTTTACAGTACGAGGGGTCGGCCTCCAATCAACCTATAAGTCAAGGAATTCATGCAAAAATCAGAATAGAAGTTTAAAAAAAATGCATCAAAGCTGCAATTATAGTGCAACTTTTTACCGCGTCGTCCTTGAAAGGGTAGCATTTGGCGCGCGGAACCCACCGGGAAGTGGGGGTTTCCCAGCTACCGATGGCGGCTGATTTTCATTTCTTGTGAAGGCTTAATCAACTTTGTCGAATTTTGATTTAGGGTTTGGAGTAAAGGCCGAAATCGAAAATCATTTCTGACACCCGGTGGATAGCTCAGTTGATGGAATGCTTGCTTACCATGCCAGAGGATTGGGTTGCAACCAGTGGCGAAGGGTGCCATACAAGCCGGTTCCCATCGGGTTCCCGTTTAAAACGAGGCAGAAATGATAATAAAGTAGACTGCATGGTTTCAATGGAAGAAAAATACGAATTGTTTCTTTGGTTTTAAATGTATTTTTTTACTTTGTGCCTACATTTTTTAACTACTTTGTTACATCATATTAAAAGGGAAGCCGATGGGAACCGGCTTGTATGGCACGCTTCGCCACTGGATGCAACCCAATCCTCTGGCATGGTATACAAGCATTCCATCAACTGAACTATCCACCGGACAGTTGAAAGAATTCGACTACAGGCCGGTCAACAGAAAGTCAAAGACCTTTAATTTAGATGACAGATTAAAGGTGAATAAACCAGCACTTTCGGACAGTTTTTCTCTCGTCTTTTTCTTCAAGCACATAATGAGAAATGAGTTATTTTATTGATTGTAGAGGCATTAACTTTGTAATCGTTCATCATTAAGGATAAAAGAAAAACAGCTTTGTTTTCGATTACGTGAGTATCTCTATTTTTATACCACAACCGGTTTCGCAAACATCCGTTTGCATCGTCGACGACTCGATGAACATAAACGATGCCTTTCAAATAATAATTTCTCCGAATTCGCTAACCATATAATAGAGACTGGGCATTCTTTTCCCAACCACACCACGAAACTTCTGCATCATAGTTCCTATGGACCAACCCTCTCCGAACTTGAAATAATCGAAATCAACAAAAGTTCCCCTAATACACTTATTAACAAAATATTAGCACCCAATTCATCCCCTTTGTTGACCATATTCCCAAGGGACAAATTCCAAAAAAAATATCCAGATGATGTAAACTCCACATATGGCCATCCTGCCTCCATCCCCCCCTCCCTCCCTCCCTCATACCCTCACACAATGACGCCCTCTAAGATGATTCCGTACTAAGCCATTTAGTATTAATTGATCCACCTGACGATGCAAACAGATGCTTGCGAAACCGGTTGTGGTATAAAAAAAATATACTTACGTAATCGAAAACAAAGCTGTTTTTCTTTTATCCTTAGAAATGAGTTAATTCAGTGTAACGTAGCAAGTGGATAATATGAAAATGTATTTAGGGCTTCATTTGGGTCTGCCTCGGAGGATCTTGCTCGCGAGGGGCCTCGACTTGTTCAGATAAAAGCGTTGTCGAGGCTTGCACTTGAAAATATTAACATATTCATGTCCTAACTTAGCCGCTACACGCTGCCACGCACAGCGACGAATCATTCGGCCAAACATTCGGTCGTTTGTGGACGAGAAATACATTACACGTATATGTTTCGAAATACGAAGAAACAGAGTGCTTACCTGAAAGCAATGACTGGAAAGACACTGAATGATAGAGTCCGCAATGATTGGGTGATGAACGAGTGTGGTATAAAAGATAATTTAAGAATAAAAGTAGGTATAAAAAAAACACAATGAGATGTTTTTTTGTTTTTAAAAAAAAAAGATTTGTGGAAAGGAATGCAATCCACCAACCTATTTTACCTGGCCAGTTGTCTTCATGCGAAAGCAGAAGCTTGTGTGCATGCAACGGCATCTGTTGAACCAGGGTCGAAGTTATCGTCGCGGGATTCGAACCAGCGTTATCCGGTTCCAAATAACCTGTCTTGATCCCCGCGGCTATAACACCGACAATGGTTCGGACATCTTGAAAAAATGGATGATGACGAGAGGAGCGTGGAAGGGGAAGACCGAGGAAGGAATTGATCGACCAAATAGGTGGAATTGCGAAAGAATGGAATGGAAAAAAATATATACCTATGCCTGCAGAATGAGTAACAAAATAATCACATGAATTTCCAATCTCTCACGCCCAGCTGGAAGACGCCCTAAAAAGTGGAGTTTTTTTTAGTAAATCCTGTGCGGGAGACTCCCAAAATTCAGAGACTCTAGGGGTCTATGGCACTTGTTATAGTGCCGCAGAGGTATTTACGAGCTTGGTCATTGCTGGATGGACCTTTAGTGACCGGTCTTTGGTGAAGGTTTTATGAATTTTTCCACCTAGCGAAGAGCATATTTGAAAATAGACATGGTATATTTTTTGTGCTCCGCCGGGATTCGAACCCGCAACCTTCCATTCACGAATCTGAAGTGTGTTACCACTAGACTACGGACCGGTCAAAGTCAACTTCCCTTGTCATCTTCTCATTCATTTCAAACATACATACTTCCCAAGTATCTAAATTCATCCACAATTCCAACTTTCGTGCCATTTAACTTGATGATGACGATGATGGATGATTTCTTTCCTGTGGCGCCATTTGATGGTCCAGGACCATCTCAAGGGCGCCATGGCTTTTGGAAAAAAGCAGTGTCTTCAGTTCCTTTCTGAAGGTGGTGGTAGGCTGGTTCGCGCGAATATGCGTTCTTCAGTTTCACCAGTTGCTTAACTCTCACAACGAAGGAGAACTTACTTCATGGAAGCCAGGAGATTGCACCGACTACTTGCTTTTCCCTAACACACCCTGGAAGACTCCCTAAAAAGTGAAGTGGTGATGATTTCTTTATCAGCGCCGTTTCGTAATTCAATGTCACTCCAAGGGCGCTTAGTAGTTTACTGGGCGAAAAAGTGTGTCTTCATCCTCCTCTTTAGCTCCTCAATCGTCCTAGACCTCCGGATTTCTGGTGGTAGTTGATTCCAGGTCGCAGGGCTGGCCTCTGCAAAAGCACGGTCTCCGAAAACAGTGGCAATTTTTAAACTGCCAAACATTCGCTCAACGCATTGCGAGTGTGCGTACTTGGCGTAATCTTGTAGGGCGCGTTCCTTCAGTTATGTACCGTCATAAGAGAATTATCTCCAGTAGGTGCTAGGCGGGCTTCTCTTGTAGGAAGGGGGAGTACTAGCAGGCGTACTAATGAATATATTAGGGGGCGGAGCGAAAAATTATACATGGAAATAAAACACATCGCTGATATAAGACGCCGTTCAATTCAAAGGAATATAAATATTGTAACGCTTTCTGCTGGATTCTGTTTTTAATTAAAATGCCATAAAATAAATATTTTTACAGACTTTATTTGTCACAACTTGACAATACTGTTTATTGGTGTTACTCAGCGAATTGCTCTCTGCCACTATCTGTCCGCACCATTTTGATCTCTTACATAAGGAACCAGAGGGGTCTTTCTCGCATTCACTAGATCATTCTTTCACTAGAACGTCATTTCAATGCACGAATATAATCATGGACTACTCCTAGATGGTTATATAGTACGTGTATAGGTGTTCGACAGAGACAAAAAAATCATAAACATTTTTTTTTTTTTATTGGTTATAGTTAGTAATTTTTTGAGTGCATAAGTTTATTAAATACGTTCGTAAGAAAATAAATTATGGGAAAATGAGAAGTTATGGAAGGAATTCGTCGATTAAAAATAGGTGGTGCCCCCCAAGGGCGTACCTAGAATCAAAACTAGGGGGGGGACTATGTTATATACTGTGAATCCCCATATATATCTTTGCAACTAAGATTAGTTTAGATAAAAAAAAACATAATCTAAGTTCTACGGAAGGCCAATCTTCGCTAGAGGGAAATCTTTTGGAATGAAAATTTGTGAAAATGACTGACCTTGAGAACGGAGAGCTCAGCACATATCTGGCGTAGTACATGATGAGGACGCAAGATATGATAATCACAGCGGCCACGCACTTCTTCACGTTCACGTTCTTGGCCAGCCAGAAGCAGCACCTCGGAGGGGATGTCCCAATCCAAGAGCTGGAGGAGCCAGGCGCGGGGAGACCAGCCGGACCACCAGATCCTGGGAGCAGGGGCTGCCACTGCGAGCCGATCTGGTAAACCGACTCCGAAGACATCTTCGAATCTTCAGGAACGTTGAGAAGAGACTAGAGAAAATTTGAAGCGTTTTGGTGCTGGTCTTCTTAGTCTACAGGGAAGTTCCTATTGTAATGAAACGATGGCACCATACAAAATTATCATTACTCTTCTCAATATCTTTAAAAAAATTAACACTTTTTTTAACGTGGGGTCACGATATTTGATTCCTTGTATTTATGTACAGACACTATTTTTAAGCTTCATTAAAGTTTTTTTAAATTATTACTTATTAAAGAGTTAAAAATTGTTCTACTTAAAATTAGCACATTGAAAAAAATACACTTATTTATTTTTTTCTCATAAAAAATTCTACGTAAAATTGAGATTTAAGTATTATAAATTGTTTGTATAATTGTTCCTTGAGGTAAATTAATATAATGCCACTGGTTGCAATTAAAATTAAATATTGACTATTAAGTATTCAAAAAAAAAAAATGTAATATTAAGCGTACAATCATAAGTATGGCAAAAAATGTATAATTGACGAGTCAAAAGTATATTATTTAAGTGAGGTACTTACAAAAAAATGTCTTTTTCTATATTAAAAAAATATTTTTGTAAACTGGATATTTTTTAATGATTACCTCCATTGATTTCGTTCATGATTATTGATTGAATATTTAATGTTTTTATTTGAGTTTTTAGTGTGGGTTTCCCTCCACTTTCCGTGCTTCCATATCTCATGGTAGTCAGAGGCCGCCATCACTGTTGCACATGGATTTGTTTTGAGCGCCATCCCTAGGCGCGTTGCCGCCATGACAGCTTGGCGCTTCGATCACCTCTCCATAGATGGCGCTGCAGATCTTTTCATGGCGGTGATCGATGATCTTCATCACGGATCAGATCAAAGATCCGCTCTTCTGCTACCAAATGAACCGGATCAGTTGTTTTTTTCTTCCTCAGCGATTCAAGAGTCACATTTTTGTGTTTGCTCGATTGAAATATCTGTAACAAGGAAAAAATAAATCAGAATTAGAGAAGCTTTCAAGTTTTTCTCTTTAAAAAACATTACGAGTAGTAAATAACAAATTGAAACAATGCGAGAAGAATAGGTAGAATGCGACAGTCGTTTAATTTGGACGAATATGACCGAGATAAAACATCGGCCGCCTTTTTCATCACATACAAATAAAAAACCCACTGTAAAAAATGGTTCACTTTGTCAATGTCACCCCTGCTTCAGGGAAGGTCGGCAAGAGTTGCAGGGCTTATGTTCATTTGAGATTGGGTTTTTTTATATTGTAGGTCCACATGCGGCATGTGTAAGCGCGAAATTATACATGTCTGCTTGTGGGAATGTATTTAATGTGAATCTCAAATGATACATATCTTTGAAGCTTAAATTTAGATTTAGATTTAGACAAGTTGTACTGGTTGTCTGAACTTCAAACGTGATTTCCCAACATTCTTATTTTTTTAGTTATTTCTCTTTATTATTAAGCGTGCGATATAAAATGGTCTAACCCGAAAGAACACAAAAACGATTTGTTGATTCTTAACACCAGCCATAACAGTGAAAGTTTAAAACTTTATTTATTAACTATCTAGCATTCCGATAGTTTTATCTTGAGGTTTCGCCACATCTCCTTGGCTCGGTGGTTCAGCAGTATGATTTATGGATCTGCCGCGTTTTCCCATTATCTCCGGCCGTTCGGTAATGAGGCAAGCGCTGATAAATCATCAGGGGGGATATTCCCGCTAGCCTGTAAAAACACAACGAGCTCAAAAATAATGAAAAAAAAAAACATCGTTTATAAAAGTGGGGCTGCAAAAAAATTACGCATTTTTTATTTGTCTATATCTGTAATTTTTATTTCAAGGGAATAACAAAAAGGATAAGGAAGACCAAACAAAATTTGAAAACTACAGAGATGAGTGCCTCCCTCCCCAAAACACAAGCTTAGCTTACTTTGGGGAGTATTTATTGTAATAAGATTTATTTTATTTTTTATTGTAATATTTTGTACATATTGATAAAACCAATAAAGACCTTATGATTATGAGTAGGTACACTAAATGCCCATTCACGCGGAACGATTTCGGTCCGGTGTGTCTTATTATTTACTTGACTTATAGGTTGGTATGAGGCTGACCACCCATACTGTAAAAAATGTTTCACTTTGCCAATGTCACCCCTGTGTCAGGGAATGTCGGCAAAAGTTGTAGGGTTATGTTCATTTGAGGTTTGAATTTTATTTGTAAGTACTGTAGAGTTCTCTGTTTTTCAACCAATAATTATATCACCTTGACTGGTGGCAGATCTTGGGGAAGAGAGGAAGTATCTCAAGGGGAGGGGAGGGATGAGATGCACCCCTGACGTTGCAAGGGATGGGGGAGTTGGATTTTGACTGGCGATCGATACAGATGTGTTTTTCTTTTCTTACTCTTCCAAAATCTAAAAATATATACTTCGGTTCTTTAATATTAAATTAAATTCGGGAGTTCGATTTCAACTTGCGGTCGACGGGTGTCTTTTGTTTCAAAGCTTAATAATATATTCATTTTGATTTTCTAAATAATAAAAATATTTCATAAATAAAGGAACATTAATCAACAAAACTTTGAATACGCATCTATTGAACTTGAAATTTAAATAATAACTTTTATAAATATTAAGCGCGGACATTCTTTTGATTTAATTTGACATTATTTTCGTGAAGTGAAAAGTGCAGTGGTTTTATTTCTTATTGGGATCCGGCCTTTCATTATTTAAAATTAAAATTAACTATTTACGTATAATACAGAGTTGTTCCTGAGCTGTTTTCCTGAGCTGAGTTTTCTTTGATTAAACTAACAGATTAACTAAAAATCCACTAAACTAAAACTAAATTTCATTGAACATATTACTTTATTTCATTTTTATGTTGGTGTTTTCTTTCAGAGTTTCTTATCGCTGTGTACTTGGTTATAAATATTTACTTTCAGGAATTCATCGACTTACCTGTGCGGGGGAAAGATTTTCCTACTTATTTTCTTATCGATGCATAATTGTTAATTATAAGTTTATTTCAGAGATTCACCTACTTAACTAAGCGGAGGGAGGTTTTCTTCTTATTTTCAACAAAGTAATTATCTACTGTCGCTGTCATTTATGTACTAACGCTACACACACACACCACTATTGACATTTTGAATTAAATTAGATTCTCTCTCTTGCTGGAATTCTGCAATGTTATATTGAATTAAGAAATGTTTGGTTCGCTTGCATTCGAGATATACTGATTCCTGAAGTCAGCCGTTCCCAATGTCGTTTCCTTACCGAATGGTCCTTCCTGAAATTTCCCTTGTTGTGGAAAACGGTTGAACGAGTTGTCCGGTGAGTAGTGTATCGCATAGGTTTGCAAGATGATGGGACCTTTTGTCGTAGTTTATAAATGTGGGTCTGGTGTTGAACGTTCCACAGTCACGGGAAGACCCTAGTTTCAGGAAAATTCCTGAAAACCTATAACATTCAATGCAGAATTACCTAATCACTCTTACACATTACAAAATACTTATCCTCTTTAGGCGGTGAGAATGAAAGAAAGATTATGAAGGAATTGCACGCCGCATGCATTACTATAAGTAAGGACTGAAAGTAAGCCGCTTGAAGTTGAAAATGTATTCCAAACACACCATTACACATCCATCACACTAGGGGTTGGCCAAGCTAATAAAATACAAATTTCATAAATAAATTATAAACAAACAACTCTGCAGTATGTGCTGAAGCTGAAATGCCTGCAATCTCATATCGAGATACACAAAGAATAACGCAGATGTACTTAATGCAGTTGAATTTGAAAACCGCTGAGTGACCTTGGTCATTATATGTTCCTGATCACAACAAAGTTCCTGAAAATTGGCAGCCGGCCTCTGGCCAAATACTACTGGATATGTTCCCGACCTCTGGTCGCAACGAGAGTTCCTGAAATGATCTGGGCTCACTCAGCTGGATTAATGTTCCATGATCTCTGATCATATATACTTGGAGTTTGCTTGGAGCCAACATTATTGCAGTAACTTGTAGCTGAACACACACAATCCAGACTAACCTTCCTGTCCCGTGGTTTTTTGCAGCAAAAGATTACCATACGGAGAAGTTGGGTAGAGTACAAGGGGAATTGGAGGAGGTGCTCAAAAGGCCGTTGGGGCCATTTGCCATGATTAATTAGAGTCACTTAATCGACGAGGGTGTCGAAATCTTAGATTCACGCCGCGTGTATCCGAATCCTTTCCTTGAAATAACTAATAAAGGTCCATTTTGCAGTGCCTTTCAGATGACCGGTGGTCATAGAAAGATGCTGTAAAAGCCATGAACCTATTAATTTACAGGTGGACGCGCAAAGGTAAGAATTACAACAAAGAAGAGATCGCCTTGCATGTAATTACTTTCACTAACAAACTAAAACCTAACTGCCTTTCATCTCGCAATTTTTATGTCATTTATGTTTTATCTGAAAATACTTTCGACTACCTTATATTCCAATTAATTAAACTTGTACATCTTAAGACCGTTCCGTAATTAATAATGCTTAAATCTCGTCCCCTTAAAAATAATTGTAGTTCATACTACCTCATCTCTGATTGCGTAAACGTAAAATCAATACTCGTTATAATCTTACAAAAGGGTAGAAATGTATGAGAGGTACACCTCCCAAAAAGTACTTGGGTTTGCCACTAAAGTAGATTTTGAAACGGTAAAACAAAAAATTTACACAACGTTCTGTTTCATAATCTTCCACACGACGAGGAGTCCTACCCTTAGCTAGACGATCACATAATAATTGGCCAAAAATAGTTACTACCTCGGTTGGGGTAGATTGCTCTTCCAGCAACTGAAACTGAAGGGTGGAAAAGAATCGAAGCAGCCTAGTGCTATTCCTTCAGAGAAGGTTTGTTGCACTTGAATCCTGGTGATTCCAGGGTATCCTCCCTGCACATTCGATTGCTCCACTTCTAACTTAGGAGGAAAAATCCCTTTCGTGCCTTTCTCTTCTCTCTTTCGAGTCTCCTCTTCGTCTGTTCCTCCGACTCCCTTCTTTTTCGCCAGGGGGGGAACATTACAGTACCTACACATTCAGCATTTGTAAGCGCGAACTACACGTGTTTGTTTGTGGGCATGCATTTGATATGAGCTTTAAATGCTAATATATCTTTGCAACTTAGATTTAAGATATTATTATTATTATAGTGTCTTTGGTTCGGTCGCGAAATGTGGGGGATCGCCGGACAAACCGTGTGAGAGCTTTGACATATTATCCTCATACACTACTAAGCTCGGATCCGGGCAGCGTGTTCCCATTCCACGACCTAAAAGGAATCTTTACTCAGACAAGCATACGGAAAAAAATTAATTCATCAAGTAGTTTCAGTTTTTCCATATTTACTCAAAAACTATTGACATTATAAAAAAAACGGTTTCGATACTACACTAGACAATGTATAGTTCTATAAATAGAATGAAAAAAAATATTTCCAAAACATAGCACACACGAGAAAGTAGCTACAGAAGTGAAAAAAACGTATTTTTTTAAATATTTTTTTGTGGTCGCAATTTGTAAGTTATTTATTTTGTTTAAACTTTATAATTAAGATAAAAAATTAATAAACATGCTTGATTTTTTTCATTACTGTCACTTTTTTGCTAAGACCATAAAGTGTAAGAAACAATAACGGCAGATTTAGGGTATGATACTTCCGTGTGCTGTCTGAGTAAAGATTCCTTTTAGGTCGGGGAATGGGAACACGCATCCGGGCACCGGACTGCCCCGTCGATTGAGGACGCCATCTGTACCCTTAGTACGAGTTGCAAAACTCAAGAAAAGTAAAGTTTACGGAAAATATTAAAGAGTGATTTCTCCCAAAATCTGCCGTTTTTGTTTCTTACACTTTATGGTCTTAGCAAAAGAGTTACAGTGATGAAGAAAATCAAGTTCAAACAAACAACAACGGCAGATTTTGAGGGAAATCACTCTTTAATAATTGCCGTAAACTTTACATTACTCAAGTTTTGCAACTCGTACTCAGGGTACAGATTGAGGAGATAAGTCCTTGCAGGTGCTATGATTGAAGAAAATTATTTAATGGAAAATCATGTCTTAAAACACCCTCGTCGGGAGTCGAAACTGAACCCTCTGCCTTTGAATGCGAGCGTTCAAAGACTTTCAACTTTAAGACTTTCCGTAAACTTTACTTTACTCAAGTTTTGCAACTCGTACTAAGGGTACATCACATATTTTGTGATTGGCACGAAGTTGTAAGAATAGCATCTCGATGACATTGCACCGAGTCAGTAACTTCGGGTTTTTGCTGTTTTCTCCAGCGGACGAGCAGGTAAATCTAGAATCACTGCTGGGGCGGGTCACGACCGAGATCGAGAAGGCCTTCTGCCACAAAAAAATTATAGCATTGACAACTATGCAAAAGATCTGGCCGCCGCGCCGTTAGCTGGAATACAAGAGTGTTAAGGGAGCACAAAGAGAAAGCAAATAACCAAGCAAAATAAATACAAAACTATTGTGCCCGTATCTCGAGTTTCAGGGAAAGGCGTTGCAGCGTATAAGCCCCTTTCAGTACACATACGTTCATTTGATGTCTAGGTCTACTTCTGTAAGTACAATAATAGCATTATCTGATTATGGGTAGGTAGGTATTATCTGTGTATGCTCACGGAGAGTGAACCCCCAATGCTAATTTTTCTCTGATATCTTCTTCCTTGACGTATGGGTTGGTATGAGTCTGACCACCCATACTGTAAAAATGGTTCACATTGCCAATTATACCCCTATTTCAGGGAAGGTCGGTTAAAGTTGCAGCGTTTATGTTCATTTTGGGTTTGGGTTTTAATTTGTAAGTACACATTCAGCATTTGTAAGTGCATTTAAAATGACGTGTTTTTTTTTTTCAATTCAAGGAGAAACAAAGTCATTTTTAAGTGTTTTTATGCTTTCATGGCCGGCTTCAGATGATGATGATAATGATGTAGACTCCATCTTTCAGTCGAAGTACAAGCCCTGAAGAAGTCAGTCGTACGTCACTGACGAAACGTAGCAGCCTTACAAAAATAATAAAGCAGCCTACAATTATTGAACATGGTCTACAAGCCCGGAAAGATGGAGTCTACATCATTATCATCATCAAACAAAGTCATTTTTATTTATTTTTTTGCTCAAACGTTTTCGCCTACTTAGACATAGCTTTAGGAGCATAATACAAATATTTTTATTTGATTTTCAAATGTTAATATATCTTCGCAACTTAAATATATAAAGATTATTGTAGAATATTCTACAGTGCAAAAAAAATTCTGAACGGGTATTTTTTATAGAAAAAAAAATGTTTTTCACAATTCAGCCGGCCACCATGCCAGCAGCCATTGTCTTGCGCTTAAAATGATGATGTATTATTCTTGGTCGGTGGTATATTGCTCGAAGAGAGAAGAAAAAGCGGGTCGGGGTCTGTTTGTGAGAGCTTCTGCATAAAGAAGCGGGAAAATCGCGAGGTGCACGGGCGCAAGCCAGCAACTGCTGCTTCCTGTAGTCTTTTTCTCTAAATAAATTTCTCGCTTACGATGCTAACAAAAAATTGATAAACAAAAAAACAACGCAATTGAGCTACCCGCATACACTATAATGTAAGTTGCCAAGACATATAAACAATTAAAATTCATATATAGAGTCATAATAAAAGGAGAGGTTGTATGAAGGAGGTTATAAGACTTTGGATGAAATGAAATATGTGTGTAATGATGATGATGAAGATGATGATTTGAAGAGCGCCGTTTCGTGACTACTGTTACTGCAAGGGCGCTTTCAGGCTTGACGCGGCGGTGAAGAAATGGGTCTTCATTCCCCCCTTAAAGCACTCAATCCCTTCCTTGGCGCGCACTTCTGGGAACAGCTGATGCCAAGTGAACGGTCCTGCAACGGCGAAAGTGCGGTCTCCGAACACTGTGCTTCTTTTTCTGCATGGTGCACTGTCAACAGATCGCAGAGTGAGCACCCTCTCACTCAGACTCCTCGGCATTATCATTTCCTGCAAGTACTCTGGGGCCACTTCATGCAATGCTTTGTGTACCGTGTAGACCTAGCTTGAATTTGATCCTTTCTGGAATCCTGGGACAGAAATAAATGGCGGTTGATAAGTAATGTTGACGGCTAGGGCTAGGACTAGTGAAAATGCATATAATTTTAATCCTTAATGTAACATAGTGCCACAATAGCTTCCTCCTTTTTTTCACTGCGCCAAATAAAGGCGATTAGAAAGTGTCTTCCGTCAGATGCGGTTAAGACCCTGGTGAGTGCGTTTGTGATGTCTCGGATTGATTATTGCTCAACACTTCATAGTGGTCAGCCAAAGAAGCATTTCAACCGCTTTCAATCTGTGTTAAATTCAGCAGCAAGGCTCATATTCGGTATATCCAAATTCGCTCACATCACTCCACTGTTAAAAAAACTACACTGGCTTCGTTTCCCGGAGAGGGTGGTCTACCGTGTTTGTCTGATGGTATATAAAGCCACCAATGGCTTGGCTCCACCTTATCTGACTGACATGATTTCGCCTTTTGAGATGGGTGTGAGGAGGCAGACACTCAGATTCGCGGGCGATGGTGCAATCAATTTGGTTCAGCCGCACCGTCAGATCCATACAAATTTTGGAGACCGTGCTTTCCGTGTTGTGGGTCCGGTGGAGTGGAACAGACTGTCATCCGGAGTGAAGAACTCCAAATCTATGGGTATATTGCGCGGAGCTCTCAAGACGCACCTTTTCAAAAAGTCTTATCCGTGATCGGAGAGGGCCCTTGAGGTGTGACACACACAAAAACGGCGCTCTCTTATCACGTGCAATTTAAAATAAATAAGCCTGTTATATATATAACATATCTTTGCAACTAAGATTAGATTAGATTCGGTTACAATTGTGTCAGTTGGTAGCTGTTGCCTGTACGCGCTCCATATAAAGTCTCATACATCGGTGCAGATGCGACATTTTCCCTCTTGTACGTATTTTATGTCCACTTGGACCTGTACCCGAGTATAAGCTATTGCGTTTCGACTCAACCAAAAGATGCATGGAAAATAAAACGCTCACCGCAAGGCTCGCCTCAGTTTCCACACATTTTTGATACAACGCTATGATTGAGTTTAGATGCGGTGTTTCATATACTTGGAGACCTGCTTAGTTTAGTAGTGAGTCCTCTCCCAGGGCAATGAATCCACATCCAGAAGAGCGCTCTCCGCTATTTCAAAAGAAAATGTGCAACTGAAGAGATTCACTTCCTTACATTTTAAATTTAAATTAATCTTTTTTTTTTGCAATCATAAAAACAACACAGTTAAAATCGGATCGGTTATTAGATCTATAATATCTATAATCTAAGTTGCAAGGATATAATCATTCAAAGCTCTCAGATGTATGCCCACAAACAAACACGTGTAGTTCGCGCTTACAAATGCTGATTGTGTACTTATAAATAAAATCCAAACCTCAAATGAACATAAGCCCTGCAACTCTTGCCGACATTCCCTGAAACAGGGGTGACATTGGCCAAGTGAACCATTTTTTACAGTATGGGTGGTCAGCCTCATACCAACCTATAAGTCAAGGAATAGATGATAATAATAATAATAATATTAGGATGATTTATTTGGTGAGCGCTATTTTTGAGTGTATCACACCTCAAGAGCCCTCTGCGAGCTTGGTCGTCGCTGTAGAAAGCGACAATTCTCAAGCAAGACCCAGTTGTTGTAAGGTTGGATGGACCTTTCAGTGACCGGTCTTTGGTAAATGATCCGTTATGAGAGAACTTACATCATTCTCGAGGTTACGTTAGCGACGTAGTTAACGTCTTCAGGAGACACTCTTTCCCAAGTGAAACAGCTTATGTAGTGGGCTTTTTAGTATTCGTAGATTTTGGCAAAAAAAATTCAATGTGGCTGTTAACTTGAGACACTGAAAGGATTATTAGAAGAGACTACATAGACGTTTAGGCCACCCCTAGGGAAACGGCGACGAAGTAACAGTCTAAGTAGTTGTATATTATGTCTTACAATGAAGAGCTGAGGAATTATGCAAATGCAACCGTAATTCACAAGAAATTGAGCCCCTACCACACGCAGAGACTAAAACAATTATTTGTTGCTTCAAAAAAATCATAGACCAATTCTCCTCGCTACATTTACCAACTGTCCTATCAATACTTCAAATGGCTTAATCATTGTCGTTGAAAAATTCGAGAAAATCTTTGTTTTCGCAATTTAGAATAAAGATCAACATGATTAGTTAGCAGGAGCTTGCGTTCCATGCTAGAGGGCTAGGATTTGATCCCCACCAAGGGTGTGTGTAAGCGCGAACTTACACTTGCCTGTTTATGAGCATGCATTAAATATGAGCTTAAATTGTCAATAAACCTTTGCAACTCAGATTTGATAGATTAGAGAATGGTTGAACAATGAAAAATAGTTAAAAAAGGAATGACGATCTGAAACCGGCATCACTTATCAATTGCTTTGGGGTCGCTATGAGAGATTAGAAATCATTAATTTTACATCAATGGTTATTGTATGAAGGCTGACTAAATTTTCTTCTTCTAGTGCCATGTTAGGGCCCCCGACGTAGACCATCTATAATCTATAATCTAAGTTGCAAAGATATATTAACATTAACAGCTCATATCAAATGCATGCCCACAAACTCGTATAGTACGCGCTTACAAATGCTGAATGTGTATTTACAAATTAAATCCAAACCTCAAATGAACATACACCCTGCAACTTTTACCGACCTTCCCTAACACAGCGGTGACATGGGCAAAGTGAACCATTTTTCCAGTATGGGTAGTCAGTCTCACACCAAATTATAAGTCAAGGAATCACTTGCAAAAAATTATCCCTATCTCTCGCGTTTCGAAATAAGTTCTCTTTTGTCCTTATCTCGCATATTACACGAGTAGACCCATGAGATCAGCTTCCTGCTGAACACTAACTAAATACGGAACGACAATCAAACTGAAATTATTAACCGGTTGCTTTTGAGTTGCTGCTTGCGCGTGGCGCTAATGGCAATGTAAGTAATCACTAGAGCTTACAATAATTAATGCAAAATCTACGACTGGAAATGTATGGAATACTAAGCACTCGTATCAAATACTTAACCGAAACTTACAGGGACTGTCAAAGGAGATGCTGCGCTCCCACCAGCCTGGCGAAACTGTGTCAGAAGGACCCGCACCACGTGAACGCTCATACAAAGCTTTATTTTTTAGATGGCTGGCTGCAGACCATCAAGGGAACTAAATGCCTAGAACCGATAGAAAGGAATAGAGAATATTGGAGAAGATGATAATGATGATTTAATATAGCGCCGTTTCGTGAAGATTGTCACTCTAAGGGCGCTTTCTGTGTTATCGCGGCAAAGAAGTGTGTCTTGAGGGATATCCCTGGATTTTGATGCTCGAACTTCCGGTGGCAGCTGGTTCCACGAAGAAGGGGCCCGCAACAGCAAACGCACGATTGCCGAACACAGCGGTTAATCTCCTGGTTGGCTCGCTCACCAACGTTTTGGAGCCCCTCTCTGCAAGTCCTCTCTCCTGTATATCCTTTGGGTGCACTAGTTCTTGCAAGTACTCCGGCGCCATTCCTTGCGGAGCGTTGAACACCAGCCTAGATTCTGAAGTGCACTGAGAAAGAGAAGATTGTATACCTACAAAATTCTATACATTTTTTTTGGTTTTCAATTAGTAACTCATCTATAATCTAAGTTGCAAAGATATACTACATTTAAGATTTATATTAAATGTATTCCCACAAGCAGACACCAAAAGTTCGCGCTTAAACATGCCGCATGTGAACCTACAATATAAAACCCAATCTCAAATGAACATACACCCTGCAACTCTTGCCGACCTTCCCTATAACAGTGGTGACATTGGTAAAGTATAAAAAAATTTACAGTATGGGTAGTCAGTCTCATACCAATCTACAAGTCAAGGAATAAGATGACAAATTCTAATTTGATTTTACTGAAGACACACATTCTGACAAAGCTTAGTTCTTTTAGACGAAACAATATTGTGTGAAAAAAATTAATAATAACACTATAATAATTAATTTTCAAATTAACAAATTATATAACCCAGATTGTCGTCTAATCTAATGAAGTAAAAATTCGTACTAAGGGTTGAAAGGGTTTCGTAGCTGAATGGATAAGTATATATACATATATAGCCCTTTCAGTGGCGTGGAAAGATATATTTTATTATGTAAGGTTTACCCAGTCATCTTGATTAACTCTACCCAATCAGCATAACGAGTCGCCGCCTGAATGCTAAGCTGGAAGCAGCAACAGTATTACACTCGCAGTATACCGAAGTCTTACAGAGAGGCGGCATAAATATTTCAAACAGTCTCTTGCGAATGAATGGAATATCCAGAGTCATAATAAAAGGACAGCTTGTATGAAGAAGGTTATGACTCTGGATGAAATGAAAGAAATATGTGAGGACAGAAAGAAATCGGGGTTGATCTGTAATTCTGGCGGCTAGGGCTAGGGTTTCTACAGTTTTCCAATTTTTTTTTCAATTTATCCATTTGTTTATGTCTAAAATGTTATTTTTTTTGTATATATTCCTTGACTAATAGGTTGGTATGCGGCTGACCAGTGACCACCCATGCTGTAGAAAATGGTTCACTTTGCTAATGGACCCCTGTTTTAGGGAAGGTCGGCAAGAGTTGCAGGGTGTAGTTCATTTGAGGTTTGGGGTTTTAGTTTTATGTTGTTCACATGCGGCATGTACAAGCGCGAATTTGTACACCATTTTCACCATTTTCTACAGCATGGGTGGTCAGCCACATACCAACCTATTAGTCAAGGAACACATACAACAAGTTACATTTTTAAATCACAAAAATATTTATACACATCAACACAAATACAGAATACAAAATTTTAATTTAATTAACCCTAGTCCTAGCCGCCAACATTATAGATCAACCGCCATTTCCCTCTGTCCTTACATGTTTCTTTCATTTCATCCAGAGTTATAAACTTCATACAAGCTCTCCTTTTATTATGACTGGATATCCCATTCATTCGCTATTTTAAGATTTTTTTAGTTTTTCTTTTAAGAAATCCTGTGCGGGAGACACTCTAGAGTCTAGAGACTCTAGGGGTCTATAACACTTGTTGTGGTGCCGCAGAGGTGTAGGAACTTTGTCGTCGCTACAAAGCGCCAATACTCAATCAAAACCCAGGTGCTGTAAGGCTGGATGGACCTTTTAGTGACCGGTCTTTGGTAAAGGTTTTATGAATTTTTTCAACCCAGCGAAGAGCATATTTGGAAATAAAAATGGTATATTTTTGTGCTCTGCCGGGATCCGAACCCACAACCTTCCATTCACGAATCTGAAGTGTGTTACCACTGGACTATGGACCGGTCAAAGTCAACTTCCCTTGTCATCTTCTCCTTCATTTCAAACATACTTCCCAAGTATCGACATTCATCCACAATGCCAACTTTCGTTCCATTTAACATGATGATGGATGATTTCTTTCCTGTGGCGCCATTAAATGGTCCAGGACCATCTCAAGGGCGGATCCGAATCCACAACCTTCCATTTATGAGTCCGAAGTGTTGCCACATAGACTACGGACCGGTCCAAGATTTGGTCCATCCATACCTTTCTCGGTCTTCCTCCACCACCACGACATCCATCTGCTCTTGCAGCATACACTTTCTTCGTCAGTATTTCACCATTTGATGTGACTAAAAAGCTACTGTGAAAATAAAACTGCATTTTAAAAACAAAATGTCTTCTCATGAATCCAAATGACTTGATACTGGAACTCTTTGTCGTGCGTGGGGTGAGTTTTGAATATTGGGGTACCTACTGGAAGATTAGGTACGACCCAAAAGTAATTATATTGTATAGGGATAATGAAATTAATTAAGCACGGCAGATTGTCTACTGGGGGCATATTGAATGTTACAAATTATGATTATTCCAATACACGCAAACGTGCGTACATTTTACACAATATCGGTTAACAATGTACTGATTTCTAGCTCTTGGTTTATCGATTTCACGGCCCAGTGTTTCAATCGACACTCTCTCTCGCACAATTGCGGTCCAAATATATAGCGTCTAAACGGACGCCTCTCGCATATTCCGGACTCTCCTATAGTGAACCGCACACTTCTATATTGTTCCATATTATTAATTTTTTGTTGTTTTTTTTAAGTTCAAGTTGACATCTTGGACCGGTCCGTAGTCCGTAGTGGCAACACTTCGGACTCGCAAATGGAAGGTTGTGGATTCGGATCCCGGCGGAGCACAAAAATATACCATTTATATTTCGAATGTGCTCTTAGCTGGGTTGAAAAATTCATAAACCTTTACCAATGACCGGTCACCAAAGGTCCATCCAGCCTTACAGCAAATGGGTCTTGCTTGAGTAATGGCGCTTTGTAGCGACGACCAAGCTCGTACACCTCTGCGGTACTACAACAAGTGTCATAGACCCCTAGAGTCTTTAGAATCTAGGGAGTCTCCCGCACAGGATTTCTTAAAAAAAAAAAAAAAAAAAACGTATGTCGGGATAATGGAAGCAATAAGGTGTGTGTATATCTAGTACATACGAAATCATTTGTATACTATTGAATATCTGTAATCAATAATCTTTATCAAATTGCCAAAGATGTTAAAAAAAAAAAAAAACAGATAAATACACATCTGGATCACTTTGCCAATTTAACCCCTGTTTCACGGATGGTCGGCAAAATTTACAGGGTTTACGTTCATTTGAGGGTTTAATTTTTATTTTGTAAGCACTCGTGCAGCAAGTGTAAGCATAAACTTGCATGTGACGGTTTAGGATGTTTTTTTAATACAGATGTCTGGTCATAGTCTAGTGGTTAACGCTTCAGACTTGCATTTGAAAGGTAGTGTTTTCGATTCCCGGCGGAGCATATAAAATTCAGATGTGCCCTTTGCTGGGCTTACTATTTCATCTGCCCATTGCTAGATTTAGCCAGCCTACACATTGAGTATTTGAAAGTGAGTCTGTTCGTGGGCATGCATTTTATATGAATTTTAAATGAAGAATAAGTTTGCATCAAGGAAACCAGTAATCAGATGGGAATTCCAAGTGCTGCCTCCCAGCGATAACCCCAAATACCTGGGAGTTACCCTTGACCGGTCGCTCACATATAGAGCCCACTGCAACAACACAAAAATGAAAGTGGCTACCCGTAATAATCTACTCCGGAAGCTCGTGGGCACCAACTGGGGTGCGCAGCCACAAGTAATACGTGTAACTGCAATGGCTTTGTGCTTCTCTGCCGGAGAGTAGGTACGCAGCCCCGGTATGGGAACGCTCCGCACATGCGAAGCAAGTTGATGTCGCGCTGAATGATACCTGCTGTATTGTATCAGGATGCCTCAAGCCAACGCCCACGGGGAAGTTATATCCTCTTGCAGGCATAGCCCCACCCCACATCAGACGCAAGGTGGCTTCGAGAGTCGAGAGGCAGAAGGCTCTAACGTGCACACAGCACTGCATTTACGGAAGTGGCATTTCATCACAGCAGCGCCTGAAGTCGAGACACAGCTTCCTTAGTTCCGTGCAGCCCTTGTCTACGGATCCAGTGGCGGAGAGATTGCGAATGTGGAAAGAGGAATGCCCTGAGAGCTTTGTGCAGCCTGCAGAGAGCTTACCTCCAGGAAAGAACCTCGAGTGGCCCGTGTGGAAATCTATGAACAGATTGAGGACCAATGTTGGAAGAGCCCGGGCCAACATGTTGACCTGGGGATTTCTGGGACGGGAGGACTCTACACTATGTGAGTGTGGAGTTCAGCAAACTATGGAGCACCTGCGGTGTTGTCCCTCCTGTTCGACAAGCTGCTCCATGGATGATCTCTTTGCGTGAAACCAAAGAGCTGTAGAGCCGTTTGCATCATCAGGTGGTTGAATTACCACCTGATGATGCAAACGGATGTTTGCGAAACCGGTTGTGGTATAAAATATATATACTCATAGTAATCGAAAACAAAGTTGTTTTTCTTTTATCCTTGAGATAATTTACTTGGTGAGCGCTGTTTTTGTGTGTATCACACCTGAAGTGCAGTCTGCGAGCTTGATCGTCCCTGTAGAAAGCGTCAATTCTCACGGCCCAGTCGCTGTAGGCTGGATGGACCTTTGGTAACCGGTCATTGGTAAAGTTTTACGAGTTTTTCAACCCAGCGAAGAGCATATTTGAAAATATAAGTGGTTAAATTAGGCTGATTTATTTGGTGAGCGCTGTTTTTGTGTGTATCACACCTCAAGAGCCCTCTGCGAGCTTGGTCGTCGCTGTAGAAAGCGCCAATTTTCAAGCAAGACCCAGTTGTTGTAAGGCTGGATGGACCTTTTCATGACCGGTCTTTGGTAAAGGTTTATGAATTTTTCATCCTAGCGAAGAGCAAATTTGAAAATATAAATGGTATATTTTTTGTGCTCCGCCGGGATTCGAACCCACGACCTTCCAGTTACGAGTCCGAAGTGTTACCACCTGGACTACGGACCGGTCAAAAGTGGTATATTATATGTTTTGTGTTACGCCCGGATTCAAACCCACAACCTTCCATTCAGAGTTCGAAGTGTTACCACTGAACTACGGACCGGTCTATTACCGAATATCGGTAATATTTGTATGAAGATCAGCTGTCCACTTGCGACCATTTTGGATTGACAGGTCTTCATACAAATATTACCGATAATCGGTAGGTAGGATCTACCGTGGTGATGAGACTTTCAGCCACGCAGGTTTGTAAATAGTTTGCTTTGTTGTGTTGTATTTTATCGACGTAAAAGTCCCTGTCGATAGAGGACAATAAGTCCATACTCCTTACAGGGATAGGGCGGGACGCCGCGCCGACTTTCCTCGCGCTCCCTAAACTTCCAAGGCAAAAACCAGCTATTTACGATAATTATATCAAAAGGTGGATGATCATTGATCCCGTAGTATTCGTATGACTTGATAACACGAACAGCTAATACAAATCGTCCCCTTCCTGCTTCTTTGTCTTATGTCCATCAGGGCTGGAAGTCTCATCACCACGGGAATTCTTACCTACCGAATGTCGGTAATATTTGTATGAAGACCTGTCAATCCAAGATGGCCGCAAGTGAACAGCTGATTAGTCTTCATACAAATATAACCGATATTCGGTAGGTACGAATTACCGTGGTGATGAGACTTCCACCCCAGGAGTCCATATTCCTTGCGGTTCGGTTCGTACTAAATCTCCGTTTTAATTTTGTTATTGAATTGTATTTGAAATCAAACGTGATTCAAAAGAGTTTTTGTATTTTTGATTAAAATAATTTAGATGAAATAAAATAATAAAATTGTTAAAAGTGTAATAATTCATCAAATTTATTTATCCAAATATGAACTCCAAATTGTAGCTTTCCTTTTTTCGAAGGAAAACAGAAGGCTTGAAAGGAAAATAATGTGAGATATTTCACCGCAAAAAATAAACGAACTTAAACAGTTACTTGGCTAATAGGTCGGTATGAGGTTGACCACCTATGCTGTAAAAACTTGTCTCACTTTGCCAATGACACCCCTGCTTCGGTAGTTGAAGGGCTTATGTTTATTTAAGTTTTGGGTTTGAATGTTTAAGCTTATATGGGTAACGCCGTTTAAATTTGTACCATAACTGTCGACCGGCAAGATTCAAGAAAACGAAAACATCGTGAGTTAAATTAAGGTCTATTCAAAATGACGGGCAGGTTCGAAAAATTAGGTTTTTTTACATTTCGATATCTCATTTCTTTTTTCGACGACGAATACAAGATTTTATAGCAGTTCGTAAACACTGTTCAGTAAAAATATAAGAGCACCATTTTGAATGTCTATAAATATGAATGTTGTTTGTCTATGAATGTTTAATAAAAATATGAATACGCACATTTAATAACTACCTAAAATCGTTCGTTTATTGTATTTCAATAAGTTTCCTTGACTTATAGGTTAGTATGAAGCTGACCACTCATACTGTAAAAAATGGTTCACTTTACCAATGTTAACATTGTGTCAGGTAAGGTCGGCAAGAGTTGCAGGGTTTATGTTCATTTGAGATTGGGTTTTATATTGTAGGTTCACATGCAGCATGTTTAAGTACGAACTTAAAGTCTTAAATTCAATATATTTTTGTAACTTAGATTATCATAGATTTAGATAGATAGGCAATGTTTTTTTTGCGTACATTTTTCACAGTATCCAGCACCGATATAAAAATTAGGTACCTCTGTGGTCCAAATTTCATTTAATCGTTTAGCCCACAGATCACGGAATAAACCTTTTTGCTATTTTGAATAACAAACATCAAACGGTGCATTTAAAATATTAATAGCATGTAGTAAGGTTGATTAGATAGTCTTATGTTTCAATTAGGTACGTTAATGTTATTTGTTAGTCAACCATAAATTAACGGTAAGTAGGTATATTTTTTTAAACCTACGTGAATACACCTTAATACTGGTAACATACGGTAAAGATTGTAAATAAAAAACCGCCCGACATTACCTTAAACTTGTGCCATTTGAAAAATAATACTGTCAGCAATGATAAAAACATACAATCATTAGAAGAATTAATGGATCTAAGTAAAAAATTTACAACTGACAACATATTCGAATACATACCTTAATAATGCCAAGCTAACTTCCACTCAAAACACTCACGACGAATTCCCGAGTCTGATGTAAACGTTCTCAGAAGAAAATGAAGGTATCGAATGAGTTTATTTGTGTTGTCCACACTGCATCAAAGAGTTACCATACGTGAACAAATACTTAAGATTGCAAGATTTTTGTCAGTTCCAATGGAATTGGTAACATACTAAAAGAAAAATTTCGGAGCCAAAAATGGAGACAACCCTTAGCAATCAATATTTCGTGTTTAAATAAGTAAATATTATTGTGGCTAGTACAGAAAATGAAAGATACGTTACTAAGGTATATGCAAAAATACTCAACTTTAAAAACGTTTGACTATTTTGATCGTATCATGCCATCAAAGGGTCAAAAACGGGTTGCGGACATGTAAAATTTGTATGGGAATGGAAAAAAGGCTTGTCTTGTCTTGTCTTGTATCCTGCCGCCATTCCTCTAGGGGTGGCCAGTACCTCCACATAAGTGCCTCCACTTGACTCTGTCCCTGCATACTTCTTTCATCTCATCTAATTTCATCACTCTTTTCATGCATGCTCTTCTCTTGTTTTCACTCTGTAAATTCCATTCATTCGCAATCTCACTTATCTGATCAATCCATTCTTTTCTAGGTCTTCCCCTTCCACGCTTACCTATTACATTCCCTTTATACACTCTTTTTGTCAGTCGGTCTTCATTCATCCTTTCAATATGTCCAAACCATCGCATCACACTTCTTTGAACTTTCACTTTCACGCTTTCTTTTACTCCGCATTCATTCATAACCCATTCGTTTCTCACTCTATCTTTCAGTGTTTTTCCTGTCATACTTCTCAAATGAGCCATTTCTACGGTGCATACCTTATTTACTTCTCTTTCATTCACCGTCCATGACTCGCTTCCATACATCAGGGTCGGCAACAATATACAATTGTGTACCGCCATTTTCATTTTCTTTGGTATCCTTTTATTCTTCGCTATTCTACCAAACGCTCCTATCACGCATCTTCCTTTGCTGGCACGCTTCTCTAATTCCTTCGTCATCTTACCATTCGCCTCAAACTTGCTTCCTAAATAGTCAAACTCATTCACTACTTCAACTTTTTTCCCATTCAAATTAACTGTAAGTTCCTCACATACTTCATTCCTGTCAAAAACTAATATTTTTGTCTTATTCGCATTCACTTTCAAGCTATTTTTACAAAACGCATCATTCAGTTTGGTTAACATCGCTTGGAGTTCCTCCGCCGAGTCAGCTAAAACTATAGCATCATCAGCATAAAGAAGTACTCCAACTCTTGTTTCACCCACTTTCACTCCGCTCTCTGATATTCCAGCTTCTTTTATGCAACTGTCCATGATTATATTAAACAACCATGGACTCATCACGCAGCCTTGCCTCACTCCCTTATATACATCAAACCAGTCACTATATCTCCCATCCACTCTTACACATGCCGAACTATTTTCATAGATGGCACGTATCACATTCAGAAGGTTGTCATTCACACCGTACTTCCTGAGAACATTCCACAACATACATCTGTCCACCGAGTCAAAGGCCCTCTCGAGATCCACGAAGGCTGCGTAGACCACCCTCCCCACAGCCAGATGTTTTTCAACAATCTGTCTGAGAGTAAAGATTTGGTCCACACAACCTCGTCCTGGCATAAAACCAGATTGAATATCAGAGACCCTGTGATCGGTGGCCATTCTCACTTTTTTTATGACAATTTTGCATAAGACTTTCCCAGGTATACTAAGGAGACTAATGGGCCTAAAGTTACGGCAGTCTTTCTTGTCCCCTTTTTTTATATTTTTTTTATATTTGGCGTTTTATATTTATGGCGTTTTTGTTATATTTTTTAATTACATCGCCACTTAATGCTTTTTGCAGTTTTTTTTTGTATTCCGATACGCTTTTTATTTACTTTACTCTGATAATTTTAGAATTCAGTAGAGATCACCAGTTTTTATGAAAAAGCTGAAAATCATTAGGGGACACACGCACAAGACAAAAGGTACAAATTTCGACGGCGATACCCATATGCGGCATGTATAAGCGCGTACCTTATATGTGTATGCTTGTGGGCATGAATTTAATATGAATCCTAAATATAATACATCTTTGCAACTTAGATTAGATTAGATAATCGAAGAAAATGATAAATTACACGTTTTGACAAAGGTAAGGTTTTAATTACTTCAAATGGACGAGTACATTATAATGACTTTTTTGTTATTTATTTCATGGTTGTATAAAAATTATTGTATGCCACTGCACGTAATTAGCCTTTGTAACACTCTTGCTGTCTATTGTGCCGTTCGGCTGCGCCTCATGGCACAAACTAGCACTCGTGTTACAAAGTCTATCATTACTAGGCAGTGGCATAAATAACTATTCTGCTCCTCTATGTGATTACTCAATGGTGACCACCCTTCACCGAGGTGGCAGGTTAATTAGTAACGAATCCTAAAAGCACACAACCAGGGGGTTAGCCCAATAGTTGGCGAGTACATAATACTATTATACAATTGTGTGTGTCAGCGCTGAATGGGCCTTTTTGCAAAGTTTTGGTTTCGCTTTATAGGAGTGCTGAATGGGCCATGGACTCTCAAAGGGGTCAGATGATGGTTAGAGAGCGTGGAAGTATTACAGGCATTGCGGTGGAAATGAAGCATTTGATAAGCATGACAGGAAAAACTTTGAGGGATAGAGTTAGGAATGAATGGGTAAAAAAAGAATGTAATTTGAAAGAGGATGTGAAAGTTAAAGTACAAAAGAATGTGATGAGATGGTTTGGGCATGTGGAAAGAATGAATGATGATAGACTGACAAAGTATGTATACAAAGAAAGTGTGAAAGGAAAAAGAGGGAAGGGACGACCGAGAAATGTATGGAGTGATCAGATTGAGGAGATTGTGAAAGAATGGGATATAAAAAGTGAGCGTAAAAGAAGAAAATGCATGAAAAAGGTGATGGATATGAAGGAATTGAAAGAGGTATGTCAGGATAGGAAAAAATGGAGGCAACTCTGCAGAGGCTCTGGCCACCCCTAGCGGAATGGCGACAGAGTTACAGTTACAGCAATAGAGAAGTTTATTACATGACACGTATAGAATATGAGGCGGCTGTACAATCTAAGTTGCAAATATATATATTCTATCTATCTTTAATATAAGCTGCATAAATATGTTAACATTTAAGGCTCATATGAAATGCATGCCTACAGACAGGCACATGTAGGTTCGTGCCTACACATTCTGCATGTGCGCATACAAATAAAGAAAACCTCACATGGACAAAAACCTTGCAACTCCTGCCGCCGTTCCCTGAACCGGGGTGGCATTGGCAAAAGTGAACGATTGGCGGAAAAGTTGACATCTAAAATTTATATTAAATGCTTGCCTATATAAACAGACAGGTTTTAGTTCGCGCTTACAAATGCTGGATGTGTACTTACAAAGTAAAAACCAACTTTTTTTGCAACTTGCAACTTTTACCAACCTTCCCTGAAACATGGGTGCCATTAGCAATGTTAACCACTTTTTACAGTATGGGTGTTCAACCTCATACCAACCAATAAGTCAAGGAGTCGCTCATAAAATAATAATGTCGAGAAGAGATTTTTTGTACTCAACTGCGGAAACGAAACCGCTACTAATACTAAGCTACACGTACAGTGTAACTTCTTGCCGCGTTTTCCCTGAAGGGTTCGCATGTGGCGTGTGGAACCTATGTATTTTTACAGGTAAGGGGGCCGGCCTTACGCCAACCACCTCAGTTGAAGTGGGGGTTTCCCAGCTCCCGCGAGATTTGGTACTCATTTAACTGTTAAACTAACGGGGCTATTATTAGACATTTTAGCCGTCGGTTGAGACCACGCTTTGACAAACTAATGATGCCTGGGCTGAAAGTCTCATCAACGCGGGCATTCTTTCCTACCGAATTTTGGTAATATTTGTAAGAAGACTAATCAGCTGTTCACTTGCGGCCATCTTGGATTGGCATGTCGTCATACAAATGCATCATTACTTTGTCAAAGCGTGGTCACAACGCACGGCTAAAATGTCTAAGAATAGCACCGTAAGAGTTTACCTTTCCGGTATTTTATTTTGTGTTTGAAATAAACACCGAAACGGGAATCATTCCTGACATCCACTGTGGGATTTGAACCCGAGCTCTCGGCATGGAATGCAATCACTCTACCAACTAAACTATCGACCAGATCACCCAGTGCCTTATTTTCGCCATTCGTTGGACGAAGCGTTAACCACTATTATAAAATTGTATGGTACACACTATAACACCATCTTGGGCACGATAAAGAAATGAGAATTCCTAATCTCTTTGGTTGTAATTAAAATGGAGGAATAAAATACGCGACGGATAAATCTTCAGGGCAGTTATTGTTTTAATAATTTCTGTAATTTTTCATTTTGAAAAGCAACATTATACGGAGAGTTTTCTTACAATGCTACCTCAATATTCGTACTCTAATCCCGTTTGTTCGTCTAGCAAATAAAGCCGCGTACATTTGTATCGAAAAGTATTCTCACTGGAGGGTTGTTTACAGGATCTGTTGCCATGACACGGTTTCATTATAGAGCGACACAGTGACAAAACAACACATCTATGTTGCTCGAGCCTCTTAGGGTGGTGCAGAGAATGGTTATCAAAATAATGTTAAAGAAGCCCTTCGACTATTCCACATTGCAATTATATCATGACTTTCCGGTGCTAACAATTGACCAATTGTACAAGAGAGCGGCTCTCTACCAAGTTCATAAGGATTACTTTATCCACGGATATAATCCGGGGGATATTGTAATCCCGAGTGGTAGATCGCGTAGAGAGTCGCTTCTAATCAAAGTTCCTAGAAAGAATACAGCAACCGGCCAACATCACTACGATTATTTGGGTGTAAGGTGGTACAATGCACTTTTTTCCAGGTATAAGCATGATAAGCACGCAGATCCTAAGGCCATTAAGTATATGATCAGCAAATATTTGAAAGAGATGTAAATAGTTGAGTGTTTATATTTATTTGGTTTTTTGTATATTATTCTTATCATTATTATTTTTGTTATTTTTTTCATATACCTATGTGTATATATGTATAATTCCTATTTCTGTATTTTCTATTTACACATGTTACCTCTTTGTTATTTTATTTAATGTTATCTCTATGTAATCTCTATGTTATTTTATTTAATTTTTTGTATTCCTGTTTTTGCTTAGTAAATTACAAAATGGTATATTTACTAAATTTTTTACGATTTTTATCTATTAAGTGATTAATTTTAAGTTAGGATAAGTTGGAATCCTCCCCAAAACACAAGCTATGCTTACTTTGGGGAGTATTTATTGTTATTAGATTTTTTAAATTTATTTTTATTGTAATGTTTTGTACATATTGATAAAAACAATAAAGACCTTATGAATTATGCAAAGATACATTACATTTACGATTTATATTAAATGTATTTCCACAAGCAGACATTACCTCACGATTGACATAAGTGCGTCCTTTTCATTCGGTTTAAAGTCGCTATACCAACGTGGAAAATACAGGTATATGATAATCTATGTTGCAAAGATGTATTACATGTAAGATACTTATTAGATGCATTCCTATAAGCAGACACGTTTAATTTCGCGATTCAACATGCCGCATGTGAACCTACAACATGAGCACCAAAATCTCTAATGAACATACACCCTGCAACTCTTGCCGACCTTCCTTGAAACAGGGGTGACATTGGCAAAGTTAACCATTTTTCACAATATGGGTTATCGCAGCCTCATTTAACGACATATCAAGGGGATTTTTTTCTAACTTCGGATATTTTGAAACATTTCAAATCTGAATACTAACTACTAACTAAGCTACACATATAGTGTAACCTCTTGCCTGCGTTATCCCTGAAGGGGTCACATGTGGCGATTCGGAACCTATTTATTTTTACGGGTAAGGGGGCCAGCCACACACCAACCATTTTCAGTGGAAGTGGGGGTTTCCCAGCTCCCGGGGGAACTGGTTCTCATTTCTTATGAAGGCTCAGTACACCTTGCCGGTATATATTTTGGGTTTGAAATAGACACCGAAACGGGAAATCATTTCAAGGAGGACACCCTCAGTGGGGATCGAACTCTTGCTCTCGGCATGGAATGCAAGCATTCTACCGACTGAGCTATCGACCGGACTTTTTACGAGCTTGGTCGTTGCTACAAAGCGACAATTCTCAAGCAAGCCCGAGATGTTTTATTTCGCTGTTAAGAATTCGATGAAGTATGCTCCAAAACAAAAGCAAAACCTAGCCGTATACCGAGCTTCCATTGTGTTTTCTACACTGCTTTTGCAAAACCCCATAATGACCGATTAATTTTTGAATGGGGGACCGAAAACGATTAAATTGATTTCTAAAACAAAATGTCCAACACAATGAGGATGAAAGTTTGAGGATTTTGGATGCCAAAATGTTATTTTTTTGTTAATAATGAAAGGAAAAGCGATTAATGTTAACGGTTATTGAAAGCACATTTCAGTAACATCACTTAAAAATAAAACAAGGCTTTACTGTAGCTGTAGCTATAGCTATTGCGCCATTGCATTGGGGCTGATAAAGACAGTCTTCAGCCTTCAGAGTCCTTCACATTCTTTCTTACAATATGAATGACTTGAAAAAGGTATGCAATGGTCAGTCAATGGTAGTGCGAAGCATGGACAGTGAATGATAGCGAAATGAGTAAAGTATGTACGGTGGAAATGAAGCATTTGAGAAGCATGACAGGAAAAACTCTGAAGGATAGAGTTAGGAATGAATGGGTAAAGAAATAATGTAATTTGAAAGAGGATGTGAGAGTTAAGGTACAAAAGAAATGATGAGATGGTTTGGGCATGTGGAAAGAATAAATGATGACAGACTGACAAAGTATGTATACAAAGAAAGTGTGAAAGGAAAAAGAGGGAAGGGACGACCGAGAAAGGTATGGAGTGATCAGATTGAGGATATTGTGAAAGAATGGGATATACAAAGTGAGCGTAAAAGAAGAAAATGCATTAAAAAGGTGGTGGATATGAATGAATTGAAAGATATATGCAGGGATAGGAAAAAATGGAGGCAGCTCTGCAGAGGCTCTGGCCACCCCTAGCGGAATGGCGACAGAGTTACCGGTGATATGGCCGAGGGGGTAGAGGCGCATGTTCGACTAGCGTATTTGGAACAGAATAACGTTGGATCGAATCTGGGTCTGGCCCACCTGACCACAACTTCGACCGTGGTTCAACAGATGCCATCGCATGCACACAAGCTTCTGCTTTCGCATTAAAAAAAACTGGCCAGGCAAAATAGGTTGGTTAATTGCATTCGTTTCCACAATTTTTTTTTTTTAAATGAAAAAAATAATAGGAAAAATGGAGGCAAATCTGCAAAAGCTCTTGCCACCCCTAGCGGAATGTCGACAGATTTACAGTTACAATTACAGAATATCCATCAATTTATTTAGTTAGACTGACGAAGAAAGTATAGATACGATGCAAGAATAGATTGATGTCGTGGTAGAGGAAGATCGAGAAAGGTATGTGAGGAACAAAGTCATGAAAAAGCGAATGAATAAAATTTGATTTCCTTGACTTATAGGTTGGTATGCGGCTGACCACCTATGCTGTAGAAAATGGTTCACTTTTCCAAAGTCACCCCTGTTTCAGGAAAGGACGGCAAGAGTTGTTGTAGAGTGAATGCCCGTTTGAGATTTGAGTTTCATGCGGCATGTGCAAGCGCGAACTTGTACGTGTCTGCTTGTGAGAATGCATGTGCTAATCCCCAATGTTGCATATCGTAGCAACTTAGTTTAGATTACGATGTAAGATTTTTTTATCTCCGCCGTCCATGTTTCACATCCGTATACGAGCGTCTGTATCGATGTAAAGCCAACCTCTCCCGAGTAGACGACAGTCAGATGGAGGAGGTATGACATAAGAAGGCTGAGGGAGCTGTCAAAGGCAGATTCCAATTAATAGTGAATACTAAGCTGGAAGCAGGAGGCATGGCGTGTACTTGACTGACTTTAAACCGAGTCCATCATCGCGCTGATGGAAAAATAAAATCAATCTATCTAGGCTTCCCTGCTTGGCTTTTAATATTTGTAGAGGCAAAAAAACGAAGGATCATTTTTTTTCAGTCAATTGTATTTCTGCCAATATCCATTTATAATTTGCAGAAGACATGTCGATGAGATGGTGCAATATTTGATCATTGTTAATACAACGAAGCCAAAGAGAACCTTTTGGCTACGAATCAAAATAATCATTCTAGCAAAATAAGGCATTAGCGAAAAAAACTAAATTGTTGAGGAGAGCAGTGTAATGTTTGAGATTGCAGAAAAATGGACACAACTTTTTTTTATTTTTTATCGTTTGTTAAAATCAGAACAGCTCTCTGGTATAAAAAATAAATAAATAAAGATATGAATTGGGATTTCTTTAAATGTGATTTTACGTTGTTTTATGAGGTTTTATGTCACAAGCGCCCTAAGGACAAGAAACGCCAAAAATTTCGTCAGTTACACTAAAACCATACTTCAAAAACGCAGTTGTTTGCTCGGGCATAAACGACAAAAAAAATCGTAGAGCTATGGGAGTTGGCGCATTAGAAAGAGCGGATTTTTTTTAAGTAGGATAGCATTCATAACTCATTTTCCAAGAAAATTTCGCGTCTCCTTTTAACCGTCGATGCATTATTTTTCAGAAAACATGTTCAATTTTCGATTATGTTTAAGACAGTGCAGACTTTGATGTATGGAAGTGAAGCATGGACAGTGAATGATAGCGAAATGAGTAAAGTATGTACGGTGGAAATGAAGCATTTGAGAAGCATGACAGGAAAAACATTGAGGGACAGAGTTAGGAATGAATGGGTAAAAAAATAATGTAATTTGAAAGAGGATGTGAAAGTTAAAGTGCAAAAGAATATGATGAGATGGTTTGGGCATGTGGAAAGAATGAATGATGATAGACTGACAAAGTATGTATACAAAGAAAGTGAGAAATGAAAAAGAGGGAAGGGACGACCGAGAAAGGTATGGAGTGATCAGATTGAGGAGATTGTGAAAGAATGGGATGTACAAAGTGAGCGTTAAAGAAGAAAATGCATAAAAAAGGTGATGGATATGAAGGAATTGAAAGAGGTATGTCGGGATAGGAAAAAATGGTGGCAACTCTGCAGAGGCTCTAGCTACCCCTAGCGGAATGGCGACGGAGTTTACAGTTACAGTTACAGTAAAAGGGAGCCTTTCGCTATGAAAGTTGAAAAAAAAAAAATCAAAATCTGAACAATAAAATTCACCGATGTTCCAATATGACATCACGTTTATAATACGGCAAAAGTAATCAATTATAATGACAACTAGCCATAAATATTGTCATAAAAATGCGTTGTCCCTTCATTAGTGCGCTCCGTCACGTTATGCCTGCTGATATTTTATATTTCGGTCACACGGGCCGTGACATTGATGGCGGCGACGTGACGAGATGACACCCAATACACGTGGGCAAGGATATATTTAGCTGCAATTTTTACATATTCAATCAAATCGACGTTTCGTCGGATATTTTGTCCAATCCACAAAGGTTTCGTATCCATCAGGTTGAAAAAGGCGCGTGCACTGGGATAGAGGTAAATATATTTCCGAATAAATACTTTTACTTTATCTAATCTACAATTTTAGTTGCAAAGATATAATCTAACTTCTATCTGGTCCGGTCGATAGCTCAGTTGGTAGAGTGCTTGCAAACCATGCTTAGAGTTCGAATCCCACCGGAGATGTAACGCAAACGCAACGCAACTTAGCTACACATAAAGTGTTACTTCTTGCCGCGTTATGCCCGAAGGGGTCGCATGTGGCGAGTTGAACCTATTTATTTTTACAGGTAAGGGGGCCGGCCTTACGCCAACCACTTCAGTTGAAGTGGAGGTTTCCCAGATCCCGAGAGTGCTGGTACTCATTTCTTGTGAAGGCTGAGTAAACCTTGCCGGTATTTTATTTTGGGGTTTGAAATAAACACCAAAACGGGAAATCATTTCTGACACCCTCGGTGGGATTCGAACCCGAGCTTTCGGCATGGAATGCAAGCACTCTACCACCTGAGCTATCGACCGGACACTCTTTTTTTTTTAAAGAAATCCTGTGCGGGAGACTTCCTAGATTCTAGAGACTCTAGGGGTCTATGCCACTTGTAGTGCCGCAGAGGTGTACGTGCTTGGTCGTCGCTACAAAGCGCCAATTCTCAAGCAAGACTCAGTTACTGTAAGGCTGGATGGACCTTTTGATGACCGGTCTTTGGTAAAGGTTTATTAATTTTTCAACTCAGCGAAGAGCAAATTTGAATATATGAAAATGGTATATTTTTGTGTTCCACCGGGATTCCAAACCCACAACCTTCCATTTACGAAACCGAAGTGTTGCCATTGGACTACGGACCGATGTAACACTGAAGCTAAAACAATATTTTAAAAAATCAAAATGTTTTTCATAAATTTCTTAACTTCTCGTTAATTTAGCGCTTAGAATCGTTCACTATAGCAGCCAGTAGAGATAAGCCGCCACTGTCAAAGGCAAATTTTCCAGTCACAGTAAAAGTGGATCAAGATGTTACATTGCAAATTAGTCATTGTCACCCATAGCCGGAAGATAAAGCTGCCTTCTTAGTGCTCCTCTCTTATTGACTATGGGGTGAATTTTAAATATCTACCAATTTGAATGTTGAATTTATCAATGATATCTTCCATCTATTAGAGAGAATGTAAAGCCCATTGACTTATGAAATCTGTAGAATATAAATTCTGTACCTTAGAGCATAAACAACGGAAGTCCACTTCTTTGCGTTTTTGAGTTAATCTAAAATCTAAATCTAAGCTGCAAAGGTATGTATCATTTGAGATTCATATTAAATGCACATCCGACAAGCAGACATGCATAATTTCGCGTTTACACATGCCGCATGTGGACCTACAATATAAAAAACCCAATCTCAAATGAACATAAGCCCAATAATAATGATGCAGAAATTCTTATAATTAGCTGTGGTAAAAATATTGGAGTCCTCGGACTCATAGTTACTGAGATATCAAGTGTAATAAATATGGGTTGCACATAAAAGTGCGAGCATAAACCACGGAAGTTCCACATACGTTGCTAAAATTCCACAATACTGCTAAAATTCATCGAATTTATTTTTCGAAATACTCCAAATTATGGCTTTCCTTTTTTCAAAAGAAAACAAAGGGTTAGAAAGGAAAATAATGCAAGATATTTTTACAGCAAAAAATAAACAAACTCAAACAGTTACTTGGCTAATAGGTGGGAATGAGATTGACCACCTATTCTGTAAAAAATTGCTTCACTTTGCCAATACAGTTGCAGGGTATATGTCTATTTAAGTTTTGGGTTTGAATGTTTAAGCTTATATGCGGCATGTATAAGCGCGACCGTATATGTGTCTGCTTGTGGCCATGAATTTAATATGAATCCTAAATGTAATATATCTTTGCAACTTAGATTAGATCAGATAATCAAAGGGAATGATAAATTACACGTTTTGACAAAAGTAAGGTTTTAATTTCTTCAAATGGGCGAGTACATTATAATGACTATTATTTACTATTTTGTTATCTTTTTCATGGTCGTAGAAAAAGTATTGTATGCCAATGCACGTAATTACTAGGCAGTGGCATAAATAACTACACAATTTAACAATTCTAGCACGACGACTTGCAATGCCGTCTCCCTTTTTCCTCTGCCTTTTTTTTACCCCGTTTTCTGCGTTCCTTTGTTTTTTAATTCAAATTCAAATTTTTACAAGCTCCATTATACCTACATAACCTATTCATCTCGTTACACTGTCGTTATGGCATCAAATCTCCGTGTAAAGGCATCCGTAAAAATTGCATATAAATAATATTGAAAGTCGCAAAAAAACGCTTGAGAAGCAATTGTATTAAAGTCATTGTCGCCGCGTCTAGACAGCGTGAAGACGTGGCCATTTAAAGATATGCAGAAATTTCAGTTTTAAACGTTGCACGACAGTAGAGGACGCTCAAGGAATTCAGACAGGGGTGTGAACTCAAAAAAAAAATAAACGCTGAAGAATGATGATGATGGATGATTTCTTTTCTCTGGCGCCATGGCTTTTGGAAAAAAGTAGTGTCTTCAGTCTCTTTCTGAAGGTGGTGGTAGGCTGGTTCGCGCGAAGCATGGAGAAGAAGAATGGAAATCTCAAATTAAGAATACAAACGGTGCTATTCTTAGTCATTTTAGTCGTTCGTTGAGCCCACGCTTTGACAAACTAATGTTGCATTTGTATGAAGACCTGTCAATCCAAGATGGCCGCAAGTGAACAGCTGATTTGTCTTTATGTAAATATTACCATAATTCGGTAGGTAAGAATGACCTTGGGGATGAGACTCTCAGCCCAAGCATCATTCTAATCTAATCTAGGTTGCAAATATATGTAACATTAGAGATTCACATAATATGCATTTTCACAAACAGGCACGTATAAGTTCGTGCTTAAACATGCCGCATGTGGACTAAACAATATAAAAACCCAAATCTCAAATGAACATACACCCTGCAACTCCTGCCGACCTTCCCAGAAACAGGGGTGACATTGGCAAAGTGAATTATTTTCTACAGCATGGGTGGTCAGCCGCATACCAACATATAAGTCAAGGAACATACACAACAAATTCTAATATTAACAAATTATAACATGTATGGACATTAAAAACTAACAGAAAACAAATTCTAATTTAAAAAAATTCATTCACATTCACATAATTTCACAATCATTAGTTTGTCAAAGCGTGGGCTCAACCGACGACTAAAATGTCTAAGAATAGCCCCGAAAGAATTTAATTTGCCACGTAAAGTGTTATTCGGAAACATTTAATCCATAGATGATGTGCGGATCAATCAGAGCTGTAATTTTTTTTTTCCACATTAAAAGTTCCTTGACTTATAGGTTGGTATGAGGCTGACCACCCATATTGCAAACAAAGGTTCACTTTGCCAATGTCACCCCTGTTCCAGGAAAAGTCGGCAAAAGTTGCAGGGTTTATGTTCATTTGAGTTTTGGATTATAATTTGTAAGTAATAATCAATACACACACTTTTTTTCATTTCTGTCACTCTTTTACTAAGACCATAAAGTTAAATAAACATTTTTTTTGTTAAACGACAGGCTTGGGTCATAGAGTGCTCTTGATGAAATTTGACAACCCTAGAGTAAATGACATGCGTTACTAAGTCGGCACTTAAACATTTTTTATAGCTGCATTTTTATAAACACAGATACTATTTTACCATTTTTATTACTTTTCATCAAAACGAGAAACGTTATTTGATTTAATGTGAAAATCGATAAATTTTTTGGACTTTGATGGACTTCCGATGAACACACTTTCAAAATTGACTTCTTCTTCCTCGACCTCTTTTTTGTCGAACATCAATATTATAACGTTCGATTTTTTTTATTAATATTTTTTTTTTAATTTCCTTGACCTACAGGTTGATATGAGGCTGACCACCAATATTGTAAAAAAAGTTTCACTTTGCCAATGTCACCCCTGTTTCAGGGAAGGTCGGCAAAAATGGCAAAGTTATAAAAAAAAAAAAAAAAAAATTAGGCTGATTTATTTGGTGAGCGCTGTTTTTGTGTGCATCAAACCTCAAGAGCCCTCTGCGAGCTTGGTCGTCGCTGAAGAAAGCGCCAATTCTCAAGCAAGACCCAGTTGTTGTAAGGCTGGATGGACCTTTTGATGACCGGTCTTTGGTAAAGGTTTATGAATTTTTCAACCCAGCGAAGAGCAAATTTGAAAATATAAATGATATATTTTTTGTGCTTCGCCGGGATTCGAAACCACAACCTTCCGGTTACGAGTCCGAAGTGTTACCACTTGGACTACGGACCGGTCAATTATTATGTTCAATTGAGTTTTGGTTTTTATATTGAAAGTGTGAAAATGCGGAATGTTTAAGCGCGAACTTATACTGCTTGTGGGAATGCACTTAATATGAATCTCAAATGTAATATATCTTTGCAAATTAGATTATAGATGTCGATACCTTAAAGGTAAAACTGAATAAGTGACATATTAAGGTAACATAAATTTCTCAGATAAATGCACCTTTTTCGCTATATTCTAAGATAGTTTAGGATTTTTTTATGAGCACTTCCTTATAATAAGCTCATGTATTGTAAGAAGTTGCACCTAATATAAGGTTTTTATTCTCGATTTGTCAAATCAGTGAATCAGCATTCAATTTTACCTTTCAGGTGGTGATGTGGATACACTACAAACAATACAATTAAAAAATACTCGTATAATGGCTGGATCATCTAATCCAATCTCAGCTGCAAAGATATATATCATTTAAGATTTATATTAAATGCATTCCCACAAGCAGACATGCATAATTTCGCGCTAACACATACCGCATGTGGACCTACATTATAAAAACCCAATATCAAATGAACATAAGCCCTGCAACTCTTGCCGTCCTTCCCTGAAACAGGGGTGACATTGGCAAAGTAAACAATTTTTTACAGTATGGGTGGTCAGCCGCATACCAACCTATAAGTCAAGGAACATTCATGACAGATTACATTTATCAATAAATAATAATAAATACATGGACATCAAAAAAAAAAAAAACATAAAACCAATTTCACTTTAATAAACCCTAGCCGCCAACATTACAGATCAACCGCCATTTCTTTCTATCCTTACGTACTTTTTTCATTTCCTCCAGAGTCATAACCTTCTTCATACAAGCTCTTCTTTTATTATGACTCTGGATATTCCATTCATTCGCAATTTCGGATATTTGGTCCATCCATACCTTTCTCGGTCTTCCTCTACCACGACATCCATCTATTCTACCAACATATACTTTCTTCGTCCATCTTTCCTCATTCATTCTCTCTATATGCCCAAACCATCTTAACAAAATTCTTTTAATCTTCACATCAAAAATGTTCAAATAAGAAAATGCAAGCACTCACTTTCTTAGAGATTTCTATGTTGAAGGATGTTGCGCCGCATATCTGAAAAGACAAAAAAAAATGCACATCAAAACCCTTCTTTAATTATATTTAAAAACTAAGGCTACATTTTTTATTTTTTAAGAAATCCTGTGCGGGAGACTCCGTAGATTCTAGATGCTCTAGAAGTCTATGACACTTGTTTTAGTGCCGCAGAGGTGTACGAGCTTGGTCGTCGCTACAAAGCGCCAATACTCAAGCAAGACCCAGTTGCTGTAAGGCTGAATGGACCTTTGGTGACCGGTCATTGGTAAAGGTTTATGAATTTTTCAACCCAGCAAAAAGAAAAGTTTTGAAAATATAAATGGTATATTTTTTGTGCTCCGCCGGGATTCGAACCAACAACCTTCCCATTCAGAGTCCATAGTGTTACCACTGAGCTACGGACCGGTCAAAAAAAAAAACATTTGTTGCCATTGAAAAATCCGCTGCACTTTGAACTTCGCAGAAGTACTACTAACACATGGTGTTACGAGCGTATGGTAGTGTTAGTGCAGACGTGATTCTAATCCCGCTGGTGGAACAGCGCTCTGGAATCATCCACTATGCTCGATCCACTAAATCGAGAACAGTCGAGAAACGTCCGTATGATCGTATATAAATGTAAGCCGCAATTGTGTGCAGAGAGAGCCGATTAAAACATTGAGCCGTAAAGTCGAAAGCAAGAGCAAGAAATCAGTACATTGTAAACCGACATTGTGTAAAAAAAATTGCAGTTTAATTAAAAGAACCCAACTACAATCATAACAATACTGACAGCTGGTGTATGCTGAGTAAACCTTGCCGGTATTTCAATTTTGGGTTTGAAATAAACACCAAAAATGGGAAATCATTTGTGACGCCCTGAGTAAGGATCGAACCCCAGCCCTCTGATATGGGGCGCAAGGATTCTACCAACTTAGCTGGCGACCGGACCGGATGAAATCGCTCCAACTCAATCGTAGAATAAGATGAAAAAAAACACACACAAAGTTTTTCTTCATGAGTTGATTTATTTTCTCGAGCGCTTTTCATGTTAGAACACCATTATCAAGAGGGCAACTCTTGGTTGGCTATCAATTAGTTGAGGACAACTCTCGTATAGACCACGGCAAAAGATCCCGGAAAACATCTCTCCAGCATCATCAGCCGGCCGTGTAAGCCAACTCTTATTCAACTCTCAACTAGTGGTCATCTAGACCAGTGTTCCGTAAAGCGTGTGCCGTGGCACACTGGTGAACCGTGGTCATCAGCTGGTGTGCCGCGGAAAAAAGTCAAGGTTTTGTTAGCAGAAAAAATGAACTGTTATTTTCCTAAGTGTGACCTGCTACCTATGGACTGGGTACGGAATCCATTCTCGGATGACATTTCTCTTGGACACTTACCGATAAACGAGCAGTAATAATTCATGGAGTTAAAAACTGATCAGACATTAAAACTAAAATTTTCCGAAGTAGAGGTAGCACATTTTTGGCTGCATATAAAAAATGAGTATCCACTGCTTTCAAAGCATGCTGTTGCAATTCTATTACCATTTGCCACAACCTACATATGCGAATTGGGATTTTCAACTCTCGAAAAAAAGAGAGCGCCTGAGGGCGATCAATGAAGAGATGAGAGTAGCCTTATCAACGATTGCTCCAAACAGGCCCACATTTCTCACTTAACATCTTTTCGAATTAGGTATATTGATTTTAGTAATAAATAAATATTAAATAGTCATTGCTGTTTTTCTTTGGTGTACCTCTAAATTTTTTTGATTTGATTTGATGGTGTACCTTGAACACAAAACACTGATCTAGATAATAGCGTGATAGCATCGTAAGCGCTCGTGGAAATAAATCAGCTCGTGAAGCAAACATTTGCGTTTTACTTTTACATTATTAATTTAAAAATAATCTTCACAATGTTAATACACAAACCCTGAAACTTTCACTTGAAAAAAAATGAGAGCGGAGTCTTAATTTTTTATTGAACGTAGAGAGAGTAATAAAAAATTGAATAGATTACAGCGAAGAGAGTGATAAGAGACCTCAAATTAAATATCCTTCCACTCTTTACAGCACGCCTACCGTAAATTGTATGCGTAAAAATGTCAAAAAACCGACAATAAACACATAAAAACACAGTACTAAGTAATGCTTATTTTTAACTACACGTGTGATGGTCTAGCTTTAGAACATTATACTGCACATAAAACTGTTTATTTTAGCGTTAGATAAAATTTCCCGGTGCTGTACTGTACCCTTAGTACGAGTTGCAAAACTTGAGAAAAGTAAAGTTTACGGAAAATATTAAAGCGTGATTTCTCCCAAAATCTGCCGGTTTTGTTTCTCACACTTTGTGGTCTTAGCAAAAGAGTTACAGTGATCAAGAAAATCAAGTTTAAACAAACAAAAACGGCAGATTTTGGGGGAAATCACTCTTTAATCATTTCCGTAAACTTTACATTACTCAAGTTTTGCAACTCGTACTAAGGGTACTGTACTATATCCTGCCACCTTTCCACTAGGGGTGGCCGGCACCTCCGCAGACATGTCTTCACTTTTTTCTGTTCTTCCATATCTCTTTCATCTCTTCAACATTCATCACTTTTCTCACACATACTCTTCTCTTATTCTCACTCTACAGGTTCCATTCTTTCGCAATATCACCTATTTGGTCTTTGCATTCCTTCCTCGGTCTTCCCGTTCCACGCTTTCCTCTGCCCACTTCCAGTTAAGTAGTTGGCGTAAGGCCGGCTCTCTTACCTGTAAAATAAAATTGAATCCACTCGCCACATGCGGCCTTTTCGGGGAGAACGATGCAAAAGTTACACTTTATGTGTGGCTTAGTTGCGTTTTATCCAGGAATTTCAGTAATTTCCATTAAACAGTTTTTAAATTTTTGAATGCAGTTAGAGATGGTCGTTTTGAACACTCAAAAATTTTCATCTCCGGAATGAGTCCGGTTTTTAGGTCAGTGGTCAGAACACTTAAATTGTAGTGCTAGGGTTCGATTCCATAAGGCGTGTAAGGGATGACCATCAGACTTTCAGTTTTGATGATGACTTATAGGTTGGTTTGCGGCTGACCACCCGTGCTGTAGAAAATACATACTTTGCCAATGTCACCCATGACACAGGGAAGGACGACAAGAGTTTCAGGGTGTATGTCCATTTGAGATTTTGGTTTTTATGTTGTATGTGCAATGCGGCATGTGCAAGCGCGAACTTGTACGTGTTTGCTTGTTAAAATGCATAAAATGGGGTACATATCTTTGCAACTTAGATTAGATCAGATTATACGAACAGTGATATTAAACCTTGTGTTAATTTGAACTATATATTTTTTAAATAAATTAATAAGTTGGATAGATTATTTTTTTCATTACGTGAATTTAAGATACATACACACGGTGAAACAATTGAGGGAAAATGATGAAAAAAAGGATGAAAGAGAATGTACATAAAGGGTTGTCGAGAAAAAAAACGAGCGGGTAAGGAAAGCGATTTCACGTAAATAGTTCAATTATCCCCGTTAGATTCCTGGAAGGCGTGCTTCAGATAATCCACGTGGAGTGAGCCCTAAATGCCTCATTAAAATATCTTGTACGA
Source organism: Agapetus fuscipes (assembly GCA_951799405.1). Lineage (NCBI taxonomy): Eukaryota > Metazoa > Arthropoda > Insecta > Trichoptera > Glossosomatidae > Agapetus > Agapetus fuscipes. The sequence continues at coordinate 4,259,574 of OX637363.1, forward strand.
GATGAAACGCGACCTTGGTATGAGGATGTTTTGGTTAAAGGGCGGTGTGTGTTTAAAAAGAATGGGAAGATGACGAGGGAACTTGAGAATAGGGTGTGTGAGGGAAAGCAAGTGGTCGGTGCAATAGGAAGAATAGCAAAGAACAAGCGGCTGACGATGGATCTGAGAATGGCGGTACACAATGGCATATTGTTACCGACTTTGATGTATGAAATTGAAGCATAGACAGTGAATGAATATAAAATAGGCGCAATGAATTAGCCAGTTTATTAAGGAGATTTCCTGCCGAGAAGCAAAAAAATAACTTAAAAATTAAATAAAATTTCTATTAAACATTTTTGTGTTTTTTATTTTTTTATTTTTAAGAAATCCTGTGCGGGAGACTCCCTAGATTTCAAAGATCTTAAGGGTATGTGACACTTGTTGTAGTGCCGCAGAGATGTTGTTTACGAGCGAGCTTTGTCCGGTCCGTAGTCCAGTGGCAACACTTCGGACTCGTAAATAGAAGGTTGTGGGTTCGAATCCCGGCGGAGCACAAAAAACATGTTATTTATATTTTCAAATTTGCTCTTCACTGGGTTAAAAAAAATATAAAACAACCTTTACGAAAGACCGGTCACTAAAAGGTCCATCCAGCCTTACAGCAACTGGCTCTTGCTTGAGTATTGGTGCCCTTTGTAGCGACGACCAAAGCTCGTAAACACCTCTGAGCCTCTACAATAAGTGTCATAGACCCCTAGAGTCTCTGAAATCTAGGGAGTCTCCCGCACAGGATTTCTTAAAAAAAAGTTTTGATACACCACGGCAAAGATCCCGTTAACCATATTTCAAGTGTTGAAAGCCTCAAGCTACAATCACGAGTTATCTTTAGTATGTTTTTCTATCCGAGAGGAAATTATCGGCGATTCATACGAATACTAAAAGCGTCTAAGGCTCAGTATTTTTAACGTTAGCTTACGTGACTTTAAACTGATAAAAAAAAGCTACCCACACGTTTGACATAAGTGCGTCCTTTTTCATTCAGTATAAAGTCGCTATGCTAACGTTGAATATACCGGGCCATAGTGCTTTTATCTGTACCTTAGAGCATAAACAACGGTAGTCACATTTAGTCAAATGTGCCGGAGACGAGTTTTAGTGAAAATGTGCACTTTTTTAAACCATCATAGCTTCTAAACTAGACGAGATATTTTTGATCTGTAAAAACTGGTTATCTTTTTTTATCGATATTTATTTAATGTGAAGTAATGTGAACAACGTACGTGGAACTTCCGTGGTTTATGCTCGCACTTTTATGTGCATCCCATATTTATTACACTTGATATCTCAGTAACTATGAGTCCGAGGATTCCAATATTTTTACCACTTATAGAACAGCTAAATATAATAATTTCTGTATCATTAACTCAAAAACGCCAAAAAGTGGACTTCCGTTGTTTATGCTCTAAGGTACAGATTATATAAATGGTGTATAATTTATGTAACATTCCTTCTTTAGAAAACATCCCGCCGCGGTATTTCTGGCAGACCATGAGTCTCGTTTTATTATTATTATTATTATCATTATTAAACCATTGTTTACATTTAATGCCTGGGAAACAGGGAAGCTTCCTTCAAAAAGAAAATATGTTAATTTCCAGGATGAAAATTTTTGGCGTTATTTTGAATTTATTTTTGTCAGTAGTTACCTACATACCAGTGGCGAAGGGTGCCATACAAGCCGGTTCCCATCGGCTTCCCTTTTAAAATGATGTAACAAAGTAGTTAAAAAATATAGGCACAAAGTTAAAAAAAAATCATTTAAAACCAAAAAAACAATACGTATTTTTTTCCCATTGAAAGCATGCAGTCTACTTTATTATCATTTTTGCCTCATTTTAAACGGGAAACCGATGGGAATCGGCTTGTATGGCACCCTTCGCCACTGCTACATACCTACCTACTCAAAAAAAAAATTTGCCAAAAAAATAACAATAAATATACATTAGGATTATTTATTTGGTAAGCGCTGTTTTCTGTGATTTACACCTTAAGAGCCCTGTGCAAGCTCGGTCATTGCTATGAAGAGCGTCAATTATATAGGCAAGACCCAGATGTAGTAAGGCTGGATGGATCTTTGGTGACCGGTCTTTGGTAAGGCATACGAATTGATTAACCCAGCGAAGAGCATTTTTGATTTTTTTTTTGTACTTCAGGGGAAATCGAACCCACGACCTTCCGATTACGAGTCGATGAAGTTGACCACAAGACTACAGTGCGGTCGACCGAAAGCGATCCAACAAGGCTGCGCGTGAACAGCTGACCGGTCAGTCAAATGTTCTTTTACAAATAGGTCGTTCAATGCATAATCTCAACTTTCTTTAGAAAACTCTCACTCTTTGCCAGTGATATGCAGATTACGCAACTAAGCTACACATGTAGTGTAACTTCTTGCCGCGTTATCCCAGAAGGATTTCGCATATGTCGAGTGGAACCTATTTCTTTTTACAGGTAAGGGGGCCGGCCTTACGCCAACCACTTCAGTTGAAGTGGAGTTTTGCCAGCTCCCGAGTACTCTGGTACTCATTTCTTGTCCAAACTGAGTAAACCTTGCCGGTATTTTATTTTAGGGTTTGAAATAAACACCGAAACGGGAAATCATTTCTGACACCCTCGGTGGGATTAAAACCCGAGCTTACGGCATTGAATGCAAGCACTGACTGAGCTAACTGAGCTAACGACCGGACGAAGATTAGAATCTGGAAAGAAGCTCTAGGTATATTAAAGTAAGTAAAAACTCATGGTAAATAGACAGTTCTTCCTTCCGCATAACTTTGACCGGTCCGTAGTCCAGTGGTAGCACTTCGGAATCGTAAATGGAAGATTGTGGGTTCGAATCCCGGCGGAGCACAAAAAATATACCATTTATACTTTCAAATTTGCTCTTCGCTGGGTTGAAACATTCATAAACCTTTACCAATGACCGGTCGTTAGGAGGTCCATCCAGCCTTACAGCAACTGGGTCTTGCTTGAGAATTGTCGCTTTCTACAGCTACGACCAAGCTCGCAGAGGGCTCTTCAGGTGTGATACACACAAAAACAGCGCTCACCAAATAAATCAGCCTATATATATATTGTTTTTGGATAGATATTGACAATACACAAACGCCGCTACTCGTACGTAGTATAATATAAGTGTAACTACATAGGTACCCAAGCAGGTATGGTTAGGTTGCGGGTTGCGCTTTCGCAAGCAAGCGCCGTCACCTCCGCTATCTGGACGTTTTCATATTTGACTCACTTTCATCCCTTTGACACTAACAATGTTATTTCATACAAAAGGGTTATCGCGCTTATGTAAAAAACGAGCTTGAGGTCGGAAAATTCCGCCGAAATCGTTACTGGTCGTTTTTCAACGTTCCAAAAAACATACCTACGGTTTATGCGGATACAATAACCGTAGTCCACAGTCCACTTCGGAATCGTAAATGGAAGGTTGTGGGTTCGATCACGGCGTAGCAAAAAAAACATACTATTTATATTTTCAAATATGCTCTTCGTTGGGTTGAAAAATTCATAAAGCCTTTACCAAAGACTGGTCACTAAAGGTCCATACAGCCTTACAGCAACTGGGTCTTGCTTGAGTATTGTCACTTTGCAGCGTCGATCAAGCTCGTAAACAACATCTCTGCGGCACTGCAACAAGTGTCACATACCCCTAGAGCAGGCCTATCCAACATACCTGTTCAACCCACGACGACATCAATAGATATTGCGCAATAAGTTCAATCATTTAAAAATCTTTTCGCAAATAAGCTAACATATAGTGTAACTTCTTGCTGCGTTATCCGTTATTCAGTTGAAGCGGGGGTTCCTCAGTTCCCGAGAGGGCTATAGTACCTACTATTTTTTTGTGAAGGCTGAGTACACCTTGCCGGTATTTTATTTTGGGGTTTGAAATAAAGTCCGAAACGGGAAATCATTTCTGACACCCTTGGCGGGATTCGAACCCAAGCTCACGGCATGGAATGCAAGCACTCTACCAACAGAGCTATCGACCGGTATCACGTGTCGCAATAAATCTACACAATGGCTTATATGATAGACTTATAGGTTGGTATGCGGCTGACCACCCATGTTGTAAAAATGGTTCACTTTGACAATGCCACCCCTGTTTCAGGGAAGGACGGCAAGAGTTGCAGGGTGCATGTCCATTTGAGATTTGGTTTTTAAGTTGTAGGTTCACATGTGGCATGTGCAAGCGCGAACTTGCACGTGTCTGCTTTTTAAAATGCATGTAATGTGAATCTCCAATGTAACATATCTTTGCAACTTAGATTAGATTAGATGGCTTTGCTGCGTCGTAAAATTTTTCACGACAGTATACAGATCTTGGAAATAATTATCATTTATATAGAAAACCTCCCTTTGATGTATGTACCCGTAGATAGATAACAATAATATAAACTTGTATTTTTTCCTCCCGATAGAGAATTCTGCGAGCAGCCTCAGACGAGGCTTTCATTGAAAATGTATAATACGAGAGGGAGAATCAGAAGGTCACCGATTCTTTTGAAAACAGATTTTTTTTTAATTCCCTTAAAATCTTCTCCTTTTGGTGTCACTTCTATCGAAGACAGGCGAACATGATGGCTGCTTTGACCTTGGATGCTTGAGACAGGGACTGTGTGCTTTTGTTGAACCATTGTCGGAGGTTTTTGAGCCACGATAGCCTTCGGCGTCCTTGAGTTCTTCTCCCCTCAATCTTACCCTGCATACGATTGAGAACGCGGTATTTCTTAGAAAATCCCTCTTCATGAAAAAACCCTTGTCTTACAGGTTTGCACGGGGCTGATCAGCCAAACTGTAACACTTAGTTCACTTTACCAAGTACCTGTTTCACGAAACGACGGCAAGAGTTGCAAGGCTCGTGTTCACTTGAGATTTGTTTTTATTTGTAAGTACACATGCAGCATGCGTAAGCGCCGGTATGCATTAATTATGAAACTAAAATGCTTAAATGCAAGACCTTGCAGTTCAGGTTGAATAACAAACTTTTCATTGAGTAACAAATAAGAAACACAACATCATACGAATATTTTTTTACGCTTTAGTATTATTCTTCACTTGTTGTGAAATCAATGTTTAGTTACGAACTTGGAGTACGTGCGACTGTACATGCATACATAGAACAGTCTGGCACTAGTATGATGATGATAGTATTACGAACTACGAAATAATAGTACCTACGCGCACCTATACATGTACGATAGTGCGGGTAGAACCATCTGGGAGTAGTCCATGATGGTGGTAGTGCGTAGAATGACGTTCTGGTGTGAGCGAGAGATCAAAGAATGATCTGGAATATGCAAGAAAGATCTCTGTTGCACCTATATAAGAGGACTTAAATAGGGAGAGTGTCGAAAAGACATTCAGCCGTGAAGTTTGAAAGCCAGGGCTAGAAATCAATTGATGTAAATTGTAAACCAAATCTTGTAAAATAAATTCTGTTATAATAAATAATTGCAGTTTAATTAAAAGTGAACCCAGTAATCCCGTAACAGTATGATGATGATGAGTTGATGATTTCTTTATAGCGCCGTTTCGTGATGTAGTCACTCCAAGGGCGCTGGTGCAAACGATGCCAGAAATTTGCTTGTCTTCAGTGCATTCCGGAACTTTCCATGGTCCTCTAGCTCTCTCACAGGATGTGGCAGGTGGTTCCAGGCCAGAGGGCCAGCAACTGCAAATGCACGCTCTCCAAACACTGTGTTAACTATCCTTACAGGTTCTTCAATCCTTGATTTGGCTCCAGTCTCAGCTGAGCGCAGTGTTAGGCTTTTTTTGCCGAGGGTGACTGGTTTGATTAAATCAGCTAGATATTTGGGTGTTTTTCCAAATAAAGCTTTGTGGACCATCGTGCACACTTTGAACTCGATGCAAGTGAACTATTTGATCAACCCTCTTCCACCTGTACGTCAGTTATTTTTTTCTCTTCTCCCTTGCATAATTTTTCCTTTGTATCGCATACATTTACTCTAATGGAAAACCCCGATAACAATAAACTTTTATTTTATTTTTTATATTATTTTTGAAAAACTAAAATATATATTTTCTCGAGAATTTTCTGCTTTCAAAGGAACCTTCAGACGAAGGTACCTAGCAGTCGAGCGAGTACTTGAATTTAATGAAAGGAATGAGTGTTATTTGTCGTTAAAAAAGTGTGTTTTCTGCTTTGAATTTAAGTGTTCATTCTAAATCTAATCTAAATCTAAATCTAAGTTGCAAAGATATGTATCATTTGACATTCATATTAAATGCATTCCCACAAGCAGACACGCATAATTTCGCACTCATACCAACCTATAAGTAAAGGAATACAAGCAATTAATTACATTTGTTCATAATGTATATTATGTTATAGTAGTAATGTTCATTTGAGATTGGGTTTTTATATTGTAGGTCCACATGCGGCATGTGTTAGCGCGAAATTATACATGTCTGCTTGTGGGAATGCATTTGATATAAATCTTTAATCATATATATCTTTGCAGCTTAGATTAGATTAGAGTATATAAAACAAATTAACCCTATACAATTAAACAGTGAAAATGAAAACCTACAAAACATATTCTATAAAAAATTGAAAAATAATTTTTAAAAGCCTCAGCCTTAAACGCCAGCATTACAGATCAACCGCCCTTTCTTTCAACCCTTGCATACTTCTTTCATTTCATTCAGAGTCTTTTCGATACATAAAAATACAATTACGGTCCAAACATCGATAAAAGTAGCATTAAATGAAGAAGAAGGTCATCAAAGTTGGAAAAACTTGACTATACAAATGGAGAAGGGAATTGAAATGACTTAATCCAGAACTCTATGCATCGATCATACATATAAACCAAAAATATATGTACCTATTCTTAAAATAACATATTTTTACAATCACCTTTCATTGAAAAGAAAAAAAATACGTGGGTCGATCAATTTAGATGCATGAAAGAGGAACGTAGCGGTAAATTTCTGAAAAGCTTTTTCAGGATTTTAAATATTTTCAAAAAAAAAATCTGCTACCGACTAAAAGCCAATAGGGGCAACTGTCAGAAGCGTTGTCAATCATTTTTGACAAAGTAAGGGAAGGTGGGGGGTGAAAAAAAAAGGTCTCTGATGTATTAGGATGAATATATTTCATATATTATAATAGCTTAGACAACTGATTGACTAGCTGACTGACGCCATATTATGCTACAAAAAAAAACTTGTTTTTTAAACGCATAAAAATATACACTAGTGTTAAACAGCATGACCAAAGAATCGTTGATTTTAAAAAAAAAAAACCTGTGCGGAAGATTCCCTAGATATCAACTCTACGAGTCTATGACACTTGTTGTAGTGCCGCAGAGGTGTTTACGAGCTTGGTCGTCGCTACAAAGCGCCAATACTCAAGCAAGACCAAGTTGCTGTAAGGCTGGATGGACCTTTAGTGACCTAATCTAATCTAAGTTGCAAAAATATGTTTGGCAATGTGGCCGGTCTTTGGTAAAAGTTTTATGATTTTTTCAACCCAGCGGAGAACATATTTGAATATATAAATGGTATTTTTTTTTGTGGTCCGCCGGGATTCGAACCCACAACCTTCCATTTACGAGTCCGAAGTGTGACTACTGAACTACGGACCGATCTGGATCGGTCGGAAGTGATGAGTGATTTACTTTTCACACTTCCTTTATGTTTACGCGATCATCGTCCCCCACTTTAACTGAAAGTGGTTGGTGTGAGGCCGGCCCTATAATCTATAATCTAAGTTGCAAGGATATATTCATTCAAAGCTCTCAGATGTATGCCCACAAACAAACACGTGTAGTTCGCGCTTACAAATGCTGATTGTGTACTTACAAATAAAATCCAAACCTCAAATGAACATAAGCCCTGCAACTCTTGCCGACATTCCCTGAAACAGGGGTGCCATTGTCAAAGTGAACCATTTTTTACAGTATGGGTGGTAAGCCTCATACCAACCTAAAAGTCAAGGAATACGAGTAATAAATAACATTTAAGTATAAAAAAAACAACAAACCTTAAAAAATAAATCTTTACGAAAAAAGTCAAAAATTTCTTATGCAAAAAATGTAGCAAACTAATAAACCAACATTACAAATCAGCATTGCAGATTTTGCAATTATTATTATATTATGCCCCCTTACCTGTAAAAATAAAAAAGGTCCCGAAGCGCCACATGCGACCCCTTCGGGGAAACGCAGGCAAGAAGTAACACTATACATATGTGTAGCTTAGTTGCGTTTTGCGTTGCGAATTTACGCGATGTTTTAAACTAGAGGTGCTTCTGCAATCTTGGTTTTAGTTTTTGCTGTATATTTCAGAGATGACGAGGGTTGGCTGATTTTTTCGCGGACGCGGTTAAAAAAAGATAAATTGATTAGTGTCAAAAGATAAGGCGGTGCGGCGAGGAGTGAGGTGTTTATCAAAATTGATGGAAGCAAGGTGGGAGTAAAGGTGCTGACGCGCGAGTTGGCGGGAAAATTTCAAGTTTTTTTTGTTATTGAAAGAAAATAGGAACGCTTATCGAAATAACAAGTGCTGTTTCCTTTTTCCAGATAGATAGATGATATTGTAAGAGAAGAATGTGGTGCAAGAGAAAATGTGAAAGTGAAGAATAAACGAGATTTGTTAATTTTATTGATTGTAGAGGCATTAACTTTGTAATCGTTCATCATTAAGGATAAAAGAAAAACATCTTTGTTTTCCGTAATCGAAAACAAGAGATTTGTTAAGATGGTTTGGGCAGGTTAGGGAAGGACGGCAAGAGTTGTAGGGTGTATGTGATGTCCGGAATATGCAAGAGGCGTCCGTTTAGACCGGGCCTGTCCAACAAACGGCCCGCGATCCACAATGTGACCTGTGTAAGCTTGTCATCCAGCCCGCAACGACATCTTGTTATTGCGCAATAAGTTCTTCATATATCTAAAGCAGCGGTTTCCAAACTGGGGGGCGTCTTCCCACGCGATTTTTTTTTCGGCGAAGATTTAAATTGTGTGCCCCCCCCCACCGCCCCCCCCCGACAGAATTTTTATGTTTCCGAAATTGCGTGCCTACCCTCCCCCCCCCCCCCCTGTCAACGCTTTTTCTGGTCCGCAACGATTACAAAAATACTAAATCCGACCCGCCACAATTTTGAGTTGGACAGGCCTGGTTTAGACGCTGTATATTTGGACCGCAATTGTGTGAGAGACCAGTGTCGATTGAAACACCGTAAAGTCGATAAACCAAGAGCTAGAAATCATTACATTGTAAACCGACCTTGTGTTAAAATAAATCTTAAATAATAAATTACAGTTAATTTAAAAGAGCCTTACTAAAATCATAACACAATCATAAAACGTATTTCCCCATTTGTTGTGAATCTTTCATAATTCAAGGTGAGATTCAGCTACAACATGTTTGTATGGTGTTATCACGCCGCCATGTTGAACAGCGCCGTAATGGGCGGGCTTTTCTTTTCATAATCGACGTCGTTTATCATTTGAAAAATCAGCGCGGCAGACGGCGGACTTTCTGATCACACCTCCGCCACTTTTCAACGTTTATATTATTTTTTTCTGGAAAATAAAACAGCTCAGTAAAACATCAACGCACTATAATCTATCTATAATCTAAGTTGCAACGATATTTTCATTCAAAGCTCTCAGATGTAAGCCCACAAACAAACACGTGTAGTTCGCGCTTACAAATGCTGATTGTGTACTTACAAATAAAATCCAAACCTCAAATGAACATAAGCCCTGCAACTCTTGCCGACATTCCCTGAAACAGGGGTGACATTGGCAAAGTGAACCATTTTTTACAGTATGGGTGGTCAGCCTCATACCAACCTATAAGTCAAGGAAATTAAATGTTCATATTTAATTCAACGTCCATAATTTTTTGAAATAATTCATACCTCAGTGTGCACCCGCAGTAGATGGAGCGAAGGGAGAGAGGGCCTACGGCTCGGCGCTAAAATAAAGCAGTTGTCATAAAAACACCGCAAACAATATTGATGATACCGGGTTGAACCTTGCCGGTGATCAATCATCGTGAAGAGGGCGGGCAGGGCAGGCAGAGGCAGTCCGGTCAGACACAACTGATTTAACAATTCCGTGACATAATGGACCTGTGACACAAAATAATGATGACGTCACCCCGCCGCGCCGCCGCGTAGATACTACGCGATCGGTTGGGATTTCAAAAAGTATGAACAACAAAAAAAAACATTCAGAAGGTACACGGAGAAAAATATAGAGGTATTCCAAGTAAGAAAATTGACCAGAAAAGTATTGCAATTGACACAGCGCCTCTGTATGTGTATTAGTGTTTATATACGAGTATTAGGTCCTTACATATGAAATTGGCGTTTTGCCGTACTGGCCACTTTGATCTCAAATATCTCATTTTTTATTAGGAATTCCAAATTCAAATTTATACCGCTATTTATTAATTTTTTTGTGTTTCGAAAATTGTAATTTATTTGTTCGTTCCTCAATTGTTTTTTTTATTTGCGGCTCTCATTTTACAAAATGGAAAACTTGAAATATTGCGTTATTTACGAGTACGAGTTCCACCGTGGCACCAGTGCTGCAGAAACGGCTCGAAGGATTAATGATGTGTATGGCGACGGTGTCGCAAAAGAAAACACAGTGCTATTTTGGTTCCAACGTTTTCGTTCTGGAAATTTCGACCTGCAGAACAAGCCTCGTGGACGGCCGTAGACCAAAGTTGATAATAATTGAAGGATATTGTGGAAGAGGATCCATCGCAAACCACGTCCGAGTTAGTTGCAAGCTGTGAAATTAGTGATAAAACTGTTTTAATCCACTTGAAGCAAATTGGATAAGTGAAAAAGCTTGAAAGGTGGGTACCTCATGAAACGCGCGTCGACTGCTGCGTTACATTACTCAATCGGCACAAGAATAATTACCTGTTTCTGGATTACCTGGTTGGTGAATTGCAATCACAAATCTATTTTTTTAAGATAAAATAAAATGCTGAAGCTCGTCAAAGTAACAGCCTGTATAAAACTAGGTGTGTAGGTACGACGCGACGGCTCAAACATTTAAGTGTATTCAAAAATTATTTTGAGAGAAAATAAAATATGTTCTACATTACGCTAATTACTGCCAATGTCAGTCAAATATTTTTTTCTAGAAAAAATAACATTGGTACTTATTGTGAAAATTAAGGCTCCCCACTACACTTGCGGAAAAAAACTTTCGTATGCTTCAAATTATACTTAACGCAACTAAGCTACACATACAGTGTTACTTTTTGCCGCGTTATCCCCGAAGGGGTCGCATGTGGCGAGTTGAACCTATTTTACTTAAAATTTTCGTTTTGGTTTATTCCACTTTATGTTGACTTATAGGTCGGTATGAGGCTGACCACCCATACTGTAAAAAATGGTTCACTTTGCCAATGTCACCCCTGTTTCAGGGAAGGTCGGCAAAAGTTGTGGGGATTATGTTCATTTGAGGTTTGGATTTTATTTGTAACTACACATTCAGCATTTGTAAGCGCGAACTACACTTGTTGGTTTGTGGGCATACATCTGAGAGCTTGTAACGAGATAGATTTGTTTGTTAGGTAAAATGGAACATGAGATTTGAATTTGAATGAAAAGGAAAACAAAGGAAGGCGTGAGAGCCAGAAGCTTGCCTGGCGGGATAGCCACAAGCCTGTGTAATTAAGAATAAAGAATATTATTGTGCTGTGGTTAATTGTGTATACATTGTGAAAGAAATAAAAGTAAACATATTAAAGTGTGTATGTTATATTATTAATTGTGTCAATCAGCAGGACAGAAGAAAAACCCTCACATTTTGGCGCCCAACGTAAAAGAAAAATCTGTAAATGAAATTCCTATGAAGAAAATTTTCTCAAACAAAAACAAATGACATTCGATTCCAATAAATGACATTCAAAACAATATGAAATAATTAAAATTGGACAGATTTATGTTTGTGAAAGCATAATGGAAAGCATCAACACGTTTAAAAGCTAGTGAAGACATCGACTTATACAATTAACAACAAGAAATTACAAGATTTGAAACGCTGTTTTGAAAATATTGAAGGTGAGAGAATTCAAACTACCTACACCACGGGCAGAAGAAGATTTAAAAATGGAACACCGCGGAAGAATGAAGAATGGATATGAACCAGTTTGTTTCAAATCAGTTTAGATAAATATATATAGATGGTGTTATATTTAATTTGTATGAAATTTTTTTTGAGATGAAATGATTTTTTCTCATTACACAAATTGAAAATATACAGCAAATGATGAAATCTAAAAAAATAAATAATAAAAAGGATTTAGAAAGTAACACAATGGAGTCCATAAATTTTGATCCTCTCAAATTAAAAATATCTTTTAATGGTGAAAGTGAACCAAATGAATTTATAATAAGGTTAGAAGAATTAGCCAAAGTCTACAAATTAAAATTAGATTATTTGGTAGAGTGTATGCCTATATTTTTAACAGATTTTCCGTTAACTTGGTACAGAGCAATTAACTGTGAATTTGATTGGAAAATTTTTAAAACCAAATTCTTACAACAATTTGAAAAATATGACTTTCAAAGGAATCTTAAGTTAGAAATTTTAAATATGGTACAAGGTCATGATAATGCATCTGTTTATATTTTAAAGGTCAAATCCAAAAATAATTTATTAAATAAAAGAATGCATGATAAAGAACTTATGGACATAATAATTCATGGATTGTCAGAAAAATATGCAACTTTACTGACAACATCTGAAATTAAAAATACAGAGGAATTATCTACAATATGTAGCAAGTTTGAATCATTTTTCAAATTTAATGAATGTAAAAATTTAAATGTAATGAATGACATAAAAGAGAAAAATGTAATGCAAAAATGCAATTTTTGTAATAAATTAGGACATGATGAAATAGATTGTTGGACTAAAAATAGAAAATTAGATTACATACAGAATAAATGTAGAAGTTTCACAAATAATATAGTATGCCACTTTTGTAATAAAAGAGGACATGTGGAAAGAAATTGTTTTATAAAAAATGGAAAATAGAAAAAGAGTGGATAGACCGTTAAAAATGTTGAGTATTGATTTGATAGGACCATTACCAAAATCAAGTACGGGCTATATACATATATTATCAATAATAGATGTTTTTACCAAATATTGTTGGTTATTTCCTTTAAGAAGAGCTACTACAGAAGAAATAGTAAAATTAATAGAAAATAAAATATTTTTAACAGAAGGAGTACCGCAAACGATAATAACAGATAATGGAAAGAATTTAAAGTCTAATGCATTTAAAGATTTTATGTACTCATATGGAGTACAGAAAATATTTTATACAACTTTATATACTCCCATGTGCAATAATGTAGAGACATATAATAGAACAATAGGATACACATTAGCTATTTTTGTTGAAAATGAACAAAGAAAATGGGATACTTTTTTAGATTCAGTACAAAGCATAATAAATAATACAGTCAATTTAGCAACAGGATACACACCTAATGTATTAGCAAGAGGTAGGGAGATTGTACTAAATGGTGAAATTCATGGTGAAATAGTAAATGATGAAATAGAATCAAAGGAAGAATTAAATAAATATAGAGATATGCATAAAGATAAAATGAAGGAATTAAACACATTATACAAAATTGTAACAGAAAATTTATGGGATGCATATAATAAAAATGCAAATTATTATAATAAAGGTAGATCAAATCGTGTCTATGATCAAGGGGATATTGTATGGCGTAAAAATTTCATACAATCAAATGCAGGGAAATACTTCTGTACAAAGTTGGCTCCAAAATTTGTCAAAGCCAGAATAGAAAAGAAAGTTAGCAAGATAGTCTATGTATTAAAAGATATAGACACAAATGTTATAAATAAATATCACATCAAGGACATAATCAAATTAGATTAAAAAAAAATAAAAAAAAAAAACATATTTTCATGTGTATGAAAAATTTGAGGTGATGAATGATACGGTGAAAGTTGATATAAAAGTGATCAGTGAAAGAATGAATTATGAAACATTGCATGAATGAAGGTATGAAACATAAATTAAACAAAGTATTACATATGAAGGTAAAGTTTTTAAAAAAATTGATGGACTGATAAATTTATTAATGAAAAATAAATTTGAAATAAATTTAAATATTGGGAAAGATGTGATACATATTTAAAAAAAAAAAAGTTATTTTAATGAATTGATTAATAAACTGGTGAATGTTTATTATGTATTGTTATTTGATTATTTTGAATTGTTGAATTAAGTATTTAAAAAAAAAAAACAAATATTTGTTTATAATATTAAATATGAAATTTGTGTTAAAAAAAAAATATATATTAATTTTAGTATGAAAATAATTGGTATTGTTAAAAAAGGTATTAATGACTGAATAATGTATCAGAAACAGGTTTTTTTTTTATTTTCATATTTTTGAAATTTATCCTTAAAATAAAACAAAATATGTGGCGCCGGCTGAGCATTATGATACATTATTTACTCATTGTAAAAGAAAAAAAAAAAAAAAAATTGGGAATGTTTTTTTTTATGAGAGGAAGGAGGTGTATTGTAACGAGATAGATTTGTTTGTTAGGTAAAATGGAACATGAGATTTGAATTTGAATGAAAAGGAAAACAAAGGAAGGCGTGAGAGCCAGAAGCTTGCCTGGCGGGATAGCCACAAGCCTGTGTAATTAAGAATAAAGAATATTATTGTGCTGTGGTTAATTGTGTATACATTGTGAAAGAAATAAAAGTAAACATATTAAAGTGTGTATGTTATATTATTAATTGTGTCAATCAGCAGGACAGAAGAAAAACCCTCACAAGCTTTAAATGAATATATCCTTGCAACTTAGATTATAGATTATATTATAGATTATATGGTCTTAGCAAAAGAGTTACAGTACCTAATGAAAAAAATCAAGCATGTTAATTAATTGTTTACCCAGGTTAAACAAAATATTGAACTTAAAAATTGTCACCACAAAAAAAAACATGTAAAAAACACGTTTAATTAACACTTTATAATTAATATAAAAAATGAATGATTATGCCTGATTTTTTTCATTAATATTACCTACTGTTTTGCTAAGACCCTAAAGTGTATGAAACAAAAACTGCAGCCACTTTTTTTGGTCCTTGCATACTTCTCATAAATTATGTTTCAAAATTCTACGTTATCTAATTTTCTTAATTTGTTGTTACAATTCGAAACTATGTTTTTTATAGAATGAAAAAAACGGATTTAACTGACCGCGCAAAAGAGAAGAACGATTTTATCTACGTTTCGTCGGAATCATATCCGACGTCCTCAGGAGGCGCGTTTCAGTTCATGGTTCTTCTTTGTAGAAGACACACGCCTCCTGAGGACGTGCAAAAGAGAAGAACGATTTTCTCTACGTTTCGTCGGAGTCATATCCGACGTCCTCAGCAGACGCGTTTCAGTACGTGGTTCTTCTTTGTAGAAGACACACGCCTCCTGAGGACGTCGGATATGACTACGACGAAACGTAGAGAAAATCGTTTTTTTCATTTGCGCGGTCAGTACAATCCGTTTTTTTTCATTCTATAAAATGTCTAACGACCGTAATCTAATCTAATCTAAGCTGCAAAGATATATATCATGTAAGATTTATATTAAATGCATTCCCACAAACAGACATGTATAATTTCGCGCTAACACATGCCGCATGTGGACCTACAATATAAAAACCCAATCTCAAATGAACATAAGCCCTGCAACTCTTGCCGTCCTTCCTGAAACAGGGGTGACATTGGCAAAGTGAACCATTTTTACAGTATGGATGGTCAGCCGCATACCAACCTATAAGTCAAGGAACATACATGACAAATTACATTTGGTAATCATGATTTAAAATATGTTTTTTTTATACTTTCATCAAGTAAACGCATCAGTTGTTCGGATGACGTCACGGTGGAGCGGCCGGGCTTAAAAGCACACTGTGCCAGAACTTTTAAAATAACACGCAAGTGAAGATTTCACTTAGACAGTTTGTCCGGTGTACATTACATTTCACTTTTCAATTTGCAAAAAAAAAAATGCAAAAGTAAATACCCGACTAATTTACTTACGTCAATCATGCAAAAAAAAAATGTTTTAAATATATTCAAGTGAAAGAGATTTTTTTCAAAGAAACATTTGCAATTAGTCAGTATGTATTTTGAAGCATTAAAAAAAGACTGAGCTTGGTCGCCACAACAACTCAAGCAAGACCCAGTTGCTGCTGATCTTTAGTGACCGGTCTTTGGTAAAGGTTTATGAATTTTTCAACCCGGCGAAGTGCAAATTTGAAAATATAAATGGTATATTTTTTGTACTCCGCCGGGATTCGAACCTACAACCTTGCATCTACGAGTCAGAAGTGTTAACCACTAGACTACGGACCGGTCAACCATCTAGAGAACGTTGAAATTTGTAACAAAGTTGCGACTCCATAAGAACATGTTATTTTTTGTTCATTCTACATTTGAAACAAGAAGTGATTGATTATTTACTTATGTTTTCTTAAAAACAAATTACTAAAAAAACACTAAATAAGCAGTGTTTAATTAGTAATTGGTTTTTAAGAAAACATAAATAATAAACCAATATAATTTTTCACAGTATTAATACAAAAAACATAAAAAAAGAGAAAAAAAAAAAACAAGAAGTAGGTAGTGAGTTGTAAACAATCAAAAGGCGGCAATTGCAAACAAAGTTATGGTCAAATGGAAGCAGGCGGGGATCGAACCAACGTTATTGTATTCTAAATACGCTAGAACGATCAGCCCGCTTAGGCTCCTCGGCCATAACACCGACTTATGCCCTATTTCCTTTTTGTTTGCCTTTTCATTAGAAACCCGGCCGTGTGACGGCAATTTTTTGTATATGGTATTTTTTCCGAGTTTATTGCCGTCTTTGATAACTTAAACATTTATATGCAAACAAAGAAATCAATGTATTATAATATGTAAAAGTAACGATGGCGTATGCAGTTACAGTCTTCCCGATGCAAGTAGGATATTATGCACCGTGCACAATGTTATATGTTTTTACGTAAAGAGTGCATAGCTTTGATATTATGTCTTTGTTGATAGCGCGCAATAGTATATTATACATTGACTTGTTGATATCTGTGGACTAGAAATCATTTTAACATACATAAATAGACAATATATACCTGTTTCAACCCACTTACGAAAATGGTCATAAGTAAGAAGTAAGAATGAAAATAGTGAACTTCACAGTTGCATTTCCATGTGTACAAAAAAACTCGGGCGAATGTAAAAATGTTCCTAGAAAGTTTTCGATTTCGATTTCGAATTATAATAATAATGGCTGCTGAACAAGTTCGAACACAGCTAGAATTGACAGTTATTTATTATGGCATGTGTTATAATTGGGTGTCGGAAAACCAGGCGCGTGCATAGAGTAAAGGCAAATACATTTCAGAATTAATATTTTCCCCATTCCTTTAAAATAACTGATTTGCTATTGACTCAAGTGCTAATGATGGCTCTAATCGAAATTTTTATTTTTTATTTTTTAAAACCTTTTATTGAATTCTTACCTGATGATGACCTATAAGGTCGAAGCCCTAAATAAGCCCTTCAACTCATGCCGACCATCCCTGAAACAGGGGTGACATTGGCAAAGTGAACCATCTTTTTGCAGTATGAGTGGTCAGCCTCACTGTAAAAAGATGGTTCACTGGGCCAATGTCACCCCTGTTTCTGGGTGGTCGGCCTCACTGTAAAAAGATGGTTCACTTGCCAATGTCACCCCAGTTTCTGGGTGGTCAGCCTTACTGTAAAAAGATGGTTCACTTGCCAATGTCACCCCTGTTTCTGGGTGGTCAGCCTCCCTGTAAAAAGATGGTTCACTTGCCAATGTCACCCCTGTTTCTGGGTGGTCAGCCTCCCTGTAAAAAGATAGTTCACTGTGCCAATGTCACCCCTGTTTATGGGTGGTCAGCCCATAGAGTTATAAAGGTATAGAGATGAAGTCCAGGCCAAAATAATGTCCCCTTTTTTTTGGACTGAAGCGCTGAACCTCGATCCGCGTGCAATTTGTAATGCTCGGTTTTGGTCTCATTATTTCTCCAGCGCTCGGATCGTAAACATCTCGTTAAAAGTGGTTTTCTGTGTGAAAGGGCGCAAAAATAGGTCCGAAAAAGTAAAATAAATGGATGAAATCACATTTCACATGTAAATTTATGTTTTTAATACGCTAATTAACCTTTTATTTATATTTTGTACGAATTATTGACAGGCGCGTGCTAGAAGAGTGCGTCTACTTTAAAGATAGTGTTCTACCGTGTGAAAGAAAGGGACAACAGCGCCCAGGGCTGTACTCGAAATAATCGAGCCTCTTGAAAAATATTTTCCACTGACTACTAAAAAACAAAGTGGCACAAAAATGATAATTTTAGGAATTCTTCGACTAATAAATGGAATATATGTACAAAAAAAATGAGGCTTAATACGGTATACTCTTGCAAAAGTCGCTATGATATTTGACAGTTCAAATTATAACAACTCAAATTATACGAAACTTAGCGACTTTTGAAATAGTACAATAAAATACAGAATAACATTTTTTTAAATCCAATGCAACGACAGCCATTGCAAAAAAAACTTTTTTTTAAACTAAGAGTGGTTTGCAAGTGGATTCCTCGATTATTTCATCTAAATTAATGTGGTTACAATTTTAAACGAGTCGTATTATTTTTAAAATTAAAATAATAAAATCTTTAATTGATGAGGCATTCACTTTGTAACCTTTCTATATTCTACAATCTAAGTTGCAAATATATATTTACATTAAAAACTCATATCAAATGCATACCCACAAACCAAAAAGTGCAGTTCGCGCTAGGGCATGGATACCGGTATACCGAAATACCGGTATACCGACTGTTATTTTCGGTATTTTGAAACCGGTATTTGAGGATAAAATACCGGTATTTCGGTTTTTCGTAAAAAAATATCAATTATTATTGCAAAGGTGTTTAAAAACTATGCAGAACGCTCAATTTATATGGTTCACAGTGTTGTTCATACTTCAGATGAGTTTTCATATGAGACGAATCACGATTATTAGAAAAAATCATCACAATATCAACTACGCAAAATTCTGCATGCTTAATAGTATCTAGTTGGTATTTAATGATATCGCTTTCAGTTGTTCGTCTAATGTTTTACTTCTACAAATTAACTGCTACCGGCACGCGCGCACGCTCGAACACAACACAAGACGATACGTAAGTACGTAAGCGCTATATCATTCATATTTCTCTCTCTCTCATACATTGGATTAGTATTAAACCTCTCGCTCGGTTCTTTTTGGGCATCCGGGCACTATGGTCTACGCTCCACCCCTCCCTCAATCTATGACCACAAATCAAAACAGATCCCAGGTTGGCCAGATCGGAGAGGAAGAAGAAGATAATATTCAAACATTGATTCGTATTGAAATGACATTGTATGAAAATGGAGGTACTAGAGGCAGATTTTTGGACGTAGCTTACAAGTACCTCTTAAGCATTCCACCGACGAGCGTTGAGTCAGAAAGGGCATTTTCAGCTGTTAGTTACATTATGTAACAAAATAAGATCATCTCTCAACGACGCGACGCAAGTTCGGACGCGTTATGTTTTCTTCGCACGATTTTCCAACAAACGCGATCTGACTGAAAAATAAACTTAAGTTAATTGCGCCTGCGCCTATATTTTGGTTTATTTAAGAAAATAAAACAAGTTGATTTTGTTTTAACTTATGTACGCTATATAAGAAATTCTCGTTGCACGATTTCATATAATATGAGAGTAAGACTGATTTTAATACCAATGTGATTGTGATGTTTGTGCCTTTAAAACAACTTAAATAATTCTTGGATCCAATAACGTATTTTATTTAATATTACCTTAACTATAATAACTCAATAAATGGTTTTTACTGAGTTGATCAATAGTTCGAGTGTTTTTGGCATCATTTAACCAGTAATTAGCAGTATTTAATAAAATATCGAAAAAATACCGAAATTTCGGTATACCGGTATTGGAAATTTCAATATCGGTATCAATACCGGTATGAAAATTATTCCGGTATTCCATGCCCTAGTTCGCGCTTACAAATGCTGAATGCTTATAAATAAAATCCTAGCCTTAAATGAAACAGGGGTGACATTGGCAAAGTGAACCATTTTTTACAGTATGGGTGGTCAGCCTCATACCCTATAAGTCACGGAAATTTGTTTTTTTAGTATTAAAATTAAATCATGTTTTCGAAATTGGTTGTACATTAATAAATTTGACTCGTCCTGTAACCATATACAACTTATATTTTGATTTTTCATAAATAAATATTAAAATCTTTTTTGTTTTATTATGTATTCTTACCCTGAATCGGCTCTGGTAACCATTTTTTGCAAGAGCCATGTTTTACCGTTATTCTCGTAAAAGGTCTGTACATACATGTATGGTTTTTAAGTGATTTAATATTATTGTTCACACCCATAACAAGAAATGTGAAATGTTATGTATGGTGCTTTACATTATCACAAAAATAATATTTCGTAGCATCCATTGGTTTCATCCTGTGGGCAGAGCGAGACAAAAGTATATTAACCTCGCTCGTAATGTTTAAACGAGCTATTAGATGAACAATAAAGCTTTAAACACAAGAGTGCACGGCTGAAGATGCAAAAAAAAAAAAATTTGTGCACTACAAGTTTATACCTATTTGTGATAAATCTTGTACTTTCGTTAATTTACTCTCGTTGAGTTGGGTCCATATTTGTATGTTCCTTTTGTAGGAGACACGCGGTCTATTTATTAGTAAGTCAATGGGTCAGCCTCACTGTAAAAAGATGGTTCACTTGCCAATGTCACCCCAGTTTCTGGTTGGTCAGCCTCACTGTAAAAAGATGGTTCACTGTGCCAATGTCACCCCTGTTTCTGGGTGGTCAGCCTCATTGTAAAAAGATGGTTGACTGTGTCAATGTCACTCCTGTTTCAGGGAAGGTCGGCAAGAGTTGCAGGTATCAATGCAGTAAGTTAGTTTCTGCTGCTCTATGTTATAACTCGATGATATTATAGAATGCATGCCGCCCCACATCAAGGGCAACAAACAGCACGTGCATACAAAACGTAGCGGCACTGTGAAAGAGACATTGCCAACCTCTGCAAATCGGTGTAACACGATTCCAAGCGCAAACGAGCATATTGCCGCCTGAAAGGGGAAATTGAATAAGTGCTACATAACAATCTATACTCTAACGGTGCTATTCTTAGACATTGTAGTCGTCCGTTGAGCCCACGCTTTGACAAACTAATGATGCGTTTGTATGAGGACCTGTCAATCCAAGATGGCCGCAACTGAACAGCTGAGTAGTTTTCATACAAATATTACCAAAAATTCGGTAGGAAAGAATGACCGTGGCGATGAGACTTTCAGCCCAGACATCATTAGTTTGTCAAAGCGTAAGCTCAACCGACGACTAAAATGTCCAAGAATAACACCGTAAGTTGCAAAGATATATTAAATGTTTAAAGCTAAATAATATTCCGGTCGATAGCTCAGTTGGTAGAGTGCTTGCATTTCATGCCGTGGGCTCGGGTTCGAATCCCACCGAGAGTGTCAGAAATGATTTCCCATGTCGGTGTTTATTTCAAACCCCAAAATAAAATACCGGCAAGGTCTACTCAGCCTTTACAAGAAATGATTACCAGCCCTCTCGGGAGCTGGGAAACCCCCACTTTAACTGAAGTGGTTGGCGGCGTAAGGCCGACTCCCTTACTTGTAAAAATAAATAAGTTCAACTCGCCACATGGGCCCCTTTCGGGGTTAACGCGGGAAGAAGTAACACTATATGTGTAGCTTAGTTGCGTTTTAGTTGCATGAAGCTCATATCAAATGCATGCCCACAAACAAACACGTGTAGTTCGCGCTTACAATTATGCTGAATGTGTTTTCTTTAGCGTGATTATCATCCTGATATTATTATTATTATTACTACTTTGTGAAGAACTAAATAAGTAGCGGAGTACCTACATAAAAATGTGTGTTTTCATTAATCCAGAGTAGCATAGAAAGATTGCAACTGCACACAATAACAAAATAAAACAGCGCGTTAATCTGGACCATAAATATTTGAGTTAAAAATAAGCCTTTTCAACTCGCTGGCACAACCCTAGCTTCTATTACACAGTGGCGTAACCACTGCTTTATAATATCTGTGGACTAGAAATTATTTTAACAAAAATAAACATTATATTTCTCTATTATTATTAATTAAATAAAACACAGTTTCAATTCACTTTTATATTCTTTTAATTATGTCTAACGTTTTCGCCTACAGGGCATCATCAGGACAATTTTGTAGGCGAAAACGTTAGACATAATTAAAAGAATATAGAAGTGAATTGAAACTGTGTTTTATTTCATTAATATACAATGGACTTTCACTGTGTAAACCACCGAACCCTTAAAAATATGATATATCTGTTTCAACTTACTTACGAAAAAAGTCATTAGCAAGAAAGAGAACAAAGAACTTCACAGTCGTATTTCCATGTGCACAAAAAAAACTCGGGCGAATGTACAAATGTTCCTAGAAAGTTGGCACTATTGCAAATAATAATGGCTGCTGAACTAGTCCGAAAATAGCTAGAGTTGATAGATAACATGCATTATAAATATTGTGATAGCTAAAATTGAAGAATTTTACAGGAGAAAGCCATTATTTTAAGACAAGATGGCATGCATTTAAATCCATGGTAAGAGAGTTCCTCCCAGCTTGTTGATGGCTGAGAGGGTGCACTGTAATTAGGGCAACCTGTTGTGCACCATTAAAAAAAAACTGTGTTGTAATTGAGTGTTGAAACACAAAATGGCCTTATTTCGTATGCCTACGCCACTGCAAAGTTTGACAGGACTGAGACAAATTTTGAGCTATAGTATGTATCAATGCAGTAAGTTAGTTTCTGCTCGTCTATGTTATAACTCAATAGGCGAAACAAATTATTTAGAAATATATTCATTCTAGGAATAGATTAAACTCAAAGGTGACATCTGCGGTATGTAAATATAACGCATCTGAGATCACACGTTAATATTGATGAGTCTTAGATTATGTGTTCAGATAATGAATACGTGCCGATGTGGACATGAGAATATTATAAATGCTCTGATTTCGCCTTCTGTTTTATTGTATTGTCTTATTCATAGCATCATGACTTATAGGTTGGTATGCGGCTGACCACCCATGCTGTAGAAAATGGTTCACTTTGCCAATGTCACCCCTGTTTCAGGGAAGTTTGGCAAGAGTTGCAGAGTGTATGCCCATTTGAGATTTGGTTTTTATGTTGTAGGTTCACATGCAGCATGTGCAAGCGCGAATGTACGTGACTGCTTGTGAGAGTGCATATAATGTGAATCTCGAATGTAACATATCTTTGCAACTTAGATTAGATTAGATACGAGCGGCGTGTATACGCGCGAACTTACAAGTGTCAGCTTATGAGCATGGAACAAATATTATAAATTTATGATAAAGTTTTTCTCGGGTTATACCATGTTCTATTTGCAGTAATTTTGCCTGCCGACGTTTCATTCCCTCGAGCGGGGAACATTTTCAAGGCTCGAAGTGACGAGGCACCTTCAACCTCCGTTTGGTTTTGGCAACTGACAGTTGAGTCTTGAAAATGTTCACCGCTCGAGGGAATGAAACGTGCGTCGGCAGACAGAATTACTGCAAATAGAACTTGGTCTAACCCGAGAAAAACTACTCGTATACCATTTAACACCGACCATGAAAGTGAAAGTTAAAATTTTTATTTATTATGAACTCATCTTTGAACTTAGCAACATAGATTATTGATAGGGCAACCAAGCAAACTAAAAATAAAAAACAATTTTACCATAGCAACTTAGTGGGTATCTTTACGTAATAACCACGCGTATTTGTTTTCTTTTTAATTTTTGTTTAAATAAATCCTGTGCGGAAGACTCCCTAGATTTCAGAGACTCTAGGGGTCTGTGACACTTTTTGTAGCGCCGCAAAGGTGTTAACGAGCTTGGTCATCGCTACAAAGTGCCAATACTCGAGCAAGACCCAGTTGCTGTAAGGCTGGATGGACCTGTACGGACCGATCTTTGGTAAATGTTTTTAGGAGTTTTTCAACCCAGCGAAGAGCATAATATTTGAAAATATGAATTCTAAGTATTGTTATTGCGCTCCGCCGGGATTGGAACCCACAACCTTCACATTTACGAGTCCTAAGTATTGCCACTGGACTACGGACCGGTTTTTTGAACACAATTAAAAAGTACAAGAAATAAAAATGCGTTACGACACTGAGTATGTGCACACGGCAAGAATGAAAGCTCTGAAAGTTGAAAGTATACGTACCTGCAGGTGTATGTATGTGTGCATGTATGCACACACGGACACACATACAAGGCAAATACCAAGTAATATCGCGGAGCACTTTATTTCATATTTCAGAGTTTTTTATCCACCTGAGCTTTGCGGGATATTCCTCTTTTACGACATACAAAGTACACGGAAATATGGTATTGAAATAACACACACATACACGCGTCATTAAGTGTCAATATCCCTTCAAATTATATTGGATAGCATGGAGGTATATTCAATATATTTCAATACCATATAGCGATGTTGTTCTATATATCGATGTTGTTCTATATATCGATGTTGTTCTATATTTCGATGTTGGATAGAAAGAAAAAGAATACAATTTTAGTATATGTACTGCCGAAGCAAGTACAAAAGGAAAAATAAACTGTTGATTTTGTAATGATTTTAGTTAGGTTCTATTTTAATTCAACTGCAATTATTTATTTTAACAGAATTTATTTTACACGGTTTGGTTCACAATTTAATAAAATTGATAATCTCTGCGTATATTGGTGTAGTTCAAAATACTGTAGCGACTAATCGCTCTCCGCACCATCGCAGTCCCTATATATAGGTACAAAAGAGATCTTTCTCGCATATTCCAGATCATTCTTCGATTTCTCGTTCACACCAGAGCGCCGTTCTATGCACTACTATCATCATGGACTACTCTCAAATTGTTATACACGCAATTTTTTTGTATGTAGGTACTTCAAGTTTGTAGTTCGGAACACTGTCATCATCTGACATCATTAGGAGACGCATCTCTTCTACGCCAAAGAATCACGTATTGGTAACTCCGGATTCGACTCCGACGAAACGTTGAAAATTAAAACAAGATTGTTCACACAACACATGAAGCTCTAACGAATTAAACACCTAACATTTTTACTACCCACATACACGCTTTATTAACTTTGAACTTTTCGGCAGTAAAAAAGACATAATGCGGGTTGTAGCCTTCATTTTGCGAGCTTCCCAGTCTTTTTTATCACAAAAAGACGCAGAGTCATGTATCTCGGCGTCCCATTCGCCGAGAGAAAGACGTCTTTTTTCAAAAACGTAAACACAGATTTACTGGGAGAATAAGAAAAACGGCGCGCTCCTACTTTGTAAATCCGGTAATAAATAAGATGCGAGCATTAGTTTACTTTATCCTTTACTATGGACGCAACAACATCACAACTGGCTACATTGATGTAATAGCCCCCACAAACGATCACTTGGATTACACATTCATGCACGCTTAGCCTCGGTATTTTCAACGTTAGCATAGCGACACATACATTATGTAAAGGACGCCCTTTTACAGAATTATACAGAATGTAAAAAACGTCTTTTGTTTTTTTTTTTATCAGTTGGACGTCACATACGCTAAAATTTTAAATCTATAATCTAAGTTGCAAAGATATGTAACATTGGGGATTCACATTATATGCATTTTCACAAGCAGACACGTATAAATTCGCGCTTAATCAAACCGCATGTGGACTTACAATATAAAAACCCAAATCTCAAAAACACATTCAGCGTGTCTACTACGCGTGTCTGTTTGTGGGCAACCATTCGATATGAGCTTTAAATGTTAATATATTATCTTTGCAGCTTCGATTATAGATTATAGAAGTGGCACGCGCAAATGTAATGCCTGCATGGTTGCATGGGAACTAAAGGGCCTGCATTCAAAAACGACAAAATACATATCACATTAAAATGCTGAATGTTGAGCGATCGTCTACACTCTACAGGATACATACGAATAAACCCAGGATAAAAGCGTCCCATACAAATTTCATCTGTTTTACAACTAGGATGTTTATTTTAGCGAACCGAAACGCAGAGATGATTCTCATTGTACATACGTACAGGGTCATAAGGCGCATATTCTTCGACTTAGACATCAGATCTGTATTGTAAGTCCCCCTTACTCAGACACTATCCGAGTGTAAGCCATCTATAATCTATAATCTATAATCTAAGTTGCAAGGATATATTCATTTAAAGCTCTCAGATGTATGCCCACAAACCAACAAGAGTAGTTCGCGCTTACAAATGCTGAATGTGTACTTACAAATAAAATCCAAACCTCAAATGAACATAAGCCCCACAACTTTTGCCGACCTTCCCTGAAACAGGGGTGACATTGGCAAAGTGAACCATTTTTTACAGTATGGGTGGTCAGCCTCATACCAACCTATAAGTCAAGGAATATGAATAATAAATTACATTTAAATATAAAAAAGAACAAAACCTTACAAAGAAATCTATACAAAAAAAGTCGAAAATTTCCTATGCAAAAAATGTAGCAAATGAATACACCAACATTAGAAATCAACATTGCAGATTAGCCGCCACTTCTTCCTGTCCTTGCATACTTCTTTCATTTCATCCAGAGTCATAACCTTTTTCATACAGGTCCTCCTTTTATTATGACTCTGAATATCCCATTCATTCGCTATTTCAGAGATTTGATCCTTCCATACTTTTCTCGGTCTTCCTCTACCACGACATCCATACAGTGTAATTTTACTGACCTGGCAACCAGAAATAAGTCTCTCATTGAACAGGCTCATAGAGCTTTCGTACCTGGAATTTGTAGGTGGATAGATGATTTTTTTAAGGGATCTTGTGCGGGAGGCTCCCCAGTTCTTGAAAGTCTCGGGGGTCTATGTCACCCTGGAAGGGTGCCGCAGAGGTGTTGCTTGAGTTGTTGCTTCTGCCGTGAGGAGCTGCAAGGAAGCGGCGATTGATGTTGGTTTTGAATACAGCCGGATAAAATTGGGAAGGAAACACAGATACTGGTAGATCATTCCATAAACGGACAGTTTGGCAAAGGAACGAGTCATGCAAAGGGATGAATGAGAGTCGTACTACGAGTTTCCCTTTCTGAAATGGGATTGTTGTTTATGTATACATTTTGTTGACTCAATATCAATATGGAACAGTACGGGCTACGGGGATAGGGCTTTTAGTTCGGCTGGTCCATCTGCTGGAAAAGTCTGATGCGAATTGAGAACACAGTCCGATGTTTACAGTTTTGTGAGGTCACTTAACACATTTTGTTCATAGAAGCTTCAACACATGAGAGCGCCCTTGGAGTGGGTGGTTCAACTAAATGGCGCTATATACATTACACAAACAACAATATATTTTTGTCCTCTATTTAATACTGATCTGGCGAAAAATCGATAGATGTCAGACAAACAAATTGATTAAAATAAATTAATTTAACAATTGCAAATAAATAACTGTTGGAGATAATAAATAAATTAATAGAGGATTCACAGGATAAAAAAATATAAAAGGAAAAATGGAAGCACTAAATTATATAGATTTGGCCAAGAATGCGGTTAATGAACTGCTATCAGTCCTACAAGACTCTGGTAACAAATTTACCAAGGATCAAATCAACAAAATACACCCAAAAACACATAATATACTGGCAACTATAAGTAAAATGGCTGTCAAGATGGGTATGCTAGAGACAGAAGTTGCCGTACTCAACAAATTTAAGACATCTACACCACAAGAGAATCTGCCACCTGAAAATTCCACATCCATATTAGACACAATAGCAGAAATAGAGGAACGCAACTTGAGGTCCAGAAACATTATTGTCAGAAACGTTCCGGAAAGCAAAGAATCCACGCAGATAAACAAGCTTACTGACGACCAGAAAACCATTTCCAAAATAATAAATGAATTGGATAGCTCAGCACAACAAGAAATATTGAAAGTTTACAGAATTGGTAGAATAAATCCTGACAAACCGAGGCCCATAAAAATAGAATTTACACATAAAGAAGCTTCAAAACAGATACTGACTAAACGATACCAATTGAAGAATAACGTAAGACTATACCAGGATCTAACGCCACTTCAACATAAAAACCTGATTAACCTCAGAACGGAATTGGAACAGAGAAAAAATGATGGTGAGAACGACCTCACTATCAAATACTTCAACCAACAACCTAAGATCGTTAAATTCAAACCAAAAAACTGACAATTAACATTATACTACCAAAATGTACGTGGACTGCGTAGTAAGATTGGAGATCTGTATGTTCAAGCCTCCATAGGTACCGTTGACATTTATGCTCTCACTGAGACTTGGTTAAATAATGATATTTTCTCTTCGGAGCTTGGATTTATAAATCACTCTGTCGCAAACACATCAAACTTTGCAGACAGAAGCTTTGCGGTGGCCGGGCCGGTGGCCTGGAACAATTTACCCATCGGTGTTCGCGCGAACCAGCCTACCACCACCTTCAGAAAGGAACTGAAGACACTACTTTTCTCGAGAAGCCATGGCGCCCTTGAGATGGTCCTGGACCATTAAATGGCGCCACAGGAAAGAAATCATCCATCATCATCATCATCATCTATCTCTGTGATAGATCTCCATTGACTAGCTCCAAGTCTCGTGGAGGGGGGGTTCTAGTTGCTATCTCGAAAAATATTAAATCTAAAATAATTCCTTGTTTTTCAAAATCAATCGAACTATTGTTTGTGATGGCTTACACTAAGCCAGTGTCAACCATCATAGGTTGTCTTTATTTGCCTCCAAACTCAAGTATTGATTTATATAATACCTTAGTCAACGAAATGGAACTAATCAAATCTAAATTTCCCTCTTCTAAGTTCATACTCATGGGGGACTTTAACCTCCCAAACATAAATTGGAATCTATGCGATTCGCCTTCGCCACAGCCCCATTTGTTGAACTTTTCTGAAGCTGATGGTATAATAATTGATTTTTGTAATTATCTTAACTTTTCTCAAGTAAACTATATATTGAACGATCACCAGCGTACTCTTGACCTGGTTTTCAGTAACATTTCCCAAATTGTGGTTGGTAAATCTTGCGAAGTTCTTGTTCCGGTTGATGGATATCATCCCCCTCTTTCCATTACAGTCCCCTATCGCTCTGATCCTAACCTTCAATTCATAAACACCAAACCCAATCTGCACAATGCTGACTTTGATAAATTGAACACACTTTTGGATCAGGTGGATTGGTCTTTCCTAAAACATGTTAATTTAAACGACACTTCCAACAGATCTTGCAACATAAACAACATTACATCTCTGTTTTATTCTAAACTTAATGATGCCGTTACTCAATCTATTCCAAATTACCATTCTAATACTCGTTTTTCTACCTATCCAGTTTGGTTTAGTGCTGAACTTATTAATGCTATTCGTCGTAAAAAACTCGCTCATATAAATTATATAACATCACACTCCCCACAAAATTACAATGATTTTAAAATTTTGCGTACTCACTGCAAAACCCTTTCTGGCAAATGTTATAAAAGCTTTATAATTGCAGTTGAGAGCTCTGTCCAATCGGATATAAAAAAGTTCTGGTCGTTTACTAACTCTCTCCGTAAAGGTGACTCTGGTATACCCTCAAATGTCTACATGGATCACAATACTGCTGACAATGCTCAGGGCATAGCTGATCTATTTGCTATATTCTTTAATAGTGTCTTTACGGATGATTCCACTAACAATTTGTGCAACTTCTCTTCCAACATTGATCTCCATGTATCCAATTTATCGTTTAAAACTTCTGATGTAACTGTTCACATTCAACTCATGAAAGGCACAACAAATCCTGGCCCTGATAATATCCCCTCTATATTACTCAAACACTGTGTTAATACTCTATCAGAACCACTTTGTAGTTTATTTAACTTATCCCTCTCTTCTGGTATCTTCCCTGACTTATGGAAAGCAAGCTATCTAACTCCTGTTTTCAAGAATGGTGACAAACATAATGTTTTAAACTATAGACCAATAAGCATCTTATCTGCGATACCAAAACTTTTTGAAAAACTCATCCTTAGTAAATTATCTTTTATTATAACCAAATCCGTCTCCCCCTTCCAACATGGGTTCCTACCAAATAGGTCCACTCTATCTAATCTGTTGGTCTACGAAAATTTTATATCTGATGCCCTATCTAGGCGCAAACAAGTTGACGTCATCTATACGGATTTCAGTAAAGCATTTGACTCTGTATCTCACAAATTACTCCTCTTTAAACTTGAGAAAATGGGAATAAGTGGCCACTTTCTCTCCTGGTTGACGTGCTATCTTTCTAATAGACAGTTATCGGTAAAGATCAATAACTGCAAATCCTTCACATTCTGCCAAAAGAGTGGTGTTCCGCAAGGCTCCCATTTAGGTCCCTATTTGTTTCTCTTATTTTTAGATGATATTGCTAATATTTTCCTCGACTGTCATGTTCTTCTTTTTGCGGATGATGTCAAATTTTTTAGAGTGATAGAATCAAATGATGATAATCTTAAACTTCAATCATCATTGGATAAACTAGTTGACTGGTGTCACTTCAATAACCTTAACCTTAACATTTCTAAATGCCAAATAATGAGATTTTATAAAATTAAAAATCCCTGTTTGCATGATTATTTCATAGGTCAACAAAAGTTAAATAGTGTCTTGGTTATTTCTGACTTAGGTGTTTTATTTGATCACAAATTATCGTTTATAAATCATATAAACTATGTTGCGGGTAAGGGAATGAAAATGTTGGGCTTTGTAGCAAGAACAACCAAGGACTTCAATAATATTCATAGTATCAAAACGCTTTACATGTCACTAGTTAGAAGTTCCATGGAATATTGTTCCCCCGTATGGTCACCCTATTATGACTGTCATATAAAAGCCATTGAGCGCATTCAACTTAAATTTTTAAAAATTATTAATTTCAAATTAAGAATACCTGTCTCTGAATTTAATGCACAATATTTACTTAGTATTTTGAATCTTAATAGTCTCGCTGATAGGCGTTTAATCAATGACCTCATTGTGCTTTTTAAAATTAAACACTCCTTAATTGATTCACCAATCCTACTTTCCGTATTGAATTTCTCCATCCCTTCATTTATTACCCGCAATTTAGTTCCTTATCGCACTGTATCCACACATACATCTACACACTTCTACAGCCCACTAATACGTATTCAACGTTTGGGTAATATATACAATGAAATAGATTCTGACACTCATACTAATCCTAATAGATACAAATATAATTTAATCAAGTACTTCAACTCCCATGGTACACAATAAGTGCATAATAATTATTGTAGAGTTGCATCTCATATAATATTGTACTGTACTATTGTTTTACTTAGTTTTATCCAATTTCTAGTTTATTTTTGTTACTTTAATATAGGACCTTGCTTTTGTCTTTTGTTTTATCTTTGTTTTTTTTTTCTACTTATTTTGTTAACTTTTTTGCAGTGTATTTCAATTTTTATTTACCCTCATCTGTGCTTTCTTCTATTTTACCTAAGTTTTAATATTTATTACTTGATTATGCTCTTATTGCTCTATATGCTATATGCTCATTGCTCTTATGTTTTTCTTCTATCTTTTCTCTCATATGTTTTTCTCTTCGTCTTCTTACTTTTTGCATAAAGATCTTCTACTTTTATTCTGTAGTAATCTTGTAGTAAGCTTTATTTTGTAGTAATCTGTTTTATTTTGATACTATTATGTTTGTAATGTTTTTTATTTCTATTTATGTATACATGTAAAAGGCACAATGTGCCGTTAACGAATAAATAAATAAATAAATATACAATTGTAAATTGACTACCATTACTACCCCTCGCTGGGTTGAAAAATTCATAAACCTTTACCAAAAACCGGTCATCAAAAGGTCCATCCAGCCTTACAGTAACTGGTTGTTTCTTGAGAATTGGCCCTTTGTAGCGACGAACAAGTTCGTAAAAAGTCCGGTCGATAACTCACTTGGTAGAATGCTTACATTCGATCCCAAGGTGTACTCAGCCTTCACAAGAAATGAGAACCAGCCCCCCGAGAGTTAGGAAACCTCCGCTTAAACTAAATGCAGTTGGTGTGAGGCCGGCCCCCTTAACTGTAAAAATAATTAGTTCCCGAATCGACACATGCGACCCCTTCAGGGATAACGCAGGCAAGAAGTTACACTTTATGTGTAGCTTAGAACAAAAAACATGAGTGTATCATAATATGAAAGTGCACTGGCGTTGTATGACGTTAGCCTGCTTATCACGGTATTTATCAGGTCATGCAAAGTATACAAAGACAGTATAACAATACAGGTATACTGTGATGTATTTTGGGGATGTTTATTGTGGATGGGGGATATCAATCAGACGAACAGATGAGTCTTGGTTTCAATGTGATGTATTATTCCATTTCAGTGTTTACAAGGCGAGAGACAAAACCAGACTGCTCAGTGAAGCAATAATAATCTCTAATAATATTATATTACAATAATACATTACCTTATATATGATATTACCTACTCTAAATAATCATATCATAATTATACATTACACCTCCCTCACTAAATGACGAATCTACATTACATTATATCATACTTATCATACTTATCATTATAACATATTATATCAATAAAAATTATATCTTATACAATTTCATCTTCTTTCATCTTGGGTACCGCAGGCGGTTCTCCCCCCTCGGACGCAGGCGCTCCGACCATGGTTGGAACCTGGAAACACCCGAGTCATTAGAGATCTGTCCTGCCTCATCCAACAGCTGACCCAACCCCAGGTCATTGTCAGACTCATCCTCCCAAGACACCTTTCTTCCGGAAATCTGATCATGATGTCTCTTCCAAATCTGATTTCCAGCTTTTACCAAGTAAATCCTGTTTCCCAATGTTTTAAATATAATGCATGGAACCCACTTCCCTACATTTCTGAAATCCCTAGTCATTACCTTTTGTCCAATTTTGAATAGTCCTTTAACCTTTTTTCCCCTGTAATTCCTTTGTTGATTTTCCTGATTTCTCTTTTTAAAAACACATACCTTTCTCCCCGTCTTTTTAAATGATTTCTCCCCAGGCACTACTGTATCAAAAATGGATCTTATTTTTCTACCTACCATAAGCACGCTCGGCTCCATCCCTGTTGCTAATGATGGTGTATTTCTATGATCTACTAAAAATTCCAAAAGCTTATCTTCATAATCGTTAGGAAACATACCATTTTTCATAATTTTTTTTAAAAAACTTTTTGTTGTTTTTTCCGTATTCTCCGCCAAACCGTTTGACGCTGGGTGATTTACTGCTGAAGTTAAATGCTTAATATTTAAATTTTTGCAAAACCTTTGAAAATCTACTGATGTAAATGCCGTACCATTATCCGTTACAATGCAACTTGGAATACCTAACACTGAAAATATTCTCTTCAACTCTCTAATTGTATGCCTTGCATCAATTTTATCAACTTTTACAGCATCTATCCAATTTGATGCTGCGTCTACTACGACTAAAAAATATTTTCCTGCTAGCGGCCCGAAAAAATCTAAATGTATCCTTTTCCAAATATGTTGTTCTACCGGCCAACTTTTCAACTCGACTTTATCTGGAGATCCCATATTTCTTGCACATTGTGTACATTCTCTCACTGTTTTCTCAATTTCTGTATTCATCCCTAACCAAAAAAAATAATTTCTAGCCAAAGTTTTCGTTTTTACAATTCCCATGTGAGATTTGTGAATAAACTTCAAAATATCTTCCCTTAATGCCAATGGTATTACCAATCTGTTTTCATAAAATAAACAATCATTTGATTCGCTTAACTTTTCTCTTAAAAACCACCATTTTACCAATCCATTTGTCATTTTGGATTTATTTGGCCACCCTGTTTTTAAATACTCCTTTATCTCACAAATGACCTTGTCATTACGAGATGCTTTCTTGATGCATTCTACATTTAAATTTGTTTCTACTGCAATACAGTTTAAAAATTCTCCTTCAACATCCTCAATGTTTATCTCATTTATGATCTCAATATTATCTTCCCCCTCATTATCCGTACTACTCATTGGTAACCTCGACAAAAAATCTGCTTTATTATCCTTTGACGGAACATATTCAATAGTATAATCAAATCCTTGCAAAATTAATGCATATCTTTGTAATCTATTAGCTGCCAGTATAGGTATGTTTTTATGTTCACCCAAAATGTGAACCAATGGCTTGTCGCAAACTAGAATAAACTGCCTCCCATAAATATATTGAAAAAACTTTTTTAATGCGAATATAATAGCACATGCCTCTTTATCTAAAATGGAATATTTTTTCTCTGTATTCGACAAAGTTCTACTCGCATACGCAATTGGTCTTTCTAATCCGTTCTCGTATTTATGACAAATTATCGCCGATAGACCTTGGTCACTTGCGTCAGTAATTACCTTCACCGGTAACTCTGGATTATAATGTACCAGAATCCTATCGGAGACTAAAATAGCTTTTACTTTATCGAAAGCTAATTGACATTCTTTTGTCCAGCTAAATTTTGCTCCTTTTTCTAATAGTTTGTACAACGGCTGCAAAACGCTAGCTAAATCTCTTATAAAAATTCTATAATAATTTATTGCACCTAAAAAAGAGCGTACCTCCGATATGTCACTTGGAGTTTTCAAGTTTTTTATAGCTTCAACTTTATGTTGAAGTGGTTTCACACCATCCCTCGATATTTGAAATCCCAAATATTCAACTTCTGTCAACCCAAATTCACATTTTTGTAAATTAACACTAAATCCACTACGTTCTAAACGCTTAATTACCTCTTCCGTTGCCTTCTCCAATTCTTGCAATGTATTCCCATAAATTAACAAATCATCCATAAATGCTATCGCATCCAACCCTTGAATTGCCGAATATAAAGCTCTGCTAAATATCGCTGGTGACGTCGTGAGACCAAAAGGAAGTACCTTGTACCTAAATAACCCAAATGGTGACGAAATCACACAAAGATTTCTCGACTCCTCCGACAACCTAATTTGAGAAAAAGCATTTCTCAAATCTAATTTTGCATAAAATTTTGCTCCATTTACTCTATTTATTAAATCTTCTACTCTAGGTAACGGGTACTTTATTTTTTTTAACATTGGATTCAAAGTATTTTTAAAATCGGCACATATTCTGATTTCATCATTTTTTTTTCTCACAATCACTATTGGACTTGCCATTTCACTAGTCTCTACTTTCTCAATAATACCTTCTTGTAACATGCGATCTATTTCTTTTTCTACCCTTATTCTCAAATTAAAAGGAATTGGCCTCGGGTTAACAAATTTTGCCTTAAAGTCTTTTATAACTTCTATCTCCGCTTCAAAATTTTTAAAAGTACCTGCTTTACTCTCAAAAACAGCTGGATATTTTTTTCTCATACTAGAAAAAAAATCTGCATTATAATTCGTATTATTATTTCCTACTGAATAAATATTATCGCTAACATTGAATGAATTTATTTTAAAAGTATTCAAAAAATTCCGACCTAATAAAGAAGACGACCCTTTATATACAACAATTATTTCTATGTACTCTTTACTTCCTTGATATTCTACTCTCATGTACTTACGACCTTTTACTTGTAGTTGAGTACCATCATAGCTTGATAATTTCAAATCACAATGTTCTAACTTAATATTTGAAAAATGTTCATTAAATATGTGCCAAGGAATAATAGTCACCCCAGAACCCGTATCTAAAATCATTTTTAGATCTGTATCATTTACCTTTACGTTTAAAAAAATGGGACCATCCATCTCATTAATGGCCATTATTGTATTTATTCTTCGAAACTTGCATTTATTTGCATAATGACCAGATTTGTTACATTTAAAGCATTTAATATTTTTATTATCTTTATTTAAAAACTTGCATGCATTTTGTTTATGACCGAATTTACCACAGTTAAAGCATTTATAATTATTATTCCTATCACTTGAA
The DNA here is from genome assembly GCA_951799405.1 of Agapetus fuscipes. NCBI lineage: Eukaryota > Metazoa > Arthropoda > Insecta > Trichoptera > Glossosomatidae > Agapetus > Agapetus fuscipes. The sequence continues at coordinate 4,295,843 of OX637363.1, forward strand.
ATACTTGCATGTCTAAAAATAGATTTCTTACTATCATTTGAATTATTTCGCTTGATTTCAGAATTTCGCTGTCTATCCCTTGACTTCCGAGTTTCTGTGGAATCCCTCGAATTACACGAACTCATTAAATTTATACTTTCTGAATTGTTTTGACCACACAAATGTTCCATTGTTCTCGCTAATTCTACACATTCAGATAATTTCAATTCCATTGCTTTTAAAAATATTCTCTGCTTTATTTTGTTCTGTCTGATACCTATTAAAAATATATCCTTCAAATTTGCCTCCAATCTATTCTCAAATTTACAGTCTACCGCAATTTTTTTCAATCTAGCTATATAATCCTTAATTGACTCGGTTTCGAGCTGTTTACATGAATAAAATGACTCCCTATACTCAAATATATTTTTTTTTACCCCACAATGACCCCCAATAATATCAATCAACTCCTCGAATTTTGCCTCCGAAATCTTTTTCGGAAAACATAGATCAGACACCGTCTGAAAAGTCTCCTTGGTGAGAGACGATAATAGAACAGCCCTTCTGCGTTCTTCAGTTAAAAACTTCTCATCATACAAAATGAGGACTTGGTCGAGCCGAAGTCTGAAGACATCCCAATCTCCAGTCCTATGGCAAAAAGGACTTAGACTCCTCCGTGTTCCCTCCATAGTCTGAAACGGCAGAAAGAAAGAAAACAAAAATCTTATCTGCTTCTGCGTCCGACAGTCCAGGAAACGCCTACGTGACCCTCAGAAAGTGGCTTCCACTCCCTGCAGCAGTCACCTCCAGGATAATTATACATTACATATACAAAGAAAGTGTGAAAGGAAAAAGAGGGAAGGGACGACCGAGAAAAGTATGGAGTGATCAGATTGAGGAGATTGTGAAAGAATGGGATATACAAAGTGAGCGTAAAAGAAGAAAATGCATGAAAAAGGTGATGGATATGAATGAATTGAAGGAGGTATGTAAGGATAGGAAAAAATGGAGGCAACTCTGCAGAGGCTCTGGCCACCCCTAGCGGAATGGCGACAGAGTTACAGTATGCTACATTTTTTGCATAGGAAATTTTTGACTTTTTTTGTATAGATTTCTTTGTAAGGTTTTGTTCTTTTACTTTCTTGCTATAGCCGAAGGCTATAAAGAAAGTTATGATTTGGTGTGAAAAAAAAATTTCGAGGTTTTCACGGAAATGAGTTGTCCTGGTGCAGGACATGCCAAAAAACACTATCTTTTAAAAACGTCCGTCTGTATGTATGTATGTATGTATGTATGTATGTATGTATGTATGTATGTATGTGTGTGTGTCACTTTCCAAAGTATAAGACCTAGAGATACCAAATTTTGGCTACATCAACTTTTTTGGACATGTATTAAGTATGAATAACATGGCATTACACCAACTTGAAAATTCAAGATGGCTGCCATACAAAAAAAACATAAAATTGCACTTTTCTCATAAACGATTCCAAGAATTTTTCTTAAATTTTCAGAGTTGCCACTAATTAATTTTTAACTTAATAAATTAGTTATGACAACACTCTTACTAATCTGTGTCTATGGGCTGCCATATGAAAAAAACAAACGATTGTGATTTTCTCGAAAGTTAAGGGGTCAACAAAAATATAATGTTCTACAATATTATGGACAACATAAATTTGCACAAATTTACAAAAAAAAATTTTTGAAAAAATAAATATAAAGCACCGTTTACACGACCTGAAATTTTAAATAGAAAATATTACAAAAACCTATTAAAATGCAAGATATTTAAATTTGTTTTAGATTTGATAGAAAGAACAAGCTTATTAATTTAATTCGTAATCATTTTTTTTTTACTTTTTTGAGAATTCAAGATGGCTTCCGAAGAGCTGAAAATTTAAAATGCTATTTTCTCAAAAACGGCTCCGACGATTTTTCTTAAATTTTTTGTGAATCCATTTTTATAATAGTGCTATCTAATAATTATAATCATTTCTTCATCATAATCTCGGTTTAGGGAGTTGCCATATAAAAGAAAAAAATAATGGAAAAATTCTCGGCAGTTAGAGGGTTGATAAAAAAATAATGTAGCACAAATGTAAAACAATAATAATAACCTATATATTGCCATCATTATTTTTTCCAAAAAGTGAATCAAAAGTATAGCCGCCATACAAAGTGAAAATTTTCCATACAAAATGTATTAGCAATTTTCTTGGTAGTCAAAGGGTTAAAAATAGATAAAAGGCTGCGATTCTTGAAATTTTATAAATACCAATAATAATCAGTCGTTACTTTTTCAAAATATAACTAAAAAGTGTACCCACCATACAAAGCCCTAGTTTGCATACAGAAGGGTTTAATGACCATCTATAATAATCTAGAATATAAGTTGCAATGAAATATAAACATTCAAAACTAATATGAAATGCATGCCCACAAACAGGTACGTGTAAGTTCGCGCTTACGAATGCTGAATTTGTACTTACAAATTAAAACCAAATCTCAAATGAACATAAAACCTGCAACTCTTGCCGACCTTCCTTGAAACAGGGGTGACATTGACAAAGTGAATTATTTTTTACACTTTGGGAGGACTGAGAAATGCGAGAAAATTGAGATAAGACTGAATGAAAAAAGAGTGGAGGTCGTGAAAGAATTTGATTATCTGGGAAGCAAGTTTGAGTCGAATGCGAAATTGACGAAATAATTGGAAAAGCGCGCTAGTAGAGGAAGAAGTGTGATGGAAACGATTGGAAGAATTGCAAGAAATAGGAAACTTACGAAGAATAAGAGATCGGCGGTCCACAATGGCATATTGGTTGGTGGAAGTGAGGCTTAATGAATGTGAGCTGAGTAAAGTACGGTTGAAATGGCTTACCTGAGAGCAATGGCTGGAAAGACACTGAGTGATAGAGTACGTAATGCTTGAGTGATGAACGAGTGTGGTATAAAAGAGAATATGAGAATGAAAGTACAAAAAAGTACAATGAGATGGTTCAGACATCTTGAAAGAAAGGATGATGAACAACTAACGAAGAAAGTGTACAAAGGAAATGTCAGAGGAAAGCGCGGAAGGGGAAGGCTGAGGAAAGAATGGTTAGACCAAATAGGTGAGATTGCGAAAGAATGGATTCTGCAGAGTGAGAATAAGAGAAGAGTGTGTATGAAAAAGGTGATGAATATTGAGGAAATAAAAGTGGTTTGTTAGGGCAGAAAAAAGTGGAGGCGCATCTGCAGAGGTACCGGTCACCCCTAGTGGAACGGCGGCAGGATACAGTACAGTACAGTACAGAGGTCAGCTTCATACCAACCTATAAGTCAAGGATCTTTCTTGTGTAATTGGCGCTTTTTCCAGAGAAGACCAACCTTGCAGAGGGCTCTTGAGTTGTGATTCACACAAAACGGCGCTCACCAAATAAATCATCCAAATATTTTTTATTCACTTAATAATTTTAATGGCTTTATCCATATTGTACGAGCATGCAGGTACACACCGCGGTGGAATAAAATTGATTTATTATCGATATATTATATTTTCATTGAAACTGCATAAGCTGGTAGATGATTCTAGCTTTACATACGTCATACAGTGGGTTAATTTTTGCAAGAAAGTCGAGTACAGATTCTGTGCAATTTATTTTATATTTAAATGTAATTTATTATTCATATTCCTTGACTTATAGGTTGGTATGAGGCTGACCCCCCATACTGTAAAAAATGGTTCACTTTGCCAATGTCACCCCTGTTTCAGGGAAGGTCGGCAAAAGTTGTGGGGCTTATGTTCATTTGAGGTTTGGATTTCATTTGTAAGTACACATTCAGCATTTGTAAGCGCGAACTACACTTGTTGGTTTGTGGGCATACATCTGAGAGCTTTAAATAAATATATCCTTGCAACTTAGATTATAGATTTATAGATGTCGCTAGACAAGACGACTGAAAGCGGCCGAAGAGGAGAGTCCGGTGTCTGTAACTGTAACTCTGTCGCCATTCCGCTAGGGGTGGCCAGAGCCTCTGCAAGGCTACCTCCATTTTTTCCCATCCTAACATACTTCTTTCAATCCATTCATATCCATCACCTTTTTCATGCATTTTCTTATTTTACGCTCACTTTGTTCATCCCATTCTTTCACAACCTCTTCAATCTTTAGGAAACACCTTCGAGAACTACAGTTTAAAAGAAAATTAAACTTAGTATTAAACTTGAAATTAATGCCCTTACCACCATTGTTGCAAATCAACCGCCATTTCTTTCGGTCCTTACATACTTCTTTCATTTCATTCAGACTCATAATCTTTTTCATGCTAGCCAAAGCCAATGATAAGTATTCGAACAAATACAGTTGCAAAGTGTCTTCGTCTTTAACAAGAAAGAGAACGTTAAAATAAGATTTATTTTTATTTTAAAGTCATATTTGTACATAGTAGAAACGTACATTTATAGGAATATCGAGCAACTTCAGTACGATAAAAGTTAGATATGAAATTCTTGTTTGAAGTGGGGACGATTCCGAACCCAGAGAAAAGTAAAAAATATTTTTTTTTAGTTAAATGACATACAATGGCATTCGTAGGTAGGTAAGAATTACCGTGGTGATGAGACTTCCAGCCCATGATGATGATGATCATAATCATATCATAAGGTCTTTATTGTTTTTTATCAATATGTACAAAGTATTACAATAAAAATAAATTTTAAAAATCTAATTACAATAAATACTCCCCAAAGTAAGCATAGCTTGTGTTTTGGGGAGGATTCCAACTTATCTTAACTTAAAATTAATCACTTAATAGATAAAAATCATAAAAAACAAAAATAATATATACACCATTTAGTCATTTACTCAGCAAAAACAGAAAGACAAAAAATAAAGTAAAATAACATAAAGAGGTAACATGTTTAAATAGAAAATACAGAAATAGGAATTATACATATATACACACATGTAGATATATGAAAAAAATAACAAAAATAATAATGATAAGAATAATATACAAAAAACCAATCAAATATAAACACTCAACTATTTACACCTCTTTCAAATATTTGCTGATCATGTACTTAATGGCCCTAGGATCTGCGTGCTTATCATGCTTATACCTGGAAAAAAGTGCATTGTACCACCTTACACCCAAATAATCGTAGTGAAGTATGCAAGGATCGAAAGAAATGGCGGTTGATCTGTAATGCTGGCGATTAAAGCTGAGGCTTTTAAATTTTAAAAAAATATGTTTGGTAGTTTTTTTTTAATTTTTTACTGTTTAATTGTTTAGAGTTTATTTGTTTTATATACATATTTGATTGTATTAATTGCTTGTAGATACTCCTTGACTGATAGGTTGGTATGCGGCTGACCACCCATACTGTAAAAAATGGTTCACTTTGCCAATGTCACCCCTGCTTCAGGGAAGGTCGGCAAGAGTTGCAGGGCTTATGTTCATTTGAGATTGGGTTTTTTATATTGTAGGTCCACATGCGGCATGTGTAAGCGCGAAATTATGCATGTCTGCTTGTGGGAATGCATTTAATATGAATCTCAATTGATACATATCTTTGCAGCTTAGATTTAGATTTAGATTTAGATGTTGGCCGGTTGCTGTATTGATGAGTTGATGATTTCTTTATACCGCCGTTTCATGATGCAGTCACTCCAAGGGCGCTTGTGCAAATGATGCCAGAAATTTGCTTGTCTACAGTGCATTCCAGAACTTTCCATGGTCCTCTAACTCTCTCACATGATGTGGCAGGTGGTTCCAGGCCAGAGGACCAGCAACTGCAAATGCATGTTCTCCAAACATTGCTTTAACTTTTCTTATCGGTTCTTCAATCTTTGATTTGGCTCCAGTTTCAGCCGATAGCAGTGTTAGACTTTTGTTGCCGAGGGTGATTGGTTCGATTAAATCAGCGAGATATTTCGGTGTTTTTGCATATAAAGCTTTGTGGACCATCGTGCACACTTTAAACTCGATGCGCTCCGGTATACGGAGCCAGTGAAGCTTCTGGAGAAGAGGAGTAATGTGAGTAAATTTTGACTGACCAGCAATCATGCGAGCGCACGCATTGACGACCAATTGTAGCCTATTCAATTGACATTTTGGTTGGCCTGCATATAAGCTATCGCATAAGCTAAGCATATAAGCAGTAGTCTATTTTTGACACCACAAATGCATTTACTAAGACTTTCCTTGCTTCTATTGGTAGACAGTTATTAACAAGCTTGATCTGCCGTAATCCGTAGAAACTCCAACTTCCAGCCCAGTACGGTTTAAGCGCGTCGTCCTCTGGGGACCCGCCCTGCGAGCGTTTCGATAACCGCTTAGCTCTGAAATTGGAAAAACCAAACAATAACCAATACCGGGACCGAGCATACGGACGATCTACATATTCAACGGTTTCATATTAAACGCAGTCACCGTGCCGCCGTTTCCCTTGGGAGTTTTTTGGTTGAATCTATAATTGGAATGGATTTTTCAAATAAGTGAGATTACAAAACACACATGACTGTTTTTCGATTACTTTTGAGCATTTTATAGTTCCTTGACTTATAGGTTGGTATGTGGCTGACCTGACCACCCATGCTAAAGAAAATGGTTCACTTTGCCAATGTCACCCCTGTTTCGGGGAAGGTCGGCAAGAGTTGCAGGGTGTATGTTCATTTGTGGTTTGGGTTTTTATGTTGTAGTTCACATGCAGCACGT